>CM059582.1:173976333-174614500 GCA_030407085.1 Trichopria drosophilae | reverse complement strand
AATTGGAAAAATTCATGTTTTTCTGAAAATAATCGTAAATAATTTTTTACGCTTGGACATTTTTTAGAATCTTTTTTGCACAAAATACAAGAAAACTACAGGGAAAAAATATCCACTCAGGACTTAATGGGGTAAACAAAATAATGGTGCGAGTGATATTCATTTTGTGAGTCATTTGAAGATATCGGCTTAACGAATTTCCTTTCGGCCAATTTGTGCAGATTCATTTCTATAACGAAGAGCGCCAAGAAGAAGGACTGAAATGAAATGTAATAATTGATTTAAAGTTCAGCAGTTTAACACGTGTCTTTATTTTAAGACACAATTAAAAATTATGATTTAATTACTAGAATTAATAAGTAGATACATTGTGTACGAAGAGAAACTAAATGATTCGATTTGAATACTTCAATTTAATTATTCAACATTTAAAATAATGAGGAATTAAAAATCTAATTTAAGATGTTCAAAAAGAATACCTGTTATTGCAGTTACTTATAATAAATGCTGTTCGCTGCACTAAAATATGTCAACATAATTGATAAATTACAAGACAGTAAAAACATTATAGCAAAGTTCAAACTGATATGTACTATTTTTAATGTTTTTCATTCAATAAATTAGTTTTTGTTAAATACTTATATGTGAACAGTATTATAGATCTAGTGAGTTGAACAATTATTCACGAAATCACTAAATCAATTTAGTAAGATTTGACGAAATATAATGAATAATACATTATTTTCTTTATACAGAGCGACAAAAAGTACCGGGACGATCAAACATTTCAAAAACCAAAATTTAAAAGAGACGCTGAAATGAGTAAAACGATTTTTCAAAAAAACATGGCAACATAGGTCGAGTGAGGGTTCATTTGAACGGTCTTTTTGAAACGGATGCAACGAAAGCACCAATTATAGATGGAGCTACGATCACTTTTCGACGAATTATTGGACTATTAAAATTGTTAACTTTAGTAGCTTGGAACAAATAAAGATTTCGAAAATTGCTGAAACACGTGAAAAAAGTGTCCTAAACAACAGCGGTAACCGCCTTAAAAAAATAACTTTTTTGAAAACTTGTTTCACGTGTTTCGACGATTTTCCAAAAATCTTTATTTTCTTCAAATTGGGCTTGCGTCGAAACCCCGACAAATCAAAAAGCCGACACATAAAAATTAGGCACATCGGCAGGCCGACAGTCATTTTTTGAAGTGTCGGTTTTTAGACTGTCGGCATTTCGATTGTCGTTTTTTCGACTGTCGGTTTCTGAACCTGTCGGCATTTTTAATTTGTCGGTTTTTCGACCCGCACTCTCCAAAATTATAAAAATCAAAATTTGTACAGCTAAATAATTCTTCGAAAAGTGTCGCAACGCAATCTGTGACTAGCGTATTGTATTCGTCTGGAAATCACCTTTCAAATGAGCCCCCACTCGATCTATATGGTCATTTAAGATCTTCGACCCTTTTCGTGCCCCACGTGCCCCTTCGGGGATGTAGGGTCGCTACCCCTCTCAAAAGGTAGTTTTTTTTGAAAAATCGTTTTATGTATTTTTTAACAAATTTTATGGTTTTCGAAATATATGCCTCTATTTATTTTTCTGTATAGAATGTTCATAGCTTGAGTTGTTAATCGGTATTTTATAAAAACACATTCAGAATACATTCCAATGTAAATTTCTGAAAATTTAAATTATATTACATACATTTTAAATTAAATACCAGATTACAAATCAATAGTATAGAAGAACTGTCATTAACACTCACTCCAGTAAAATTAAACAAAAAATAAAGAATATTACATAAGAAGTAAAAATTAGATAAAATATACTACATTAGTCTAATGATACTATATATTTTTATCACTATTTTTTAACGGCATTTATGTTTTGAGAAGTTGTAAATTATACCTTACTAGTTAGTGGATAAATTAAATGCAATGTACCTTAAAACTGTATAACTACACCAATGTTAGTAAATTGACTTAAACTTTAACGAGTTTTTATAACGTATAATTAAAACATTTCTAAGCGTTTGCAGATATATCAGTTCAACGATTTATTTTGAAAGTTTAAAAATTTGACAGACAACTGACGTATAAAATGATGTCAAATATTAATTCTTTGATTATGCAAGAGCATTCGGCAATAACAATAATACGCGAGTTGAGGGGGTCCTCAAGTGGTTCGCTAGTTAAATTATTTCTGCAAGTATAAAAAATAACCTTCATTGTAAAAAAAATATATTTATTTTTTGCAAAAATAGAGGTTTCAAATTTTTATTTTAGTATTTAAATACAATTAAAAGATAGGTAATATAAAAATAAAAAGAAAAGATCTGAAGGGGGCTCTAAATTAGTCAGTTGATACAGTGGTCCACCGGTAAGGTAGGAAATTCCACTAAAAAACGAAAATTAAAGATGACTTAATAAAATTCTCCAAATTCGGACTCTGTAAAGGCAATTCTAATTACTTTAGACGGTACCTTAGAAAATACTAAAGAAATTAATCGAGAACTGACGGAGTAATTTCAGAAATAATTGATTTTTATTTATTTCCGAAAATGTTTGCTGTTGAAATTAATCATATTTATAAAGACTGTCAATTTGAAAAAATATATATTTAGGAAATATAAATAAAATTATTTTGTCAAGTAATAATTATTTTAATTATACATTTCACCTTAGCTCGAAATAAAACTCGATCTTATGGAATAAAATAAGTAACAGCAAATTTGAGCACAAGCCTATCCCAGTTTTTCTCAGAATGTATTTAAGAAAAAGCAGTAGAACAGCTACTTGTTATTTAACAGTTTTGACAAGATTTACAGTATTCGGTCTTCGGTCTAAATATTATTATAGTGTAATATTACGGTAAAAAATATTATTATAAAAAATATTAACTCTAAAAGATATAATCTATTAATTTTCAATTCATGACATAAATTAATTGTTGGATGTAAGATAGTATAGTTATCACTAAGTGTTACTATGAGGCTATTACGCCTTCAGATTTCGTGTTGAATTTAAAAAAAATAGGCAAAACCTAGGTCCGAGTAGGTCCTGTGAAAACATAAGGATCGTACTGTAAATCCAAACTAATAAATAGTTCTTGAACGTGATATTATTGATATTTTTTATTGTAATTGTTTTTCTCGTAATTTTATTCCAACAATTTTTTTGCAAATATTTTTGCGTAATATTTTGTCTCGTAATATTTAGACCTATAATCAAATATGTACTTCACGTGTAATATATTTTAATATGAATGTTTTTAAATTTCATAATAGTCACGGATTTTTATATCGATAATTAAGAAACTGGAGTTCGCAAAATAAGGGTAAAAAGTTATTCTTAGGGGATACGTAAGAATCCACATTTAGATTAGTAAGCTTTTAGCGGCAATACGGGTAAGTTTTTGAAACCTGGAATACGCCACAACGAATGATCAAATGTTACACTCGATAAGCTCCACAAATTAAATTTCTTAATTGCATAAAAATTTGCAGTGCGTAAGTAATTATTTCCTCCAGAGAAGACCTATTTTCGATTACTTATTAATTTATAGTTACATAGGCAATGGTAATGTGCACCTTTTTAGTTTTGTTTTATTTCGAAGCTTATAATAAAACATATTAATTATAGGCATACATAGTTTACAAGTTATATTCCAAAAAAAGACTTATTAGTACTAAAATTCCATTACAATTTAAATCACGTCCGTTATCTGCAATAATCTGTAATGCTATTTTGTACCGTAGACATGTCGCAGATATGTTTAAGCACGCAAATTTAATTTATTGATTAGATCTACATCTACAACGAATTTGACTTTCTTGTATGGCGGAAATTTTAACGTCGTAATTAACATTTTCTGCATCTAATCGGCTTGTGTTATTTAATCGTTGTGTGTAGAAAGCAATTGATTTTTTCCAAATCAGGAAATCAGATATCTAGATCGAACAATAAATATTATATATTATTACATTTGTTTTTCAAAATAATGCCTTGTATATTTTTTACGCATTATATTTTAGGTCAAGTATGTCGTGGATGTTTTTTAAGATATAAAAATCACTTTATATCGGAGTTCTGTTGTGCCTTTATTTATTTTTTAACATTTTATGCATTTTTATCGATTTTGCACATCAGGGTACAATAAGTCTTTTTGCGCATATAATAGGTCGCTCGTATTGAAAATAAAAAGAATGTATTGCTTGATACATATTGTATAATTTATCGTTAAATGGTGTCCAAAAACAAATTACACTTGAAAAGTCATATTCTATCATTTCTTCAATTTACACATGAAATTACGAATAATATATACAAAAACGACTCCTGTCAACACGAGTATTTTAAATATTACAAATTCTGAATATTGTCAACATTGAAAATTTTATAATATTTCAACTCACTTTTCTTGACAGTACGATGGGAAAACGATGAGCTAACGCTATCGTTTTCACAACCAAAAATATACTTCGAAAATTATAATTCGCTTGTTAAAGGCAAACAAAAAGTAAAATTTTGTTGGTCACAAAATAAATAAAACTTTTTATGACATTTAATTAATTTTGTATACCCACGTTGGGCCAGGTAAGAACGTCGTTTCCTTAATAGTTGAATAATACGTTTATTTTTCTGCAATAAATGGGACGCCAAGATTTATCAAAGCAAACTTACTTAGGCGCAAATATAAATAAGCGTCACTTGAATGTAAAAGCCAAGTGGGTTTTTATCCGAATGAATTTGTAATCCTATTCTACAGTAATTTATTATTTCTAATCTCTTATGCTAAGAAAAATCAAATTGAATTTTACGTCATATCTTTTCCAACGTTCTGGAAGCATTACAAACTACAAATATTGCTCTTTCAGAGTGAATGTGCGTGAGTTTCTTACTATGTACGTATTTATTTTACATTTTCGTCTTATCAGCTAGGAATAGGATTAAAATTATTTGTATAATTTATGCTTGAAAAAAGTTTTATTGTAAATGTATATGACCAATAATTATAAAAAATAATAAATAAATAATTGCGGCAACGTAATAAAGAAAGCATTATATTTTATATCATGTAGGTTCAATTATTAAATACATCACTGATAATAAAATAATAGTATAACATTGACGGCTACTTTATATTACCTTTTCAGCATTTTATCAAAGTGGGCTATCAAAATGGTGATTGCGCATTAAAAGCTTGAATATAATTGAGGAAGTTCTTATGATATTTTACTCCCGTAATATCTGTCTAATATTTTCAATTAAAAAAACAGACGGCTAAAGTACGTGGCCTATTACTGGCATCTAGGCTCGGTATTAATAATGATACTTACTGATTGATAACAATAGAAACAAATTAGTATTTGTGCATAACTGAAATTCGTGTCCTCTGGTACTGCTTACTGCAATAAACCGTAGACTAAAAGTACCATTTATGGTATTAAATTATCACTTATCGGGTGAACGTGTAATATTTTTTCAACTGAAATTAGCCAGAAACAGGACTATACTTTTCCCAAGTTTTTGATGCGCTGAAACCCAAGCTGGCCGAAAATATTGTTCTATCACCTCATGGTTTTCAGCCAAATTGAACCCTTTTTATACCGAAAGTTTTTGTGGCGGAACAACATTTTTTTTCGCAATGAAGTGCAATGCAAATTCTGCTCAGAATGAAAAAAGTGCAATTCATCAGCTTTAATATACTATTGTAGTAACTTCAATTGGCATTTATTTCATCAAGTTATCGTTTTTGTCAAGGCAGGATTATGATTTTCGTTTTGTGCTCTCTTAGGTTAGGATTTTTCAAACTCTTGATGTGATAGAGCAATTCTGCGACCAGATTTGGATTCAGCACATCGAAACCCTTTGGAAAAGTATACTCAGGTTTCTGATGAATGCACTTTAATTTGGTTTTCGCCACATTACGTACAAAACTTTTGTTCTGGCACACAAAATATCAATTTTTACACTTTTAGGTTAAGAGTGTTCGCATATGAAAATCTTGACGTTATTTTCATCCAATTACACATTTATTAAATGTATGAAAATCATATTTGTGCCTTGACAAAAAGTTCCATAATTTGATGAAAAATATCGTATTGGAATGACTAAAAAAGCACACTAAGGGGGTTCTAAAGTGCTCGGCCGATAAGATATGAATTTTCACTAAAAACCGTAAGTAAAAAGTGACTGAAACGACTTTTCAGAATTCGGGCCCTGTAATGACAATTTTAAATACCATAGACGGTATCCAGAAAATTGCAAAGAAATTAATTAAGAACTGACCGAGAATTTTCGGAAATAAATAAAAATCACTTGTTTCAACTGTATTTTTTTAAATCTCTTCTTCTCACATTAAAACCGTTTCAGAATCCCTGTTTAAGTAAAGAAATCATGACCTCGAGACTTGAACTTTAAACTGAGCATGTTGGCATTTTGAAAATAAGTGTGAAGGCATCCAAAATGGCGGCTCAGACACGAAATTGATATATTCTAGTAAAATAGAAAGTATTACAAGAATGACATTTAGCTCAAACGAATGGCAATTTTTATATTAAATTAGTCTAGAAATCGTAATCAGACTCAGCAATAATTCTAACGACATATAATTTTTTATTTATGTAATAACGGATTTGAATTAATTATACGTCGGTAAAAATATATAAATCGATACATCATGTAATCACCCATGACGCTACTAGTATAAATATGCAGATAACGATTGATATATCATTGCGCTTGAGAAAGTCTCTCCGTCTGAATTTCTTTCTTTCTATCAATGTTAGATGTATATGCCTAATCTGAACAGGAAGCTTTCTGTTCTACAGGTGTACATATGCAGTTAGGAAATGTTGTTTTACATTGTCAGATAACGTAATTCATGTTGCCGATTTTTGTTTATTTGCGTGGGTGCTATTCCATTAACTCATTGATTATCAACTCATAATATTTTTTATCACGTCATAAATATATTATTGTAGAATGTATAAAACATTTGTTTTGGAGGGTATGTACGCTCATCCGAAAAAATAAATAGTTTTTTTCAGTATTGCAATAAGATAATTCACGTAAGACATTTGCAGGAGAAACTCTTAATACCTAAAATCCGTTAGACCTATAATTTCTTGAATAAGCATAAAACGACACTATAATTCCGGTTTAGAAACTGATATTTCTATCGCTCTTACATTTACACGTCTAATAAAAAATGTATAATTATCTATAGAAGTAAGTATTTCAGTATTAAGATTTGAGATCTTCGATTTGAAATGTGAACTTAATGGTTGTTAATGTGTTTATCAAGAATTATTCTGATTCTACACATTTTCGAATTAGCGATGTCGAGATTTCTTTCATTCCTTTGCAAGATTGTACTACTCTAGGTTATTCATTCCGGTATAAATATACTTTTCGGTTTGAATGAAATAAAAGTTAACGAAAAAATAGTTATTACTATAATTTAGTTTTTCTGTATTTGTACGATATATATGTTGCATTTATCTCTAATATATAGGCTACAAAATATATATATATATATATTAACTAACTATACAAGTAATGATCTATTTTGGTATGCCCGAACACAAATTAATGAAAACGTGAAAATAAGACCAATTTCCTTAAACATCATAACATCTAAGATTTTTCGATAATTGACGAAAATTAGATCAACATTGGATTCGAGTGCGATCTTTTTCAGTAAAAATCCAGATCCGATTAGATGTATTTCATCAGCACACGTACATCATGACACCAAGTGGATTCAAATTGCATCATATTTTGTCAAACTGAAATAGAATGTGATATTGTCTGGATCCGTATCTGTCGAAGTATGATCTAGTTTACCTGAATATTTTTATCTGTTTTATACTGATCTAGACATGGATTGCACTACTTCAAAAGTCAACCAATTGTAATCATGTGTAAATTCGTTTTAGCTGTCCTTAATCCATTTTTAATGTAGTGGAAGTCTGGGATGAAGCGACTTGGTGCTCTCGTTTGATTAAATTCAGATCCAATTCTAATTTAAATTAACGAAAATTTAATATAATCTTTAATCTTCGGTCCAACTCCCGAAATGTGTACATGGAATTAGAATGAAAATTACTTAAATTAAAATAAACTTAGAGTTTATTTTAATTCTTAAGTGTATTCTCCTCTTTAGTGTTCCATCCAAAATTCTTTGCAGTGATTTTCGTTCTTTCCAGGATTCAGACGAATGGAATAGAACGGATACGGGTGGTTCAGGAATTGTGAACTAACTGCGCTAATGGCAGATATTTTTTCAAGTTCTTCGTCTTCTACTTAAGTATGGAACACGGCGTTTAGTATTTGTATCTCATTATGGAGTTCTTTTCCGTAGTTTTCGTTTTGTCGCAAGATGAACTACGCTTCAGCAGACGTTTCTTTTAAGATGTTGGCTCTTGATTATAGATTAATAAGTATCATCTCTTAAGAAAACCTGTAATTATTCCACATCAATAGCGACTATTCAAATTACCCGTAGAGAATATTTGCGTCATTATTTGGCCCATCCTATGGTAATATATGTTGTTATCTATCAAACGCATTTTCCCTAAAATATGGCTTGGATATTTTGATATACTATGTACCAGAGTGTGGTGTGTCACTACGCTACATAGTGAGATTACATTGTCAATACTTTACCCTATAGTTTCCAAGCTTTCTTTAGCTTCCTGCTCATATCGGTACTAAATTGATACTGAGTCAGTATTTTTTCTGGTGCCGAATTCTGGCGTACGAAATTTTTACTAGAAGCTATAATCATTTCATATCAGAATATAGCACTATCACCGAGTACTGTATCAGTATTGACTTATTTCGGCAATTGGTCATAATTACTTCGACCCAGACCATAGGTATGGCGAAGTATTGAATTTGGTCAGTTCCCGCCAAAAAATTACCCTATAGTTTTTCATCAAATGTCGACGTTTCAGGCCCTAAGGAACCCAAAGCAACAATAAAAAAATTGGTGTCCGTTAGGTTGCACGTCCATCCGTCCGTGGGCAAAATTTTTATTTGGGCGAATTTAAAAAGTACAAACGGATTTGGGTTCCTCTTGGCCAAACTTAGATCTGATTAGTTTTTGGAGACAATGCATACTAGATTATGGGGAGGTTTAACAAAAAACACGTTTTTTCCATTTTTTAACAAAAAATACAAATCGTACAAAAAAATGTTTCAAACAAAAAACATAGAACATCGAATTATCTACAAAAAAGGTTGTATTCATTTCTTCGTAAAATCAACGATAATGCCGTAAAAAACAGAAACCGAAGTATCCCAAATATAATCAAATTTATTTCCTGCAACCCGACCTGTCAAAAACTCGACTAAACCGCGTTTTTTTAAGCATCAGTGTGAACAAGACGTGCTCATTTATCAGTGCTTCGGCTGACTTGCGGTCGGGATCGATGTTTTGAAAATGCTCATTTTCAATTTTAATATAGGATGAATATGCCAATGAATGGACGATTTTCTACATATTTCTATTTCTTATGAATGTATGATACACAACATGCAACAAAATACATATTTTTATGTTCTTTGAACAACATTCAAAACACTATTTACAGTACTATTGATCTTCCAGTGTTTATTATTTTGTAAAATCAAAGCAAAGTTTTAAAGCCATCCAAAACTGGTACTGAAAACGACCCATTTGATTTAACCCGTCTATTCATTGGGGTTTAGCGGATTTTTTTACAAACTTATGAAGACGAGGTTAATAATTAAATAAAATCAAAGGTTGAACTACACGGTCATAAAGAGCAGAGTCTAACGATTCTAATGGTGGTATCATAATTAAATATTCATAAAAGAATTCAAATGTTACAATCGATGAAAGTGTGAAAAATGCTTAACCGTTCATTCATTGGCATATTCACCCTATTTAAGGAACAAGATATTATTACAATATATGTATAGAAACTACTCGAACCTAACGATGCTAGAACTACCCTCTGTCGTCTTCTTTCCTGGCAGTGTTAAAATGGGAATATTCCCGGAAGCATCAGCCTTTCGTCAGGGAACTGCAATACGAATTTAGCCAAAATTGTAGGCACCCGGGTCGAACGCATCTAGTTTAACACTGAAAATAGTACTGGTAATGAATATTTAGAAAATACTGACGTACTCGGACAGCCAGACGTTATTTCTTATGATGACATTTGTAAGTAGGTATTGGGTTAGTACTGATTTAATACCGAATATAGTGATGGTTACATTTACTGGGATAGTGCTGGAAAATTCCGACGGCAGTATATTATTTCTTACTGATGTAAATACTACTGGCACCCAGCATTGTAGCATCACTTATTTGCTTCGTCAGTCCGTACTCGTTTAATAGCCAATACAATACTGGCTACTTAATTCCCTTAATCCGTACTGGCCGCCAGTACCGGGTTAGTGTGTTGCAGGGGGTTTATACCGCCCATTTCTACCTGAGATATTTCTGTTACACCTACTTGGGCGATGGAAATTTTTTATTCCTGTTCTCACCCATTGCATTAAATAATTTTTGTTTGATTGTGTACAGAGTTTAAATTTAACTACTACTTAAGGAGAGGTCTAAAATACAAATATATAGTCTATTTTTTGACTACATAAATTAGGAGACGTCAAATATCCCACTTCAAATATCCTTATAATCTGAAATACACAATGGAGACGGTAAAAGTGTCCGGATTTGGGGTTTTATTAAAATCAAAGATACCCTGTCTGAATAAAAACCACAATATCTGAATAAAAACAATGTCGTTCAATATACGTTTATCAGAAGTAAGTTTGGTTTAAAAATTCTTTAATATGATATAAATGTTTATTAGTGCTACTGTCGTTTAAAGTAAGTTTATCATATACGTTTATATTACGTGTATATTAAACAATACGTATTTTAAACATAAAAAATCGTAATTTCAGAGTTTGCGTAATAATTAAATTGCATATAATATGTATATGAACGACTTTAAAGATCAAGGGTCCTCCTACTTATAAGACGCGCACATAATTTAGTTTATTATTCGTTTTAATTTTTGTAATGTTCATTACCCGTTTAATAAACAAAACAAACGTGTTAATCGTTTAATTATATATATATATATATATATATATATATATATATATATATATATGGGCATTGTTCTAGAACTTTTAAACTTTGAGGTTGAAGAAAATTGCATTTTTTTTTAGGCACATTCATGAAATTAATTTTATTGGCTTCAGAATTGATCAAATGACAGGAAAAACCTTGCGTGACTCATTTATACACAATGTATTTTTTTTTTAATGTAACATATGTTACGCTACTCGTAAAATTAGTTTTTAGTTTTGTAACGTTTAATATACATAAAAAATTCAGTTCTTTTGCTTATGGCCTAATTTTTAGAAGCTAGTATATAAAATTAAACGTCTAGTTAATAGTTCAAATTTAAAATAATGGATTAAATATGGCGGACTATTTTTACAAAATTTCTTTGATTTTTATAAAATTTGATATGTTAGGGTTTTTGAGGCCACTGATTACAAATCCAAAGTCAGTTTTCATTAAAATTTGAAATCCAAATACATGATTTAACATTAAGGATACCAAAAAATTAAAACGATTTGTAAAGAATAATCATTTTATTATTGTCAAAAATTGTGTTTTTTGTTGTATTAAAAAAACACCAAATTTATAAATACTTTAATAACATAGGAGAAAAGATCACAATGATTCCAAAGTACTTAGAAGCTAAATTGTAGATGTGCCATTAAATAATTTGATTTTTCAAAGTGAGTTTCGCTTGGAAATTTAAAGTGTGACGTGGTCGCATTTTTTATGTATAGGTGGCACACATTCGGGCAAAGGCTCAAATTACTTCTTATCATATAGGTAATGTACCCCTGTTGTGTGGTTTCTTAAAAACCAATGTGAAAAAAATTATCTAAGGTTGATTGCTAAATTGTCAACTATAAAAAAAAGTTATCTCGCAAGTTTGAAGGTATATAATTTTATTCCTCAGTGAGGCACATCATTAAGTTAAGGATTTTTCATTTGTTTACATCCCCAAACACGTCCACAAAAAACCACAGACCATAAAAAAAAAGGTGCAAAAAGTTTCAGTGTTAAAACTGAAAAAATGTAGTGAGTGTCGCGCACCAAAAACAGGCAAATTCACTACTTTTATTTAATCTCATTGTTTTCTTCATATCTGTAATTAGTAATAAACACTTATTACATGTAAATCGAACAAAAATTTGTTGATCTGTAGTGTTACAAAGTTATATTTAAAATTTTTATGGTATCATAATGAGCGACAACATAAAGTTTAAAAGTTGTAGAACAATGCCCATATATATATATATATATATACACCTATTCTATTCATGTTTTCAAAAGTTCCAGCTTATCAAAATTTTATAAAAATATTATAATTGTCATTCGGGTAATATATTCGAATAATATATATAACATGCACGAAGAAACATTGTAGAAAAAGAGTGTGAAAGGAATATCAAATGGCAAAAGCGTATTAAATTAATTAAAGCATAATCTATTAACACATGACGAAGAAAAATGAAATAATTTTGTTGCAAATAAAAGAACAAGACAGAATTCTTTGAAGTGGTGAAAAAATGGAAGATAAATTCTAAGTGAAATCCAAAACTACGAACTGAATGTAAATGAGACACTTTGAGGTTATGTGTCGCGCTACATCTTCGAACTGCGACACCTTTTGTGTCAATAACACTTTTTCCTTATAGGATATCCAAAAAATGCATTAACAATGAAGACAAAAGTATCTCATATGTATATACCTCGTTTCTGAAGTGTTCTAACGGAGAAAACTATACATGTTGCTAACTGATATTGTCCTCTAATATAATTGTTTCTATTATTATCTGCGATTTTAGTATCAGCGGCATATTTATATATGTTTAAACCATACGAGGATTTTATCCAAAATGAAAAATAGAATCTTGAAACAATTTACAAATTCACCGAATTATATTGTTAATATTTATTGCATGTGATTGGCGAAAATGACCTAATACATTTCTAAGCTAAGAAAAGCTTTGGTAAATATTATCGAACTTTGAACTAACCAGTCTTTTGTCCATTATCCCGAGTAGACATTTATTAGGGCCCTGATCAGGGCCTGACCAAAAGCGTTAAACCCTGATCAGAGCCTGAATAAATTTCTACTCGGGATATTGTTAACAGAATAGAGTAAAATATATTTAAAAAATGCTTCCTACTATGAAGTTTTTAAAAACTTTAAGTTCAGAAGATAGAAAAACTGAACTGTTATATTATTAATGACTTGTTAGTTGTATCTCTTTCATAGTAAATTTAAAGTTGATTGGTTCATTATTTTTTATTTATTATTTTTATACTTCTGAAATAAATAAATATCTTTCATCAAATATACTATATAATTATAAATCCACGCAATAATGAAAAATACATCAAAATAACATTAATTGAATACTTATTTAATATAATAGTGTATAATAATCACATCTCCATAATGACGAATTAATTTTCATTTTTAAAGAAGCAAATTTCCATCAGAATCAGTTCGAATTAAGCGAGAACGCTCAAGATTGCAACCTCTATCCAATAATCGTGCACAAATGTCATTTACATTTTCGATGGCAGCGAGGTCAGGACGAGGGGTAAAAAGAATCTTCCCATTTACTGGCAACCTCTTTACCATAATTCTGGAATTTTATCGGATCTCTCGCATTTACATTGAATTTTACTGGTTTTCGCGGATTGCTGTGTGGTGCAAGGTCCATCGTTAATGTGTTCTTTGAAATACCGGACTTTATTCAGATGATCATATGCGTCGCAGAAAGTGCTGGTCCTTTTGACAAAAACATTTGTTTTTATTTCTTCTTATCAAATCATTAGGATTAAATGATTACAATGACTTTTCAGTTCATAAAAATGAGAAAATTACGCTTTTGGGCATTTTCAAAGAATAATGATTTTAGTGAAATTCAGAATTTAAAGAAAGATTACTATTCAATGTACTGTGCACAATAAACGTTCATCGAAAATATATTATTTTGATACTTTGAAATAATATTATATTTGTTTTCTATAGAAAGGTTCTGGAAATAATGCAAGAATGCATTTTAAATTTCGAACATTAAGAATATTTGTTCATTGCATAATATTTATATTCATTGTGTTGTAACTCATATAATGGTTGAAACGTTGCGAATAAATGTTGTCTATATATAATAAAAACATTTTTCTTAGAAAATTTCCGAAACTGCCTGGTATCAGCGGGATATACTTGGAAAATGCCGATAATTTGTGCATTTCATTGAGAAAAGTCCAACACTGGCGAGGACGTTTTATTCTAATTAATTCATGAAAATGTTGAAAATTTCTTCATGGATTAAAGCCTTGCTTTTCTTACACTCCCAATCCTTTCATTCACTAATCACAACGTCTTCATCACGTCTTCGACGCAAAGTGTCTCGAAATTTCAGACATTATTTGCGCCTATCGGTCATAAATAAGACATTTTGTGTCTTATAACTTCAGATATAAATATAATGGAGACGGTAAAAGTGTCTGCATTTAAGAAATTTTAGCTAAGTTAAGACATTTTCATGTTGCGAGACTTGAAATCGAAGACAAATTGTGGATTCGAGCATCTTCGGAATCAGCAACGTTCGTAATCGAAACTGTAATAACTTATTCTGTGCATGGTTTTAAATATTTTAATATTTTAAGACCAGTTTGTTGTCAGTCGCGATGTAAATATTTTGCAATCATACACTGAGGAAAATTATATAACAATTTTTACTATTCTAACTGCGACTCCGAGGACAAGCCTGCTATTATGTTAATGTTTACGATTATTTAGCTAAGTTCGAAAATATCTTAAAAATAAAAACAAAAGTTTTTCAAATGGCGACACACGTTGTTTCTCATTGGTAGAACAGTATAATAGCGAGAATAAGAAGTATTCTTCGTTTTTCTCCCAACCCTGAAAAGCATGATCCATTCATAATCATCTGCAGTGTAAATCAACCGAATCTGAAAATATTATAATTTTCCAAATATTCTACTTTTAGACAAAATTGTCCGATGTTTTTCATAGTAGATGTCAAACATTCTACGAAAATGATATTTTTCCTTTCTATAAATTTTACAAAAAGAATTATTAACGTTATACATACTCGATGTAGATATGGATTATAACGCGTAGTGTTAATTATAGTATATCATATTCTTTGGACGTCTTTGTGACTTTGTAAGTTGCAAAAAACATTAAGAAATTATAGAGAACAGGGGATGAATGAAGTGCAAAATGAAGAAAAAGTCGTCAAAGCAAAATCTATGCAGTACTAATTTTTTAAGTTATTTTACTTGAATACATATTAGCATATTATTTCATGTACTTGTATTATTTTGATATTTTCTGTAAAATAATAATGAGCGGAAATATTTCACGAGATAAATAAAGCGTGTATCATGTTTAAAACAAGAATCAGTAAAAAGGGTTTTTGATTGACAGGTTATATTATGAAATGATCGGTTATTCGCCGTCAATTGCTTTCATTTCAGGAGTCCAAATTGCAGAAGGCCTACTATACTAATTGAGACGCAGCAGGTTGGTCACGTGCTCCACAACATACTTGGAGGGACGAAATATCTGATAAGAAAGAGGATATAAAAGTAACCAAACCGGAGATCAAATAAAAGAAATACCAGTAATCGTAATAACAAGTGCAAAACAAGAACAACTATGGTTGGGGCAACTGGAATAGCGTCAAATCAAGTCAACTAGATGTCCGAAACAAGAATCAAAGAAAAGAACTCAAATTCTCAAAATTTACGAATAATTGATGATAAAAGACTAAATGTCGTCATTTAAGCACAGTGTAAAACTTTCATCTACTAGAATTTTTAACTCTTAAAGGCATTGGGTTCTACGTTAAAATGTAAATCAATTATTTGTAAACTTAATCGTAGCAGATCAGGAACCAGCATCATACTTCCGAATGGGCAAAACCGGATAATAACCAGCACAAAGGAAGGGCCGCACACGTCAAGGCGTAGTAAGAAAAAAAGGGTAAGATAACTGTAGACTAACTTATTATAATTTTCAACAAAAACGAGTAACAAAAATGAACAGTTTGAGAACGAAAAAGAAGTCAAGATGATGGAGTTAAATAATAGCGAGCATGCTGATAATTTGAGTTATCTCAAAGTAAATTATAATGTTGAAAAATCTTCTTTCTGTTTTAAATATATAAGTGTCTGTGGCTAATATTTTCACATTTGAGTAATCAAAGTTGAGTTTTCGGTTTATGTTATTCCGAATTAAACGTTTTAAACCTTTAATGTATAGCGGCATATTTATTTCTATCATAGCTTAGATCATTTCGTACTTCGCTATTACCACGAACAACATTTGAACATTTGAATCGAACACAATTCCTATTTTTTTTTTGAAAGAGCAGAGTGAAATGAGTGGATAATCAATTTGGTATTGAAAATAATTTTCGATTGCATCTGAATTTATGGGCTATCATTGATATTTGGGTCGTAAGTAATTCTCACATAGCGATCCACGGTCGTCGTTTCCCCATCGTTCATTGAATCATTGACTAAAAAAATAATAAGAAGTATGCAGGTAAGGTCAAAACTACACCGAATGGTATCTTTCCAACCAAACCCGTTTAGTTTTCACAATAGGACGAGTTCGTCTATGACGGCAGTGCCAAACAGTTACAATAACCTTTTTCCTACATAATATAAGTATTTCGCGTATATTTTTTTTATGACGGGAATATAAATTTAGAAACTTCCTATAATGTTTTGAAAGGATATTCTAGTTTATTTGTTAATCCATTCGCTATAAGATACTTAATTGATGTACTGAATTTGGCGAAGTATTACTAGTTTGAGATACATGGCTATGTATTAACTTACAATAGTATAATATGCAACAAGGGCGCAGATGTCGATCTTTGATGAGCGTGAAGTTTGTGACCTAAGCTAAGCAAGGCTGTGAATCAAGCTCGTCGGATATCGATATTTCCCACATGTTGCATATATAAAATGTTATTACTAAGATGGACGCAAAGTGCGATTATTCGTGCCCGAGAGTTTCATCCTAGGGCGCGAAATAGCTATATAAACCCGATAACGAATAATTAAAGAACAGGGAATATATACTGAACAAACAAGTATATAATAAGATTACGTTTTATTAAGTACTTTGAATTGCCGAATACGAATTTAAGTTAAAGTTTACATATTATTTTATTAAAATGTATTTTTTTAATAATGAAATTAAAATTGCTGAGAGACCAAATTTTGGAAACTGTCCGCGCTGTTACGTTTAGCTAAAACTCCCAAAAACAAGGTTAAAATAAACCACGATCAATTGTTTTGAATCTTCTAATTTGAATTCCGTTACAATAATCAACCGGCGATTTCAAAACAAAAAAATATGATTTTTTTTTTATAAAATATAGGTTTTCTGGACGTTTTTTTGATAAATTCGTATTTCGACATTGAGAAATACGCTACTCATCATTTTAAAAGTTATGTTGTCCTGTATTTTCTGTCAGCCAGTTTTTTTTTTGCTTTCAATAAATTGACGGCTCCAAAATGCGAGTAAAATTGTAATTTTTCATGTTCTTGCTGAAATATCGATTACTTTACTTGCGTGTCACGATCACGAATACAATGAATTGGGATGAAAAAGTATAGTTATTATCTTATACAACATATACAGGTAGCATTTGCAATTTCAACATTCAAACTCAACATTCGACCACCTGAACATTTGCAATTTCGACATTTAACAAATTCAACATTAATTTTAGTTTATCGAATTGTATTGTATTTTGAAAATCAAGTGTAATAACATTAATCGTAAAATAAATTAAATCTTAAATCTGTATTAATAAATGTCAATAATACAAATGAATGATAACAATTTGTGTTAAAGAATGTAATGAATATTGTGCGCTTGTCACATAAAGTAGTAATTCCGTTAGGTTAGGTTAGGTTAGGTTAGGGTATGTTAGGTTAGGTTCGATAATGATAGATATGCCGTGGAACGGCATGTGTTAATTTAACACGATTGTGATGAATGTACATGGCATTTTAATAATTTAATAATATTGTATATTATTTATATTATTTGTTGATTTAGTCAAATATTGAGTTCGAAAATGTTGAGTTTGTCAAATGTAGAGGTTGAAAATGTTGAGCTTGTTTTGTGTTGATTAGACATGTAACCCATATATAATACAATAGGTAATCTCAAAAAGGTTTAATCGTAACCTCAAATTACCTAATTATCATGGGTTATTGCCGAGTTTTTGGCTTACTGTCACATAATTTTCAATGTTTTCCTATTATTACGTGTAAATTGAAAGTGACAATATTGTTTTGACCTGTCAATTTGCCTAACAAATCGATATTTTTGCGATAAAATGATAATTTTTTACTCGAAATGTTTGGCTAATGCCATGGGATTTTAAAGACGAAATTCAACCCTCTGGATGTTGATTTATTTCAATGTTTTAAGACCTTTGCACAAAATGTGACAGTTCTAAACGTTTGCTTCTAAACTTTAGAGTTTCGGATTGATAAGGGTTAAGATGGTTAATTACTAACCCACCGATAGACGTAAAGACTATACAGTTTTTTCAAAACAACTTCATATCTATAATCACCAAGCTTAAAACCCCAGAGTAAGATATACTGAGCCTGTCATTTTGGATTTTCCGGAACTTGCTTCAGAATTATAATTAGGCACCTAAACCTAAACGAATGGGCTTCTAGAAAATGCAATGTAATTTTGAAAAACTGTGTATTATTTCATATTTTTTTTTGCAACCAAAGTTTCAATAAGAATTTAATTTTCTGAAAGTGTCGGTCAAACATTAAATAATGAGTTAAAACTCAAAAATATATTACTTCCATCTATCTAAGCTCATGGACAATTATGGAAATTTTTTCATTCTTCTGAAGTCGAAGCTACGGACATAAGAAAACATCTTGATGTGCCTGACGTTGCTCATTTAAATTCCTGTTATTTATATACTTTATTTATCATTGAATATTATTTTATTATATTTACTCAAGATATTGACTTTAACTTCCGTATAAGTAATGAACCGAGAATATACATGCCTACATTGGTAAGAACTAGACATTTCTTGTATAAATGAAGAATTTCTTAAACACAAATCACACTGACTAAATTATACACCAGATAGAACGGTAGTTAATTTTGAAATGCTCGTTTGATACCCACAATAAATAACACGCGCCCGGAGCGATGTTCTCGAACAATACTTAAAATTCAAGAAAGAGCAAGGAACTTATTTATTAATATTTATATTCCTTAGCGTTTATTTAGATAATTGAACATAATGCGAGGATATATGTGCACTATATATTAGAGATTATATTGTATATTAATATAAATTTTGCGCTACGCATTAAAAAGCTTTTAGGTTTCGATAATACACTTGGAAACAAAATTAATTTGAAAATGATGCACACGGTAGCCATAAATCCATTGGGCAGATGCAAAACTAAAAAGAGGGGGAAAGTCGTCGAGATTAACACGGTTGCACAAACGAGAATACGGGGTGTCTTCGGACATTATATTTCCCTATGCTATCTTATTCGCCCCTCATTCGGGCCCCTGTATTCACATTTATACTGCAGAAAATTTAAATGAATTCCGTAATCAGATTTATGCAAATTAAAGGAAATTCGCTAGTTGGTTCACGAGCTGGGACTTTGAAGTAAAGAAATAAAGTCTTTATTGGAATCCAATGATATATTCCTATACACCACGAGTACGTGCTCACGTTTCAATAATAATCGCGAATGAGCATTTGCTACTATTATTATTGATGTCGAGATTATAATTCACATATTTGAATTAAAATAGAACGTAGATTTAAATATTATGCCGGATTTTACTAATTAAATGTTTAAATACGTCGTTTTATTACGTATATGTATCATGCGCTCAAAATATGTACATGACAACCTAGTACAATTTAATTGGTTCATAATCGCATTATATAAACACCTATAAATTGACCAACTTCAGGTATAATTCCTATTCCTTACTAACCATTTCGTTCGTTGCTAAAATCACGTTCGTGATTGCAATTATTCAGTCTAATGTAATTCATGTCGTTTTTGTGCAATTCGAGTCGTAAAGTATACGCAAAAGCTAAATACATTTGGGTATCGTGACCAAATTCTTTCCGTGTATTTGCATGGGCACTTGAGAATGATAATTTCACCAGACGTAATAGCATGAAATTATTTAATTTCAGAACAATAATAGCAATTATGATTGAATATGTGAAGTCTATAATTGCCATTTTATAATTAAAGACAAAATTTTAGAAAATATGGTTATATTTAACAAATTTACATAATGCAATGATATCATTTTGATGTTGTCGAAATAGCACGTTTCATATCCAGGTTGCAAATAGTAGTTTTAGATACAAGCGCGTTAAAGTTTTTTCTACGAATGCGAGGGTTGCGGGCCGAGCTAAAAGCGAGTGTTTTGAAAGATATAAAAAATGTGTCAAGCCGTACTTTGCGCACACTGTATCAAGAATGGCCGATAATATTCGTTTTCACGTTTTCCTCTGTTTTATTTCATCATATTTAGAATAAATATTTCCATGTATTTATGGATGTATATTTTATTGAAAATACTGGTACGTTAGATCTCCATTAAAGTGGCTGGATTAAAATTAATGTCAAATTAAATTATACATATTAATTATATAATCAAGTTTCTGGATATTTTTAATAGAATGTTAAATATTAATTGAATAATTAATTATGTATTATAATTAAGATATTGTAGGATGTATATTGGAAAATTATAAGTTTCTAGACTTTCCAATATAGTTAGTTCTTTCAGATTTGTGTGTTAGAAATACGAAAATGCAAAATGAGCAGTCTTAAATTTTGTTCAGTTTTCGTTAATGGTAACAAAAATTCGAATTATAAACTGCCTCAAATCACATTTTACTCAATCACGAAAATTCAGATGCCCGGGACTGGGTCAATAACATTTGTTATTCAAGCGGTAGTGACCTTAAAATTATGAGTGAAAAGGTCCAAGTTTGAAGATATAAACTTTTCTTTAGACATCAGAACTATAAAATTGTAATGCGGCATTCGACAACTTTTCGACTCCTTCACCGGCACGTAAAAACTACAAATTTGGGAAGGTGGGGGGTAAAAATTCCGAAAATACATTTGTCCGAAGATAATCTTTTCCGAAATTTTCTGAATTCGAATTTTTTGGTTAGAATTCCTGAAAGTAGTGCAGTTGATTGTTATAAACCAATTTTGTTAAATTTTGTCTAAAATTTTGTCTAATTTTGTTAGATTGTTTGGGTCATTTTCGACAAGAAATGTGTCTTGCGAATTTCTAGAAAAATGCATATTTTCGGAGATAAAAATTGCCGAACTTGAACATGACGGACTTAAATTTCGAAAATTTGGTATTCATATTCCAACATCCCCTACGAAAAAAAAAATAATTTTAAGTATATTATTTTATAAATTTTATTATAATTTTTTGCCGCTAAAAATATCAGATTTTTTAAAATTATTGAACTGTGATTTGGATAACATAACATACAATAATGAGCAACAAGCAATATAACAGAAATATATAAAAAAATATAAATTAATTATAATAAAATATAATAAAACGGCAAAAAAAAAATATATATTTAAACATTTTATTCCGTGTGGGATGATTCAATAAAAAAGTAACCAAAATAATATTTGAGAAATGTTCACTTAAAAAATTGGTGATTGAACACTTAGAAATAAATTAATGAAAAAAACAAAATTTCACGCGTAAAAATGACGGCCGGGGAATAAAGTTCCGAAAATCAAAACCCCGAAAGGCTAAAATTTCGATATTGCGTGAGTCCAAGATATTTTAATTTGCTTTCTTTTTGCCAAATTTTCAAAGACTACGTAAAGAAAATCACGCTAGAGCCATGCTATACCGAAATTTTGGCCTTTCGGTGTGTTGATTTTCGGAACTCTGTTCCCCGCCCAAAATGGCATTCCATTTCCCACTTCGTATGGTTTTTATTCGAAACTGTGTGTACCTTACGGATAATTTACGTTCGGAATTTTAAAACTTCGGAAAATTTACTTTCGGATTTATCCACTTTCGGATGATTGGCATTCGAAATTATTAAAATTCGAAAAATATTAGCTTCGGATAAACGTATTTTCGGAATTTTTACCCACCCCCCTCCCCGCTCGCCGCTCAGAAACAATTGAGTTATTTTCAAGAAAGCTATGCGGGCAATACCAACTGTTTTACAGATTGTAATAATTGTTAACATCCGAACGTTCGGTAATTTTTACTGAACTATTTTCGTGCAGGCATCAACCTAAGAATGCCTGTTAAGAGGGTTTTAAAGTGGTGCTAAGGTAGGAAGCTTCATTAAAAACGCAAATGAAAGATGACTTTCTCAAAATTCGGACTCTGTGAAAGCAACTCTAATTACTATGAACGGTTTCCTAGAAAATATTAAAGAAATTAATTGGGAACTGACCGAGAATTTTCGGAAATAAGTGATTTTTATTAAAAATTATTTATTAAAAATCTAAAAGAACAAATAAAGAACAAAACTAGTCGCAACAATAAACCGATCGTAAAGCATGCGAAAGTAAATTATAATCATTTGACACTAGATTCCACCTTCCTTCTATCGCTTTGATAAATGTATATAATCCATTCGCGATAATCAGTATCACATGCGCACCTGCACGATTCGTTAAAAAATTATTCATTTTCCCGTTAAACGTTATTCTTATGCAAGATACAATTGAACGAGCATAATTGCGCATTCGGACCTTCCGATTACGACCACACTGGTCGCTTGGTTATACTCTTTGTTGATAACCCAACAATTTATAATTTCGTTTCTCGTTTATTTTCGATTAAGGTATTTCCTGTCGTTGGATTAAAGCAAGGCCAATCGTGTGCGCATAATCGTCGACGTTCCCAGACAATTAACTATCCGCAAACAGTTTTTGTTATCGCAAAATTGTCATGTTTTGAAACAAAAAAAATTCATCGTTACACAACGGAATTTTACGATGAATTTATTTCATTTCATGTTCAGTTTTTCAGTTGCAACAAAATCCTGGCTGGCAATACTTTGCTTATAAGACTAGCTGATAGTTATCACATATCGTACGAAGATATTAATCATATAAGTCATCGCTTCTACTGAATGATTTATATATCTTTTTCAGTTTAAAATCCAGAAATGATTCTAGTTTTCAGCAATTAAAGCATTCTTAAATTTTCATTTACAATGGAAAACAAATAACTTATAAAAATGAAAATACATACTCTTATATACTTCACTCTTACATACTCATACGTACTTGGCTCTTAGAACAATCTTCTTGAGTCCTCATGTCGCAAACGGAATCCACTTCCGGCAAGCAGAAATTCATTTGCCGCAAGTGGAATAATCCTCTTGATTATATATCAAGAGAATTTCCACTTGCGGCAAGAGGATTCCGCTTGCGTCAAGCGAGAGTTTTAAGAGTGTTCCTTCTCATTCTTTGGCGAAAATGTCAGGCCTGTGCAGGTGCACATTAATCTACATCTCACTGCACACAAAATCTCAAATAAAAATGTTAATTACAAATTTAAAATTCTATAATAAAGGGAAATCCCTCAAAGAAGCGACAACAGAAAAAAACACTGCTTTTCTTTTTATCATTGCATTAAACAAAGAAAGAATCATTAAACCTAAATAAGAAATCATCTAAAAAAGTCAGCTATAGTAGTATTAAATAAATATCGTGTTTGATGATAATTATTCGTGTATTATAATAAATCCGACATTTCATCATAGCATCATCATATCGCATTTTATAATTTCTCCATTTCGAATTTTTGTTATAAAGCACTCTGCTACGCCTTTCTGATAAATTTACACCAAAAAAATGTCCAAATATTTTGAAAATATATAGTGACGACGATTATTCAATAACATTTTAAAAATGACAATTTTTGTTGAGAGGAACGACATTCAACTACAATATTCAAATTTCATGGATATTGATTTCTTAGATCAGTTATATACATTTTACATAGCCTTTAATGGCTTCCATTTCTGACATGACATAATATTCTTGTCACTAATTTACTTTAATTTTTGTAGTAAACAATTAATAAAAATAGCGTTAAAAATTACAACTAGATCGTTGGTGACATTTTCATTGGCCATATTTGATCGGCCATTTTGAATTTTGGGAATCATCATTCGACATCAGATTCGTCATCAGCGATACCGAAATCCATAGTACAAAGAACGTTGTTAATCAACCCAAAGGAAACATTCCATCAATAAATCTAATATATCTAATAGAAACACATTTTTTTAACAGGAACGAAGTAGAGCTGAGATAACGCCTAGTGGCGGCTAAATGAACTGCATATAGTTTATAATACAATAAGTGCGGTCATTCTTAACAATTTTCAGGATCCTTGGACCTTTTCTGCAAATTGTAAATAAGGTAAGCTTTATTATTGATTGGAAACATGAATCTTTGTTGATTAAACTTTATTGTAGGTTGAGCCTGGTGCCATCAGGGTTGTATCAGGAGAATTTGCTAGAAACGCTTTCCCAATAAAAACAGTATCGTTTAATATACGTTTAGCATTTGCAAGTTTGGTTTATAAATGGTTATGGGTATATGACATAATTGTGTCGTTTATTAAAAGTGTCGTAAAATATATGTTTACGATACACGTTATAATACGTGCATGTTACACGACACGTGTAAGCATTGAAAAATCATTTTTCAAATGCGATAAAGCGCATGATGAATGTGTAATATCTTACATAATTATAAACATAATTATAACATTATTACCAATCTCTTTAAATAGGAGGTTTATAAAACCTATTTTAAAATTGTTTAAATATTCATATATGCCAAATACCCTAATATTATTTAAAATATATACTAGATTAAAATGAGCAATATTCAATCACGTATTATCAGCTTACTAAAGGAAGTACAACATTTACATCTCAATTAATAACCTTTAGACTAGCTAAATAGACTAGGGAGTATGAATCTACTACTTATAACTACAATAGCAAGGTATTTTTCTTAAGTAAATGAAAATTATATTTCTTATTAGAGTAGTAATTTTCTTACAAATTGTTTGCAATTATTCTAAATTTATTATCCCTCTCAAATAATTGGAATAACGTAGCGGTTAAGTTTTTTCTTTCTATACGCCGAAGTCCCAGGTTCGGATCTCGTTGAGGCACCCATTTTTTCTTCGACAATTTGGTTTATTTATTTCATTATGACGTAAATAAATTAATCAATTCTTCAAAAATGAAATAATATTTATGGCTTTCCTATAAATAATTCATTACAATAACAATTTTTTTTAACGACTTTATATCTATCTGATTTATAAACGTTTATTAAACGATTGGAGTTTTATTTGGATGTGATGTCTTGTCGCCTGTCTCGAGAAAATGTTCTCTCAAGTATCATTCATTGAAACAACCATTTAATTATTTAAACGTAAATTCGCTTTGATATACTATAAAATATTTGATACATAATACTTTATGAATATTAGCATGTTTTGCTTATTACATTTGTACTTGTTTCATGTAAAAATGGAAATTTCAAGTCATTGAATTTTGTAACCAATTTGTTAAATAATGTTTTCATAATTTCAATACGTTTCAACTAAATGTTGAACAGATTCTTCTTTTTTTTTAATAATCTGAATGAGCGCAATGCAAGAAAAGTAATACATCCCCATAGCGAGAAAGCAACGATCCATTTTTCGTTCTCTTCTGTTTTCATATCTCCGTACACTCCGAACACGAATTATCAAGGATTATTTATCTGCATTTGGTCCTCTTCGCAGCACACGGCTTCTTGCGCTTTATTCTCTTTATCGCATTTGCATATTTCCAGATTAGACGTGGATATAGTTACTGCGGTAATTGCGCCTGGCTCCATGGGATCGAGTGCTATCGAGCTGAAACAAGAAGATTTACGAATGAAATCGTGAAGGCATTCATATTAATGCGAGTCTAATAATCTGCGTCCTTACCTTAATTAAACGCGGAATATTAAAATTCGTTTGGAAAATATCATATTGGAAATTTTACACTGAAATATAGAAACGAGCCTGCGACAAATGTGGGTGCTCGGCGCTATCGCCGAAGACGGCCAGGTGCACTCGCGCTTGGGTATCTGTGGTATAAAATATCAACTTAGACTTAAAACGGCACTAACGCCGAGCCTCGGCCATTACACCTCGAGATCTTTGTGTAATGAAGACGCTTATTACTGCTCCCCTAAGTGCTGGCCAAATAAAATCGTAGATTTGCTTTTTTATCGATTAAAAATCCTCAGGCGAAAAAGTCATATTATTATTTTCATATTTAAAAGTGTACTGGCTTTAGCATTCCGCAATTAGGCTCAAGCACCGAAGAGAACATTAGTCGCTCGTACTATCAATCACGGCTTAAGGACGGCTGGACAAACAAAAATGGAGAAAAAGACGTCAATCGCCGAAAAATTGAAAAGTTTCTTATCTCGAGCGAATAATCTGAGTATGCAAATTACGATAAAGCCTGAACTATTTACGTTATAAACAAGCGTTTAACCGCACTCCGGAATGACGTCGTAAAGCGAAATGACTTTCGAAAAAAAATTGACGACTAATGGCGTCAGTTTAACTAAGTTATGGGTAATTGCGTCGGAGGATCATTAATAACATTCTTCACGTCTTTCCGTATTTCTCCATTTTTACTAGCATCGGACCTAAGCCACGGGTTATTGCACGGTTCGTCGGAAATCAGTAATATATCGGTTCACCATTCACTCGATAAGCGACAACTCTAAGCCCCCCCCTTGATATGCGAAGTCCATTCGACCTTAAGGAGAGAAGTCTAGCTGTAAAACGCATGTACGATTCGTTGCGTGCATAATGGCTCGATCGCCTGAAGAAAAATGGGTTCCCGATGTCTATACTGGAGCACGTTCTTGTATCTTTATGTAGCATAGATGCAGTTACCCTGCAAGTAGGAACGTTTTATCTGTCCACTCGCGTACGTATAAATTTCAATCATATTTGCATATGTTCGGATTTGCCAGACACCCCTAAATTCCCATTGAAATATGATACAATAAATTTCAAATGTAAATTTTTTAAAAACGTTTCTGGTCGCGACCGCTAGATGGACAACTAACTCCAAATTGAAAATTTTCAGAAAATATAGTAAATATAATTTTGATGCTTTCAATAATAGACGTACGATTCGGACGACGATAATAAACAGAAATCAAAGCGAAAAAAGAACGTATTAAGAATTAAGAGGTTAACTAATTTACCTAGGTTTCCGAGTCCACTATTACGGTTTCACGTGACAAATTATCATTGCCGTTAACATTTGCACTTAAGTAAGATAAGATCGAATCGGGAACGAAATTTCGTAATCTAATGGCTGGAACTACGAAGTGAAAAATCGGCCACTTAATGGTAACCCGGAATTGAGGGCGACACAATAGAAAAAGTATGAAAAGGAATAAAGCGATATTTTCCTTTTTCGTATGGAAATAACCGTTGAGACTTATTCAATAATTTTAAAACCCGTTTCTATTTCTGATAAAAAGTTACGTTAAATATATTATTTGTTATTTATTTTTTCTTAATAAAGGTACAACAAAATGGAAAGTTTAAGTAACGAAACTTTGTTTCATATAATTGAGAAAAATTTGAGAATGTTTTGATGTCGTGTTCTGAAAATAATAAATTGAATGATTTTGGGATCGCAGTGAAAATATCTTCAATTAGATATTCTTTTGAAGGTCATTTATTTTGGAACGATGGTAAAATAAATTATTAAAAATCAGATTTTTATTCCACATTCCTTCCGAAATAAATGGCCGATGGGAAAAGAAAGGCCACTTGAAGATATGTTCTGAAAAATTATGACAAAAGCGTCATGTAAGGAATTCGGGGAGCATAAAGTGACAAATTTTGTTGATGTTTCTTACACGAATTAATTGTAAATTACATGTGTAAGTTTCCCTCTTCGGAGATGACCGGAGACTAGGAAAGATTAATAGGGAAGAAAAATCGCCGTAAAATTATCGCTGCAAATCTTACGAAAGCAATAAAAGCGACCAAATAAGGGATGTCGCTTTTTCTACCCTGGTAGAAATTTGGCTGGTTGAACTAGCCGTTATCCTAGCAGCTGGGAATATCTGTTCGGTAGAATCTCGATAGAAATATGCACGAATTCTAGATGAAAACCCGCTAGACCAGAAACATATATTTAAAGTGACATAAAGCAATAATTGCAAACTGAAAATATCATATCAAATTTGTATAATAGGTAAGAATCAATTCATTCGACAAAACGAGTAGATGTAAATGTAAACGATTTTTCTTTCGAAATGAAGATTTGATCTTTACAGCAGCTTTGTAAACAATCGCGACAGCATGTGCGCGAGAATCAGCTGAGAGCCAGCCGTCATATTGCGAGTTCGATCGGGAGGTATTCGAGATTCTCGAATCGAGCCGAAGTCGATAAGTTGAAGGAGCTTGTCGCACTCGTGTTTGTATATTAGCAGCCTCAATGTCTTGCGTCTCGGTAGATTTACGCCAGAATTCATGTAATTTTTAGTAGGATTTCTACCCATATTAGAGAGCAAGTTTTTAGCCAGATCATCAAAATCTAGGATAATTCTAGGAAGATTCTCGTGACCATCTCTACCAGGGCACGTTCAAAAATAAACCTGAACTTTTGTTTGTACACAAAAATTCTCTATTTTCTGCATGATAATACCTTTGTCACTTAATACCTCATTTTTCTAAAGCGGAAAAATTATACTTTTTCGAAAATTATTGAGAAATCATGCTGAATTTAATGAACCCACATGCACAAACATAAAGCCCTTCAAACATTACATTCATGGTATATTTTAATTTTATATTTCAATAATAAAATCTTTTACTTTTAAAAACGTAATTTTTGATACCCCTTTCTACGGTATTAAACATAATTTTTGTCTTCGTAACGACATCATAAAAAATTAAAGAATTATATAATTGTTCAGTTTTTATATTACATTTTAATACACTTCTAGCAAAATGTATAACTTTAGTTGTTGGCTTTTGTATGCAAATTCTATGAGAAATACATTATATAAATTCTGCGGTAAGTTCAAGCAAAGTTCAAGGTAAATAAAAGTCGAAAATACTCCTGCGGAACATTTGTTTACATCTCGAACATGTTGAGATTTGTAGAAACCGCCACGATCGACGAATTCGTCGAAAATATTTGTTATTCCTTCAGCGTCTTGCGATGCGCGTTCATCACTATAAATAAAAGATACCTCATTTAATTTTTTAAATAATATTATACATTTTTTCATAGAATATAGTACGTATATACGATTACATAATAATATAGTTCTAGAGTATCGTTAATAAATTATCTTTGTTTTTCTTTAGTCTTTGCAACAAGATTATTTTTCAATGTCAGAACGTTATAAACTAAATATTATATCGTTAATGAATAACATCGAAAAAATATTCACTACTATTTCAAAACAATGGTTACTTTCGCAAGATTGATTACGTCGAGCGGATTTTCTGTGTAACATTAATAAGATATATGAGTACGCGAATGTAAACAATAACAAAAACAAAGACGACCTTCGAGGTCACTGCGGAGTCAATACCGCCACAGTCAATAGAATTACTTATCGAGCAGGTTTTCAACGGCACAAACCTGACTGAAAAGTGTCATGAAATTGGACTGAAGATTTTTGCCGGTTATGCCAGTTCAGACCATGATGAACCACAAGGTGTTCTTCACAATAAAAACAGAACAGATAATAAAATGAATGTAGAGATGCTATTTCTCTTTCGTTTGAGTATAATTCTATTTAATGTTGATATCTTGCTCCATTATACAATAATAACTAAAATAAACTTTTACCTATTATGTATTTATTTTGATTTTATTAGTTTTAAGTATTTCGTGGAATTTAAAATGTACGTATAATATACATTTATTTTAACATAGAAATATGTAAATATGGCCGTAATTTCCGAATAACTTATTGCGTTTACTTAACTATTTATTTTAAATGACTGTCTATCGCTTGCAGCGAAATTTAAGGAAATACCAATATATGTTTCAGTAGAAGTATGATAAGAGAGTGGAATTATGAATATGAGATGGCAGGAGGGTTGTATATATTAAGGAATTACAATCACCCTATAAAATAAAGTAAAGAAGGATAAACCGAAGATTAGCCGGTCGTCGCTCTGGGTTTTCTCATAATTTCTAGGGTCGTTTTACAATATAGGAGATAAGACAATCACCGACTGACAAAAAGTTACATAGGAAAAAGTCACCATTAAAAGAATGCGACTAAATCTATTCTCGGCACTATACCAGGAAACATAGGAAAGGCACAATCGTTTCGAAACGTAAGTATTTATCTAAGAATATAGCTGAGCTACTTAATGTAATCTGTTCCCGCTTCAGATGATCCTTTAAGAAGATGAATATTGACAGGCCATTTGACATTACTAAACAATTAAAAGTAATTATAATAAATTGTGTTCCTATTGTTCTGTAATAGCGGGTATTTCCGTACTGAAGAATGTTTGATTTCAATTGTAAAAAACGGTTATATCTTACTCGAAAAAAGTTTGAACGGTATGTAACAAATTTAAATATAATTGTGAGAAAATTTTTATGGGCCGTTATACGTCGTACCCTTTCGACAGAAATAAGGAACGGCATCTTATGCTTTATCAAGAATACATCTAACCTTTTGCCGATAGTTTATAGACAAATTACAACGGCCGGCAATTTTTTCATGCGGCACTTATTGTTCTATTCTTCCATTTGACCGACTTGGCAAAAAAATGGGATGTCCGATCTGAGCATTAATATACTGACATACATATGCGGAAATGGCGTAATCTCGTCCTATCCATGCCGGACACGGGACGTACATGCCGCTTCCAGAATTGAAAATCAAGTTTTGAAAAATGACAATGCCTCGCTGATGAGAGTGCAGTTACTGTCCAGTTCTCACCAAAGAGGGTATTGCACGTAAGGACAACACTTGTATCTCGCAACAAGTCCAGGATGGCATAGGGTCATATCCGTGAGCCAGCGGAATAAATGCGTATTACGCATTCGTATGCCGTGTCCAGGGTTAGCTTGGAAGGTCCTCATGTAGCACGTGAAACTGACCAATAGATCCGGTTTAGCGAGTTTCCGGATTCCGGGGTCATCGTCGTCGAGCCGTCACCGGGACATGGGTCTTCTTCCTCCGTCTTGCTATATGTGCTCACTTCGCGTTCATCCCGCGCGCCCCTTCCGACCAGCCATTCATTTGGAATAGTGACGCGCAACCCCTTTCAATAGGTAGAAAGAGAAGACGAACTTGGGTCAATACGATGCTACCTACTTTAGCCATCTTTCTCTTTACCTCCTCCTCGCGTTCGAACTACCCCCTTTTTTCAGGACGCGTCCACTCGCATAAATTATTGCCAAATCCGGTTTTCGATAATGTTCTGGGGATGACGCCTCCCGATGCCGCGAAGTAACCTGCAACCGAGACAAACATTGCTCCGCTTATAGGATCCTTATTTTTCAGGGACTGTGCGAATTATCCTACGAAGCAAGGGATGACCATCGATGTGTCCAGGGGTCACGGGATTCCTGTCTCGTCAGCCCTTGGTCACGGTGACCGTATCTATGCATTCGTACTTGACGCAGTCCAGCCGGTGGGAACGAAAACCTGATCGCGGGAGTCATCTGCGACTTCCTTCGTTTTTCGCCGTCGCCATCGTGGTTTCGCATAGTAAAGCATGGCGCTCGCAGAGGAGGGTACGAGAGAGATAGCGAGGACGTCCAGTTATATATACAAAGGAACGTAAAAATCGCGACCTGCTGAAAGCGACCTTTCAAAGGCGAAAGATTATTCCTCCAGCGCGGAACACCAGAAGCGGTTCGACGCGATCGTTAACTTCCCCACGTCATGGGAAACCAGACGAACCGGACGTTCCGGTCAACGGAACTTCTTTTGATAAGCCACGCGCGATGCCCGGCTCGTTCGTTAATACCGTACGTTGAGCGAAAACTCGTCCGAGCGCATTACGTTACGTGGAAGCGCGTCTCTTCCTGAAAGCTTAGTACGGAGACCGCGGCCTATTGGGAATACCGGACAGTAAATATCGGTAGTCGGCGTCATAAAAATGCGCCCTTCAGGTCCGCCCGTAAAGCGGAAGAACGTAGATGATCGCGCCTGTACCTACGCCCCTATTGTATTACTATTTTACGAATGAATCCGTGAACTTTTTGTTAGTGGTCACAACGGTTACCATATTTTCTTCCGTTATCCGGATTCGGCCCAGGAGAATTGTGGTATGACCAGGTATTAGAGACATTACGAGATATTACGAAATATTCCAGAATAAAAATGCCATTACATTTTACTGCTTTTGTTGATATATTTGATGAAAGAAATAGACTTGGCCAAGTGATTAATTTGGTTGTATAACTATTGTCTTGCTTTTTATAATGATGTTTCGTCCTAGATAATACATCATTCTTAGTTTAGAGAACTAATCAAATGGCCGGTGGCAGTCCATCAATCCAACTTTTACCCCAACACAGTTATTTTTACCGTATATTTAGATATTTTTTTGAAGTCTACTTTTCTTGCTGACAACGGGGTACTAACAACAGTGACAAATGTGGGGACCAGATACGGTAGTGTGTTATTTACTCTACCAGTTTATTGACTAAAGTTATCGGACACATTTTTCAGCAAATCAGTCATCAATCAGCAAAATATTTGGATACACCAAAAGAGTTTCCAATATTGACAGAAATAATATAGAGTCAGGTGTCTATCGCGTCATGAACAACATTTAATGTGAACGGAAAAAACGATTTGGATAGGATAATTAGTCTCAACTCCAAACAAGACATGTTTGCTTAATATATAACTGATGAGTCCTAGTTAATAAAACTCATTAGTTCATGACTAAAATGAATGTTCCAAACGAGATTGCGATGATACTGAACCGCTATCCAGACATGTTGAACCCACTGTTCACATATTTTATTTCCCAGACTCGATCAAATAAATAATCAATTCTAGATTTGTAATAGACAGGAATGGAAAGTTTTTTGCCGAAGGCCTTGACATTTTCAAGGACGAAATTCCATCACCGACCAGTGATGTATATTTCTTTACGACAACACGCCTGACTGAATGAGGAGAGAAAAGAGCCAACAAAACAAAATAATTATTTTAATCACGACATGGGTGAAAAGTAATACCTTTCGGTGTGTAATAACTTCCTCGGATGCACGATGCTGACAAAAACCCAAGCAGAGAAAAGGGAAAGTGGAAGACGAAGTAGCATCTCATCGGAACTGATTTTTCTTGAAAACGCTAGCACTTTCCGGCGGAAGATGATCTTTAGAGAACGAGGATATTCTTTTTGACACAGTCTTACTGAAGGTTAGTACTTTGTAGTTTCCCCTTTTGCACACACGAAGGCTGTCGGAAGATAAACGTCGATAATTGTTAGTGTTCGTAAAAAAACTGTTATTTCATCCAACCGTGATATGTTACGTGTCCGTGCACGCCTGAGTGCGTGACTTTTTAGATCCAGGAGCTTGCGACTCGAAAAGACTCCTTGCCGGAAACTGAACATAGCCAGACGTTGCTCGTTGGTCCGTGTCATTGACGTATCGATCGGGACTTCCCTTCGACCCGTATATTTCTCACTTGACGGTTCTTAATTGATAAATCGATAACTTCAAATCTTACGAAACAGTCAAACCCGCCAATGGAAAATAGCACTGATAAGACTCGCATTCGAGTTTTCGACCAGAACCTTGCTAACGGAATAGCACTTATGTAAAACTAGAGCTGACAATTCACCTCCGCGGTGACAATGCGTTTCGCGCGTTAGCAGACTCGTTTGCGATTGTACAATTTTAACTGTATACCAATTTTTCTTGGGGAATCGGCAAAGTCATTTGGACGATGATATTTAGTTCTCGATGATGGGCGATAAGTACCCATATTTGTTTATGCATTAGATGCAATGCATTCGATCGCGCAAAATGGACGGGAAACTTATTTGTCGTCAATCGAGGCGATAACATCGTTGAAATTGAATTTCAAATTTCCTGATATATTGCGCTTATCTCCAGCTTCGATTAGGTAACTCTAAGTTCAAAATGATTGCATAAATTTATATCGGCTTATAAAAGTAATTTATAACGAGACACGTCAGCCGTCATAAAAATATCTACTTCACAGTCGAGTACTTTTCTCGTCCTTTTTCACCCGGACGATTTTTGTGTTCGATTTTTCGACTTTTTTTCGAGAATTTTAAATTCGAGGTATTTGTAGGTAATGATAATTTATCGGTTCAAATATTTTCGTGTTATTTTGTTTCCTTTTCTCCACGTCGCGCTCCTCGACAGCGTACAGTCGATTTTAATCATTAATCATATTTGACGGGTATCGGAGCGCTAGTTGGAAAATATTTTAATTGCACTTTACGTCAGCTAAAATGTTCACTTTCGGTCGGGGAGTTCCGCAAATGAAACGACGGCGAATAATTATGCTCGAGGGCACTTGTCGCGTTATTCGGGGATTGTGCTGGATATGCGACGGGACAAAAAGTTCGCACGAAAGCTCATCACGTGGGCCAATTAAACGGCACGGCCAAGCAGAAGAATCGAGTTCCTCGGAAAATGAAAAGAAAGTCCCCTTATATCGCCGTAATCCACGCGTGGCCTGTTCGATATCTCGTTTCTTGTCCTTCGGTAAGACAAAAAACCTCACGATCCATCGAGAGCAGAGACGTCGCGCCTTACTTTTATCGTCGACTGTACCACTATCTACAGGCAGTGCTATCGATAATTATTTATCGACTGATCCCGAATGACCGTCACGTACCTTGAGTCGATCGTCTCTCGACTCGCGCCTATCAGCATTCGGAGGATCGCTCCGGGATATAGACTGACGCGGAACATCGCGCAAATGCATCTGCAGCTTCTCCGCTTCGAATCGATTGCGACTTCCCTTCACGCGCGACTAATTATCGCGACAGAAAAATAGAGACGTGTTTCGACGAATTTTTTTTAACCCTTAGTCGTTGTCGACTCTTTGCGCTTCGGAGTATGCGACGGCACGGATGGTCGGTAGTTATTTGCGATTGATGGGCTAATTGTAATTCGAAGCAAAATAGATTCCAATTATTGATGCGAGCTCTGCATGGAGTGAATGAACAAACGCGAGAAGCAGTTAAGTATATACTTCACGAACGGCTGATTAGTGCAACATCGTTCGGATTATGAAGGAGGCAATTCGTTAAGCATGCTTCGTGCGATCCATATCGAATTTGATTCCTTGGCTGGTGGTTCCAAGACCCGAATATTTTTGGGTCTTTCATTTGAACTTATTAATAAATGATGGGCATTCGGAAGTTCCGATAACTGAATGCAATACCTCGATATTTCTGAAACTGGAGATACATGGGCAGCATAAATATTTGATACGTGTGTTCTTATATCATTTCAGTTTGAAGATGACAATTAACGTAACTAATATGGAGAAACGTAAATTAGTATGGAAAAAAGTAGGCTATGTGGGCACATCTGAGTCCACCAATTACAGTTTTATCATCGTTAAAATTAGTTTGTTTTTTTTTACATATAAGTTTTCTGGTTAAATTTACGCAGCATATGATTATATCAGTGAACACTATATTTCCAAAAAGTCTTATCCAAGTCGGCAGCCGTCGTGAGCCTTTGTGTGGATATTTGTCACTAACTTTAAATTCCACTTTTGGGAGTTATCAATGAAAATCAGTTTATTTTGTAAAGGCAATACCTATCTGTATAATCTCAGGTTTCTTAAAGTCACAATTCAGGATATGACCTCCCGGGTAGAGATTTGGCTGGTTGAACTAGCATTATCCTACTTTTCGGTAGAACCTCGGTATAAATTTACACAAATTCTAGATGAAACTCCGCTATAGACCGCTAACATATATTTAGAGTAATATAAAGCAATAATTACAAACTGAAAATATCATATTAAATTTGTATAATAGGTAACAATCGATTCCACATAATGAGTAGGTGCAAATGAAAACAATATTTCTTTCGAAATGAAGCTTTGATCATTACAACAGCTTTGTAAACAATCGCGACAGCATGTACAGGCGAATCAGCTGAGAGCCAGCCGCCATATTGGGAGTTCGATCGAGAGGTATTCGAGATTCTCGAATCGAGCCGAAGCCGATAAGTTGTAGGAGCTTAAGTCGCACTCATGTTAAAATATATTAGCTGTCTCAATATCTCGCGTGTCGGTAGATTTTCGCCAGAATTCATGTCATTTTTAGTAGGATTTCTACCCATATTACAGAGCTAGTTTCTAGCCAGATCAGCAAAAAGCTAGGATAATTCAGGGCGGATTCTCGTGACCATATCTACCAGGGCTCGAATGAGTTTGTCATTGACGGAGCTCATAATCAAAGTTTACTAAACAAATTCGTTACTATATGAACAACTCCGATTTTCCTGTATTTGAAGAAAAGAAATAGGAATACGCAGTTTCAAACGTAAACGATTTAATTATGGAATGTCGCAACCCTAGTACAAAATTATCCTAATTTCTGGACAGTTTCTACCCAGTTTACTTATCTTCCATGTTAATTGGAATAGTAAAACTGGAAAATGGAACAAAAAAATGGACAAAATCCTACGAAGAAACTATAATGAATGCTTGGTTCAAGGACATTCTAAGAAAAGCTGTCATCTTTTTAGGAAATATAAGTCGAGAAATATAATTACATATAATTTCTTGGATAATTTCGGACGCTGCATACGAATTCAATGCGAACATTTGTGAAACGACTATGTGTCGAAGTGATATGCCCATGAGAGATTTTCCAATGCATCTTTTCGACACTGAAAATGCAATGTTTAAATATCGAAAAACCCTTGGAAAGAATAAAACTTGTAGAATAAATAGAATAAATATGCAATAATTTATGTGCGTAATTTAATATTTAATTTATTTCACTGCTACATTCAGCAGTAAATAACAATCTACATAAATTCTAATAATTTCGTCAATGAGCATTAAGGACTGATGTTATGATGCTGTTAGTCTTATGTCATTTTCTACATTATTTTCATTGAATACTCTGTTATACCATACGTAATTTTTTTACTACAATATTCATCTTTGTGGCGCAACTTCCATATATACATATTAATTGTTCTTGGGAAATTTGCTACAAATAGATGCTCCGAAATTTTAGAAGTATTGCATGCGGTCGAGATATTGAAAAAGTAAACATTGGCTCAAGAGTTTGGGATGGACGATTACTAGATCGAAGTATACTATCAAATTGATATTTCTATCATTTATTGTTTTTATTTTGCAACATACGATTATTACCGATATATTAAATTGTTACGCTATTTAATACAGTACTCAAAAGAAGTATTGAATTCGTAGAAGTTGGCACCTGGGTTGTTCTAAAGAGCTTCCCGGAGAAGAAAAGAGGACATTTGAATGTCCTCAGGAGCTCCTCAGAGCATCCCAGTAGGCATACAAAATTACATTTATATACTTCAATTAGAATTATATCGATCTTATTAATTAGAAACACGAAGCCACATAGTAAACATAGTCATATGCGTCAGGTTATTGAGGTTTTTCTAAACTTGATGTTATTATGAAATGTTTATGAACTAAGCACAAAAAAATCTTAGAACGAAGCACATCTGATTTTCTCAGGACACATTTTAAGATCACGCTGAACATATTTGTATTCCCTTATCAATATTGCAAGGTTGGCTAGTACTAAAATTACGACAGAATATATTACCAGAAACCTCTACTAGAAAATATGCGAGACTCCTTGTATGTTTGCTGTGGGGCTGTTTATTTTTGCCAGGGAAGGTTTACTCCCGTCCTCTAAAGTGATATTTTAAGTCAAAATAATAAATTCTAGGTAATTCTGAGTACGTTTACTCAGTTTTTTCGTCAATTCAACGAATAATAATTATTTAATTGGGTTGGCGATTTCAGCCACCGAAAATAGGAAAAAAAGGAAGAAATAAAGGACAAATGTGGTTTGTTTACTATTTTTCAGATAAAAATAATCAGAATTGGCACAAATGAATTCAATATAATTAGCACAAGTTAAAAATCAAAATGACATCATATTAATGCATCATCGCTATTTTTTAGCTAGATAGTTTCAGACATTTCTACAGCTTTAACAAATGTTACAATAGCCGTTGTCGTCTGGACTTTATTGTTATTGCAGACGTAGTAAATGAACAAGTTTATGAGAAAGTCTCACCTTGATTTAAAACATTGGAAATCTATATAGTCACTGTTAACTTATGAACAAGGAGTTACTAATTCAAACTGCTGCTTGCTTCTGTTTAAAAATCAAAGGCTATTTACCTCCTGAGTCTGACGGCCCCAGTTGGTAGAGTATACTTATATTAACAATGCAATGAATTAATGTCATGATAATTAAAAAGAAAATAAAAACCAAAATATCAGTGTGTATATTTCGTCTCCGTTTTTCTTAAGATAAATTGTATTCTTTATGATTATTGTTATTTTCTTTTCGGTTGAACGTTTGTATGAAAAGTGTATTGGAGAATTTGAATAAAGTTACGATATTTTTTGTAGAATAGTTAGTATTTTTAAAGATCATTATTAAAAATGTCTTTTGGACAAAAAAGATTTTTGGACTGTATACAATGCAATAGATTATAACTCAATCACTAAAACATGGTCATTTATATTTTTAAATCATTTTTCCATTCTAGGAATAAAACTCTACTTTGGCCCTGTACAGTAAAATCTTCAGATACAAATTATCGACTTATTACGCTCGTAGCATTACAAAATATCGAATGCAACACAGAAGAAATGTCGATCTTCAGCGAGTCTGATTGCCACCATCTTCGCGCGTGCGATAAACTTCGCACTTGTCGAAGATCGATAATTGCGCCCTTGTTACATAATGTACTATTTTAGTCACTACGAACTCCAGACATTTTTTATGTACATTTCAGACCATTCAAAGAATTTTGGAATTTCAACTTTCCAACTCGGTAACTCGGCAACTTCGGCAATTCCCCCAACCCTAACGTGCACACAGCCGAAAAACACATGCGAAAATTGATGGTAAGGTGTTGCTAAAAAGCAATTATGCGTATTACGCGTTATATACGCCAATACATGCATCTGGTATATAATAGTCGCGTTGTAACATCAGGATAGGAATTTTCGCAAATATACAGAAGATTGTTTTCCCGAAATGGTGGAGAGTCAAATCGTGTGCATTTAAAAAAAGAGACCACCGGTGCAGGAGGGCAACGACGCACGGGGGAATTCGCTGGAGGATTTAATGACTGCTCTCTTTCCCTTCAGGATGACTCCATTCGCATTTGCGGAGAAAGGCCCTGGCTGGCCCAAATTGAAACGCTCCTCTTCAGTTCTTTCACACGCAAAAATTTCGGGCCCAACGCATACACTCTTTGCGGCAAAAACGGTGAAATAACGAGTGAGTGCAACGGAAGTTTCGGGCCTTCTCGAAAGAAAAAATAGCTCCCGTCAACGTAATTGGAAATGCAATTATAATCGACTGTTTGCGCTGCGTGCAGGTATTAAGCTTTCGAACATTAACTCATTATGGCCCCTTAAGGCCCTAATTGACACAATTATAATCGGTCGATCTTTAATGCGTCGGCCGTTGATACTGGGTGGAGTTCGATCAAATTGTCAAATTGATCCGTCGCTACTGGCGTAAGATTTGGGTATTAATTTCGGGAAAATTCGAATTTTCAAATAATTTTTGTAACAAATTTTCTCTGATGTCAGACACTCGTCTGCTCGATCAGAGGTATTGCAAAGTTTGTTTGAAAAATCTACAACTTACACTTAATAATTAAAATCTTACACTTAATAATATTTGCACTATCCAATAGTATTTAAAACTTAATCATGAAATATTTTCAATCAAATTTGCGAGTTATTAATCAAGTATGTGCAATGAATATCAAACTTTCCCAAAATGCAGGATTCTGTTCTTTTTTTTATATTCATTGAATGTTTTTCATTTTGAATTAATTTCTTTGATATAAACATAAAATTAAGTTGCATAAAATATGTCTATTATTAACATTTGTATCAAAACATTATGGAATACAAAATAAAATTTATTATTTAAATTCTACTCAACAATAAATATAATTCTATCGGGAGGGCTTCGCCCCCGCCTCTCTATACACGCCTGCATCCATAAGTTTTCTTCTAGGTCACAACATTTTTCTACGTCGTTTATAATGCATTCCAATAATTTCCCCACTCATACTTTACGCACGCCCCGTAGGAAAAATATTGTAAGTGGGTTTCTCGCCCTAGATCCTTAAACAACTATTATGCACTTATATCGAAAACTACTATTATAATTGCAATGAAAGCTCGTAAATAACAGCTGTTTTCGAAGGCTTCATATTTGAGTGGTATATATATCGATCTCTTAAAATCGACGCATAAGTTATATGTTGTAGTTCACTTAAAGAGTTCTTTCCGAGCAACATTTAAATCTTCTTAAATATTTTAAGACTTTTTTAAGAACTCTTAATTCCGTGCAAAAATTTCAAATCCGTGACGGATCCTTGATGGATCTTCGGTAGATCTACTCCGTCGATAGTGTGTCTTTTGAGATGATCATGCACCATCTGTGGATTTATAACGGATCTAATTTGCGTATACTTTGTGTACCAAAAATTCGTGTTACCGATGCTCTTAATGAAATTTTTAATAATGTGTAATGATTTTTGGTACACAAAAGCATACTGAAATTCGGTCCGTCATAAATCCACAGATAGTGCATGATCATCTCAAAAGGCAGAATTAAAGATGCGATGTGTGGTTTTGGGACTCATCACGAAATTGCTCATATATATGTTTACATCATTCCAAAAACTCTGCAAATACCCGCAACTGTCATAAGATTAAAGGATTCGAACGATTCGATTTTCGAAGTCCAAATACGTAAGGATTCGTTTAATATAAATTAAGAAATTCTGAAAATCAATAGATCAATGTAAAAGAATGAAATAAAAAAAATATCATTATTTAAGGTTTTGTTAGGCAGTGAACTGAGAGAAATTGTATAAAGAAGTATTGAAAACGAACAGGAAAAATTACTATTCTCGATAGGAAGTTGGGGACTACATGATATAATCTTTACTTTTGAGAATTAATACTATTCTTTAAATATACTTTGATACTTCTCTGTATTAGAATTTCATATAAACCAGAATAGTAAAATACATAAAGTCATGAAATTTATAATCCACTTGTAGTTAACCTTATTAATCAGAACGGTAAAAATAATAGCCATGACTAATGAAAAGCGTAAAACTAAATAACACATAACAACGTTTACGAATGTTTCCGAAATCCACCAATTTAGTTACGCAGGTCGCCACCAGGCGCATATGTGATGCTGACAGGTCTGATGTTTCTCCTTCGTGGCTCCCGTTATAGAAATGAGTTTTAATTCGCGTAATAGGATATCAAATGTGAAACTGTAGTAATGCATGCAGGATGTCATTGTCAGACAAGTGACAGTAATGTCGATTTAAACAGCTGAAGTGGCACATCTTACGGTCGAGTTTGAACTGATATGTACACGACTCACTATATGGGGCTCGATGTACCCATTTGCAATGATTCTTCGTTTTTGACAGATTATCTATCCTTTGTTTACATAAAGTTTAAAAAAATTAGTTTATGTAATATCAAAATCCACTTCTATAACGGGAGCAATGATCGCGAGAAATAGATAGCATCGAGTCGCGACGTCATCTGGCGACTACAAACTGAACTAAAATTATCGAAATTCTATACAAAAAACCATGTATAGATTGATCATGAATAAGACACAAAACAGGAGTTTTTATACAAGTGCTTTGTTTTCTGCGAATGTAAGGGTGTGAGACGAGCAGAAAGCGAGGCCCGCATTTATATTAGTAAAAAAAATATTTTCGGTACTATAGCCGTAAAATCCGTTTTTATGGCCTACTTGTAGTCCGTAAAATGAAATTTCACGGATCACGTAAAACATGAATCTGTGTTGTCAAAAACATAATCCATACAGACTAGATGCAGTCCGCGAAATCGAATTTTTACAGCTTTCAGTACCGAAAAATAACGTTTGACACACCGACGTAAGATTTTACGGCATTGTATCGAAAAATACTATTTTCTAATAGTATGGGTAACCTTTGACTTCCCGCACATTAATTAAAAAATCGCAACTTCACGCACTGCACTAGTCGCATACGATATTTTATGCACAGATTTTCTATGCGTGAAATAGCGAAATTCAGTGCGTGAAGTGGATGGAATGCGTGAAAATCCGTGCACAAAGTAATTTTCGATTCTTGAGCGTGAGAATGTTTTTTGTAACAGTGTGCGTAAAGTAGTGCGTAAAATGATTTCTTCGATTTTTAGGAACACTTTATGCACCCTTGCAACAAAAAATGTATGTGCAAAAATGTTTTTTAACGAATGTGAATGCAACTCTCGCTTCCGCTCGGGCCGCAACCTTTCCCATTCGTAAAAAAAACTTCTAGGCCCTTGTATCGAAAACTACTATTACGCACCGTTCTATCTAATCGCCTGTTAAAATACGGTGCGTGAAGTCGAACTTTACGCACTGCTATCGAAAACCACTATTTTACCACCTTGTGAAGTTTACAATCCAACGCCAAATTGAATTTATACGCATTTTTCTTATTGTTATCAAAAAAATTGTATGAAGAATAAATTATAATTAAGCTGGATAGATTGTTATATATTATAAAATATACAAAATAGATAATTACCATTTTATTCAAACACAAGGTACATGTAAAAAAAAGAATTCCTATTGAAAAAGTAAATATTATTATTCAATTTTTGAAATATTGCTATTCTGTAAGCTTCGATTCAAATTCGTATTGAGGAATATTAACTATTCCGATATTTTTATCATACTTTCCTATATCATTTTTCGACGTGTACTAATTGATACTAGCTGCCTTATTCCTTTTTCAAACAATAGAAATTGATCCGCAAGTACATAGTAACATTCTTCAATTTACCAATTTAGTAACTGGGTCTTTATAATAATTATAAAAATTGTTAACAATTTTCAAAATTCGATTAATACAAAAAATGTCTACTTGTCTACATTTCTCGAGATCAGAGTGATCATTCGTCTGGCGCGAATTCCGTCGTTTTCGCGAGGGAGGGACGCGCAAATGCCAGCGTCATAATACACAAGCGACGCGTCGGCCGTCTGTTAGCATGCATATACATAGTTCGCACCAGGAGGCGGCGCCGCGAGCAATGACGTACCTTCCTCCTGCTCTCGGAGTTACCGAGTCCGGAACCCATTGGCCACCGTGACGACCAATCGTCATTTGACAATCTTTCACCCCGCTCCCGTTCTGCGCAATGCATACCCACACTACTTACACACCAACCGTACGCTGACGAGACTTGCGCCGGGTGTACACCGAGCGTGCACCGAGCGATAAGTGCGCGTGCGTCCGATAACCACGCGATGCGAAACCGCACCACGAGACTCTCTCGAGCAATGTCGCCGGATGTTCACTGGTTACTTTTCTTTCTCTATTACCGTCTATTACCTATCTCAGTCCGTGTCACGCGAAATAAAGAAACGACTAAATTAAACTTATTCAGCTTCGTTCCCGTTTATCTATTCACGCTCGGCGCGCTATCAGCCGTGTAATCGTGTATGTACATTAGCCGGCTCTGAAAAAGTCCAATACTTTCTTTCTTGGAAGTAACCCGGTGAGAAATGTCGCACTGCTCGGATATCGGTCGATATTAGTTATTCACGAATTTTTTTTTGTTTTTAATAAAAATAAACGCAATTGACCAGACTTCTGATTACATGAGACTACAGAAAAAGTATTATATTTTGAATATTATTTAAAAATTTACGGAAAAGTTAACCATTTTGGTTGAACATTGGCATAATAATTGTGTAATGCTGAATACGAATCCGAAATCAGAATCATGTAAGTGGCAATGGATTCCAATACACTGTAAAAAGTATTTTATGAAATTTTATGAAAAATGTAGGAAGCAAATTTCATAAATGTTACAAAAAAGTGTTTCATGACAATTCTTAAACACATTTCATGACGTGTTATTAAATTTAAGGAAATTTTATTAAATTTAAGGAACTTTTATTATGGTAATAAAAATATTTTAAATTTAATAAAAGTTCTTTAAATTTAATAAAAATTCCTTAAATTTAATAAAAGTTCCTTAAATTTAATATATATATATATATATATATATATATATATATATATATACTTTATATATATATATATATATATATACAATACAGGATAAAAATATATATATGTGTAGTGATGTTATATAAATTATACACAATATAAAATATATAATTTATGTGAAGTGTGGGTGTGTCCCAAAATTTTTATTTCTTATCAATTTAACAAGTTAAAATAAAATTTGAGATTAGCTTGTGAATTTGACAACTTAATACTCCTACATTCCTTATCTCTGTAATAAACTGTTTAAAACAATTTACTTTATTTACTATATTTATGTAAAAATATTAATATTATTTTTAATTATTATTAATAAAACCTGAGTCGAGCTTAAAATTCTTATTATTTTGTTTCTAATTTTTGAGGATGTTAATGATAACCGATTGATATAAAACAAATTTCTTCAGCTTCGTGAGATCAAAACGTGTCCGCAAATATGGTTATAGACTAATTTAAGAGTACATTTACATTTTTGACCTTAGCGTCGAGTCAAACAATTTTCTCCTTTTAAATCAACACGATCACAGTTTAAAGTTTTTTTCTGGTTCATTTCTGATATTTGATCACAAAAAAATTCCTCACTTAGTGATTCAGTAAATTCAGTTATTAAAAAAACACATGTATTTCAATAGAACCTTTGAGGTTAAGTTTCAGTGCGTTGAGATCGCTCAGATATTCTGTGTGCTCAGCAACGTTGCCAAGTTTTCGTTCCTTCGGTGTTACTTTTACTATGCTCGTATGTATGTACGTATGTATAATTGGTAAAAGATTAATTTTAAATGCTATTCATGTCTTTTTTATTAATTATTATTCATAACAACGAATCACGGCAGTGCTGGATTTTTCCGGATTTCAAGATTTCAATAGACTGACGGAACGGTACAACTATACGCTGTTTTAAGTGGATTCAAGTTTATTAAATTTAAGAAAATTTTCTTAAATTTCATATTTTTCATTAATCGATATTAAGATTTACGTTTCTTAAACTGTTTTAAGGAACAAAATTCTTAATTTTCAGTAACATTTATGAAATTTGCTTCCTACTTTTTTATTAAATTTCATGAAATTTTTTACAGATATATTTTAATCTAAAGATGTAAAAAGAGCATCTTTATTTATATATGGGAGGTTATGAAGCATCGGTTTGTTTCAAGTACCATTGAGAATGTTTAAATATATCTCTTTACATCTGAAATATAACATTTTTAAAATTTCATGTTTATGAATGTATCTTTACTAGGCTACTTATTATTCGATTGTTTGGGTAAAAGTAATAATACATAACCTCGCGTATAGGCCAAAATGATTATTTTTTTATCTTTAAGTTAGGATATCTCGGAATCCAGAGCCTATTTCGAGATTTTAATTTCGGATTCGTATTCATTCAACCAAAACCCTTCGAAAAAGTATATGCTGGTCTCTAGGTCACCGATTCGATATGATTTCATCGGCATGTCCCAATTAGCAAAATTAGTTGAAATTACGTTAATTGGACTTCCGAATTGGTCGATATTGCCAGCGGCTCTAATTTGATTAACGCCGAATCGACTTCGCTTTCAAGTGCATAATATAAACACGGTAAATTTCAAGTTAAAATTTGGTAGACTAATACGTCATAGTCCGATTTGGGAGAAAGGACCGACGAGAGGTCGAATATTAGTAATATTTTGGTAAATGAGACCTAATATTTACCAAATCGTAACTTAATTTTGCCCAGTGGATATGTTTCTTTTAACCCGTTAATGCCCAAGATGACACAAATTTCACCAACATTTTCGGAATATTTCTCGACATTAAAAACCAATTCAAAAAATGTTGATTAAACATTTTCGACGTAAAATTGATCAATCTTTCCGAATCTGCTGTTAAAAACTCGTTCGAGCCCATTCGAAAAAAGCTATGCTTGGTTTTTCACAAAAAATTACATTTTTGTCACCGTCAAATATTTTTTATTCGGCATTTTCACATTGGAAACGGTTAGGGAGATCACTGATCGGTGAAAATATCGTGTTCTCAATCCTTTAACTTTAAAATGTGCATGATAGCATTTTGACAATAAAGTTGGAAACTGTCAAAATGTCAAAATCAAAAATTTCTGAACTTTTCAAAACATAGGGAAAAAGGAATTTTTTTATTGGAAAATGATAGACTTTTGCAAAAAATGTTGCGAAACAAAAAGTTCTTAGAATCGATGAAAGAAAACCTCGAAATTTTTTCACTATTTTTCTGCAACTTTCCACATTTTTTCAAAATTTTGCGATTTTGAAAATGAAGAAAAGTGTTTGAAAAATTCTGAAAAAATTTAAGCATATTCTTTGATCAATTCTAAGAACTTTTTGTTCATCAATATTTTTTCCGAAAGCCCACCATTTTCGAATAAAAAATTCAGGAGCTTTTCGCCGTTCTTTTCGTGTTTGAGCCGTCATTTCGACAATTTCCAATTTTATTTTCAAAATGTTATCATGCACATTTCAAAGTTAAAGGTTCGAGGACACGATATTTTCACCGATCAGTGATCTTCCTAACCGTTTTCATTGTGAAAATGCCGATTAAAAAATATTTGTCAGTGAAAAAACATGATTTTTTTGTGAAAAACCAAGCATAACTTTTTTGGAATGGGCTCGATTGATTTTTTAACAGCAGATTCGGAAAGATCGATCAATTTTACGTCGAAAATGTTTTATCTATAATGTTTTGAATTGGCTTTTAATGTCAAGAAATATTCCAAAAATCTTGGTGAAATTTGTGTCCTCTTGGGTGTTAATGGGTTAATAAGGTATAATTTCTAGAGTCATGAAATTAACGGTTGTTTATTATTTATTATGGAAATAATGTAACTTTAAAAAATATTCGTAATTGGCTCCTAAAAGAAGAAGCAAATTGGATGGATCTCATTATTACTGCACAAAAGGTACACTGTATGTTTCTTGAATAATTATTACAACATAAGGAACCTCGAAAAGTTTGTAACGTTATATAGCGCTCATCGATAGAGCGCATTATTGTCATAAATACTACTCGGAAAGAGATCTGGAAGTTACTTATAGGTACACGTTTGCGTCGATTTTGAGAGCTCCACAAAACCTCTCATATTTGGTCTTATGAATGAGCTTATTTCAGACACACATATAATATATAATATAATTAAAAAGTAAGTTTCTGACTATTGTAGACTATTTTATTTTAATGTAACTTGCTAAATATCGTAAGAGAACTTATTGTTTCATTATAGGTATATCGTCCATCGGTCGGTCCGCTGATTTTATTTTAGGACTCGTCAGCCATCTAGTGTCTCGAAGAACCAAATATACAAAAAATGATAGGTTTAACACAAAAAGATTAGACATTTAAGATCAGAAACATGATAGTTGATCAAAATTACCAATCACAAGAAAGACTACTTTAAGAGATATTTTTTTGAACTTTTTCGATTATGACCTCTTCAGAGGGTCTTTTTGAAGAAATATTTGAAAAATGTTCTGAACGACCACATTTGGAAGCGTGTGCTATTTCGGTAAATATAAATCATTAAACGAAACAATCAAGCACGACTACATTAAATTTGATTATTTAAATATTGTACAGACTGGTAAGGAATGCATAATTCGAATAAATATATCAAACACCTTTACTAGGTTTAGTCTGCAAAGCAGCTTAGCAGTTGTAACTCGCTCCTTGGCATTGAAAGGATTATATACTGTCTACGTGACCAATAAAGTCGCTTATTTTTTTTTGCCGAAGGGAAATACATTGCGTTCCATACAGGAAGCTCAAGCTAGGTGATAGTGAGCTTCCCGTGTGCCGCACTCCTTTATTTTGTGATGTTAGTTGTAGGTTTACGGGCTAAAACCTTAATCTACATGGCTCTCCATAACATGGAAAATAAATTTCATCAAAAATATCTGTATTTCTCATAACACCCAGAAATAGATTCATCACTACATGGCCGCTACCCTAGTGGACATTTTATCGTTACACTTAGGGCTCTGGCCAGGGCCGTTACTATAACCGGGCTTATAGTACAAAGCCCTAAATGTGACGCTAAATTTCTACTAGGGTAGCGAACATATTACTGAACAATTATTGGAAGCAATGACGAAATTGATTTTCCATGGAGCATCCAGGGAGTTTACACGAGATCCCCATGCATTGTAATGGTACTCTATAGCTGTTTAACAAATCGGGTCTTGGCGCTTCTGGATAACTCCGTGCTCTAAATAGTTGAAGGAGCGCAATGTGTTATATGGACGAAGCAATGTTACTAAAATGTTCTTAAGTCCTTTTCCTCCATATATGTTGATTGTTTTGATCATATCGTCTTCTTCCAAATAAATGTCAGTTTATAAAAGTTTTATGAGAAGTGTTTCGTACCACTGTGTAATATAAATGATAATTCTGAGAACATGTTCACCGAAGGTAGTAGCAAAGTTATGACCCCTTCTACCAATAGCTACCAATAGCACCTTAATGTTCCACGTGCACGTAGTAAATAAGCAATAATTGGCACGCATTTCATCTCAAAACCAATCCCATTCGAGACACACGTAATGATGAGCGTAAACAACGAAGCGGCCTGTTATTAGATGCTGGAAGGGCACAACATATACGAAGAAATCCAAAGCGTATCGATCCCCACTCAGAGACGTCAGTGGCGCATTCGGTAGCGTCGACGGTACAGCCGGTGCAAGACCGGCGACACGCCTCTTTGATGACTACTCTCGTGAATGGGATTCCTGAATGCAAAAGTCGTATAGCGCCTTCCGAAGGTCCGGCCATACGACCTTGAAAACCAGATGATCCATAATGTACAAGACCCGTTGGCCGATCGCTATCACGCTTATTGCACCGATTCGGAACGCCTCTCGCTCAAGTCCGCGGCGATGGGAAATACCGATGGTGTGTGTCTTTCCCTTCGATTCACGAAATGCATTGCCATTTGCGGAGGTCGTCTCGAGTTTCTTCACTATCCCCTGACGGATCGAGGCCTCCCGTCCGCTTACGCACAACGACGCGTCGACTCGACCAGCAAAAAAAAAAAAAACTTGAAACTTAGGCATCCGAGAGTTGCTCGGTTCATTCTGCACGAGACCTGTTCGACGAATTGATGAGGAACGTGCGCACATCTCCCCACCAACTATGTGGTATGCATTTTCCTATACCTATTATGGAGAATGCGGCGCGTGCTGCTTGACCTAAGCCCCCAGAGTAACACTGTACCGTTTTACGGAAGTGTGAAAAAGATTTAACTCGTCCTCCTTCTAGGTACTTTAGTTATGAAATGTGTGGATGGAATATGAATTATTGGAATTGCACAATTTATTGTTATTATACATATACAAAAAGCAATGGTCAATTCATAAATACATTTGAAATTGTTCATTTTTTACTTTGTTCACGCCACACGACCAACACTCATACACTACAAAATAAAAATTAATTTTGCGAGTGCACTTCCGTAAACAGTTGTCAACAGTCGTGAATATGGTACTGATCCTAATTTAATTAAGCTTTCAAATTTTCCACGAGGTTGCCTGCAACATATCCAAATTTTTTTTTTTTATATTATTTTACGTCTACTTTGTTGAACCCATATGGGACTAAATCGGGACGGGACCTATAGTTTTGAAGGTGGAATCCGAACCACCTGAGCTTTGGCGTTATTAGACACTTATAAACAAATACAGAGGTGTCCCGATGACAGATGGCAGAGGCCAGGATCGAACCAGGGTTTTCTGATTATGAAGCCGATACTACCAACTGAGCCACCGCCCTCTCAACATATCCAAATGATCTTCAGAAATGATTGAATTTGAGTTATATCTACGTGGTTCACAAATTTCTTCAACAGAGCTTTCGATGGTAACTACTATAGAGAATTGGATTCAGAAGTTGTAATCATGTTCCAGATGATGGTTGTAGAATTTGAGCTATCTATGTAACAGCGTATCCTTTGAGGTGACCAGAACACGTTGCAAATTTAAAATGTTCATTCATATTAGGATCAGTATCAGATTTAGTGAGAATCTTTCTATACTCTAAGGTGAAACGTTTAATGTAAGTTATTTTTACGTTTTTTCTTTGGATAACCACCCAATAAAACCGAGTAGAGACCCATTCATGACGACGACTTTTTTGTTGACGAGCACTCGAGGGATTAATTTTTATTTTGTTCTGGATGGGAGTTGGGCCTGTGAAAGGAATAATGAATAAATGTGAATGTATAAATAAATTTTTTTTTTTTCAATATCACATTTCAATGCAATAGTAGATTATACCAAAGAAACAAAGATGGTAATTGTGATCAAATCGATTAAGTAAAAATATACCTATTTGCGACCTAACACATGACTAAATAGCTAAATAGTCTTCCAAGTCTTGGTTACAGGTCGAAAATAAGATTATTTTGACTTCCAGGTATTATTAACGTCGACAAGGCCTTCATAGATACAAATTGAAGCGAAAGGTACACCATTTTAACCGAATGAATGTCCCCATTATTGGTCAAACATAAAAGTACCATTTCAGACATTTATATTTAAAATACATGTTGAAAAATGTTAATATTTATTGATATTTCAATATTCCTCCCTATTTCCATACAAATAAAGGACTTTTAAGTAAGATGGTAATTATATCCGGAAATAGTACGAAATTAAGAGCTGATTTCATAAACATTGAGTACAATAACTGATTAAATTATTGTTAGAAAAATATCCTTCTCTGATTGAATTTTAATTGGGAAAGAAAAGAAAGCCATACTGTGTTCGCCATTTTCAATTCTGAATATATGACGTCAGATTAGTAATCAGCGACCCAAGAAACCCCGTAGTATAGACATTTGTCTTCAGCACAGGAGATATGACATTTTCGGTCATCCGTATTGGGTTCGCCATTTCTAATTTTGCAAATATGACGTCAGATTCGTAATCAGCGACTCTAAAAACCCCTAGATCCCAAATTACGTTTATTTTGGTCGGCTAGATCCTGAAATAGTGTTTTTCGATTAATAAAACTAGTGTTGGCGTGGTGCCTCGCTCGCTTCGCTCGCTCAGAAACTTCGACCCAGTGGAGAGTCGGCTATTCCTTAAGACTCGTTTGTTTACTAACAGCTTTCAATTATATTATAAAATTATATTGATATTTGGGGGTCCAATCATATTTAGGTCCAAGTGGCTTCGATAGATATGTTACAACAATATAGTGTTTCTTATATGTATGAAAATTGAAAATGAGCATTTTCAAAACTTCGACCCCGACAACAGGCCAGCCGAAGTATTAATAAATAAAAGTTGCAAAACACTTACTTCATGCACTTGTATTCTAATAGACTATTCGATGCATATTACATGTTTACTGTGTTTTACTAATTACTGTCTGTATTATTATGATATTATATATACAATATATATACATATAATTCATCAAAGATATCTTGAAAGTGTCGAAAAGATCTCTGACGGATATCTCTTAGATACTATAAGACATCTTTTAGATATATCGAAATAGTTATTTTCGTATCAAGGGCGTAAATGAAATTTGCGCCCGTAGGTGGTCACCGCGCCCGAGGAGCTGGCAAAGACTACCCCTGGGTGTAGGGGGCCGAAACGTCGAAATTTGATGAAAAACAATAGGGTAATTTTTTTGCCGCGATGACCAAATTCAATACTTTTTCAGACAATAGTCATAAACATTTTAAACCAGTTTTTATGGCATTATCGTTGACTATAGGAAGAAAATGCATACAACCTTTTTTGTAGAGAATTTCATGCTCTATCCTTTTTGTTTGAAACATTTTTTAATAAAATTTGTATTTTTCAAAATAAAAGCAAAAACTACAAAGAAACTTAATTGGGGCTAATTTTTTTTAGTAATGGACGGGTGGATCTGCCCCAAAATCCAATCAGATCTAAGTTATGCCAAGACGCGTATTTTAGAAAAAAAATATGTCAATACGCTTATCCGTTCGCGAGTTATCGCGAGGCAAAAAAACGGGACGTACGGACGTACGGACGTACGTACGTACAAGATCACGGACACAAATTTTACTTCGACCCAGACTAAGTCTGGACAAAGTATTGAATTTGGTCACTTCGGGCAAAAAAATTACCATATAGTTTTTCATCAAATGTCGACGTTTCAGACCCTAAGGAACCCAAATCAACAATAAAAAAATTTGTGTCCGTGATCTTGTACGTACGTACGTCCGTACTTCCGTACGTCCGTACGTCCCGTTTTTTTTGTCTCGCGATAACTCGCGAACGGATAAGCGTATTGACATAAATTTTTTTTAAAATTCGCGTCTTGGCATAACTTAGATCTGATTAGATTTTGGGGCAGATCCACCCGTCCATTACTAAAAAAAATTAGCCCCAATTAAGTTTCTTCGTAGTTTTTTTCATTTATGTTGAAAAATACAATTTTTATTAAAAAGTGTTTCCAACAAAAAAGATAGAGGATGAAATTCTCTACAAAAAAGGTTTAATGCATTTTCTTCATAAAGTCAACGATAATGCCATAATAACTGGTTTAAAATGTTTATGACTATTGTCTGAAAAAGTATTGAATTTGGTCATCTAAGCAAAAAAATTACCCTATTGCTTTTCATCAAATTTCGACGTTTCGACCCCCTACCCCCCAGGGGTAGTTTTTGCTAGCCCCTCGGGCGCGGTTATCACCTACGGGCACATATGTCCTTTTACGCCCTTGATACGAAAATAACTATTTCGATATATCTAAAAGATGTCTTATAGATATCTATAAGATATCCGTCAGAGATCTTTTCGACACTTTCAAGATATCTTTGACGAATTATATGTATGTATATATTGTATATATAAGATCCTAATAATACAGACAGTAATTAGTAAAACACAGTTAACATGTAATATGCATCGAATAGTCTACTAGAATACAAGTGCATGAAGTTAGTGTTGGCTGGCCTGTTGTCGGGGTCGAAGTTTTGAAAATGTTCATTTTCAATTTTCATACATATAAGAAACACTATATCGTTGTAACATATCTATCGAAGCCACTTGGACCTAAATATGATTGGACCCCCAAATATAAATATAATTTTATAATATAATTGAAAGATGTTAGTAAACAAACGAGTCTTAAGAAATAGCGGACTCTCCACTGGGTCGAAGTTTCTGAGCGAGCGAAGCGAGCGAGGCACCACGCCAACACTAGTTTTTATTGTTGATTTGGGTTCCTTAGGGTCTGAAACGTCGATATTTGATGAAAAACTATATGGTAATTTTTTTGCCCGAAGTGACCAAATTCAATACTTCGTCCAGACTTAGTCTGGGTCGAAGTAAAATTGTTATTCTTTATGGGTTTTCAAGGTCAAAATATTATGGTATATACTTCTTAATATTTTTCCTCCATTCTACAATCCCTTATGTTCAATTTCATCCTAGTTCCATCCATTTTGGTCAATTCTGTCGTGAGACATTAGGTTTTGAAACAATATTTTCAAAATGTGACTATGTGCGTCGCCTGTGGAATATCGTGCCTACTAATGTTAGGGATTGCGATTCCATTTGTGCTTTTAAAATGCAAATTTGTGCTCTCGTCAAGCGTAGGTAATATTGTAACTATATCGTGGTAGCCAATTTTAGAACGTTTAATTCTCTCTTATTATATTTATAGGCGTTTTAAGGCGATCGTTGTGTTATTATTTGTATACAGGGCCTACAGTCCGTTTAGTTACTTGAATAAGTAAATAAATAAATATATAATAGCATATGCCTCATCAATTATACAGATGACTATGAGACCGGATGGCCAAAATAAATTTCAAATAAGCTCCTCTTCTGAAATTTTTTAAATAAAAAAGGATACAGGGTAACTATTTTCCAAGACATTAGTGATATTTTAGTTTATTCTTTAAAACAAAGTATCACCCATTTAGAGTCAGCCCTGTCTGCGTATGCACTGAGCGTGACTTAACCCCAATGAATCGAATTTACAGGAAGAGAAAAGCACATTTAGTTTTATTATAAAACTTATTTAATTGTTACAGAAATTTCAATAATAAATCACCGGTCTCCTGCACAGCAGTCTGCCGTTGGAAAAGTTAATTTAAGAAACTGTAACTACTCAGCATTCTACGTCTGACGGATTTACTTCAAGATAGCTGTATATTACATCTAAAATCTTCTACCACAAACGGCTAATAGTGGTACAGTAAATAACACCTAAGATTGCAAATACACTCCCCGAACATTTTAAAGATAAATACTGAATAACATAGTACTGAAGATGGCAATACTAAATAAACTATATTTAAAGCAAGAATCTAGCAGACATATAGATGACACATTCATAAGTTGGTAGTATAGAAAAGAGAAACCAGAAGAGTTTTTCAAATTTGTATCTTCATAATATCCAAAAAGACATAACTTATAATGGAGGAGGAATCTAATAACTAAATCTATAATCATATATAGATATTTGAATGCAAAGTCTTGCTGTCATCTACTACAAAAATAAGCAATAATCAACTCACTAGCATTCATGTTAAAGCTGTTGGATGAATTTTACATTGATGTAAGTCAATATGAAAGATAGAGAAGGTTGAGTTCGATTATATGTTCAGTATCTTCGAGTGCTAAATTGAACTCAGGCATTGGAGTGGGCACAACGTGCTCTTCAATGACTGGACTATACATTTCCCCGTCGTCATTATACGATCTGTTTATATAGAATATAGTAGACGTAATATATCTTAACTTATATGTTAGTTATATTATAACAAATGTGACTTCACCATTTTTCTTGGGTATATTCTTTTGAACTGATTACATCGCTGTTCCGATAGAAGGATTCAAATTCCAACTTAAAACGAACAAGTTAAACCACCAGGTGCCAAAGTAACGAGATAGGGCTGTGTCTTATATTTATGACTCATCAGGCCTAATCTCAAAGAAAAATGAACGCTATGTTACTACGCTTATTATATAACAGAATAATATTTAAATTATTTAAATTTTATTTAATGTATAAAAATCAAAAAGTAGTGACTTGGCAGATAAATGGGTTTTGATACAATCACGGCAAAATAAACACACACCAAGATGTGAATTTTACTAGTCAAAGTAGTATGAAGAGAAATGTTATATTAGGAATTTTACCATCTTACGCGATAATTAGGACAACGTTCTTTATACGAAGGAAGGGGAAACGCACTACATTCTGCAATAGAGCCAAATAAGCGTTTGTCCCCTAGGAACACGGAGAAAAATAATCAGCAAAATCAGCCGAAAAATCCGCTGATTCTACCAATTTTATCCTATAGGGACAGCTGTTGGAATTCTGTTAGGGATAGCCGATAATTTCAGCTAAATTTACTGAAAAAGTCCGCAAATTTAACGGAACAAATCTGCTAATGTAGCGGAAATTTAGAGCTAAGCGCGAATTGAGTAGGGTTAAGGCTACATTAGCGGAATCAAAACAGCTAAAATTGCATATATTTTCGGCAATTCCAGCCGAAACTTTTAGCTGATATGAATCAGCGAATCCAGCGGAGTCATTTTTCTCCGTGAAGAGTTTGATGCGCGAGCGAAGCGAGTTCGGCAATTCGGATAAGTCTGACAATAGCTAGTGTCCCTTGTTGCACATGTTATGCTCATACGAGAGTGCTATTTCGCTTCCGGGATGCAGGGAGCAAAATAGTATTTTGAGCTCATAAGTGTGAGAAATTTATTTTTCTGCCTACATGCATCGAAAATTATAAATGCTATTCTCGTTACGCTCATTTTGGTGTATGTATATTTAGGTGTACTACACTTTTGTTGCTTTCGGCTGAAAAATCATATTCAACCTCGGGCCTTAGTCTCGGGTGGCAATATCGCATGTGGGAAGGATTTGTCTATTTTTCTGCCCATGTTCAGAAATATACTATTATTAAAATATATATGTTCATTTGTTCTAAGTACAATCACAATATGTTCAAGAGGTAATGTTTGATGCATTGAACATTAATTTTTAGAAAAGTGTAACGTTATAAGAAAATGTTGTCAGCACCATCGTTTTCAATTCGAAAGACTACTTTGAAAAACATATTGAAATTGCCAAAAGTAATTTCTCTCTGGCTTTAAATACAATCGAAACACGGCCAAATACGCAACTTTTGAATGCATTTAACATCACTTTTTTCGGAAATACGAAGTGATAGGAAAATTGCATGCGCCATTATTTTTTGGATTAAAAATACTTCGGAAATGATAATGTACTTGTTAAATTATCTTGCAAAATTAGGTTCTGACATTGCAATATGAATGGAATTTTTTAAAATAAATTTAATGAAGAGTATACTGATAACATAAATTTAAATTTGATTCTTTAGTAATTTTATGCAATACTAAAAAACAAAATGTCGTTTATAATGGTATATATGATAAACTTATTCATTTGATTTTTATTTATTTTCAGTGACGCATTCCACAAATTAAGACAGATTTATTTATATATTAGCATGTATATCCGTAAATAACATTTTGAATAGTATATTGTAATTTCGATTGACAGGAAACTAATTGCCTGCGAAATACAACTTCTGCAATAAAATGCAATAAAGTAATGCCAATGATTTCAACGTGTTCATCACGGACAATTACGTTACGAGAACGAATAAAATGCCATATACAAGAATTATGCCCGACCATAATCTATTTTGAACCGATTGAAATACTGACGTCGTTAGATACGCAAGCGACATGTAAATACAAATTAAGACTGGATTTCGAAAAAATGTCTGTCTACACGTAAAATGCAAATTGTTCCGTATATAAAACGTGAAATAAATTGCGGTTATACGCAATTCTAACAAAGTAAATGAACTTACCGCTACTATCTTTTAACAACTTCCTCTCGTTATCGACGAGTTGCCATGAACAGTTGCTGAAGAACGAAACCGACAATTATTAAGTGACGACACAATCGCTACAGCTGTTATACAAAGCTTGGCTGTACTGGTTTCATTCTTTTCAAAGTAACAATGAAAATGTGATTTTATTATTTTAGTTTATTTAACTTTTTTGTTGCATTTTAATTGAATTATTCACGGTTTAAAAAATATATTTATTGAATTCCTCTTTTCATACCTATATTTATTTGAATAGTAGACAATATTATTGTAAACAACAATTACTTTTTGTAAGTCGTGATCATTTTTTAATAACGTGTTAATATATGTATCTTTTTAATACTTTTAAATTATTCATAATACATTAGTGAATAATAAGTCACAATAAAAATCAATAAATGGAGTTTATATACATATGCAGGATGTAAGTATAAATGTCATATTACAAATTCTTTTTGTGCACCAATTAGATTAGCGGAAAAAAGAGATGGCTGCCCAAACAAATAAGTAGTTAGTCCTATAATTTAGTTTGTACCAGTGGATGGTCATTTTTTCCCCCACCTGTGGACTGGGACCTCAGGAAGGGTTTGCTGTAACGTCAAAAGCATAATGTGACTGAGGGGAGTGGGAGAAGCGACGCTCCCCTTCTTTTCGTAAATAAAACGAGACGGCAGGGGAAGGCGAATAACCGAGTGCGTAAAAATACTGGGACTCTACTGTATTCACTATGCTGGTATAAAAATGATGACTGTATATTCGACTGAATCAAACGATCGCTGCAATTGCCATATATGGGCAAATCCACAGAACTTTTAAACTTAGGTGTAAGTGAAGACATGCTAGTTTATATTTGTATTGAAATATATGTACGGGGTAAAACAAGTATAATAGTAGTAAATATAGATACCGATGAAGTATTAGTTTCTTAGCAGCGAATTTGAAATGATTTCAGGAAGGCTAATGAAGAAAAATTGACAAGTGTGACTTGTAAGTTGCCTAAACTTTTCTAATCTTAACAGTTTTTCTGTGACACCGTAATAGTTATCGAACTAAATCCAATTGAATTAGCTTCCTGTATCAACTATACAATCTCACCTGCCAAAAAATCGATATGCTACTTCCCAGACAGAAGTTATGATACTGTTAAAATGTGTAAGAACATAATTGAGTTTTTTGAATTTTGGCAAAGTTAACTGTTTTAACAACACGCCGTCTTTCTAAATTCAAAGCTATGAACATACCTTTATAGTTAACGTGAAAACGAAAATTTTGAGATGTGGTAGAAGTGTGTGCTGCAAGTATTCTTCAAATGACAGCACTTCAAATATAGGTTGTCGAAACGTAACTCGCAAAGAAAAATCAGTTTGTCCTAGGGCACATCAAGAATATCATCTTTGGGGGTCTAGTTGAGATTGTAATTGGTTTCTTTACTCTATTTATATATAAAAACGCAGTGTCGCTAGTGAGACATTTAAATATTAGGCTGCAGAGGCTTAACTAATTTTATGAATGACTTTGTCTTATGTATACAGTACACTTTATGCTCTCTTCATTACTTTTCTACGGCAAGTAAAGCAATGGATGCCCATAAAATATTATGTACAACTCATGCACATATATCAAAGGTCATACGCTTGTATATTTACTGCGTAATGTAATATAATATGAACTAATTAGTTCAACAAGTGTACAATATACGTCAAGGGATTGAAATGGCCATTTTTCACAATAATTTTGATGATGCCGACTTAGTGGTCTATATAGAGGGTAACTCTTTGTGTTTAATACCACTAAAAAAGCATTTTAGACGACGTGTATCATACTTATGAAAAAAAATCCATTCAAAATTTAATTTTACGCACACTATATGTCTAGATGTATACTTTAATTGTAGAATGTATTTTCATTGCTGTTAAACATGAGTTGTCCACTAAGTAGGTTTCTGTTACCAGACACGTAATTACTATATAGAGTAGGCCTACATTCGGTAGCAATTTTTGTAGGCGATAACCCCACAATTTTATATTTTCATACTATATTTACAATTACTGCTATGTTTTGAATGTAATGTATCTACAATTTTTGTTTCTTAACCCTCTGTGCACGACGCCGTCCTTTAAAAATGAGTAACGGGGACGGATTCCTAGTCCCAGTTGACCAATTAAACATGTGTATCATAAGAAAAACGTGTGCTTTGAAGTTGAAAAAAAAATTTTTTTTTTCACCAAAATGAAAAGTTCTGTGGATTTGCCCATATATCTTTTGATTACTCTAGTTGCATTGGAAACATTAAGAAATGTATGATGTACACTCACTGTTACAGCAAAGATCTCCGAATTCCAGGTATTTCAAAAACAAATTGGTACACAAAACACCGGAGTATCTGTCAATAAAAATACGGAACATGACATAGATTTGTGATTTAATAAGACTTTGAACAAATAACTCACTTAAACGACATGTTTTATTTTCGTCGTGCGTTTTTATTTTATAAATAATAATTAGCTTACAATAATATATTCACGCTGGTAATCACGAACAACTCGAGCCACGTTTACCATTTATTCGGCCAAAACTTTTGATATTAATATTATTTGTTTAAAATTCATAATACTCCTTATAAACTGAGTAATAAAAATAGAAAATAGTTGCATAATACAATTTTACTCGTTCATTTAGCTATTTTAATTCACTTTGGAAATAGCGATCAAAGATTATTATGTATCCGGTACTGTCAACTGTAAAGTTGCCGTAGTAGCAATGAAATTATGCCAAAGGGACAATTTTATAATTGAAACAAATAAGTGCTATAAATTACATAAACAGAGAGGAAGCAACGTTTAAATCAAATAAAAAAGGTAACCGGTTGTAACATACAATAACAGAAGAATGAACATGACAACTTATAATTATAAGAAAGTGTCTTTCCCAGTTGACAATTGTAACGGAAAGAATAATTATTTTTTCTATAGAAATATTATTTTCATACGTGCAACGTTACACATTCGGGTGCGGGTCGAAAAGCCGACAAATCAAAATATTGACAGTTTAAAATTTCTACGCTAGGTACATAAATTGTCGCTTTTTGATGTGTCGGTTTTTTACTGTCGGCTTTTTACTGTCGGCTTTTTAACCTATTGATATTATGACTGTTGGCTTTTCGACCCGCACCCACACATTCGAGGTTATATATACATAATGTTAGGTAAGGTTACAGTGCTGTGATTCAATAACGGGTTTACAGCTAAATGTTGTGGTTTAAAGTGCAATTAATATGTTGCAATAAAGAGTAAAATAAATTGATTCCATGCATTCGCATTTACATATCTTGAAACAGAAAAATATTGCCTTTTTTTACTATTATAGGGCTACATAACTTATATTTGACATGTGACTGTTCCATAGTAACGGATCCATTGTATACATTTAATTGTTTAAACCAATTGCTAATGTACAATGCAATGAAATAATATGGACGCATTGTCACTGTACCGCTCGGGTCTACGAAACGTCTTATCTGCATTGTTCACATAACCAATTCTGTACACTTTCTTTAAAAAGCGTGATATTTTCAATAGGTTAATAAAAATTAATTCATAATTCGTGAAATTGATATGGATGAAAAAATAATTTACTGTCGAATAAACGAAAGTATCATAATCATAAACACGCATAGAATATTTTTATCAGAAATGAGCGAAGGATACAGCGTTTTTTTAAATACCGAACAATACTATGAGATACCACAGAAATATGAATGTTGCCATTGAAATATGTAGTTGTAAATTAAAAATTGGCTTAAAATTAGCCATTAATTCAGAATATGGTCTTAAATATACTGCATCCGTTGAAAGAATACATTTCATTGTAGCTATCGGATGCACGTTTCGGGTTCATTGAATCTTTTCTCATCGTAATAAATTAATATGCCCTCTATTCCTACATGAAAAAGAAAACTTCGGTTCCGATCAAAACCGATCACTGGAAGGAAGAACATGAAATAGACAAATATAGAATTTATAGTTTGAATTTATTTAATTTTATAACGATAATTAATGGATTCAAGGGAACATGTCACTCGTCAATTTCAAAATCATAAATCGATTTACTGTGTCACTAAATGTATTTAAAAAGAACTCCCTCCCCCTCCTGGAAAAAAATTTGAATCTCCCACTATGCTGATAGAGTGATTAATTCGAAACGAGAACGGAACACTAACTTCGTAATTGTCACACGAGGCACAACTTCCCATAAACAAATTTGTAAAACTTTTTGTGTTGGATGTGACAAAAGATCTGTTCAGGACCATGATAGTTTTGGTACTGACCCCATTTTGTTTTGTAAAGTTGTTATAGTTTATGCTGTTTACTCTTATTGTGTGTTTGTCCCAAACAAAATCGTAATTTCCATTTAATTTGCGTCTTTCTTGGGGCTTGGAGCAAAATTGAGCCAGATAGGTTAAAACAATCATTATGATCGTCTCTTTTTAAGCTGTTAATGAAGCCTACTTCCGGTTTATTGCGAACAGTGCTTATTGGAAGCCTTCCAGTCTGAAACTGAGAATTCCATAATTTTGTACACAAGTATTGATATACTTATAAGTTTAATACAATTTACATTTTTTTTTTAAACATTGAACTGTGGACAAATATTACGCAACTAATACATAACATTTTAATATTTAATGTATACTACTAAGAAGAAAATTCGGAGAAATTAAAAAATCTAATCAATCTTTCTCAGCCGGATTCTACGTCGTACATATTTCATTTGCAAGGCAATTATCCATTCGTGGCTTTACAAGTACTGTAATTGTTGCGTGATCTTCCTATATAGAGTTATAAATAAAGGATTTGTAATTCCAATTAACATGAGCTATATCTCGTTAGATGAGTGGTCTGGGTTTATTTCGGTCAATATGCTTATTTGCTCGTTACTAATATAAACGTGTTTAATTGCAAAATGTTGATATAACATTCTACTTTTTTATTGATTACCTTATGCAATTTAAAAAAAATTAAGTAAATAACGGATATTAGAAACTGGTTGTTAATTTTGTTTTCTACACTTTAAAATTCATTATTCTTTATTTTATATTACAATTTCTGCGTGTCATCGTTAACATTTCTTTATTTTATTCTATGTTAGAGAGCTGCGTTCTGAGTAATTGAATACATACAATTTTGTAGATATATTCTGTTGGTTTTTATATAATTATATGCCGGGATGTTCTTGGGTGGCGGAACAGAGGGCATCCTATGACAAAGTTGTAACCAATGCCGATCGAGCATTAGTATTGCAACTAAGCCCGTTGCCCAATCAGGCGTCAGTTGGTAACAAATTCTTAATATCCTACAACTAGACAAAACTATTTTCTTTTACAGTTATGATACTTAATAATAGGGTTTGCAATCTCCACATCCCAATAAACATTTTCACGAATGCATGTCTAAAAGATGTCTTTTGATCATCTTAGCTATAATTTGCAAAAGATGTCTAACAGATATCTTTTCGGAAGAAGTCTTTTATAAAGACATCTAACAGATATCTTCTATGAAGAATATCTTGCGAAAAGACATCTTAATGACGTCTTTTGACAAGGTATCTTAGCGATCTTTATGAAACGCTGATATTGCACATGCGCACAAATTTCGCATTCTCTGTGCTTCACATGTGACATTTATGTATTTCTTCTGTTTTTTTATAATGTGTAGGTTATTTTCTGAGAACGATTAATTATTTTTATGCTTTCTGTTTCTTCTACATGTATACGTACACTTCATTAAGGCTTATGCGTACTGAGTGAGAGACTCGGGTTCGATTCTCCGCCGGGATATTTTTTTTCTTTAAATGTTGGCTTGCGTTATTTGTTTATATTCGAGCATTAAAAATGGTGTCAAATATCACAAGATGTAAACTTATAATACACATATATTATAAAAAGTTAAATTCACTTAAAAATAAACACGCTATGATAATTGTACAAATTTGTTTACGTTTTTTAATCTGACGGTTAATTTTCATTTAAAATATAGTTCCGTTATATCTAAAAGATGTCTTATAGAATCTCCGAAATTGTTGCGTAAGGCATTTAAAAGATATCTTTTAGAGATCCTTTCGACATTTTCAATGTATTTGATGGATTGCAGGGATATCTTTTGTACACTTCTAAAACCACTAAATTTTTTTGTTTTCAATCTATTAACTTTATACATTTATGTTATTAACATAATTTATTTATTATTCTTGTAAAAGTAAATTGTTAAGAGCTTTTCCCAGGTGCATTGATCGATTAGTTTAATAATCACATAGTTCGCAAATGATCAAATATTCTACTAAATTGTTGTAAATTATTGAAATATACAATACTATATTCTTAGAATTGTAGTAGAATATCAGTTTTTAGTAAAAGTCAATCCTGAATCTATCTGTAGAAAAGTTTTCAACAAAAAATCGGTATACTAAATAAAAATCTGACAAAGCCGATGGTATATCCGAACGAATATCGTAGTAAAATTTCGACAGGACAATTTCGCATATTGGTGATCTCGTCATGGCCTTGAGTACAAGGACACAGATACAAGTGTATAGTGTCGTGAATCTTAAATTAATAGATCTCTATTCTAGAATCGGATTTACAAAAATTCTCTTTATACACCTTTCACGTTACGTAATGTTATTAGCAATACATATAAGTTAGTCGAAATTTTTTTGCAGTACCAATTGTCAATAAAAGTTTGAAAAGCAAGAATAAAAATTATATATTACTAACTTGATTAAAAGTTGCTCGTTTTATACATCAATCATAGATACACGTATGCCTTTCTTTTCTTTACGAAACGCTTTTATGCCAATCGGATATCAGGAATTTGATAGACCATGCTTTGAATGAATTCCTGTTTCTCCTCCGAAGTACAGTTAATCCATTACACACCTGCCAAACACTTAATTTCATTTCAAGTCGCCCGACCCACCATTAAAAAACCAGTTTTAAACCGACTCGTATACACAGAAAATATAAACAAAGAACCAATTTGCGTGTATTTTCACACTTTCCTTCTTAACAATATTTTTTTGATATTCTACACCTGAAAAAGTATATATATACAATTCAAATTTGAAATGTTTTTCTTTTCATTTTGGAATAAAATTGGGAGAAAATGGATTTCTCACGTGTAGAAGATATTCTCTCGGTTCTTCCTTTGGATCTTTCCTTTGAGTTGCACGAAGAGGATCCTCTCAAGCCTTCGTGCCCTGTGTAAATTGTGTGTACACGCGTGCCTTCTTGTTGCTGCAGTGGCGTAGAGTGCATGAGCCGTCTGTAAAAATGTTTTCATTCACGTGTACGAGTCCTTGTTCGGTATTTTCTGTCGAGAAAACTTATACTGTGGGATGCACGTTTAAAATTGTGTTTTGAATTTTACGCTCCTCATTCGTAGTAATTTAAATTACATGAATTCAAAACAGAATTGTGAAATTTTTTATATAAAGAGACATTTTTTCTATGTTTATAAGTACCCACAAGTTGGTACCCACTGCGTAGGCAATAATGGGAAACTGAAATAAAAAATCGGAATTCTGTGAACATAGTATAAAAAATAATTTTTTTTAGAAAATTAATTTTATAATGGCGGCTGTCTAGCAATTGTCTAATTGTCTATGATTGTTTTAGACAAGTAGTTTATGGATGAGTTAATGAACGTTGTTTCTTTATTTAGACTTTTCTACTTGTCTAGGTAGGTATGAAAATTGTGATTAAGATAATCTCTAAATTTCTTCGAGTGAGATTTTTACTCCAAACTCGGAGTGATATTATCTAAAAGAATGATGTTAGTCACTACAATTGAAAGAGTAAAGAAATTCACCGTAAATGTTGCGGAGTGAATATTTACTCTGAGATAAATTAAACACTTCACTGCTTAGATAAATTAAATACACCGATAGGACAAGTGAAGTTTTTTAAAAAACATCATGAATATGCAAAGAGAGAAAGGAAATAATTAACGGAATATTTTTGTAACAGCAAAACGCGTAAATCCAAAAAGTTGTTATAATGCATTAACTATTTCCATGGTACACGGTACAATAAAATTGTTCCATTTACCATTTTCTGATTGTTAAATCGTTCGTACACAATCTCAAATATTAACTTTAACCTTACTAAATTCTACTACTTACAGAGGTTAAAATCGATTCTATTATTTTTGTGTGGTTCCATTAACACTTTTTTTCTCTCTGTGTGCTCATTCAATTGAAAGGCCATTTGATTACAGAATCAAAGTTTCAATTTGAAAACTCACTCTTAGAAACAACGGGGAATTTATGAAACTTTTGAGTACATTCCAATGACTCAGACGTTAAAATTAATATTATGATTCACAAGATGGAAAAATTTCAGGTAATATAAAGTTTATTCGAAGAAAATCACCTCAGAAAATTGCTTTAAAAATTTTGAACATCGTTTGCCTCTTTAAAAAAATGAATTTTGTATAAAATATCCTTCATATTATCTGTAATTATTTATACATACAAGTAAAATAAAAACTTTAATATAATAATAGAAATTAAAGAAATAAATCATGTATCCAAAAGAAATTACGTGTCAGTTTTATTCCCACCCACCCCTATCTACTATTTTCAAATATGCCGGAAAATTTATTAATACAACTCATTTAATGAAAATATAGAAATTCTGTGGTTTCAAGAAAATACCAGGTAACCTTACATTTTGAAAACTCGAGAAAATGCATTGAATGTTTGATTTGAATTTTGTAAATAAATCTGACATGTGAAAGTGAATCCAAATGCCGGTCCTGATTTTTAATAAAAAATTCATCCCGTTCTCAGTGGTTCCTCAATTTGTTAGAAAAATGTAGTTACTTTATTTACTATTAAATATAATAACGTTTTATGTTTATTTATAAATTTATAATTGTAGTTTTAGATTATAATTTATCCATATTGGATTTCAAAATATTATTCAAATATCACTTCAATTGAAGTGGAATAATCACTCCACAGGCAATGCCTCACCTTTCATTTTTATTTGGAATGAATTTTCACTATTTTAAGAGTGAACTTACAATGATCCTTATCCTTATTCCAAAGGTATATTCCGAACGTTGGACATTTCAATGTTCCTGGAATATGGATGGAATAAAGTGTGCCATTAGGGAGATTATCCAAAAATAGAGATGAATTGAATAGCATGGTAACACAAATTAAATTACCAACTTCTGGAGGATAACAACTGTAGGACACCATGAGTTTTTCTTGCCAGTGGACGAATCTTAAGCTGATGCTGCATGCTACATATTTATAGCAGCGCACTTTATTATAGCACTATAATTATATTTAGTTTATATTAGTAGGTATAATACAACGAGATACACATGGTGTACAATGATGTATACGAATGTGATATTTAAGAAATGCAGTAGGATTAGAACTGGAATTATTGTTTATGAAATATCATCAGTCAAATAAGAAAAAATATTCGTAAAAACATGAGGACATATTCAATCCTTAACTGCTTATAAACTCTGTCTTCTAATTTTGGGAAGCTATAATGCCCTACAGTAATTATATACACTTTCTTTTCCGATAATTTATAAACCATTTAACGAGATTGTCTTAAAAAATAATAGTTATAAATAAATCAGCAAATATTTTTGGCACGATTAGTTACACAGTTTTTTTTAAACCTGAGCTTCTGTTTCATAGCTGCAGACGATTTGACCAATTAAGGAAACATCTTCAGTTGTGTTCAGGGTGTTCAAAATGTCAATAAATTTCAGTTGAGTTCTTGGTCCTAAAATGTGTATTATTTTTTTGAAAATTCAGCGCAGTTGTTGGGTTTAAACTTTGCTACTCACAGATACATACGCCAGTGAGTTCGATTTCGCCTCTGCGGGCATGCATTTTGTGAAGTCATGTAAGTGGATGAAGGAAGGACGATCTGTAGGGAAGAAGGTAGGGCGTGGTCGCCATCTCCCGTGCTGAGAAACGCGTTTACTTGGTCGATCTTTTTGCCGTCCTTCAGTCGGCATTAGTATCGTTCTCTCTTCCTCTAAGTTTGTCGAAATCCTTTTCTCAATTTCTGATTTGACTTTCTGAGAGGCACTCAAATTTATTAGATTATTGCAAGATAAAAATTTGATTCATTGACAGCTCATTACTAATATTTTTTTTCTTATATTGAAGTGTTGCCATACAAATTTGTGTAGGCGGAGTTGGACTTGAATAGTAAAAATTACCTTTTTTCTAAATGGTGGTTTTATATGAGGTTCTGTTCATCTATTCCATATATACTTATACTGTATAGAAATAGATGGATTTCCCGTCTCAGATTCATTTGATGACCTGAAGAAATAACCTTTCTTGCGCAAATATCACTATTAACTAAGATCCTGTTTGCAAAATTATTCTAATGGGCTGAAAATGATTTTGTTTGTATTCGTCGAAATAAACATGAAAAAACTCATACTTTTCGGACCTGCTGATAGATACGATCTCTGAAAAATTAATTCTAGAATTTTTTATACGATGGAATAAAAGTTTTGAAGGCGAGCTCCTGTATAATTAAATACGTGCTATCAAACAACATACACAAACACTGTGACAAGGAAATTAATCTCATCCAGACAAATATAGAAGTATGAAAAAATATGAAAGGAAACCAGGGGTTATTCAATGACAACGGAATCTGGAGAATGCATGGCAAGCCGTTTATAAAAACTGAAAAAGGAGTATATAAAAACTACATTGTAGTCATGTTGATAATTCCAAACGATTGAAAATCACATGAAATTGCAACACCCAATGTGAAACAATCCTATACGGAGTGAATGACCAAAGGTTCTGAAACTAGTCATAATATCAATTAAACTTTGCAAAGCGCAAAAACGATTCAGCTGGAAGAACGCTCCAAAGATGGCGGTTGGGGTGAATCATTTAATATGAACTGAAGGTGAAAGCCCCTGCAAAACGGTGAACGGGTATGCGTGGAGGCGTGCGCTACGCATTTGAAGGCGCGTCACGCACTGCAACTCGTTCGAAATTGCTAACTACTATACACGTGGCAAAAACTGCCCTCGTACTAAGAGATCCTTTCAGTGGAGCTTTTTGCGAGGACGTGCCTACCGGCTAACGTCATCACGTGATACGTTCATGTACTTTTTAAAAAAGGCTCAAATATTAGGATTAATGCTTTAAAATGTAACCAATCGAATTCGGCAGCAACTATCAGCAGGTCTTACTATCTGTAGATGGTAAATCCTACATAGAGAGACAAAATATAGTCAATGTAAAAAATCTTACTAAAGTGAAACTCGGAATTACAAACAATAGTTAAATTAAGTATTTTTCTAGTAAAGAAGGGAATAATATTGTTCCGTTTACTATTTCCCGATTCTTCAATGTGCAGTATAGTAAATAGCCATCAATCTTAGGATAGTAATTCTACTATTTTTATATATGACGCCATTTCAATACATACATAGTTTCATGAATTCTCTTCTCTCTCTCCCTCTCATTCTCGATCTACCTCTCTCTCTCTCTCTCTCTCTCTCTCTCTCTCTCTCTCTCTCTCTCTCCCAGTAAACGAAAATAGGCTAAAAGGGATTAAGGTCAGAAAAAGGAAGCAAAACTGTTTCGCGATCGAATGAAGTCTGCAAATCGTCTGAATATGGTTCATATTATTGAAATGTAGACGAGAATTGTTGAATGTCCTTTATGTACATAAGCTATGGATAAATTATAATGTAAACAAACACCAGTAGATCCCGAAGAGGCACCCGGGTTTTGAAACGCTGCGTGAAAATTCTATGAAAGTATTCGTCTAGTGAAGGTTTTCTTGTTGAACGAAATTTTTAAATATGAAAAAAATGTTTAAATCCCTAAAGCTACCCACCTTCACCCTTCTTCAGGGTAATATATATAATGTTTTAGGACACAATACATATATTTGTAAATTATAGCATAATTAAACTCATCCAGCTCTTTCATTTACGCGTTATCCCTTCAATTATTGGAAATCTTTAAGCTTTCATGAGTTCTTTCCATCGTAAGAGCGAAGGATGTAGCAGGGGAGGAAAGACAGCATATCCGCTGAATATGCTGGACAAGGTACCATTTTGATGTTGTTTGGGCAAAAACTCAATGCCATGTAATGATGAATGAACTGATATGACATGGTGCAAAAATCATACTAATTTTTACCAAATATTGGGGCTTTTCTTTTATATTACTTTACGAAAATAGCACATAACTTCAAAGTTCATACAAACTATGGGATCTTGTTGTAGAAACACTTGATGCATTACGCCGATATCATGTACAAATAACTTTGCCAAAATAAATTTACCGAAATAGCTTCGGAAAATTAACTTCAATAAAAATTACTTTGTAAAAAATACTTTTGAACAAGAATACCTTTAGGAAAAATAACTGTAGAAAAATATTTTTGGATAGGAATAGGTAATAAGGTTACGTTTTTAGAGGGGGAGTCCTCCTCCCACGGAACAAATATAATTGCAAAAATATAATCGTTTTATATAAGATTTTGGCGTTTTAACATATTTTAATACAATTAACATATATTTTTTCGTTATATTTTTGGTAGTTCAATTTTTAGCTATACAGTCCAAAAGATTGTTGGTTAAATTTGGAAAATTAGGGGTTTTTAGTGACAAAAAAAATATAATAAAAATTATAAAAAAATTATAATAATTTATATTTTAAATTATATTATAAATTAATTTTTTCCGCGGGGATTAATAGACAACAATAACCGACAGGAAAATAAATATCAGGTTAGGTTAGATTTTAGGCATTATGAATAACGTTTTCATCTAGTAAATATTAACCAATTCTTTATTTTATCATTAATGTAACTACAAATATATTTTTACTTTCTGAAAATATATTGTCATGAAGTTAGTTTTGTCCAAATTATTTTCATAGTTAAGTTATGCTTTTGAAGCTATTTAGTCATGAAGCCACTACGCCATGTTAATGAAGGGAAATACTAATCAAGATTTTTACATTTAAACAAAATTGATGAATTTATTATGCATTTTAAAATTGGCACTAGTGTTTTAGCCTCGATATCATACAGAAAAACATACGATTCATTACTAGCCGTAATTCAGTACCTCCTGATTCACATGTGCTGTTTCTTCTGGTTTAAATTAAGCTGTTATGTATCAAATTTTGTTGATACATGTCTCATATTAGAAACTTTCTAACAAATTTGCATGTCAAGCATCAACGCAGATGTTCACGTCATCATCAATTTTTTGGTGAAAAATAAAAAAATCATGTTTTACTTTTGATGATTTGTTAGATTTTTTATAAAATATTCACTCACAGATTATTTTATAAAATAACTATTTTTAAAGCAATATCTTGGTTAGTTCTTATAATATTCAAAGAATCCATACTGAGAGCAGTTTGAGATTACAGAGGTTCTAGTAGATATAACTGTGGTACAAAACGGAACATGGCTGCCGTTCGTCGATTAAGAAGACGACTATCTTAGTTTGGGACGGCAGTTGTCCTAAATACAGACAACTGACGTTCCAATCGAATGGACCGCAGCCGTACTACGTAAAAATAGAGTGTTGGCATAACAGCCGTCTTAAAAGTTGCATGATTGTCTTAGGGCCCAACACCTTAATAATACCTGTGTTCCGCTATACCCATTAAAACTGATGTCTTAAACTTCTCTCAGTGCATTGACACTGTCTATGCTGTTTTTTTAGGATGCAACGCTCATGAACATTTGAGTTTGATTATTAGTGTCCAGATTACTTGCTATCGATATCTATACAGTCAATCTTGTTAGTACATCCGATTGTTTATAATAAAGTATACATATTTATTTTCTTAATGAAGTTGATTGTTTTTTGCATTGATATCGCTATTCCATATATTTTTTAATGATCATAAACTTCATATAGATTTGTAGATGATCTGGGTAACCTACAGTATATTGTTGACTCATAGGATTCCGCGAGAAATCTCTCAAACTTTTGAATTGTCTTTGGTGATGAGGTAGATGTATGATTGGTTGTCAATAGTAACGTTAAGCATATGGAACAAATCTATAGAAAGTGAGTGTTACGCTGGGTTTGAAGACACAGGTCCTCACTGTTTGTAGATGCATGTGTCAGGCGTCAATACTGTTTTATTTTCAATTCCTAGTTTGGAGTAAGTGACTATTCTATTAATAATGATGAAAAAATAAACTGGATACTAAAATTGGTTGAGTATTATAGTCCATCTATGACCTACCTATATCTACTTGCATCTCACTTAAACATACGAAAAATCCAATCATATTCCATAAGTTTATCGTAAAGTTGTATCATTGTTTAAAATCTAACTACAGGATCCAAAATAATTGAAAAACAATTAACTCGGTTCTTAATGAAACGCTAATTAATTCCTATTAAGTTATTGCAGATCAGCCTTGAAATCACACGGAGGTTCGAATTTAGTCATCAATTTCGAACCAACGTCAGAAGGCAAAGGTTCAGATGACTGTAGAGTCAGTTCATTAGCGAAAGTTGAACGATCAGATTTATTAACATCAGATCGGATGCCTAGTCAGGAAACCCAATTAGTGCTTCCACCAACCACCAACAACAGTTATCAGTGTATGTTCATTCATGGTATACGCAGTCTCTTCAATTCTCGATTCTTGAATGATCGATTAAAAATTCGATTCATCCAAGTTTCCTTCGATCCTCCCATTCTACCCATCGTCTCTTTCTTTTTTCCCCATACCTACCACACTGCCCGGTGCAGGAAATTCAACTGGCGGCACAGCGGTCGCAAGTGGTGAACCATTCTCAAAGTCGATGCAACCACAGAAAATCTTCAGAGACATTAAACGAGAGCCAGCTGGATGTCGTTGACTTAATTGAATGAATTCTTGTTTTCTTTCGTGTACGCACGTAGGCACCGAGTTCGCGAAATTCATGGCTGAACGGAAGATATACCGAACTCATTCCAATCTTTGGGATGTTGTTGCCTGGTAGGAGGGGGGCCATGGAGCCTCGAAGCAAAGAACCTTGAGCCAAGAAGAGTAAGGCGGTCCTTGAGACCGTCTCGAAATGACCCCGATCTCCGCGTCTCGGCCGTACGTATAATCTCGAGCCGGCAATCTCGCTCATACCTTCCCTCTCCAGTTGGTCCCTGTGGTGCAGAGGCTACCATTTGGCGCCCAACGGACCAGGAATCGAACTGCCGATGGCGCATGTGGATATTTTTATACTGCGGTCGACAATCGTGAAACTTGCTGGTTATGTTGGAAGATCAGAGGCATTAAGTGCGAACAATTCGTAATTGTTATAATTATTGTGTTGAATGCTACGTCTTTGGTCTCAAATAATGAGATTTTTGCAATTTTCAAAATTTTCAGATATTTGAACAGAAAACTTGTGTGCTAAATTATGTTTATAACTTATTTCATCATTTTTACGAATCTGTTTTCATTTTTTGTTGTTGTTTCAGGACAACCAAATCATCAGTGCAGTAGTGCATCCAAATTTGGATCAGTCCATCAAGACGTTTGAGGGTTTAAAACGTTCGTTTGGTCAAGAGTTTTCATAAAAATGATGACCCTTCTGAAAATCAAAATTGGTAGATAAAATATGTACACTCAAAAAGCGTGTAAAACTAACTTTGAGACTTATTGCAAATGATAATGAAATTCGAGTACAAAATTGCGAATCTAAAATACCTGATATTATACATACTCGGCATGTTTTTATCTGTTGACAGTATCCAAATATTGGGTTTTTTTGGAGTAATTGAATCGTCGTTTAGCCTGGAAATCTCCAATTTCAAAATGGTGGATTAAAAATCCGTGTCATTACGTCATCATTAATCATTTTACCACAATGAACAATATAAATAATTTGGGGTTAGTGTCGAATATCGGAAATACCGTAGTGTAACCGCAGGAGATGATTTCAATGTTCACTTGTCTACTTGTATCAATATTATTTATTACACTATATCAGTGACCTCGAAAACCCCCGTGTAACGACATTTAGGCCAATTCGATTGATTTTCGGAATAGTCGTTTGCCATCTTAGGTCTGCCATTTTGAATTTTGAAAATCTGACATCTTATTCGTAATCATCGACTCCGAAAATCCCTAGATACAGAATATAATGAAAATTGCGGTACCACACTCGTCTTTATTTGCTTACAAAATATTTTGTGTTGGGTTGATTGAAGCCTTTTATGGGTTTTCCGATTATTGAAGGACAACCAACATATTACATCGCTGTCTCAAGCAAATGATCACGAGTCACATTTGATATCTCCGTCTTTCGTGAAATTTACTGAAGAAGGCCAAACCAAGCCGAAACGTTCAATATTTTTATTATGTTTTATTATTTGAAAAAACAAACTATAAATTGTTATTGTATGGCCGTTTTTAAAGCTACATCTTAATTCTATATCTAAATTTTAAATTATACGGTCGATAACATTTGAATTCTATTAAAATTGCGGTACAGTTGTCCCTGTCCTGATTCACACCCTTGCCTAATTCACGAATATTACTTGTCCAAATTCATAATTTCTCATCCGTTCGTCTCCCCACTCCAAGACCTTTCACTCGACTACAAACAAAATGCAGGACGCGCGCATGCGCGAAGACAAGCTTAGAGCGTTTGAGGAGAAAAAACGTGCCCTGGTGGGGAGGTAGAAGTAACGTGAATTAGGAGAGGGGCGCTATTTTCTAAGAACCAGCAATGTGAATTAGGACAGGGAGTACTGTACTTTAAAAAAATCGGATGGTAAAGGAATAAAAAAGTATGTTTTATTTAAGCTTCGATTTAAGTCGAAGTTCAAAAACCTGTTAAATGGCGTCTTTACCCACACTTTTCTCAAAATCCTGATGTGATACGCAACTTTAGAATCTGAGATCATATTCAATACCAAAAAATACATACGAAATCACTCTCATATTGATCTATCTAAGAAATATACATTCATTAATTAAATTTTAAATGCTCAGCAGTCTTTTTAACAATTTATGCACTTCTTCTTAGCTTGACCCAGGACTAACGATCCTTCTTCTGTTTTTTTCCCTTTTACCCTTTTTTCGCATAATTAAGTAGAGAAGCTTTCAATTTTCCTGATTCTTCCACTTTACGCATTAATGAAGACAATTGGATATCCAGATTATATTGGCATTTTTGTTTAACTTTCCAGCAGTTCAAGACCAATCTGGTCTCAGAGCTTCCGACGATAGTTTTGATAGTTATGATATGCAAAATAGGAAATCCATTTCAGCGGATATGAATAAAAGTTATTGATCGTTCATAGACTCAAGAGGAATTTTTGGTAATGTAGATACATTTGTTATGTCTATTCTCTAGATTTCATTTATATTCAATAACCGAATTTCTAAAATGTTTCCTGGCATATCGGATATATTATTTCGAATTCGCAAATACTATAACCATATTCGTCATCGCCGATTTTGAAAATTACCAAATACCAATGGTTAATTAAATCTGATCATAAACAAATATCGGAACGTATAATATAATATATTGTCACTTACGAATTTTAAAAATCTGAAGTCAACTTCTCCACCAGTGGCATATTGATCTATCGTTTTGAATTTGAATACATAAGAACCACATTTGCAATTAGCGATATCCAAAACATTTTTTTTCACAACCTTGCAACTTACGGTATGTTAGAAACCACTCAAAGCTTGTATGGGTACAGGGACGTTTAATTGTGAGAACAACAGTCGTATGTAGATGTCGCCACATTTACATTTGTCGAGGATGCAGGATTCTGCAGAATCCCACATAAACTATAGGATCGGACATGAGTCTCCTTGAAAACAATATACGAAAAAATGTTCCCGAACAGGAGATCGAACTCATGACATACGATTTCGTAATCCAGTATGCTAACGTCTCAAATACGACGGTTTTTTTAAAATAATGAAATTCTTTTATACCAATAATAAAGCGAGTGGTATATAGTGTTGAGATTTGGCAAACACTAATTGAGATTAGTAATTAGCATCAATCCATTTACTTCCGTCAACCGAACAAGGTCACTGCAAATGTGTATATCTTCACTGATAAAAATTATGTCACTGACTCAAATCTAGCAACAAAATTCGCTAGGATAGACAAGAGTTTGGTTTATAAAAGCGAATTTTTTCGCTGGATCATCCAACTTTTTCTATCAGTGTTCCTGTAGTATTTCGATTGTTTACTCAATTCAGTGTTAAATAAAATATTAGGCTCAATGATTCATGTAATGATATGTCTTTTCAATTGCCGTTTGTTGTACGGTGAATACGTTTTGAATGAAAAATTTTCGAACATTTCTGAGGCACACTGAGTGTACAGAAATCCGTCTTCTATTTTAAATGATTAATTCATGGATTGTGATGGTTCTTTAAGTTATTTTAACACTTCTCACCCCTGTCATTGGCGAGATGAAGAAAATAAAAACAGTAATTCTTTCTCAGCGTTTGTAGGCGTGTTAAGAGTTGAGTGGTGAGTTAAGACGAACCTTTAAATTAAGGAAACTTATAGAAGGGACCTTCTTCTATCTCCGTCAAATTCTGTAGGAATATACATTACATATACTTCAACTGCTATTTTACACCAGTAATAATATGAGTAACACAAATTATTATGTCGATTTTTGTTTAAGAATATTCTTTCTTATTATAACCTTACACCAATACTTTTGATATTATTTTTCTGCGTGGATAAAATTGGCATAGACTTTCATACCATTATGTGAATAAATATGTTGTCTTTTAGATATGGGATGGGGTAAAATCCCTGAAAAATAATTTTCCTGAAAGTAATTTGCCCGAATATAAAAAATTCAGAATGAGAAACATCCGAACGGTAAAAGTCCCGTGGTAGGTTAATTATAGTGATTAAATTTAAAATGTAATTTTGGCAGTGTTGATATTGGGGTTGATTTTTTTTGTTCATTTCCTATAAATATCCTATAATGCTAATTGTTTCAATAATATTTTTACTTACTAACATGGAATAAACTCAAACAAATACGTACATACGTGGAAGCATTTGAATTTGGTTATTTATGAATGAATAGTTATATATATATAGTATTTTTCTCAGGTTTACTACATTTCCATCATGTGCCAGATCAATATAAAGGTGCCAGCAATTTTTGTAACAATAGTATAATAATTAAGAACTCATCGAAAGAAATCTACTTTTGGAGGATAATTATATCTAATGTTTTTTAATGGTCGATGATATTTTGATATTTTACATTTCTTTTAGAAAACTAATTAAAGTAAACAAATTTGGATGCGGCTGTCATAATTTCATTTCGAAAATATGAACATGATTTTATAAAGTATTTTCTTGTCATGAAAAATATTTGTACTGTGAGGACCTGTCTTTCCAATGTTCTTTTTGACATATTTTGGAGGCCAGTATTCAATAATATATAAATAACTCTCTTTATTGCTTGTTATATTTTAAATAACAGTTGCAAATTTAGTAAACAAATTAATATAATATTTTATTTAATGAAATCGGATGTCATACTTTTTATATATATTACATCGGTTATGCACTTTTCCTATATATAAATAGATCGTTGTATATTCTAAGAATAATATACGTTTACACAACCATCTTTTAAATGTCAAGTATGTTACAAACTGCTTAATTTTTTCTACAAATCGTCGAAATATTTTGAAATGTATTCATAAGATGATTCACACCTCAGGATATAAATATTAAAAAAAACTTCCGAATCTGGATATTTTTTAAAGATATTTCAATACTTAGCCCATTTTCAACTTGTAAAATGTATAAATCCGATTCCTTTAATGAGTTGGCATCGATTTATTTTCATTACGAAACCACAAATTTAACGGCTGATTTCTTATTAAGAAGATATTTGTTTCAATTTCCATCGATGGTATTCGACTTCAAAATAAGTCGAAGTTCGTAAAAAATGGAACTTGATACAGAATCCCCACCGTCTTCACCCTGAAACTAAACCTAAGACTATGATTAAGACGCCCATTATCGTGGATCCTTTACAGCCTTTTTTATATGTGCCTCACGCTGGGAGAAAAATAAACCAACCATTTGATTTAGTAAATAACCGGCTTTTGGAAATAAATCGAGGGAGTTGTTCTTGCTTCATTTTTTCTACGATCGGTTTTCATTAATGTCAAATCGAATATGATGAAAATTAATTTTTAGGTCAACTGAAAATATACTGAAAAGTATGTATTCAAATAACTATTTACTTAAATAGTTGCAAGTAAATATTCCGTTAATTAAGAAACTATATTTTATAAAAAAATCCTGAACGGCTAAGAGAAAAACATTTGTTAAATATAAATATATAAATAATACAAATTTTCTTACGTGTATATCTTTCTCAGAGATTTGCGGCATGGGTCCAGAGTTCTCATGTAATTAATACCTATATTCAACAAGAAACATATATTTTAAATATTTTGAGGATCCCAGAATTCAAATTAGGCATTGCAAATTAAATATTCAAAATGTAGGATCCAACTTTATTATTAACGCGTGAAGCACCCTGCCAGCGAGAAACTTTAATGGAGATTTTATCGATTGTTCATGTCTTATGTTTTCGAGTTCGCTGTATCGATTGCCACTAACAATAAAGCAGATCCCACTTTGAAAAAAAAATCAAGATTTTTTATAACTTTTTTCTTCTTTCCTGTACTTTTCAGAGGAATAAGTTCATGTTTAAAAATGTTTTATCTACACTAGCGGTTCGAAATTTCTATTAATGTTGTAAGTATGAGATATCCAGCTCAAGAACCGATGTAAAAAAATGTGATTTATGTTAAATATGTCAGTTTTTCGCAGCTGAAATTATGTTATATGTTTACTTTAACAATTTCTGAAGTCAATTTACATTTTCACCTGTTACACAGATTTACACATTTTTGAAACCCAAAAGTAAACGAACGGTATTACAATTTTTCTTTTTTACAATTGAAATAATAATATAACATCCTTAAATATTTCATAATTCACAGAACTTTTAACTTTACAACTGCACGAATACATTTCTTCTTAGCTTTAAATGATTGTTTTAGCGGGGAGTGGAAATAAAATATAATGACAAAAAAAATGTTGCATTTTTTGCTCTGAAAAAATATACACAGGTTCCTTGAACAATTATAAAGCAAAAATATATGTGAATCGTAAAATGTACATTTTCCTTAGACAAAAATATCGACTTTCAAAATCGTCACAGTTGTACATTCTTGATCTCCGAAACTATACATTTAAAAGAAATCACAAGAGGCATTTTTTGCTCAAAATTGTCCACAGAATATAAGCAAATTTTTTTATAGCAATCACTGCAAACATAGAAGTTATGTCTACGAATATATCAGTTTCTAAATGGCAAATTTAAGGTGACAAACTTCGTGCTTTTTTGGAACAACTAACCAGTCGTTCTGTAATATAGAGATGAATAAATTACAGCCATATAAGTAGGATACATGATTGCAAATTACACGTGTGTCGCTCGAAAATATAATTTTGTAACAAAAGTTTTACATGAAAGTATACAGCTTCTATCAGGGATAGAATTTAGAGTTCACTAAATGCATATTTTTTCGTTTCAAAAAATTATTTACTAATACATCTACCAAAAGTTTCCGAATTACTATTCCATAAGATTGTTTATTCCAAGAGTTGCAGTTAAAAATAAACCAAAATGTAAATTTTCATAAAATTATGCCACGCAACATTACACTACAAACTGAGGTGTCTTAATTTAAGATTTTTAAGCTATTTCATCGTATCTTATTATAGGTGTAATATATCATAATGCAAGGTATAACATCCGATAAACTCGAAAGTCGAAAAACATTTGAAAAGCATTGAACGTATAAAAAGATTTAAGAACGTATAATTTTATTTTAAAATTTGTTGAGTTTCTTTCAAAAGTGGAAACAAATCGAATGCAAGCTGAAACATTACTGAATATTCATACGATCGCGTTCATTGGGAGAGTTATCCTTGTCGCCATTTTAGAGTTAGTAGATTTTACTATTTTCTTCTCTCAGTGTTACGAACTTTAAATGTCTATTACGATAACTCGCCATCCGGTAAAGCAAATTATGATGAAATTTCGCTTTTAAGATCAGGTTAAATTATGTTAGGTTAGACATTTTTTATTGTCTTGCTTTATTGCCATTATTCTCAAATCAGTAAGTAAACATTCATCAAGGGGCTGTTTATTGTGTTGTTCGGACAACTTGATTCAATTTCTTTCAAACACACGTGTAAAAATACCCGAATTGACAAATTAAACGTGTAATTTTCATTCGACGAGAAAATATCTTCAATTTTAGGATATTTCGTTTTTAAGACGCCTAAATCAAGACACATTTTATAAGAGGACACCTCTAAGTGTCTTAGTGTCTTCATCAAAGACATCATCCCCTGGTAGAAATTGAGACCATCCGAGATGTTCACTTGCCAAGAATTGGATATAATTGATGTCCATATTCTCTTACCATCTTGAAACTGTACAGAAAGTAGCCAGTTTATGTCCGTAATTGAAGTCCACAATCTAGACTAGGATGAAGTTCGGCAGAAAATAGCAAGCTTCTGGCCATAATTGATATTTTAAACTGGAAAAGCGTAGTTGCTGTCCAATTTGACAACATTCTTTATACTACTTTATCCTTAGTTAAACGTTAAGGGAGATAATATATTGAATATTTTTTTAGTTTGTGAGACTCTGGCTTAACTCCAGGCCTGGTTATTAGATCAGTTTCGTGGAAAATTAAAGTTCATGGTAAATTGTGATATTTTTCTCTCCCTCTTGTCGCAGACTTTGGTTCTTTTTACAACACACTTGTGACATGTTTTCTGTCATTTAATTAACTTGAAATGGGAAGGATAATAATTTGATTCAGCTGGAAAAAAGTACTGTCACGAAGTAATATAGCAATATAATAAAAAAATTCCTCTATTAGGAATTCTACGGCCAAGCATATACATATGACCAGCCACCAGAAAAAATGACCGGTAACTGGGCGGAAAACGTTTAATAATTTTGACGACTTCATGGCCAGATTATAGCCAGTTAAGTATTACATATTCCTAAGAAATCTGGCCAGAAAAGATGGTCAATATATTTCTAGCCACCTAAAGAAATGGATGGTAACAGGCCCGAAAATGCACACATTTTCTACCAGTGTAAGACACCTTTCCAGTACCAACAACAGTAGTTTTTATTTTCTGATAGGCACATATATTTTGTTTGCAACTGGTTTTGCCATTGACTACCTCCGGTTAACGAAATATATGATTTTTAAACGAATAGTAATAAGGTTCCAAAAGTTACAGCGTTAAATTTAGAAAAAAAAATAAAATTTTAGAAACATAATATCATATAAATGAATTTATGTTGGAAAGTATATCTAAAAAAGAAATATTAACATAACAATATTTTCTGATATTATTAATAATTTTTTTAAAGAAATGCTCATATATTTTTAATACTTTTTAGAAGTGCTAGCTTTGAGTACTTATTATTAATTAATAGATTTGAGTATTTAACAATACTCGTTGAAATTATAATCACCGAACTATTAATGACTGAATACCATCAACAAATTCATTAATTTTTGTGTTTTTTGGTGGCAAGGTCCTATGTTTTTTAATTTCCGCATTGCGTTCTTTCAAGATTTTAAAATTGAATCATAAAATAAATGAAAAGGTACGAGTACTTTTAAATTGATCTTGCTGTTTAATTTATTTATATTTCAAACATAAGGTTTGTTTAAAAAGGCACAGTTAATTAAATCTTGAAATTAGAAAAGTGTAACTTAATATTCTATGCAATAGCAAGCCAATAATAGTTTAAATATATTTGAGTTAAACCAAAATCAGCCAGATATGAAAGCTGTTTTGAAATTTAGTATGAAATTTGAAACCGATTTCAAAAATTAGTATAAACTACATCAGAATAATTAAAAATTATATTGCTTTTATGCCTGAAGTCCTATAGACACCTTTAATTTGATTTAGACGCGGTATTTGAAGTAGTCTTCTTGAATTTCAACACACATCACCTTCTAATTCTCAAGGTCCATGAACGCGATATTTTTAACCCAAGCGAATGTCCACGAATGGATCTGATGTAAATATGATATGATTAAAAATGTAATTTTCGTATATCAGTTTTTCATAAATTATCTTGCAATTTAAAAGAAATGATTTACTTCTATTTTTAATATGTTATGATTTAATATTTAACTGCTTACAATTTTATTACTAGGAAATGATTATATATTACAGTTTAGTGATCAGGTATTAACGACGAATGTATAATAAGGTACATCTTATTGAATCTTTATCAGGCCATGATCAGGTATCATTCACGAACTCCTCTTAAAGCACCTCTTACTCAATCTTGATTTGGAACTAATCAGGTGGTAGTTAGGCGTAATTGATAAATATGCGTGCATTATCATTAGCGGATCAGGTCCCAATATTAATGCGGTCTTAACCGATTTGTGCTTGCGATTATATCGAACGAATTCAGAAATTATGAATATTTGAATATATCTTATATTGATTTAATTTTGATCTAGCGATTTGGACCATGCCACACAAGAACTTTATTTAATTATTTGGCAAGCTTTAAATTGCATCTGAAGGTTGTCTATTACAAATTTAAAGAAAAATATACATTTGTTAATGATTTTTCATTGGCCCTTATATCGTATTAGTTGTTAGCCACATAATTTTTGAACCGTATTAAAATGCTGACATCAGTCCCAGTATACAAATGACTTTTTAATACTTTGCGGTAGACCAGGATTATAGAAAGTGAATAAAGCTTTATAAAATACTTAAATGTGTTAACTTGCTCATTTTTCTCGAATCGTTTAAAAAACCAACTAGATACTAGCAATTTAACAAATGATCACTTCCTTTTTGCAATAACGAGCAAATCCAGTAATACTCAGACGGAAATGGACAATTTTACATGTTTTCACACCTGACCGACACCGTCTTATTGGGAAATAAAGACGTCTATCATTATTATTATCTCAATTACTTTGTCACAAACTTGGAGTGCGCTAATCGAGCGAACACAAACCACGTAGGTCTGACCGAACATGATTGGATAATCGGTAATCTAATCTGGTGTGTTAGACGGGCGCAAATTATCAGCGGACAAGTAGGCAGTGCTTTCACCGGTATTCACCTTCTTATCGGTCGATCGGATAGAATCGGACGAAGGCTCCTTGTAAAGCCAAAAGGCTTCAGGTTTAAAAAAGGCTTAAAAAGGTATTTGTAAATATGATTCTTTAAGATGCTTAACGCGGATGGTTCGTTTTACCTTTCTGGATCCTCGTGTAATATTCGGGTACGAGTAAGCGGCATCCAGTACGCGAATATCTGGCCCGATCTCGATGCTTTCACGACATTTATCACGAATTCGATGCCTCAAGGAGAATGCTTCGGTATACTTTCGTGCCTGCACCTGGGTTGTAAGGGTTCGAAATGGAGGTGAACGGCAACACGCGATGCTCGTGTGTCGTCTTAGGTGTTCATTTTCGCCGTACCATCAAAGTACTTTCGAAGACTTGAACGAAGGAAGGGAAAGAATTGCTTGAAAGGTTGTAATGCAAAGAACGCGCAAAAACTTTTATCTTACCACTTGATCTCATTTGCTTACATGTCATAAAAGTGTAAAATCTGAGTACTATTGTGTACCATGTGGTACCAATTTTCTTGGGATTTATAACGACCAAGTTAATTTTCGAAGGTATTTGGCGTATACAAATGCACCTCCTGGAATGCAATTAAGATCGACCGATTGGATGTCGCAATCAGCAGCTTCGATCTGCTGGAAGTGATTTGGGATTGAATGAGTTTCGTTTCTCTAACGGCTGCTACAATTTTCAATATCAATTAATCAATCTTCACCTTTTGGAAAATTACAAGACCGTGTATTGATTAGAATGGAAAAAGATTGTGTATAAATGTTTTTCTTCACGTGTAGCAACTCTTTCAGAGTAAATACGGTGGTTACTTTTTAAAATCTTTTCGTCGTTAATTCCTCACAGATATTTTGATGAATTTTCCTTTTCTTCAAGTACCGTTACTGCACATATGCAATCTTTTGTCATTTTTTAAAAAGGGGTGCAAGGCGAGAATAGTGAAACACATATTTTCCATCGGATAGAAAAAAGGTTAATGTTATTCAAAAGAAAATAGTAACTCTCTCAATTCGAAACAATTAAAATTTGATTATTTGCAACAGGGGCTTCCAGTGTGTTTACTGAATAAACAGTGATCGATGACTTTTATCACTTAGTAAATAGTGAAAAGTTGAGGATGGTTAAATTTTAACAAATAGTAGACAAGGCAATAAAGTGGTGTTATTGGAAAGTGGAGGGCCATTTCCGTGGTAATGTTGTGCATGAAATCTGAATCCGAGATTAACATTGAATGATTACGTCACTTTTGCGAGATATTTTAAAACTTATTTTCTATCTATATATTCGAAAAATTATTTTCTTTGACCTTTCTTTGATTTGTTTGTTGCCTTTTTGATGTTACGAACAGGATGCAACCATTTATTTTGAGTTTTTTCACTTCATAATAGCCAATTTGCATTATACTAGCCAATATCTATTATAATTCTAGACCTGACAAGGCTCGTAAATGCTCACTTAATTAACGAAATTAAATGAAATCTTAATGTGCAGTTCGTTTAGTGTAATTCAAATATATTTTCAGATCTTTAGCCAAAAAATAAAGCATGTTAAAATTTGATGTTCTAGAAAGATTGTATTTGATATAATATATTCATAAAAATATTGATTAACCCACATCATGTAACGTAATTGTGTACTTATTACAATACTATTATTATTGTAATTTCTTTTAATTATTAACCGTTTTATTATGGTATCAATTTCATTTTAATATTCTAGACCATCATGTAAAACGTACAATAAGAATTTAGGGACTTCGTTCGAACGACCTTTGATCTCGAACCGTGTCAAACTCCTCCTCTTCCACCTTAAACGTGCTGAACCGTGATGGATCTTTAATACATTATGGCTTACGATGTAGGGTGTTTACTTACTTCGCGTGTTGCATTGTTTCTTCAATCGAAATCACCTTCAGGCCTCGATCCCTTGTTTTATCCTTCTACTTGGATTTCGAATGTTCCTTCTACACGGAGAGAAATGTACAGAGGGTACAGCCAGAAATATGGTAATTTCAGCCATAATATGGCAAATCCAGCTATATTTTTTCCAGAAGTAACCATATTTCTGGCTGTATCCTCTGAACATTTTTTTCCGTGTACATATACTTTGCTAATATTGAGCATCGTTCGTGTTAATTTCTTCAATTAACTTCGACCCAGACCATAGGTCTGGCGAAGTATTGAATTTGGTCAGTTCCCGCCAAAAAAATACCCTATAGTTTTTCATCAAATGTCGACGTTTCAGGCCTTAAGGAACCTAAAGCAACAATAAAAAAATTGGTGTCCGTTAGGTTGTACGTCCGTCCGTGGGCAAAATTTTGTATACGCGATATCTCGCGACTGGCAGGACGAATTGAAAAAGCACAAACGGATTTGGGATTCTTTTGGCCAAACTTAGATCTGATTAGTTTTTGGAGACAATGCATACTAGATTATGGGGAGGTTTAACAAAAAAACGCTCAAAAAACACGTTTTTTCCATTTTTTAACAAAAAGTACAAATCGTACAAAAAAATGTTTCAAACAAAAAATATAGACCATCGAATTCTCTACAAAAAAAGGTTGTATTCATTTCTTCGTAAAATCAACGATAATGCCGTAAAAAGCAAATTAATATGAAATTAATATAAATTGTACATACACATGTGAAGAAAAACGTATAAAAAAATTTATTTCCTGCAACCTGTCAAAAACTCTACTAAACGGCGCTTTTTTAAGCATCAGTGTGAACAAGACGTGCTCATTTATCAGTGCTTCAGCTGACCTGCGGTCGGGGTCGAAGTTTTGAAAATGCTCATTTTCAATTTTAATACAGGGTGAATATGCCAATGAATGGCCGACTACCAATGAATGGACGATTTTCTACATATTTCTATTTCTTATGAATGTATGATGCACAACATGCAACAAAATACATATTTTTATATTCTTTGAACATTCAAAACAATATTTACAGGACTATTGATCTTCCAGTGTTTATTATTTTGTAAAATCAAAGCAAAGTTTTAAAGCCATCCAAAAGCGGTACTGAAAACGTCCCATTTGATTTAACCCGTCTATTCATTGGGGTTTAGCGGATTTTTTTACAAACGTATGAAGACGAGGTTAATAATTAAATAAAATCAAAGGTTGAACTACACGGTCATAAAGAGCAGAGTCTAACGATTCTAATGGTGGTATCATAATTAAATATTCATAAAAGAATTCAAATGTTACAATCGATCAAAGTGTGAAAAATGCTTAACCGTCCATTCATTGGCATATTCACCCTATTTAAGGAACAAAATATTGTTACAATATATGTATAGAAACTACTCGAACCTAACGATGCTAGAACTACCCTCTGCCGCCTTCTTTCCTGGCAGTGTTAAAATGGGAATATTCCCGGAAGCATCAGCCTTTCGTCAGGGAACTGCAATACGAATTTAGCCAAAATTGTAGGCACCCGGGTCGAAGCCATCTAGTTTCCTAATTTAATTGTTTTGTGAGTACCCGAAGCTTAACTTTATACTTTTAAATTAAATGATCGGGTCCAGGGTACGGCTGCTGGATCCCTGCTGAAGAGCACAACCAGCGGCCAAGTGCGAAACGCCTTTTTTGACATAATAAATTTGCAAAATGAATAACAGGTGGGGTTTTGTTTTCTCTTTTTCAATAGTAAAATACACTTTTCTGGCCATATATGCTTCCGTTATAAATGTAATCATTCGCGTTACGCGTTACACGTTTCATATTAGAACGACGCATATTTATGTTTCCTTTATTCCTTTATTTACATTTTGTACAATGCCGTCTATACCAAGAAATTACTTGTTTGTTTTTATTTAACAAGCGGCAAAGAAATTTTATGAGGTACTCTATATGAGAATTTACATATATATATGGGGCATTCTTTGTGAAAAAAGCCACCCCACCTGTCTAAAAATCAGAAACACCTACTTAGGTCTATTTGGGCTCAAATTGTAGCTTAGAGTGTGTAGTTTCAAAAAATCACCGGTTCTTTCCGAAAACCAAAATGGCATGTTGCAATATGGCGCCCCGAATGCGTGAAGCACGAACCGACATTATGTATTTCGGTAAAAATTCATTCACAAGAACAAAGAAAACATTTTTTTTTATGCATATCGTACATTATTGTGTGCACTTTGCATACGTATATTACACATTCAGAAATTCAATATGTCCGATTCAATATGGCGGACGGAATTTAAAATTTATCATTTTAATTAGAAAAATACTCGGTCTTATAGTAAATTAAATTAGAAAAAGAAAACCTCTACTGCAATTTCTCGAAATTATGCATGTTTCTCGTGACAATAATTTATGAACAGATACAATTTCACTGTTACCGCATCTTTTCTAATTAAAATGATAAATTTTAAATTCCCTCCGCCATATTGAATCGGACATATTGAATTTCTGAATGTGTAATATACGTATGCAAAGTGCACACAATAATGTACGATATGCATAAAAAAAAATGTTTTCTTTGTTCTTGTGAATGAATTTTTACCGAAATACATAATGTCGGTTCGTGTTTCACGCATTCCGGGCGCCATATTGCAACATGCCATTTTGTTTTTCGGAAAGTACCGGTGATTTTTTGAAACTACACACTCTAAGCTACAATTTGAGCCCAAATAGACCTAAGTAGGTGTTTCTGATTTTTAGACAGGTGGGGTGGCTTTTTTCACAAAGAATGCCCCATATATATATATATATATATATATATACAGGGTCATCGAAAAGTATCGGACCCCTCTAATATCTTCAGTTAGAATGCACTTAGGAGAAAATGTCCAATAGCAAAGTTGTATGGTTTCAAGCGGGGAGTAAGATGATGACCTTGACTTTGACCTTGACCATGTCCTTCAAGGACATTTCAAGGTCAATCTAATTTTTTTAAATAAAAACCCCTACATTTTATTGCATATTCTTATAGCTTATCTCGAGAGCTTTCCAAAACACTATAATAAAATATTTTTTTATTAAGTACTTTTTGAGTTATAAAGGTTTGAAGTTAACAATTTTTTGACACAAAATGTAGAATATCTTGTAAAATATTATTTAGTTTTCAGTAATCATAACCTTAATACTTTTGTGCGCGGAATAATGAGACCAATTAATTGGTTTAAAGAAAATACATTAAACGGATCCCCCTAATATTTTCAGTAAGAATGCTTGACTTGTTAACTTCAAACCTTTATAACTCAAAAAGTACTTAATAAAAAAATATTTTATTGTTGTGTTTTGGAAAGCTCTCGAGATAAGCTATAAGAATATGCAATAAAATGTAGGGGGTTCTATTTAAAAAAATAAGATTGACCTTGAAATGACCTTGAAGGACATGGTCAAGGTCAAAGTCAAGGTCATCATCTTACTCCCCGCTTGAAACCATACAACTTTGCTATTGGGTATTTTCTCCTAAGTGCATTCTAACTGAAGATATTAGGGGGGTCCGATACTTTTCGATGACCCTGTATATATATATATATATATATATATATCTTCTAAATAGGTTTAAAATTGTTCTTGTTGTATTTATTCTTGAATGGCTAACTATTGGAATTATTACAGGGGATGATGTCAAACACGGTATAAGCAAGAAAATTCTGGATCCATCTGATATTATACAGGCAGTCCGGTGTTATGTCAAGAATCACCTTAACCTGATGAAATATATTATTCTACTAAAAAAATAAAAAAATCTGTATTGTTAAATTTTCAGTTTAACATTTTTTGAAATTTTTATAAACCATTTAAAATAGTAGCAAAAACATGAGTCTTTAGCTAAACGTCATGGACAACAATCAAATTTTTCAGTCGACTCTAGGCTTATTTGGTTTAATTTATCGTGTACGTTTTAATGGTAGATTGCTATAAATGAGAAAAGTTGATAACTAATAGACTTAGCATTTATTTTTTTTTAAACAATAAAAATTTTCTTTGATATTTTTTTTTGTTTCTGAGAAGATATAAAATATTTCGAATTTGGCTTTTTATTTCCTCGAAATTTGCAGCTTTGACTTTATTAAACAACTTTTGGAATAGCATGAAACGTAGAAAATAAGATGAATACTAGTTACATTAAAAAAAACTGTCTTTGTAAACAAGAACACCATTTTTATCAAAATTGTTTAGTTTACAGGAAATTATATGTATAATGATATGCAAACTTTGATCTTATTTGTTTTGTGACACTTTTTGGTAGTAAAAACAAGTATTTTTACCATTTATTGATAATTTTTATTTAGATATTAGATATTTACAAAAATATTAATATAAATAAAAAAAGAAACATACAAAAAAATACAAGAAATTGAAATCTCAAAACTCGGCGATTTTAAGAAAATAAAAAAATGCATTTGATTTAATACTAGAGTTTACAAATAGTTATGATTTGTTACTCGGAGGTTTTCAGGATCAGTTATTGCAAATTAGAAGTACTCTTTTCATTCGAAACTTTGGATCAACTATGGTGGACTGCTTTTAAAAAAAAAGATGTTTTTGTTTCTCTCGGGCACGAATGCTTGGAAGGTTGACCAAAACAATAGTGAGGATTTGATAAAAATAGGTGCGATAATAATATTTCAGCGAATTTAAACGTTTTTAAGCGCAGTTTTATTGACTTCACTGACGCAAATAAAACAAGTTTTGAAACAACACCTATAATGTCACAAAACAAGGAGTTGATAGGTCGTTCGCAACACAATCAGCATTTTGTGCTGTAATGCTATGCCATTAACGGCATGTTATGATGTTAGTGCATCGAATATGACACACCAACTGGTACCAAATGTCCGTAACGCTTTTAAAACGGTCTCGAGAAGGTTTAGAAACATTACAGATATTTTGTGTTGGTTGGGCGTGATATTAGTGTATCCCATGTGGAATTATTCCGAATTTAGCCGAGTTACTAGTCTGGTCCTTCGTGGGCTGCCCAATTAATGAAATATGACTACATAAATAAATTAACGAATATATTCGATGTATTGTGTGTAATAATAGGCCGTTTGAATCCATGTACATTTTAGGCTTTCATTTTTCGAACTCAAAATCGGAAGACTGTGGTATGGGCTGTTACTGGGTTTCCCTAGCTAATAAGTTGATTGCTCCTAGGCAATTCCTAGAAAATATTTTACAAAATTAAATTTAATAAATATTTGAGTTTTGTTTTTGCGCTATGGTACAATTCATTTCGTAAAATACTGATTGGTAACCGCAGTTACGTTCTTCCCGATTTGGGCATTTATTCGGGTTAGCGTTACAAGCCAGATTGGGGTCTAGATTGGCTGGGGAAATCCAGCTGCCGGATCCTAGTCAATTGTTCCACATGGAATGTGCAACAAATTTGCAATAAAAAAATGTCATTTAAATGCGACCGCAAACGAAAACCTTTCTAAACTAATTACTGAATTTTCTTGCAGTAATTTTAATCGGCATTAATGAATTAAATGTTATTTTTATAAAGACAATCTAAAGCAATAAAGAGCACTATGTACACATATACTTGTTGTTATGATTAAGCACTATTATGAATAGAATGTTAAATGAAAACCATCACGATGCTCTAAAATTCTTAGGATGAAAAACCAAATGTGTTTGGTATCGGAATATATTCGAAAACACATTGCTTCAGAAATGAAATCATTATAATTTGTTTGAATTTAATTGTTCCTATTGCAATCAATAATAGGCATCACCGTCAAGTTGGTTGTTGCTAGCAATTCGCAACATTCATGAAGCAAGCGTTTGCCATTTTGATGAATCTATTTGGAAGATAAAAGTTCTTAAAATATCATGGATGAGGTATAGTAAAATTCTTAGGTTTACTCTCTGAAGCTGTGTTTATGTTGAATCTAACTGTAAATGAATCTACATTACCATTCGCGGAATTGCATGTTTGCTCAAACGTATTCCCGATTTACTTACCACAAAGATGATACTTGCATCCATTTCTACGAAGGATATGTTTCGAAACATAAATATTTCCCCATACCAACTTCATATGCGGATAACAGCTGATGCCTGCATTTCTTTGTTGGAACGCAGTGATACGAAGCAAAGGGATACCTTATTACCGATATCGCATCGAGTTTCACACCGCACTCTGTGGTCCTTTGGGAATGGATACATTGGTTACGGATTATAATTTCGCTCACCTCTATTTTTTCTAGTGGTTGGAAGAACGTGGGGGATAGAAATTATTGTAATTTTTTCATAGCAAACATTACAGTATTTGTTTTACATAAGTGTTTGTAATTAACAACATTTTATAAGTATATAACTTGCATATGAAAATGGAGACATATAACACTAAATTTTTACGAGCTGAAGAAAAACAGAACTTCTACATAATGCAGAACATTTAAGGAATATAGTTTGAGTCCTAAATGAATTTGTAATATATTGATGTTAAGTCACTTTACTTAACTACTTTATATGGGTAAATAATGTTTAATATTTCCGATTTCATTTTAAATTAAGCAGGCAAGCGGATGGCATGATGGAATTAACGTCATAATGAAATATGTTATTTTACTTGAAGAATAAATGAACATGCGTTTTTTTAAATTTTCGTAAGCAAATTTTTTTATATTTTTGTATGAATTATATAAGGTTTTCTCAACGAAACAAGTTTTATGAAAATGCTTTGTTCCAAGACTGGGAACTTCTTCAATTCTCAGGCTTTCAGTCGCGTCTGGGGCCTGGGCTAAGGTTATTACGTTTTCCATACAATAGTTTTTGGAAAATGAAAAATGTCGCTTCCCAATTATAATAATTTTATTCTTTTAAAAAAGAAAAAAATGTTATAAAAAAAACTTACCCTTTTTCTCTCCACTTTTTAGCATTTATAGGTAATCATACGCAATTTATAGATAATCAAACTTACCATAAAAATTTAATTTAGTATTTTCTGTTTCAGAGAAAAAAACATATATCAATTTTTTGTTTAATTTCCCAATTTTTTTTTATTTCTAGTTGTTCTTTGCTTATTTATTTTTCTAAATATTAATCCTATTTCTTGAATATATTATATAACAGTTTTTTTATCCTCATAATCAGAAAAACATCAAATGAAATTTAAAGTTCCATAGATGATTATCTATATAAATCCTGAAAATGTGAAGAAAAAAAGTGGGGTTTTTTAAGAAAGTTTTTTAAAAGTATATTTTAAAATATAATTAAAATAATATTAATTTTAATTTTCTGAAATACATTTTTCGAAAGTTTGAAAAATCCAACAAAATAATTCCTGACGCGCCTGGAAAGTTTAAATATGAGGGTCACTGCGAGCCTTTGAATAACAAGGTTCCAAAAAAATCTTTTATTGTCAAATTCTTAAATAAATCGTAACAAACAATAAAAAGTTTTTATTGAAAATGAAAATAAAGCACATGCTCCTTTATTTTTCAAGCTGACTAATATTTCATCTTTTAGAAAGAAAGTTCATAATTTAACATGAAACTAGTCTGTCTGCATGATATGAAATGAATTCAGTCAAAGCCATGGGCAAGAATTTTTTCTTTTTGAAATTATTTACCTGGCCAGAATTTAATTCAGGTTAGATTTTGAAATAATGCTCTCTATTTATAAAATTAATTTTTTGTAAGAATTCGTTCCGCTCCAAATTCTTTCTAACCTATAGTAAAAGAAATTGAAATATCTTTAATTCGACCCTTTGGTTGATATTATGAATAATTGTAAGAAATATTTCAAGGAAAGTTGGAAACTGCATTGTGTTATGAAAATGATTAAAAACGATACAAATAAAGCACCAATGAGTTGATATTTCACCACAAAATACAAAATTATTTAATGAATGAATGGTATGATTAAAATTTAGTAATTTTTAATTATAAAAATGAGTTACTTGACTTTCAGACCGATTTTTCGGAAACCTAATAATGATGGAAAAATTTGCATTTATAGTTAGTAAACAATTTAAGAGCGAGACAGGTTTACCGTTAAACTACGCATTTAAAAAAATGTTATACTTGATTTAATAAAGTAATTATAATTTTGTAACGACTTCGTTTCGTGAATTAATGATAAATAAATAAATACATTCTGCACGTTAATCAGATGCTATTCTTTTTCATTTTCTTACGATTATTATAATGCGAAATTGATTTAAAACAAATGATAACACCTGTAATAAAAAATCGCAAAGGATACATTAATTAAGTACATACCCGTAGGCCGGATAAAGGAAAATAGGCTAACGCACGTTGAACGAAAACAGGTTTGTAATTCGTTGAAATAAGTACGTAACAAATTTAAAATTTGTACCAATCGTCCTTTACCGATATAAATATATCTAATTGGGACATTAATTGATTGAACTATTAATTATCTGTGACTTTGATGGTGAGTTAAGAATTAAAAAAAAAGTATTTTAAAAAAGTATTTTGTATAAAACTCGCAGAGAGATTCGACTACTTGGATTCAATCGAATTAATCATATTTTATGAAATTACTATAAAGTTTTGGAACGTTTTTATCCATAAAAGCAAAGTTTTTGATTAAACAGAATTTTTTAATAAAATATAATATGCTAATATTGGATAAAATTATCCAGATGAGTAGTTTACATCTTTATTAATTTAAAAAATATATCTTGTTTATTTTAGAGACGATGAATGTTCAGGAAATAATCTTTATACATTTTACTTAAGAATACTTTTTAGTGATTGATTGTAAATCACGGTCCAAACTCCTACGATTAAATCTAATCTTTTATCCTGCATTTGTTTAAGTTTTTAATAACTTTTTTTTTCTTTACCTTTGATTATATTAATGATTAAATAACAAAAACATTTGAGACCTTCAGAAGTTCTGTTTTTGATGAAATTAGAAAACGATATTATTGTTCGAAAGTTACGGCAAATATGTTTATGATGGTATGCAAATAGAAAAACTTTTTATTATTATCATCATAGTAACTTATAGGACGTATCATCAAAAAGAAGGATAGCTTTTTACTTTATAAAAAATATTTATTTATTTGCCATTAATCGTGTTAACAATTTTAAAGCCGTCTCCCTAAGATATAACACGCCTGTACAAAAACATTTTCAAATCCTTTATGCAATTTTGACATGTAGTTCTTGGCTTAGTATTGAGCTCTTCAAGCGCTGCTATCTTTATTGTCATGAGATCACAACATCAATCATAGTCCCAAACAATAACGAATGGTATATTATCACAATATAATTGCCACGAATTGTTTTTCTACAATTCCAGGAGTTTTTCCGTAGTTTTGTTGTCATATATATGGAGGAACTTCATGGTAAGAACTTATATTGCACTGAGTTATTGTAATATAAAATATAACATTTCCATGATCCAATCAGGGTACTCGGTTTTGATTTTCTACGCCATTAGGAAGATTATGTTTTGGTTTCGACATTGACGTACCTTTAAATTGTCCAAAATTAAGACACTCTTGAGGAACCAGAATCATTATTGGCGTTAGTCCAGAATTCTTCAGTCATGCTCATGTAACTATGCTTATTCTGGTTTAAATTAATGGTTTTATTTTTAACAAAATTTACTGGCGTATATCACGTGCACAAATATTTAAAATATAAAATAAAAACAAACAGCGTGACCTGAATCATTATGTCACATCACAAACAGCTCGGTGCTGTATCGCGTGATTTTTGGCGTTCATTTTTTATACAAAATATTGTGCATATTCTTTGACAAACTCTTTCGATAACTATGATACAAACTCGATGTACTAGATGAACAATGTTAACAACCCCGTAAAATCCGTACAAAATCATCAGGATTGGGGATGTCATTTTTTTTATATTTTAACAAGCAGAAATGCCTTTAAACTTTGTGCGCTGCGTGAAACTGTATGTTTAATTTCTGTTTACACTAAACTAACAAAGATTCTTAATAAATTTGATTCTTTTAGAATTACTTAACTTAGTCCAGATGGTCCTTTATTTCATTAGTTGTGAAAGATATTCTGCAGTAGAGAAAATGTTATGCTTAACTACAAATTTGACTAAATTTAACTGATAATCATTAACTTTAATACAGATTGTAAAATTAATTACATTAGCAGGGTTTAACTGACTAAAAGAGTAGTTCTTTTTACTACGTTCAGGTCTACTATCCAATGATAGTTGAATTAGCTAGATTTTTTCAACGTACCTCAAACAAAATAAACTGACAGTAATATTTATATAAAATGTCATTTGAAATCCATTGTCTTTAATTGCGGGTGATAAATATAAGAACATATCTTCCGGAATTGTAAAAAAGAAATACTGATGGTAATAAATAATTATTATTACGGTCTGTCTTATTCTAATCTTTGTATGCAGTTATCGACAATCAATGGGGAAACTCGTTAAGGAATTAATCACGGAAATAAAAACGTGAAATCTGTTTGAACCACCCAAGCGACACTCTCACGGTCGTTAAGGCAAGTAAACGGCGCCATGGGTGTAACGAAGAATAGCGTTTTCAATTAATACTGTAATTAAACGATTAGATTGTAGTTATAAAATTCCCCTCTAACATTTGATCCTGTATCTAAAAAGCTTAACGTGTATGCATTATCAATGTAATACGACCAAGGATGCGTAGAATTTACATACACGAACAAAAGATAAAGCTATCTGCAACGATTCAATAAACAAGTTTTCGGGTTGATAATAGTCATGGAATAAAAGCACAAATGGATCTGACGTATTCCATTAATTGCGATCAGCGGGATATGAATTACGAAATTATTTAAAATTTTTTTTGAATAGCTTATCTATGTGGTTGCATTGAGATGTGCGAAAATGTTATGTGCTTGGTTCTCATAGATTATGAAAAATATTATAGGAGTGTATTATATAGGTCATTTTCTGTAAAACTATGTATTTCGTCTTTCAATTGAAATAAAATGAAAATCCGAAAAATCAATATTACAGTGGGTTCAGTTATTTTTTATTTGGTCTGAATAATATCCTATTACACAGAAAAAAGTCTTAAAATTGTTACATCTCAAATAAAGCACTGTAACAGGCTTAATTTCAGTCTAAAAATTTTCTTAAATTAAGTCAATATTTGCGCTTAAAGTCTTACTTTTAGTAAATATTCAGGTCCGAAATAAGAATTCTCTAACTTAGGTGTGACAAGCTCGAAAAATTTTTCTTGAAGCATAAATCTCGACTAAAATTAAACTTGTCTGAAAGTAAGACTTTAAGCGCAAATATTGACTTAATTCAAGAAAATTAGCTAAATTTCAAAAAGAAAAAAAGGATTTTACAGTGCTTAATTTGACATGTAACAATTTTAAGACTTTTTTTTCTGTGTATATATTGATTGCATTATAAAAAAATCCGATATACTTTATAGAGTTTTATTATCCGTGGAGTACAAAATTTACGACGGAAATTATAAGACCTGATATTACAAGCACATACTAAAAAACCTTACGTTGAATTAAGACCAACAGTTAGGATTGATTTTAAGATGTAAAAAAAGAAGCCTTATTCTGATTGAAAGTAGACCTCTTCAAAAGTCTTAAAACTAGCTTACTATGCAACTAAAGTGTAGTACCAATAATTATATATTGTTCAAAACGTCGGCTTAAATTAATTCGGTTGATAATTTTTGACTTATAGGAATAAAATCGAACCTCCATACATTATAAAAAATTAATTGCAGCATAAAACGTACATTCGATAGCACAATGCAATGTATTATTTCCACGAATGAAATATGTTATTATTACTATGAAAAATTATTTATATTAGTAACTGTTTATTGAATGGATAGAATATTTTATCAATGTTATTATACAATAAAATATTCTTAATAATAATAATATATTTCATCCTTTGAAAAGATATTGTCTTTTAATTTTTAAAATTTTATTGTCGCTATCGGATGCACGTTTCAGTGGTTCAATGAATCTTTTTACATTCTAATATAAAAATAATTTTTTTTCATTATGATATATGTATTGTATTTCGCTTTTTGGCGTTTGAGGAATATGAACAAAATTAAATACATTTTCATAGGATCCACCTAAATAAATAACTATAATACAAATATCGTTAACATTATATTATGTATTGTGTATGTATCTTCGACGAGTGAAGTTTGTCGCCCGAACGTTGTGATAATGACAATCACATCGGTTGGATCGATATATCGCAACTGCTCCATACAATATTTTGTGTGGCGATAAGCGTAGAGCGCGATCATTCATGATGATGTTACCCTACTGCGCAAAATCACGAAATGCGCCCAGAGTGATAACAAATTCATTCCTTAGTATTTACGATCAATATTCTAGGATGTAAACAACAAGAAGGTAAATATATCTTCCTCAAATAATCCATATATAAATTCGTGTTCAATATATTTGAAAATTATTATATTTTAAAGGCAGGTGGTCATGAAACTTGATTGGAAATAATCAAAATTGGTTCAGCTTGTTATACATAGAATAAGCTCCATAAAGGACAGAAAAAGTTTGGCTGAAAAGCAAAGGTATAGTACAAAAAGCGAACCCACCTTTTCACTAAGTTTTAAATTGAGGCCGAATATAGGCTTAATTTAAGGTGTAACAAAAACAAGACCTATTTGAAAAGGAAATATTTATGCCATATACATTGCCTTATTTTAAGACCATTTAGTATGTAACAATTATAGGACTTTATAATTGAATTCGCGCAGTACGTCGTATTTTACGTCGATATTTTTGAAATCTGAACTTATATTACTGTACCTTAGCATCATATGGTAAAAGTAGGTATCTCAAATGCCATCAGATGTAAGATACACCGTGACCCTGAAATATCCACGGTTTTAACATCTATCTCCTTTCGACCACGCGCATGGTATTGGTAATATTTGTCTATTTTTTATCTGAGAAAACTTGCTAAATGTACATAAAAAATATAAACTTCACGCGACAAAACGCAAGATCAAAAGATTTTCAGAAAATCAGATCAAAAATAAAAAAAAAACTAGGGTTGGCGTGGTGCCTCGCTCGCTTCGCTCGCTCAGAAACTTCGACCCAGTGGAGAGTCGGCTATTCCTTAAGACTCGTTTGTTTACTAACAGCTTTCAATTATATTACAAAATTATATTGATATTTAGGGGTCCAATCATATTTAGGTCCAAGTGGCTTCGATAGATATGTTACAACAATATAGTGATTCTTATATGTATGAAAATTGAAAATGAGCATTTTCAAAACTTCGACCCCGACAACAGGCCAACCGAAGTATTAATAAATAAAAGTTGCAAAACACTTACTTCATGCACTTGTATTCTAATAGACTATTCGATGCATATTACATGTTTACTGTGTTTTACTAATTACTGTCTGTTTTATTATGATATTATATATACAATATATATAAATATAATTCGTCAAAAATATCTTGAAAGTGTCGAAAAGATCTATGACAGATATCTTATAGATATCTATAAGACATCTTTTAGATATATCGAAATAGTTATTTTCGTATCAAGGGCGTAAAAGAACTTTGCGCCCGTAAGTGGTCACCGCGCCCGAGGGGCTGGCAAAGACTACCCCTGGGGGGTAGGGGGTCGAAACGTCGACATTTGATGAAAAACAATAGGGTAATTTTTTTGCCGAGGCGACCAAATTCAATACTTTTTCAGACAATAGTCATAAACATTTTAAACCATTTTTTATGGCATTATCGTTCACTTTAGGAAGAAAATGCATACAACCTTTTTTGTAGAGAATTTCATGCTCTATCTTTTTTGTTTGAAATATTTTTTAATAAAATTTGTATTTTTCAAAATAAATGCAAAAAACTACAAAGAAACTTAATTGGGGCTAATTTTTTTTAGTAATGGACGGGTGGATCTGCCCCAAAATCTAACCAGATCTAAGTTATGCCAAGACGCGTATTTAAAAAAAAAATTTATGTCAATATGCTTATCCGTTCGCGAGTTATCGCGAGACAAAAAACGGGACGTACGGACGTACGTACGTACAAGATCACGGACACAAATTTTTTTATTGTTGATTTGGGTTCCGTAGGGTCTGAAACGTCGACATTTGATGAAAAACTATATGGTAATTTTTTTGCCCGAAGTGACCAAATTCAATACTTCGTCCAGACTTAGTCTGGGTCGAAGTAACTAGATGCCTTCGACCCGGGTGCCTACAATTTTGGCTAAATTCGTATTGCAGTTCCCTGACGAAAGGCTGATGCTTCCGGGAATATTCCCATTTTAACACTGCCAGGAAAGAAGGCGGCAGAGGGTAGTTCTAGCATCGTTAGGTTCGAGTAGTTTCTATACATATATTGTAACAATATCTTGTTCCTTAAATATGGTGAATATGCCAATGAATGGACGGTTAAGCATTTTTCACACTTTGATCGATTGTAACTTTAGAATTCTTTTATGAAAATTTAATTATGATACCACTATTAGAATCGTTAGACTCTGCTCTTTATGACCGTGTAGTTCAATTTCTTTGATTTTATTTAATTATTAACCTCGTCTTCATACGTTTGTGTCCACTAAACTCCAATGGATAGATGGGTTAAATCAAATGGGACGTTTTCAGTACCAGTTTTGGATGGCTTTAAACCTTAGCTTTGATTTTACAAAATAATAAACACTGGAAGATCAATAGTACTGTAAATATTGTTTTGAATGTTCAAAGAACATAAAAATATGTATTTTGTTGCATATTGTGCATCATACATTCATAAGAAATAGAAATATGTAGAAAATCATCCATTCATTGGTAGTCGTCCATTCATTGGCATATTCACCCTATATTAAAATTGAAAATGAGCATTTTCTAAACTTCGACCCCGACCGCAGGTCAGCCAAAGTACTGATAAATGAGCACGTCTTGTTCGCACTGATGCTTAAAAAAACGCGGTTTAGTCGAGTTTTTGACAGGTCGGGTGGCAGGAAATAAATTTTTTTATATGTGGGATACTTCGGTTTCCGTTTTTTACGGCATTATCGTTGATTTTACGAAGAAATGAATACAACCTTTTTTGTAGAGAATTCGATGTTCTATATTTTTTGTTTGAAACGTTTTTTTGTACGATTTGTATTTTTTGTTAACAAATGGAAAAAACGTGATTTTTGAGCGTTTTTTTGTTAACCCTCCCCATAATCTAGTATGCATTGTCTCCAAAAACTAATCAGATCTAAGTTTGGCCAAGAGAAACCCAAATCCGTTTGTACTTTTTAAATTCGTCCTGCCAGTCGCGAGATATCGCGTATACAAAATTTTGCCCACGGACGAACGGACGGACGTACAACCTAACGGACACCAATTTTTTTATTGTTACTTTGGGTTCCTTAGGGCCTGAAACGTCGACATTTGATGAAAAACTATAGGGTAATTTTTTAGCGGGAACTGACCAAATTCAATACTTCGCCAGACCTATGCATAGGTGTCTGGGTCGAATCAATAATTTAATGCGAGGTGAATTGAGCATCGACGAAAAAGAATTATGATATTTTGCATTTCTTAAATGTTATTACTTTTCTCAGCATAATTGTGAAATGTAAAACTTGTAAAACTGATGGTGCATGCAATCCATTTAAATCATCGATTTATACAAATGAAACGATTATCTCAACTTTAAATCGTTTTCTGATAAATACAGTTTTTCAAATCTGTCGCCACATTCCTGAAAATGTAATTGAAGGATCAAGTCACACGTTTTTTTTTAATTTTAAATTAAATGAAACTTATAGCATTTAATATTTTTTCGATTGTTTATGGCACTTTGAACACCAATTAAAACGTAAACAACAACATTTAAAATTGAAATGCAAGTCTTTTTGTCAATTTTCGATTTTAAGTTCAAGCTCCAAACAATATATTTTAAGAAATTTTTTGTTAATTATTTTTCATTTTAGATCATCTGTTCCAAACATTAATATACCAACTTTCTAAAAAAATGTTAACTTTTTTATATCTTGCTGACTGTCATACTGAATCTGCCATATTTCATTTCCGTAATCTTAAATCATTTTTGGAATGTAAAATAATTTGGTACCTTGACTTAAAAGGAAAATGATTGAAATTTAGTGATTTTGTCCGCATTCACTGGTGAAATAAAAAGTATTCATTGTAGACCCTGATTTGTTGAATGACAACATGCCCACTTATATTTTTATAAAATGTCTACACTTTGTTAAAATATAAATTTTAAGTTATTAACTAATTTTGGTTATTTAGGCTTATGGGGAAAGTATTTCGAACAATGATAGAAAATATATTTTACAGAAACAAAATAGGCATTTTCCTATCCAAAAAAACTGTATTCTTGAAGTCATAAAAGACTCCTTAGATAAGAGAAGACATTTTATTAGCTGTACTATAGATAAGATATTTTTTAAAACAACGTTTTAAAACCCGATAATGTCGTTAATGGTCAATTTCTATTTTTTGTCAAAGTGTATTCGCTGACAGTTACTATTATTATCTATCATCCATGTGCCATCCATCAACTCCGTTCTTTTTATGAAAATTTGAAATTGTATTTTCATTAACGGGATGAAACAACGACTATATCTCAATTTTGGAAGTTTTGTTGCAAATGATGTAATATTTTCTCATTGCCTTCTATTTATTTATATTCGTATTTCTAAAACTTGAAGGTTTAAGACGATTTTTTAAGGTGTATTTTGTGATACTAATATTGTTCGTGGTTATGAGATCAAGGGTTTAATGATTTGGAATATATAGAAATGATCTGGTCTTAGTATTGTTCAAAATCGTTGCATTTAAAATTTCTTAACCAACGCACATTAAAAAAGACGCCTAACATTAACGTGGACAATGTTCATATTGTTGAAACTGATTTGGTTTAAAGCAGATACTTTAGAATTAACCTTATTTCAATCAGAAAGTTATATTAGCAATAACTGTGAAGTATTGGCTATAAGTTTATCATTTACGTACTTTCTGGGTGATGAACAGTTGTTAAAGTTAGAAAAGTTTATTAGCTATCTAATTACGTGTTTTACAAAAGTCCAAGTAATTACATTTAGTAATTATAGACGACAATTTCCATAAAGGGTGATATGGGCTCTATCCATTGTTTGCTCAAATAAATTGTCGCTTTAACGAAAGAAATAATAGTATAATGTCACTAGTATATGGATTCTAAATTTTATAATACCTACCTTTTTTAATTTCGGTCAGCCACACCGAAGGTGGGAACTATTTGTTCACTCGTAGCAGATTTAAGGTAGTTGTTCTCCAGGATATCCTATGTTATGGGCATATTGAAGAAAAAGATAATATAATATTTTTAATAATTCAGTTAGTTTTTAGTATGAGTGATACTGTTAAAGAAAAAACCTTGTTCTTTAAACAAAAATAAAATATACAAATAATAATTTTTCATACCAGTTCTGTTAATTTTGTTAATGACTCAAATTATTGTCTTGTTGCCTTGTTGAAATGTTTAAAAAATGTTTAAAAATAGATGGAACTCAACGAATCATGGCTTATTTTTTTGAGACAAAGATTGTCTACAACTTCACGGAAAGAATTTTTCCACATGCTGACTTGAAACAAATCTCGAAAGAAATTCATTAGTCAACATAATTATAAATATTCATTCAGTGAAATTATAAAGACTCATTTTAAATAAATTAACTGCCATATAATTAAAATACATTCGGATTCAGACGTTTTTAAAATGTTATAAGAACAAAATATTGGAGTCTGTAAAACAGTTATTTCAGAAATTATTTTTGTTTTAATTTTTCTGCTTTCTTTTTGAAACAAAATCATAAAAAATATAAACTAAATTCTTAGAAGTATTGCCAGCTGTTTTAGGGTTAATTCGCGAATAATTCGAGATCTATTCCTTTTTTTGCAAAGAAAAAATAATTCATTTAGAACACTAAAGTAATAGGAAATGAGCTAGATGCAATCATATTTAATAAAGTTAAAAGATGTCAAATGTTCTTTTGTTCGAATCTGAATGGTGTATTACAATTTCAACTGCCCAACGAAATCGTGAAAAATATTTAATGTGTTCTAAAATTTACTTCATAAACAGGTCACCTGAATTTTAATATATTAGTTAATCAAGAGTTGCTAAACTCGGGCTTGGTAATATGACGTGTTGATTATTCAATCAGTATTAGTATGAATTGATTTCAAACTGGAGCTTTGGTATTTGGCTTACGTATATAACTGCATTAGTACATTATAGTTTTCACTGAATATTACAGTTAGTTAAGCAGAATTCATCGAATTTAAACTTAGATAATATTTACCAAGTTTCTACAATATGCAGCTGAATAAATGTTGTCGTTGTTTATTAAGAAAATTTGTCTTGTATTTTACGTAAAATTACCACACGATTTATTTAATCGTAATTGTATCTTGAGCAAAATAATGCAGCGAACATCCTGTATTCATTTTGTATACTACTTAAAAAACGTATATTATTTTCATCTAACTTTTACAAGCGAATTAAGACATTAAATAAACATAAAAGAAAAGCCAACAAAGAGTCATTATTCATTGAACTGAGAGAAATTCCCATCAGTTAAATCAATGACGTGGCACATCTTGTGCACAGCTCTCAAACAATGGTTGGCTTCAGCGTTATAATATTTTATTACAATGACAAGTCTAAAAATTATTCAGCATCAGTACACATGAAAATGCAAGATGCATCTTTATTAGCAATTAGATTCGCAAAGCTTCTTACCCGGACGCATATCGTCGATAAGCTTTCATTCCTCATCCCGATTGGGCACGCGATAGGAATCGACTTATAAAACGCAACTTTTTTTGCCATCGACGCGCACGCCCAGGATACTGATCGCGCGCAAATGAAAGCCCGTTCGAAAGCAACCAGCTCGTTAGAATTTTATTCGGAGAAAACTCCGACATTCCCTCACGACGAGCGTAAGCGGCAAGTTTTTGTCCTGCTGCTCCAGATGATAAAAAAGAAAATCCACGGCCGCATTTAACGGGTGCGTGAACTCGATCTATTATTTTCTCACATGATCATCGTAAATATTGCGCTTCGACATTTCGTGCGTGGAACATCGATTTTTCCACCTCTCCCAAGGAAGGTAATGATGGAAAAAGTCTTTTATCTTCCAAACTAGCTGAACAAAAGCTAATCAAGTTGTAGACAAAAATGTACAAATGTGTACAATGGGTTACAAATCATTAAACCCATTATGCTTTTGTACATGAATTTTTGCATCAAATAGATGGAGTACCAATATATCGATGTTAGCCAAAAACCATTTTGGAGACAAATTTTTAGGTTTTGCATCTTGCTTTTCTCTTATAGTTTTCTTATCTTCTATGAGCTTGAGCCGTGACAAAAATGCATGAAACAAGGTTGCTGGAGGAAGAAGTCCCCACGAAGACCACTGGGTTGATTCATCCAAAGAACTATTTGAAATAAAGTGATCAGTAACAATTTAAAGGATAACATGATGTCAGCAAATAATGGGGACAAATATCTAGCGATTTAAAATTGTTCTACATCATGGACCATCATAGTGGTTTAACTTTATATTAAGCAAACGATCAGTGGTTGCCCGTTGGGTTGATTAGAGCTTAATTCCTTAGGTTAATGCACATTCTCTAGCTAGTTTCACATCATATTTTAATAGACGATCTATGTTTTATTGTTGTCCTGCAACCTAAAGCACTGATTTATCTCATAGCGAGTCTTAAGAGTTATGCACTAAAAATCATCGTAGATCTACTAAAGTTAAAGCTAGTCTAAAGCAAGGAATAAGAAACTGTTAGGATATGAAGAAAGAAAAGCCTCGGAATCAAAGATTGAGAAAAATTGTGCGTTTATTAATGAAGACGTAGAGACTAATATTACGTGACCGACGATTCTCGAAGGTCTCGATTGCATAATTCGCGCATCGCATGATACTTCCAACCTTGTAAATCCTCAAATAACCACTCTTTATCGCCGTTCCTTAAGTTAGGATAAAAGATCACGGTTCGACCACTCGGAATCGTCTTGTCGCGCTTGATCTCCACGAGGGTCATGCAGAGTCTTTCGACGTATGCCAGACATCGAGAAAAGAATTATTTTGTCCAAATTTCAATAATAGTCATTTTCATTCTCGTTTTATTCTGTAATACCTTTCACACACACTCTTACTTTCACACCCGTTAGCTTTCTCTCTCTCTTTCTATTTCTTTCTCTCTATCGTTCATTCCGTGTCTTCCTTATCGCTCGATTCACGTTCAACCTGGGACCGATTGTGGACAATAATGTATGAGTGTAGGTTTTCTGTCGTTTCTCCTCTTCTCGTTTTGTGTGTCATTGTGTCCGATGTGTCTTTATATATAATATACTTGTATTCATATAGTTTATTTCCCGTTACGGCGCATTATGTATCTATCTATATTTATCTACAAGGCAGTCGCTAAACACTGTGACTGACTGTGCGAGTGTGTCGTGTCGAAATTCTCGGGCCGCACCTTTGACGAAGATCAAAGTCTGAGGTCAATTCGCGTACACACTTATCGTCCTGCTAGGACGCACATTGATTCTGCGATCCATATGAAATTATTTCTAGAATACCCGGAGGGGAAGTTTTAGGCCATCCTCCGGTTCGTTTGAATCCCGACGTGTCCGTAATGTGTATTGTGCACACACGGAGAAAAATTCAATTACACCCTCCGATCCGGGTTAACAGTGGTCGTCGATGTCCTTGGCAGTTCTTCTAGAATACGTTCAATTTTCCTACGCACAAGATACGATGGACGTTCCTATTTATACATGTTAAAACGATTTGCACGTTCGGGCTTAGGTTTCTTTTTCCCTACTGGACAATATATTCTAAGTTTCCAAATTTTTGGAAAATACGACAATATGTTTTTCTCCGTGCTAGCACTTAACGGTCTGCGTCAATAATTGTGTCTGGTCGTGTTTGTATGCACGTGTAAGTGTGTTCGTGTGTGTGTGTGTGTATGTATGAGTAATGTGCGTATCCATCGCTTAGACTTGGTATCTTTGGTGGGTATTCGCTTGTCATTGGTGTATCTTGTGGCAGTAGCTCGGCATCCTTGTACATTGATTAATGATGCGCGGAGACAACAAGAGGTTTGGACCCATTTCAATAGTTTCCTCTTTAGTATTCGCAGCACCGCCACTTTCCAAGTCAATTGAACAATTTCCATAACTAATAACATCTATTTTAAATATTCTGAACAAAGACATACTAAAATTAATGACAATTCTACCGCTGTAACTCAGCGTTAATTTCTTAAGTAAAATTAAAACATTAATATAAATTAATTTGTCAACTAAATAGAAAATTTCGAGTTCGTGGCATAAATATTTATTTGCCAGTACTAATAAGTGGTGGCGCTTCTGATACGGAACTGAAAACCAGTGAGATTGAACCATACCCAAAACGTGTAGTGAAAATGGCAGGCCTTCTTTAAAAGGAGTCTTCAACTGCGGTGCAGTTCAAAGTGCAACAAGCATATTAATCTTACGTTGTATGAAATTCAAACGATTACAAAGTTACATACGAACTTCTATGAAAATGTCAAAGTAGCTTTTACCGCGTGACCAAACTACGCGACAAGTAATTTGAAAAATTCGACAACACTGTACTTTTCCGATTGTAAGAAAAGTTGAGCGTTCTGGTGTTCTAGAAGGTAATACTAGGTTGAAAATAAAAAAACGTTCATTCTTGGCTTACTGCGGTGTACTGTATGAGCTGACATAGACATGAACTCCAGTTTTCACATGGCTCAGCCCGATAGCTTTCACGTTTGGCGATATCATGACCAAGTTTTAGATTCCATACTTCTTTACTAAAAACGTCAAGGTCTTGATTATAATACGAGGACTTTTATATAGTTTGGGATATGTTTACATGTAGCCGCGCAAAATGCTGAGGGTTTATTACGGGGTTAGTTGCCACGATGGACCACTTAGGCAGCTGATATTTATTATGACTAGGTCGCATGGCACCGCATTAGGAGAAGCTTGAACGTCTCTCTACTCAATATGCATAAATGGAGTAAGAAGTGCCGCCATTTTGACTACATATTTTCTCCGAGCGTACACGTCGATCGTTCCTTCGTTTCTCGATTCACGATCTCGATAAATCGCCTTAACTTTCGTAGTGTACTTGATACTTATGCAATACGTTACGGCCGCGTTATCGTTCGCTATTGCTGCGACCGTACTGTCGAACTCGGCGCTCTTAAATTCGATTAATACGTGGAAAGTGGTGAGTCTTCCGACGAAGATAGACTATGTACACATGATGCTCGTTCGCGAGAGCGGTCGCAACTGTCAGGTGGGATTTCGCGTGGAAAGAAAATTCGCGGTACATATATATTCCGCCATTGAATTGATGCGACGAACACGCATTCGTCTCCATTATTCGTGCTTGCGCATTCGTGAAAATTTAAGCTAATACATTTCTCGAGAAGCCGAAATACGCAAAAAACGGCTCGAACAAATCTCGAGATTCGAACAATGAAAACGAGAACGAAGGAACGAGGCGCGACGACGATTCTAGTTTCGTCGTTGACTTACTCATCCTAGCAACGATCAATTCTCCGTTCCGCAACGCACAATTTCATAAATTAGCACTTAAGAGTTTGCAAAATCGCTGTCGAAAGTGCAGGTAACGTGGCCCCGTGGCTTAGCTCTGAAAGACCATTTAAGACTACTTCCTTTGGTTGCTCGCCGATGACCCAACGGTGTTTTCGAACGGTCGAGGTCGTCAGCGCCTGTAGCACCCATGCCATCCCGTAACGCGTTTCGAGCGGGATATGGTGCATGAGTCAAAATTCGATTCTTGGTGATTAAACGTAGGATCCTTGGCGATTACGTCATCGACTTTTTGGATTTGGACTTCCCGATGCTCCCTTCGTGGTCGTGTTCGGCGCACATAGGACTCGGCGGGCCGCTGCCAATCCTTGCACCTCTTTTGAAGATCTCACTGTTGACGAAACGTGGGTATGAATCCCGATGCATTAGCGTGTAAATTTGGAGCTGAGCCTCGTCGAACGTATGTGGTGATGGATCCACCATATTCCTGTTGACGATCTCGCGCACTCGTGAGTCCAGACTGACCTATGGAAACAAATTAAATATTAGTTACGTCGGCTATGTCATGAGCGAATATCAATGGTTACTTCTAATTATGTTATGGGAAGAATGTTTCCAGATTTGGCACAATCAGGATTTAAAGATATTGGTAAACAGAGGAAGTTTGGGTATGATAATTCATTAGGTATGTGTGCACTAACTGTCGGAAACCAGCTACCTCAAGAGTGCTTATCAAATTTGTCAAACATATCAAATAGTCTAAAATATGTTTGTTCCAAAATTGTCTAGCAAATAAAATCTGGGACACGTAAGTGGTAGAGAGTTGGATCAGTGAAATATGGGCTATGTTCTCTCGTTATTATTGACTAGGTCTTTTATGCATTTTTGCCAGAATAAACAAAACAGATGGATTTTCTGAAAACTATTGCAAAAGCAAATTGCTCTTGCCATGCTTCCTTGAAAATATTCAAGTATAAGGAATTTTTCGAATTTTATTTTCAGTGCCCTCCTTCCCTTGCGGGTTGAGGATACTCCCGAATGGGCAGCCCAGTCCAATGACTGGGCTGGGAAGTTGTAAAGGCTTACAAAACCCCATCATTTTCGTGAAGCCATCTTAGACGACAATGGCTACCAGTATTTTCCGGTGCTCCACGTACACCGGCCCCACTGGTGAGGGGCTGGTTACCTTTTCTAGCTGGCCACTATCCCCGAGAGTCCAACACCTACTGCTCTGGCGAAGTCTCGTCATGAAAAGGGCCCCCGAGCTCCCGCGGTACCTTATCCCAGAGAAGGGGTCTTGCTTTTTTGGCGCATGCACACGAAAGGGTGCTAGACGATCCGATCACGTACAAGAAATTATTCCAATTTTTGTTTTTAGTGCCCTCCCTCCCTTGTGGGTTCAGGATACTCCCGAATGGAACAGTCCACGGACTGGGCTGGCAAGTTATGAGGGCAACCAAACCCAGTCAGTCTCTCGAAGCAAGCTTGCACAACAATGACTACCAGTATTCCGGTGCTGTGCGTACACCGGGCGCTACTCATTAGGGACGGGTTATTTGTCCTAGCTAGCCACTGCCCCCGCGAATCCAATACTACGGTACCCCGGGCTGCCCCGGTACCTTATCCCAGGGTAGAGTTCTAGCTTTTTTGGCACATGCACGCCAAAGTATGCTGGATAACCTGACAAGTATAAGGAGTGCGTGGTGACTGGCAATGCTACCTTAGCTCATAAGGACGACATTGAAAAAAGCCGTAGATCATTAGAATGTCCATGATGAAACGCACCAAAGCCTAATAATACGCTCAAAAGTCATTGACAAATTAACTCGGGTAAAAATGTGTATACGGCCATGATCTGGTTGGCTGAATAATACATTAGGGCCATATTAGATCTCTGGTATTAGTGAACGATCTGGTATCCCTCAGATGTGACTAAAGTTCTTTCTGATTGAAGCAAGATAATTGACATAAAAATTCACTTAATAATCTGTCTCGCAACTGCTTAAATGGGAATTTGTACATAATGGAAACTTTTCAGTTATGAATTGTTTAAAATGTCACCATTACGCAATGACAGTCACAAACCGGTTAGTGATCAGGCACTAACAATGAGCGCCTAATAGGACATGTCTTATTCAATAATGATCAGTCTATCATCAAGGGAATACGAACTCTTACTCTGACATGCCATATTGAACCTAGATCAGGGTCTGAATAGGTGCTAATCATACGTATTTGATAAGGCATGCCTGATCATTATCGGGTCAGGTTCTGATCAATATTCAAGCAACCTGAAAGAGATTTGCTTGGGAAATTGATGTTAATACTTTTTGACTGCGGTAGATAATTACTTTGTTTCGAATAATGGTTCATTAAAATTAATGATTAAAAAATGGTTAATACGGAGTTTTATGTCAATATTTTATGAAAAGATACTTTTTAAAGTTAGCATAATAATGCGCCTTCCCACACTATATCAATGCAAATGAAAAAAAAAAAGAAAAACTCTATTACAATGACACAACAACTACAATCATACAACCTTATCTAATAAGCAAGAACATGTCTTGAAGTTGTCTAGAAGACATCTTGCAAATTTTGAAAAGATCTCTAAAACATCTTCCATATCTTTATCTTTTAGATGCTATGAGACACCTTTTCGACACCTCCAAAATATCTTTTTGAAGGAAATTTACAGGCAGATTAAAAAAAGTAAAAAATTTGGATTGTTATTACAACTCTGTTTCTTTTTAAATTTATTTAACTTTTTTATTATGTACGTATTATAAGTTATATCAAAAGCACTCGGAAATAAAGGAATAACACTCTCAAACAAATAATAAAAAAACTTGCCCAGGCAGGGATCGAACCCGCGTCTCTCACTTAGTACGCTAATGTCATCAACACTACGCTACAAGTATAGAAGTAGAAGAGAAAGAAAACAATATTATAGTTTATCTTTCTTAGAATATAATATGTATTATAATTATTTATATAAACTTCGTCAAATGGGTCAAATAGCTTAAATTATGTCCACGTTTGAAACGTGGAGGATTATAACGCGAGGAAATTCTCTATATACAACATGGCGGCGATTCTAATGGAAAAGTGGAACGAGCGAAGAAGAAATTTGTGGGCATAAGTAATATCGGTGTTTTATATAGATCGTTTAAATATCTTTGTAAAAGATATCTTCCAAAGAGTTATCTCCATATTTTGCAAAATACCTTTGACGAAGAAGTCTAAAAATATCTTGTAGACATGTATTCGGGTAAATGTTTACGGGACAGTATTTACTGATGAATCCTCGCACTTTTTGTATTTCCGAAACTTATATTATGATTTCAAGATCGTTAGTTTGAGTTTATTGAAAACATTAACCCTTTTACCCGTTTCGACCCAAAGTCCGAAATTTGGACACAACTTTCAGCGCTGCAACTTTTATTCTAAATGTTGTTACACATAACTTTTTTGAAAACGTAATCACCACCATTCAAAAGAGCAACTTCAGAACTAGTGCGATATGGAGGTCTCCATTTTTTTTTAATTTTTGCATACAAAAAACAACGCTCTAATCCGTTTGCAAATTATGCAACATGGGCTTTAAATGGTTAACTAAAATTTATTGACGGAATAGAGGACCTTCGGCAATTTGTAAGAGATTGAAGATTAATTTAAAAGTGGGTACAGTTGTACTGTATTTATTTTGATGGGTCTTAATTTAAAGGAGACAGGCGATTGAATATTTTTGTGAGTAAATAGCAATGTATATGTTCCTTTTACAAATTTGTTAATATTTTTTGTATCTAACGGGTATGTTGCACACCACAAATGGAAAAGATTGTCTCGGATCGCGCATGAGTTAAAACTTAGTTGAATTGTGATATCAACATGTTTTTATACCCCAATTAAAAAAGTGAAATTTACTAGTGATTCTATGTATGTCACTGATTTTCAATGCGAAAACAGTCATTAATCAACATAATCGCGTATTTTTTCCTTTAAAAAGCGACCATTCATCGAATCCCCACGTTCAAAGTAGAGTGAGGGGTTTGGTATGCTCGCAACGTCTTTATCGGAATATCAAAGAATCAATATAATATTTCATCGTTCGTTCCGAGAGATCTCCTCAGAATACCTGTTATAAGGGTTGGAATAAACTTTATTAGATTTATTATATACCAAACGCTGTTATGAAAGAACTAAAATTTTATAAATCAGAATCAGACGAATAAAGTGAATTTAAATTTATTCCGGTGAGCGAACTGGAGCGTAAACAGTCAATTTATGGGCTACATATTGATAATTCTTCTCTACTTCGACCAGCATAAATTCAGTCTTAGAAATGCTAAAAATGTTCAAAATGGTAAACATTTTTGATGGTTAAAAGACATAATCATCATGTTAATGCCCATTACAATTGGGGGTTATCCATTTTAGAAAACATTTTATGAAGATATAACTTTCTACAATTTTATTAAGAATTAAAATTATTCTGTTTGTATTTTTTGTCTTTTTGAATTTCTATTGATCCGACTTCTCTACTCGAGAGCGGATAGGTAAAGACTGCGACTAAAAGAACGATTAATTCCCTACTTTTATGCTTTTATAAGATGTCATAAATGACCAAAGCTAAACAAATAGCTTAAAATTATATAAATGCGGAAATTATCGATCGACATTCCATAGTGACCCACCACCTTCTGCTTATACATCTTTCTCGATTATTTCTTTAGATCGACGTGACCACCCTAAAGAAATAAATGACATCACTTTGATTGGATTTGGGATGATGAAACTGTCAATTTTATCCAGATTTGTAAACTATGGTGGCCTAATAAACGTTTCAAAATATGTCATTTACTGAATTAATATAAATATCGTATATCTGCTCCGAGACTTAATTTTGAAATGAAACGAATAACTGAAATAAAATTTGCGCCTGTATCTGCAGAAAACAAGAATATAATATGAGCGAATAATTTTTATCCTTATTATTTGTGCAATTATATAATGCGTCGGCAATGATTAACGAAGAATTTCTGCAATAAAACATAGAAATATAGATAGATTTAATGAGTGCTTTAACTCGAGTATAAGAGAACATCACCATTTCGCTGAACTGATTTCCTAGCAGAATATAAAATAAATTATAAAAGAGAAATAATGGAAGCAAGAATAAAATGCAATTCTTATCACCATAATTTAGACTCCTGGCGTATACTATTGTTCACGAGATAAAAGATGTGTAGTTCGTCAAAAAATCTAAAGTATGAGATATTTTAAAGCGAAGAACAGTTGCAAATTACGTATAAAGGGAGGAGTGTTAGAGAATCGCGCCGAGGGGAAATTTAATAGCACGAGGAAAGTAAAACGAGGGCGATGAAGAATTCCCAAATCCACCCGTGATATGCATATAATACTGTAGCTACACCTGTATTAAAAAAAAAAGTCTGCCTTTCGAGACCGTATTATACATAGTGCCTACAAAAACCGTTTAATTCCCTGCGGGCAGTAAAAGTCAATTTGCTTCCTTAAGGATGGGCAGTAAATGGTTATATTTTCAGCCCCCATTCTATGGAATTTTAATAGAGAATGAAAAAAAGTAAAAAAGTGTTTTTATATTAAGATTTTATAATATAAAGAAAAATAACTGTAATATTAAAAAATTAAATTAGACAGATTAAATTAACTTTATAAAATACAGCACATTTTTATGCATAAGCTTTTTTAACATCAACACCGTGATTAATTATGAATATATAAATAATTTATTTTAAGATACTTCCTTTATAAGCTTCTAAAAATATTATCATAATGTGCACAGTACATTACTTCTATTTTATAAAATTAAATGAATATTTAAAATTATCAGATGTAGTTGGTAACTATTTTATGTCTGTATATTATTTAATTTTGTAAGTAAATCAAGAAATAAAATTAATATACATTTATATTTGCAAACAATGAACGCGAATTGTATTTTATAATTGTTGATAATTTTCTTCTACCCTGTAATTTTAGTTCATTGTAGAAAGCTCCTGTATTCTGCAGGTAGAAACGAAGGTTGAGCTTAATCTTATGTACTTATTAAATATGTAAAATGTCCATGAGGGAACGTTTTCATTGCCCCTGCAAGACTGCAACGTCGGTTGCTGACTGCATGCCGTATAGAGGTTTTTTAGGGTCATGCTTTCTTTAGTAAGTTGTTCAATAATTTGTTGCAAGTAACTTCTAATTACTATAATTTAGTGTGTACTTAATTAGAAAACAACTACATAGTTTCTTACTATGGAAATAGATTTTTTCTGTCTTTTTGTATTTATGTTACAATTTTATATGATAATTAGTTGACTCGTTGTTAAGAAATAAAAAATTTGATAAAAACATTATTATGTCCTGAAGTAACAATGGTCTTATTTATTTTTAACGTTACACTATGAAACAATGTTGACCACTTCGCGTAAAAGACCTGGATAAAGGAATCGTAAGTTTGCTGTTCTAAATAAAGGGCGATCGAAGCGAAATTATTAACTAAACACTGAAAGTGACCAAGCATTTTAAATTGATTAAGTTACCAATATCACGTTTCAACAGCAAATTTTCCTCTACAATTTGTTAATGTAATAAAATGCAAAATTAATAAAATTTCCTCGACTATATAATGCCAGCATTCGCTCATATAATAATAATAGTAGTCGAGGTGAAATCTCGAACACGAAAGCCGTATTGTTTCTTGCACAGAATTTAGGTCGATGAATCCGAATCTGAAAATGTAAATTTTCAAACTGGTCGAGGTTTTGCGAAAATTGAGGTTAATTGCACCAAAAAACTATCGACTACTAGCATAATTTTGCATTCTACAGCAAATTATGAACCTGCGGATGATGGAAAAACAACTTGAAAAATTTAGATATGTATATCTTTTGACTTAATTATCCAATTGAATATTAAGGTAAGATATTAAGTAAAAATCTGACCTATATAACCAGGAATTTAATAGTGGATGGAAGTTTATGAATTCTAAGCATATTTTAATCACAATTGAAGAAAGAAATTCGGAAGAAAATAATTCTTTATATGATAACATTTAGTTAGTCATAGTTAGGGAAAATTATAACGAGTAATGCGTCTCGCCCGATTCGTATTAAATATAATTGCACGCTTATGAACGCGTCTTCGCACAGAGCAATTTTAACGAGGAAAGTTGGTCGACATTTATATATATATATATTTGCTCAACTCGTATGGCACGGAACTAGATGCAATAAAGTAGAAAAAGTTCCGAGTCCGACTTCCTATTCGTTTCGCTTAATGTTGCTAGCAGACGTTGAACAAAATAAATAAAAGCAACAAAGCAGTAAACAATAAAATAAAAATTGGAATAAAAATAGATTAAGCATAATACAGTACAACCATAATACAGTCGATAAAAGAGAACAATGAAAAACGTAAGGAGCCGTCAACGTTATTGATTTTTCGCGGATTCGCATCTGGAGAATTCTATTATCGCTTTATTATTTATATAGACTTGTAAAGCGAATGTACAACAACGATTGTTCTCTCATATTTAATCACTTAAAAAGAAGAATAAGAAACACTAAAATCGAGGTACTTTTTGCTCGTACCTCGGATACTCGAGAAAAAGTGTTCTGGAAACGTGGAATGTAATTAATTAACGATGCCGTTTTATGAAAATCATAAGTTTTTTACGTTTTGCACGCTGCGATGTAGCATATATTGCATGCGCCAATCGATAACCACGTTAGTAAATTGAGGGAAAATTAGAGTTTAAATTATTTAAAGCGAATTGTTTCAACATACAATTGATTTTCTATTGACTGTAAAGTATTAATGAAATCAATCATTTAAATCTTGTTTTATCCAGTTACATACGTTATTTTAACTAAAGTATTCGAAATATTGATTTATTTCTTCAAGCGTGCAATACCAACGAGAGCGTCGCTTCCGTTCTTCAAAAATCAGGGCATGACCTATATAAATCCATACCACCCCTAAAGACACGTGGATTTAGGGCGTGAAAATACCCCTTCAAAACCTTTTATTCTGATGAATAAAACTGATTTTAGATATACGCGAATATTCAGGATTGTTTATTCTTATCTGCAAGATTCATTGTCTCAATATCTAGAGCTATATTGGTTTAATTTTTAGTCTTTATAAAAGATCCAATTTATTAGAGTAAACCGGAGTGCGATGTACATCTTGAGAGACTTTTCAGTATTTTCTAGAAATGACATATTGTAAAATTACTTGAAAAGAAAATTGCCTACAATAAAAATAAAATAGACTGATTTTACATTAAAAAATTAACGAACTTTTCTGAAGAACAGGAAGTCAGATTATTAGCAGGATGTTTATTGAACTGTCACAAAAAGTGATTGAGATTGTCTTATTATTAAATAAACAGTAGTAGTACATCAAGGAAAATTGATCTATACATTGTTAATTCATTAAACAGAGAAATCTAGATGTAGTATGCTATAAACAATCAAGCATATTATTACCCTAAAATTAGTCACAAACTCATCTGCATAATTAAAAATTTAAAATATGTTGAAAAAATGCCATTATGGTGGTACTGCTTTAAACATTTTTGGAGAGGTTTTCATGATTATTTGATTTGAGTACATCCTTCCTCTGGCACTCGAATGGTCCAGTATTGGTCCTCAATATCTTTGAAACTCAAAAATGATGAAAAATGCATTTAAAAGTTTACTACAGCTCAAAAGTGTAGGATCACCTTTGCAGAATTTTGGCTAAAGTAAAATGTTGCCCATCGACAAGTTAACGTAGAGAAATAACAAACAATGGATATTAAATAGGAGGCATTCAGCTTCACAGTCACGATTGTTTGTTTACATCAATGATCACAAATACAAAATACAACAATACATAAACATGAAATAACTATACCATAAATTCAGAATGTTAGGTATGCAAATTTATTATCAGAAAATGATCATTGGGAAAGAAAAAGCAGAGTCAATAATTTAGGATAAAAAAAATTAACTGAAAAAACTTAACAAGTGTTTGTTAGAAAATGGTAGGTAAAATCGCGAAAAGACAAATCGAGCCTAATATGATTTGTTTTCGATCGCACTTCGTAATTTTATAAAAATATCAAAAAATAAGGTTCGTAATTACAGTACAGTTCAAAGATAAATGTAGATGCGGAAATGAAACTTTAAAACGAAAAGTTTCTTGTTTAATTTCTATTTTATTATTTCTCTACGGTAACTTGATTATGAGCAATCATATTTTAACTTTAACCAAATTTCTGCAAGGGTGATCCTACACCTTACAGTGGTCGTGTATTAGTTGGGTATTATATTTTTGTTCTTAATCAAGTATTAAAATCATATTATTACTCTTATAGTACACACTTTAAGGTTAATAACTTTATTTATAACTTATGAGAATATAGTTTTACTATAATTATAATCTTTATTTTTAACTTTACGTTAAATCGTAAATTATAGACTAGAAAATTGTCGCTTTTAAACGTTGTTGCTGTGAGAGCGATAGAGCAGATTAATTGATTTCATGACTCTCTCTCGGTTAAACTGATATATTTGTAGCAGCAATATCATATTTAAATGCTCAAAATTCATCTAAATTAAATATATTTACTGTTGTCACTTTTGTTATCTTAAGTAATTAAAGTATACATTATTGCACAGTAATTTTTTAATAAAATTGTAATAATCACTGACACATTTTTGCAATAACCTTTGTACTATTTTGAATTATGAATTTAATATACAGATATTAAAAAGAAAATAGCAAAACCGTAATAATCCTTCGGGTACTGCAGCGGGAGTTTTAATGCCACGACAGTGACAGTTTTCCCTCGTGTACACATTATGAAAAATTTAATTTAATTTATTAAATAGAAAATTATGATAAAATTGTTCAACTTAATAATTGTTTTCGAATATTTTGATTACAAAATATTATCAGAACTGAACATTAGTAATATTTTTTAATGTAATAGTGTATTCAAGTAATTCTTGTTATTCAACAGGATTTAAACTAGTCATAAAATATCATCCAAACAGCTTTATTTAATTAGTCACGAGTAAAAGATTTACTCAAAATTAAAAAATACTGTTATTTGTTTAAAAGGGACAAACAATGTTATATTTAAAAAAATTGTTTTCCTTTTCAGATCTTCTATACCTTAAGGAATAACTTTGCAATCATGAACTTTATTCTGAATTCTCAATTTCTAACACTTAAGTCACTAACAATATTCCATTGGAATAAACTGTACAATTATTGTACTTCAAATTTCATGAAATTTAAAAAGATTAAGTAAATATTACCCTCAAATGTTAAAAACATTTCGTACGAATGGTTTCTTTTAAAACACTTCAAAATCCTCCTATTGTTTTCTCAATACGTTCACATTGGTTGTCGACTTTAACAAATATTTCTCCATTTTAAATCATTCCAAATGTGAGAAAATATTTGCGTATGTTCGGTTAAACATTTACTTACGAATATTCAAACAAGCAGCGACGTGAATGAACAATCTTTTGTGTAGTACTTAATTGGTGGTATTACTGATATTTCAAAATCGTATGTAATTTTAAATACGAAAATATTTACGTACATTTTTTAATTTAGTATTCTCTCTTTGATATGAAAAACATACAATTTATAAATCTACATAGTTTTTTATGTTGGTATTGCTTTGTTCCGTGCGTTTTCTCCTACATTTCCCAAAATTTACGGTGTTAATCCACTTTAAATCTATGTTTAAATGTACCTTTTTGAAAAATACTTTCAAAATATTCTGCTCCATTATTATCCAGTATGAAGTATGCATTTTACTGTGAGTATCTGAGCGAAAACAACTAAAAAATGTATAGGTCAAATGAAAGCTTTTAAAATAACCGAGTAAATTAAAATATTTATTTCTCTCAATTAATGATTTTCAAACTAGTAAGGAAAACAGCTATACATGAAAAATATTCATCAAAGAGTTTTTTAAAACTGACGAGATCCTTTTAGTAAAACATTAAACAATAATAACAATTTACGAATACTGTAATCATTTTCATAGTAAAATATTTATGAAAATTATACCATTAAAAGCTTGCAAGCACAATCCGTGTAATAACGTCACTAGGCATACTTTTTTTGCTTCTTTTTGAAATTGCTCTACGTAATCGTTTCAACGATGCGACGTTCATTCATAATACATGGACTATGTAATATGTACATAAGTAGGGATATTATGTGGAAATATTTATGTTGCATGCATAGGTATAAGAGCCTTATTTGATTTGCATCGCATAACCAACCTTTCACATACGTAATGGGTGGACGTCTTCATTTGTAAAGTAGATTTGTAAAGCTTGCATGCTGACAATTATGTAGCATATGAGTAATCAATATCGATTCCAAATTGTTCTTTTACGATGAGAAAATTGAATAATAAGTCAGAAGCGAATAAGGTCGAGAAGTTACTTTCATTTTTTAATTTTTAACTAACAAATCTTCACAAAGTATTGGATATTTCCTCAATAAAATATATGGAAAACAACGATAAGTAGGCGGCACTGCGTACATATAAACAAACACATTGAGTTCAAAAAAAAAACACATAATTAAAAGAATCCAAAGATTAGTAAACACTAATCGGATTTATGAACGAATGACCAATTGTTGTATGTTCAAACGATCATATGCCAGCTAATCACAGAACAAAGGACCCAATTCATTAATCACATTCTTGGTTGGAAGGGAAATGCAATACTTAGCAAGCTGATGATTTTTGACAAATGGAACATATAAGATGCATGTAATTTACGATTAAGACAGTGGCAACTCCCGAGAACACCATATAATGATGTTAGTAAGATACAACACGATCTACAATAAATCCTATGCTTGATGAAATGGGAATATCTTGAATTCAATCTGAAAGAATACTTGATAAATGCACAGCAAATTATAGGAAAGCCTGACAAATCACCAACTGCTAAATATCAAATAATCCCATGACAAACTGCTTCTAAATATTAGGCAAGGAAGTTAGGTCTTTTACACATTTGATGCGAGTTAGGAAATGGTCCCCGAATGATTTATACACTGGTGAAACATTTGGTTAGACTCTTTTATAGCATATAGTGACATTTCTTGTCGGACCTATTTAATCATGTTGGATTTTTGGTGGTTTTCGAGAAATCTGGAGCTAAAGCTGAAGAGAGGATTAATGCAGTGTTGGGTGTAAATTGGTCACTAAAATTTCTGGAAGTTACCAGATGACATCAGCAACATTGATAGCGAGTCGATGTTCAATGCTGCATCTTCAACGATCTTCATTGTCAGAAATGATTAGCAAGTACTGGCTACGACAAATGCTAAACACAATACCAATATAAAACTGTCATAATACCGAATATCGGTATTGGTATCGTGATAGGTTTCGAGTCAGTGCCTTCCTAATTGCCGTACAAGTCATAGGGAGGATACCCTTTGAGTAGTGAACCACAAGTGTGAACTGATGTTTCGGTATGGAATGAATGACCTAACGTCATAATTGTGCTAATCGTAACCAATAACATAAAGAAACATACCAGGGATTTGGGAAAATTAGACCACACAGGAATAGCAGATGGAGATCAGGTACGTCCATCAGGATATCAATATCATTTAGGTACACATGCTTTAAATATACAAAACATTAATAGGATTGAAGGGGAGTGTTATAAATGACCTAACAGGTCAAAGGTCACGTTTGGAATGACACATAATTAAGAGAATTTTGGTAGTATGTCAAACATCGCTTACTTCTTTCGGCGAGAGTATCGATATGTAGTCTTCGTAGATGAACCGGGCCTTCTCCTCGACCTTCTTCGGGTCGTTCTCTTCCTTCAGCTGTTCGCAGGCGAGCCAAAATGCGATGTTTTCGTCACTGTACTCGCTCACGAGGAATTCCCGAAAGAGTGTCCTTCCAGCAGGATTCCGCATGAGCCTGTCGAAAGAGGAGCCCCAGGCTCGTATCTCCTCCAGGCTGATGTCGCTGATGTCACCCTCCCAGTCGAGTCCATTTCCCCCACCCTGACGGTCGCCGCCCTTACCGTCGTCGGGGTCGATGCTTTCGCCTCCGCCGCCCTTCTTCTTGCCATCAGCTCCAGACGAGTTCCCGCCACTGACTGCAGCCAAACTAACCGGAGAAGAAACCAGTTTCGTTTTCAGACCTCGACTGAGAGACATTTTTCTTCTTTTCATTCCCAACCGCTTCTTCCTGCGCTACCAAAACCGCGATCCCGCCATAGCTAAAGTCCGTATACGATTAACTTTCGTCTTTCTTAAATGTGTTTACCTCCTTTATAGTTAATGTGCACAGAGAGGTTTGCGAAAAGTGTTCGGCATTCGTTTTAAGCAGAAAAATTAACCGACGCGTAACGTTTGGATCTGTTAACGAACTGTGAATATGGCTAATTGGACATCCGAAACATCTATTTATCCTTAAAACAAACTTGGTGCGAAATACTCATTAAATACCCGGTTGCAGCAAAAGTGCATGCATTTATCGGGTTGGTTACGTCACAGATGTAACGAAAGTATGACAAAAGTGACATAAGTCAAAATAACAGAAAATGTTCTCAACACTCTTTCTCAGAAAATAACGTAACAACCCTAGACAAAATGTACCGGGCGCTTTCGCTAAAGTTCATGATGATCCCTGAAGGATGTTTCGAACATAACACCATAGGTTAAAAAATATTGTGTACTTTTCATGCAAATTCTGATTATAAATAAATGTTACTGTATTGGAATAAAGCCAACATAATTCATCTAGTAAGAGTGATTAAAAAGACGTTTTATTATATAATTAGAATTTATTTTTCGAACAAATTTTTATAATCAGAGAGGTGGGAGTTGTTTTACTTTATTATATTGAGGAATCGCGAAAATATTGAAAAGTTAAATTTACTTATTTTCATATTACAATTCAAACAAAGGAATTAAACGATATAGCCAACTTGAGGTGAAATTTTTTAAATTCCACCTGTGAATTCGTACATTCACAATCCTGTTACCCCGGAGAGTTTTGATCGAAATTTGAATACAAGAATAACTACATGTGATACCAGAAGATCTTCAAAATTATCTAGCATTTCATAACAGGTTTGCTGCAACTAAAAGTAGTTAAGTGGTCCCGGTTCAAAATTGATGATCATGTAATATTTAGAGGATTAATTTTCTAATCCAAATGTGGCTAATCAAATTGCTCCGTGAGTTTAAACGAATTTTTAATCAAACCTGTCAGTTTGAAAGGAGCTTAATTTAGCTGGATGTCATGATTTAGATTTCACGCACTAGAATGAAAAGTCGTCGATTTATGCATTTGACTATCTCATGATGTAACTTTGTTGATCAAATTTGATTTTGACAGATAATTATTCAAAATGATATGAGCTTTAAAATAAATCATACATAGGTAAAATAACTATGGGTATTACTGAGGGCTTCATAACCTAACTCTGCGGTGTCCTTATTCAAACAGCAGTAATAGGGACAACCGTAGTAATACATAGTTACCCTACTACCAGAGCAATTTATCATTATATTATAATTTAAAAACTCTACAGCTTATACCATGTAACATAGAATAGTGGTAATTTATTCGTTGATATCTCGATAAAAAAATTATTCCTCTAATTCCACTCGTGCTTCAAAATGAATCGGATAATTCCTTCAAGATTCTATGATATCGTCAAATTCTTTGTAAAAATCATTCGTGCTTCCGATTTTACAACCTATAAAATATGAGTGATTGATTTAATGTAATGCAACAATCCGGAACTGTCCGATAATTCTCTAATCATTGAAATTGCAGTATTCGGTATCATGTGGTTTCTTTATAAAATTTTAGAGTTTGCAAAGTGCAAACATTTTAATGAAACGTTCTGGTCTTGAAGTGTCACATTCACTCTTCCTATATGAATTATGTTGGGTATACAATAATTATTCAAGATATAGTGTTATGTTCGAAACATCCCTCAGGGATCGTCATGAAATTTAGCGAAAGCATCCTGTACATTTTGATCTCTTCGTGAAGTATTTTGAAACATCAGTAAAAATATGGATCCAATTGACTAATATAAAATGACATCCATTTATGGATTTGACCATATCATGATGCAACTTTGCTCATGATCAAATTTGGTTTTGAGATATAAATATTCCAATATGATTGAGCATTAACATTAATTTTGTTCTATATGCATTCTAAGATAAAAAAATAATCAAATAAAAATAAATATAAGGTGTAATTTACATTTCTACTTTGGTTAGATTAAGATGATCCCTTTGCTTAAATCCTCGCTTTTAAACAGTCGCCTTTTAGGTGTTATTTTGTTTTGCAATAGATTTTTTTTGTATTTTTAATTTAGTTCTTTGTTCATTGATCTAATATTAACTCAATTCTTGAAAGAAATATTTTCATTGAATATCAGAATTTATGTTATGGGTCGTTCTTCACCAGTTTCCATAAAAGCATTAACAATGTGTTTTATAGAGTGTTTCAAGTTAAAAAAAAAAGGAATTCAGTGATATCTGATAGAGGATCTATTATGGAAATAGAATTTGTGCTAAAAGAATGGATTCTCCCAAGCATATTGGATTTTATTTATTTTCTTATAATTGTGCGATTTATTTCTTGTTTATTCATTTTTCTTGTCAAGTATCATCAAAGCAGCCAAGAAAAGTTGCTTTGTATCGTAATAAGCACTAGAAATTATTAAATTTAGTAAAAATAACTATTATGGCATTTTTTGTTGATTTTGTTAATTTCCAAATCGCTCATGTCTTAAGAAATTTAATAATGTATTAAAAAATATAACTACATCTTAATAAATTCCATTGTAAAAAAATAAATAGAAACGAAAATGTGTAATGATTTATTTTACCAATGAATAAAATATGTTTCTCAAGAGAGTGTCACTTAATTTATGAAAAGTAGTTTCGAACCGATTTTAATATAAACTCTGACTGTATCATTGACAGATGTTTTAAGACAATTGCACTCTTGAGATTAAACTTATTAATACCTATCAATAATTACGCTCAAAAATAATACAACGCAAATAAATTAATTATTATTTTGCTTAGTTGACCCCTTGTGGGTACACAATGTAGTCCCCATGAGGGGCCAACAGCTGGTTCTCAAGAGTTCCAAATGTTCGTTGGTGGTCCCTCATCGGCATGATTTGAAGAACCCGAAGGGGCCAACTAAATTTAATTCATAGAATCTAAACTAGTTATCGAAAAAAATTATGGGCTAGAAATGATATAAGATTGCTTTAAAAAAAACGAAATAACATTGGTTCTCGAGCGGAATTCTTCTGTCCAATTAGTGGCAGTTGAAAAATTTAGTATTAATAGTTTTACATTTTTGAGAATATCTTTACTTTTTATTTGATATAAAAATTATAATAGCGAATTGACAAAATTAACGTAGGGAATTGTTAACTTTTATTTTAATTATATATCAAATTGACGTATAAAATAAATTATATTTATTGGTTCTACTTTTTTAAAAATAATTCATTAAAACTCTACAAAACATTGAATATTGTTCAGATGTACCTACTTTTATTCTGAGAACATAAAATAGTTTGAGAACTGTTTTAATCAGTAAGATACGATACAAATTACTTAAGTCGTTGGTCTTATTACTTTCATAGAACCGTCAATTACAAAAGTTATTTGCAGTATTTTCCAATTTAGCGAACTTCCTACTTTTCAGATTGTGTTTTACGAAAAATGTACATAAAATTTAAGTTCTTTGACTTTAATAAAAATACTATAATATAAAGATTTAGTAATGTTAATTATTTTTTTAAAGCATTTCGATAATTTATTTATTTATTCAAGATATCTTCTTTATTACTGATATTAAAAAAATTTATATTAAGTCATTACTGCTTTATATCGAAAACAACAATAATAATATAATATTAAATATATTAATAAATATTTCCAGGAATTTAATTTGATAAAAACGGTAGTATACTAATTTTTGTAATCCTTGTAATTAATGTTTAAAAGTAGCGTTAAGTAATACATAAGACAACATAAACACTAATGTTGGAATATAATTAACATTAACGTCACTCAGAAGCTTTTAATTGTAATAGTTAAATGAATTTCTACTCGTTGAAAGAAAGAAATAAAGACTCTAGTTACAATCTTATTAAAACAGTTTCCTTACTACAGTTTATTCAGTTAAGTCTATACCCAATACAATAGAATTATAGAATACGATATTATTTAATTTCTAAAGATGCTTTATCATAATGTTTAATTTGAATATTAAATATATGTACATTGAACAAGCTACTTTTTCAAATAGACGGTTCTATTAAAGGGTCAGGTGTTGGTCATTGTGATGTGACGTCACATTGTTACTCAGTCTTACTATTGTATATGAGACATTAAAACGCAATTTATTTAAAAAAAATAATGTTTCCAGTTAGAACTCGTCTGAAATATGACATTTAATTTAATCTTTGATTTCTAAGTTTCGGAATCATATTTATTCCTTGCTAATGAGCGACTGATTCCGGGCTTAATTTTTAACTTTTATTTTATTCAAAATTTTGTTTCTATAAAACAGTCGACAAATTGATAAATACACAGTCTTTGCATATACGTTTGATATGAAAAGAAATATAAAATTTTAATATATTTGGATTATATTATAACTATGGAATGTTTACAGTATTTTCATTGCATAAGAATTATTTTAAATGCTTATCATAAATTGCAGTCGTGAAGTTGCTACTTTAAACAGAGAGGGAGAAATACAGTGTTATAAAATAAAAGAAACTCCATCTCTTGATAATTAGACAATTTAAATATTGTATTATCTCTTATCAGAACGAAACTTTAGTTTTGAAAAAGAAGTTCATGTGTCCATTTGCGAAACACTTGACTTTTTCGTAAGCCGTGAAACATAATTTCACACTGGATAATGGAGGTGCACTGCAATCTCGTTAGAGAAGCGTAGAACATATTTAACGTCAAATAGTACTTTCGAGAAAATTCCAGTAAACACGCATTTAACAAAAGTCTATAGTAAATTTTGTTGTTTTAATGTCTCAATTAGCTGCAGTATATTCTTTGACTTTAATATAGGTCGCTGGCAATACCAATGAATACTAAATTTTCCTATGGCTACTTTAGAAATTGAAATATCTTGATTTGGTCCATTGATGGGCGCCAAATTATAGTATATTGTCCATAGAGAAATTGCATGAGATTTTGTAGTTAATTTGAAGACATTAAAATTAATATTGAAATTAATTCAAAATTTCGTTTTATGAGTTCTAACTGGTAATATTATTGAACAAGTTTTACGCAAAAAGCAATTAAACCGGCACAATCAAATTTGGAATACAACCATTCAACGTGGCAAATTGGTTAATATATTTTGTAATCCAAAAGTATTTAATAAATATATGTGATTAAAAGTTTCAATCATTAACATTTTTCCGTGAAATATCTTATTGTTTGTCAGTACAATGAATGTCTTACAAATAAAATAGTATTTATTTAGCGTTTCGACTTGCATATCCGCTTAAAAAATGTTATTTAACTGTATTTATTTGTTAGTATTAAAATCATTTTATGTACGTCTTTTCGGTGCGTAAACAATATTTCGGCACACGTGTGTATGTGTAAAGTTCTTTACGCATACGCACTTGTATCGAAAACTACTATTTTTTGGACATGAAAATCTAATTAAAGCAATGCATTTAATAGAATTAAAATTAAAACACTAGTAATAATGATTCATTTAAAAATTAGTACTGTATGCCAACTTAAATTAAATTTGTTCAATTTTCATTCTGTTATAGGGGAGGAATTTTGCATGTATCCTTAAAGATGAGAATAAAATGATTCCAATCTTTTTACAAAAAATCAGAAGTTACTATAGTTAATATATATATCACACTGAATAGAAAATTAAATGATTTATTTATAATAAAAATATTGAATTTTTATTTAATTTGTCACTATTTGAAATCAAGTATTTACTGACGGAATTATAGATAATTTATAAGATGATAGAACGTACAAAATTTATATTTTCATATTAACAAAAATAAGAAGTTGAAGTACATATTGAGTATGTTCTTTTAAATATGTAGTAAAACTAATCCAAAATTTATTCGTTCTTGTTTAGAATAGTATTTCATTGATTTGGAAATATATATAATTTATTTAAATTTACTAATATTGCAACTGATAACCAGATACTACTGTTGGGTTGACTTTCATAAATTATTGTTGTTAGGAACAAAGTGGAGGCCACTAAACTTAAAAATATCATTAGTAAAAGTGAAATAAACTGAAGACAGGTGAGTTTCAAAATATTAAAAGTAAATATATAAAACGGTGGGTGATTTACCTGCCATTTCACCATGAACAATATTGAAAAACAAAAAAAAGTAAATAAAATTTTATACTATATATTTTTAAGTTCTAGTTTATTAATGTTTTCTTTAGTAATTAAAACATAATATGAGGGGAGGGGTTGAGTTTTTAAATTCTGTTGTTTGAACTATTCATTGTATAAAGTACATTGACGACAATAACTGAAAAGACAAAGAACTCTGATCATTGAAGAAATTGGCAAAATTTATTTATCTAATAACGTTACTTACAACAGAAATTTGCTTCTAACAGAATAGTTACGCATTTTTAACGATTAATGGATGTCCATCGATTACTATTTACTTTATAAGGAACGTGATTTTCTGCAACTTCATACAATTCAATGCGTTAAAAAAATTTGAAAATAAATCACTTTATTTAACATTCTAAACATTGAAATTTGAAACTCATTTTCAAAGCTTTATTCATTAAAATTCGTTTAATATTATAATTGTTGAACTAGTTTTTTATGATAAAAATTTCAGTAATGAGTATCACTATTAAATATATAAATCTTGACGAATCCTGACTACTTTGACAATATAATGACTTTCCTTTATTCTGAAATATTTTTATTAATTATATTTTTTAATCGAAATTATTTATAACCGAATTTAAAACCTTAATTACAGGGTGTAGACCCTCCTTAAGTCGACAATAACTCAGACCCTTTCATAACATAAAATAAAATATAAGTAATAGAGAAAGGTATGAAGTGTAATATAACGATTTATTTTAATTAACACTTCTAAAAAATATCTCTACAAAATATTTTTTAAACATATAATGTGAATGTTATTTCCTTGTCAAACAAATTTTTCAAAACCTGTTAATTTCCCTAAATAATCCCTAAAAAATAAAAAATTGAATGAATCAATATAAGGAAAATAAATTTATTTTATATCAAATTCTGACAGCCGAAAATTAGCGGTTTTAAAAAACTATTACATTTTCTATTGATTTGAATTGAATTTTAGTTGATTTTCAGCAGAACTGTTTTAGAGTCGTAACTGCAACTAAAACGATTTGAGTAGTTGTAAAGCCAAATTTATTAAGCTGTTTACTGAGAATTTTTTGGTGGGAATATTTTTAGTGGGGATGTTGGCGGTTCCTTTTTTATTATATTAGTACATACATCTATACGTTTATTACATAGTTTGGCATTTTTGTATTTTCAATCTACCTGAGTATTGGATAAATATTAACGTCAATTTAACTACTAATTTTTAACGTAGGAAATAAAACACTAACATTAACATCATCAGACTTATTTTATTTAAAAAGGTAATTCATATTACTGATTTCACTAGAACATAACGTTAGCAGTTGAATTTTTTAGGTAGATTTTTTTCAGTGCACATTTCTATTAACCTGTTTCGTCCTAAAACGACAAAATTTGCTGCCGGTTTTTAACCTACGTAAATTTATGGATATCTGTGAGATTTTGTCATTTATTGAAATATTAAGTTTTTTTGGAATCTGAAGTTTGTTTTCTGGTATCACTTGCTATTTTTTTAAAGATATGGCTACTTAGACGGAGAAGAACATTGAAAAAGCGAAAACTTTGTCAATAAACTGCAATTTTTATTGCGGAGGAGTTTCGGGATTGTATGAAGCCTCATAATCCCGTTGCATTATCAGTTTTATTAAAAGTCAACATTATGATTTAAATAACAAAATGGCAGTCTCAAAATGACTATTAATATGGAAATTTTTGGTTATTTGCGTTTTATTAAAATATTTCTTGTATCTTGTCGTGTATTTTGCTGAATCTATACAATGTTTTTGAGGTAGCTGAATACAAATTCGTTATTAAATTTTGGAAATTGAAAATGGCGGATCCAATATGATTTCGAAAACATCTATATACTAAATACCAGAAAATTTTTGTTTAATGTCAGTCTGCTATATTGGATTCGTCATTTTCAATTTCAAAAATTCAATAATCGATTTGTATTCAGCACACTCAAAAACAATCTACAGGAAAATATTCGTTAAAATACACAAAATACCAGAAATATTTTAATAAAACGCAAATAACAAAAAAATTCCGTATCAAAAGCGTCAATTTGAGGACGCCATTTTGTATTTTAAATCATAATATTAACCAACTTTTAGTAAAACTCATTATGCTACAGGATTCTAAGGCCTGGCACGATCCTGGAACTCCTTCGCAATAAAAATTTCAGTTTACTAAAAAGTTTTCGCTGTTTTTCACGTTTTTTCCGTATAAGTAGCCATATTTAAAAAATGGTAACTGATATCGAATAATGGACTTCAGATTCGAAAAGAGCATACCCAAAAACTAGGAAATCTACATTTCATAACAATATCTCAAAGATATCACAAGGATATAATTGGTAAGTTCTAACGAAAGTAGTAATATGATCTACTTTTTTAGATGGGATAACTCCGTTGATGTTAATTTTACTTTTTTAATTCGCGTTAATTATTAGTAGTTAAATTGAAGTTAATATTTATCTAATACTCAGATGGATTCAAGATATCCATAAATTTGTGAAGGATGCAAACCAGTCACAAATTTTTGCGTTTTGAGAGCAAACGAGTTAATTAATGATTATGTAAAATTTGCTACAACCTTCCGAGTTCAATTACTAAATCTTCATATTTTTTAAATTAAATTACAGTTACTTTATTAACATTTTCTATTTTAGTCACTATCAATTTTATTATTTTTTCTTTAAAATTTTATTTTATATAGTTGGCACTCTCTAAATCTGAATTAGTGAAAAGTGGGTTTCTATTTGATATTAGTAACAAAATTGACTAAATATTGGCCAATTTCTACTAATTGAATGAGTAACATAATTTGAGCAACTCATTCAATTAGTTAAAATTGACTAATAATTAGTAACCCACTTTTTACTAATTCAAATTTAGAGTGCAGTGTTCATAATGCAACACCTTAAAGCTGCTCTTATTGACTGATTGACAATTGAATGATTGAAAAAAGAAATTTTTCTCGAAATATTAAACGTCTACACCAAAAAATTAAAAAAAAAAATCTTATTTACATAATTTAATTAGATTCTATAGAATTAATCAAGTATTATGAAAATATTAATAAAAAAAAAACTATTGGTGTAAAGATCCCTAATCCACAAAACCCCAAGACCGGCATACACAAAAATTCTCTAAATTACACAGAAAAAACAAATAGTTGGTTTTTCTATCTAAATGGTAGAATTAGGCACAACTATGTTGTTAGTTGGTTTTATTATTTAAAGAGTAGCCCTGACAACTCAATTTGTCAATATCACTATTTAGATAGTAAACTTAATTAAAAATGATAACTGTGTCTTATTTCACTGTCTAGTTAGTAATTCCACCTATTTCGTTTTTTCCATATAGTATATTAAAAAAAAAATCGGAGAACAACTATATATTTTATGCAAAAACTGCAGCATTATCTGCTGCTTGTAAATACATATTACAGAAATGTTTTCGGTTTACTCTCTAAACTTTAATTAATAAAAAAGGACTTATCTACAGCGAAAAGTGTGTTACCATCAATTAGTAAGTTTTTACTTACAAATAGTACGAAAATACTAATTCATTAGTAAAATGTTACTAATCTACTAGTAGATATTGACTGTTTTATTTCAGTAGTTTATAGAATTCGTAATAAAGTGGTAGAATTTAACTTTTTATTAGCACAAATGGTTACTAATTCATTTGGTGACTCACCTTTTCGTTGTCTTATTGATAATTTTTAACTAATTCACATTTAGAGAGTATGGTTTATGTTAAATCAACTGATATTTTTGGTAGAATTTACAGATGTTTCTGCTTAGGTGCGCCCCACCACCATAAATAAGAGCATGTAAAATTGCATCCACTCTATCAGAAAAGAATTGTTGAAATTTAATGAACTCCTTTAGAAGAAAATAGCATGTCACGGAATATTCATTACGAAAAAAAATGAAAATGTATCTTAAATTTAATGAAAGATGGACGTTAAAATTCATAACACAATTCACAAAATATATAAATTTCATGAAGACGGACAATAAAATTTCATGCTTCATAGATCCAAAGTAAATGTTCATTAAATTTCCACATATTTCTAACAATATAATATTTACCTTACTCACAGAATTATAATTAATCCACGAAACTTTTCAAAAATTCACAAACTGAAAACCGACAGATCCAAACGTTACTCATTCCATCCACTTTGCCGATAACTTGTAATGTATGCGCGGTACACTTTTCACAAACGCACAAGTGCGAAATAAGAACAACATACCTTATTCGCCGCCTACGACGCGGAGTGTTCGCGAAAACAAAGTTGTTAATTGAAATTACGGAAGTGCCCGAGTGCTTACGATCCGATTAAGCCCGATATATATATATATAACGAGGCCGGAGTCCAACGCGAATTTCTAATGGGAGAGATTAAGGAATAGGGCTCATGTCGTGGGCGACAATCGCGTTGTGGGTCAACCTTTAGGTCACCCGTGGGTAATGCGAGTTTTCGACTCTCTCGGTGGGTACTGACCGCGAGCTCGTGCTTCGTATGCTTTTGCCTTCCGTTTCTGTACCGTTACTGCTCCGTTGTGGGGCAAACAGACCGTCGAGAGTGAGAATGCACGACAGAGAAACAGAGAGGAAGCTTCAAACGGAAAAAGGAAGACAGACAGAGACAGATGGAGAGCGAGAGTAAGACAGAGAAAGACAGACAGACAGACAGAGAGAGTGACAGAGGAAAAATGACAACTAGAGGGATAAGCAGATCAACCAAGAGAAACAGGGACATAGAAAGAGTGAAAGAGATAGAGAGAGAGAGAAAGAGAGGGAGAGTGAATGACGAAGACGAGAAAAATAGTAGAAGTAAAAAGAAATGTGAACAAGGGTACTAAATTCTGAGGCTGAAGGTTTTAGTACAGCTCCAGGACAACATTTTTGTACTACCCAGGTCTGAATTAGCAAGAATTTATCAGAATTTTAGGAATCCGTAAAAATATGTACAATTTTATAAGTCATTTGTAGACTAAAATGATAAAATCATGTAATTTTAGTCAATCATTTTACTGAAAAAATAAAAAATGAGAAAAACGAAAAAAATGAAAAAAAAATGATTATGAATTTATCAAAAACTGCTAAAAATTAAGAAAAGCAGAGTATTTAGAGATATTATTATTATTACTGTTAATCCGTATATAGAAAAAAATTAGTAATCAAGGAGTGAAAATTCTTTTATTAATAGACTTAGTCGTGGTTTTTAATAGTACGGAGTAAAATTATTAATTCATTAGTGAAATTTTACTAATTAATTTTTGTAAAAAGACTTAACAATTCAATCACCAATTTGACAATAGTGGAATTCTACTGATGAATTAAAATTTTTGTAATCTTCATTACTAATTCAATTAGTCAGCGATTTTAACCAGTGTTTTTTATAAATTCAGATGTAGAAAACACTATACGGATATTTAAGACAGAAGCTGTTCATTTAAGATTAACCCAAAACATTGTTGAATTTAGTAAAGTAACTTTTCATTAGGGTCTATACAACAAAATTTAGTAAAAGTTTACTTCAATTAATCAACGTTTCTTTTTTTTAGTAAGTTCTCTTTATTTCCAGAAAACATTTTTTTATATTCAGTAAACATTTATTTGAATTTACAAAATGTTATTTTCAAAGCAAATACAAATTTAGTTAGGGAAATCCAATCCATTGTAAATCTTCAGAGAATAGAAATGATTAAACTCATTGCCAGAGAAAATGACATTGAAAACATGAACGTAAACAAATTACTAATTCAACAGCACCAAAATTGGCATGATTACTAATTCACTTGACAAGACCAGAATATCAAAAACAGTATTCCAAACACAATTTAGACTCTTACGATCTATCTTTACTTTTTCTAATAAAATAATTTTAAATACATTTATAAAAAGGTTTTGAAATATATAATTTTCTGCAAGATCTAAAAATATTGAGAAACACATTTGTAACGACTTTAGCTACTTAAAAAATAAAAAGAAGCAACCCAGTAGACGATCAGAGCCTTGATTTAGATAGTAATGTTTTATGATTCGCATGACCCTATGTCAACGAAAGATCGATAATGTAGGTATTACAAAATATTGTTGATGCTTCTTTTTACCGAGATATTCAAATTGTTATACCTTATCGAAAACGTTTTGGGTCAATTGGATGTATAAAAAAATAGAGATAAAAAAATATGTTCTTATTAAAATAAAAACTGTTTTAGAATTGATTGACTAAAATATGATTCTATGATATTATCTGTAAATTGTTTAAATGCGATTTGTGCCTACCTGCACTATTTGTAAATAAATTATTTTCTGAGTGTATAATGAAGAATCGACATAGGTCAAATATAGAGAAGAAAAAATCAATTCGATTAAGATATACTAAATTGCATTTTTATAGGTTATCACTAATTACATGTATAAGAATACAATTCTAACTATCTCGTGCAAACTTTTGGATGGAAGTTTCATGAAACAGAATGTTAATACTTTACTAAATACCAAAATATAATTCGAACGAAACTAAAGAAGAATGGTCATTACTATTTTAGGTAATAATGCTGACATTTTAATAATTTCAAGTTAACTTCTTTCCAAACAATATTTATTTCACATCTACGTATTTAAGACTCATTCCTCAAATTTCAAAAATATTTTAGGTCTTCTGCTGTGATAAATAAATTTTACATTCTACAATTGAGCAAATCCACACAATTTTAAAAAATGTATTCATTTAGGCGATCTGTGTAGTTGTATTATTAATTTTTTTCGGGTTTTTGAAAAATTATTGAGGCCATAAATAATGGCACTGTATCATAAACCAGTAGGAGGGTCCAAGCACAAAACCCCCTATATAAATCAGTCGTTCAAAAAAATATCAAAAGATTGTAGTATCACGATAAAAAGTATAGAAATTTTTTTAACCTATATATTTTAGCACGAAAAAAATTTGTTAATATTATTTGTTTTAAATTAATTTTAAAATTCCCAAAACGTAGGGTAACCATAAAATAGTACATTTCGTTACTAGTGCGTCAAAGGCGTTTTCCCGTACGAGTAATTATTGACTAGACCCAAGTGCCTGGCTAAATAAAATTTTCCCTTACACGTATGCGGGAAATAGCGTTTCCTGCTCTCCATACAGTGCAAGAAATACGTATTTCTCGCATACTATTAGCAAAATACATTTTCGAAATAATAATGGATGAATTTCAAAAAATTCCATTTTTTTCGATAAAAAAAATTTTTAGGTTAAAAACAATGTTCACAATTTTTATTATATTATCATTGAATTCCTCTAATTATTAAATAAATAATTTTTTTTGTATTATTTGAACGACTGTTTCATATGGATGATTTTGTTCCTGGACTCTCCCCTTATGTGAAGCTAGTTTTTAGAGAAAAATTAATAGCAGAGAACAGAAAATGGCGTATAAAAGAGTCCTTTTTTTTCTCATAAACTTTTGAGTAAAATTTTAATATCTTATTTGTATGAAGAGATTGTGTTTTAAACATTGGTAATTTTGATTTTATCGTCTATTTTAAACTATTTATAATATTACATAAAACAAGACATTGAAAATACATTAAAAAGACCTCAAATACTTTATTGGATATATCTTTATTTCATTTTGACAAATGGTTTCTTACTTTTTTATTTCGAATGAATAAACAGATTTTTCAACTCGAGAAAAGCTCGAATAATTCCACAAAAAAGCGAGAATAATTCTATTTATATTTTGTCTACCAGTTTTGTTTTCCATTTTATGTACTTCACATTATATATTTCTGCAATAACCTTAATCATGGGGGACATAATTTATGTAACTTTTATAGAAATTCCATAAAAAGATGAATAATTAAAAATATGAATTATTGATAAATTTAAAGGTTGATTACGTACAGAAATTATCCAAACGATAGTATTTAAAATTATTAAGTTTTCAAAAATAACAAGACTATAATGAATATGATTCAGTAGAAAAATAAACAATTCCAAAGGTCAGATTTTTTAAGCACAAACAAATTAATATTTCGTTATAGATTGTATATTATACTGTACCATAAATTTCCGATTAGTTTTCATATTATTATTTAATATTGAAGAAAAATAACTTATAAGAAGAATAAAATTAGTCATTGCTTACAGTCGTTTTTTTAAATTAAAAGATGACAAAATGTCACGTTGGTTATTACTAATTATAAAATTAATATTTTTTTATAATGAAATATTCAGAAATAAAATATGAAAAGTATCTCTTTTCAAAAGAGCTTTTTTTCAAAGTTGATATTTAATCGGCATCCCAGAAATGCTCCTGTATTTGCGAGTTGATAAGCCTTATCGAAAGGGAAAGGAAAGGAATATTTGTGAAAGAAGAATAACGAAAAAAGAGAGATAGAAATACATAGAAAGCATTTTTAGAATCTAGAAAACAACCGGGGCAGATGTGCAGTATCATATTTGTGTTCAGAACTAAATGTGTATGTCGTTATGGGAATGTTGAGCATCGGTAGAGTTTCGGTGTTGGACGCGTGTTGTGTGGTCAAACACTGTACGTGTAGAATTTAAAAGACTCCCATTATTTCGGAATGCTACAGCGACAGGAAACACGTGTTCCCGTACCGGAAATCGAGTACGTTCATTTTTCTTTGATTTACCATATTTGCTCAGATTTTCTAAAATGTCGCTACGTAAAAGATTTTAAAAAATATATACTGATAAAAAACACAAATTCATCTGAAAGCTGTATTGTTCGATACGGTCTAGAAACAAATAATGTAATTTTTACATCTATTCCTATTTTCCAGTAAAATTGTCAATTTACTCTTTTTATCGGATTACTTTATTAATTCTTCAATTGAGAATCCGGTTATTGGGAATTGGTTTCGATCATTTCAATGAAATTATATTATGCATTATCTCTAGTGTTAAATAAATATATAGAACGGAAATTTGTTGTGACTTGATCACTGAATTATGAAATGAGATGGTTCAGTTTCTTAGCATCTGGTTAAACCGAAACTTTAAAAATGGATCTGTACAAATGTTTTCTGAGAAGAAGAGCTTTCAGAACCGTGAATAATTGAGCTTCCTGCTACATCCGATGGAGCATCAACAATCGATTAGGAACAATAATTTCATGCCAATCTTCATTTATTTTCTAGCACTCGATTAACTTAAAATAACGCAAAAATAAATAAGAATGTTAAAAAAGAATTTAGCTTGACATTTTCAGAGGTATACCATAAATTTATCTTTAAAAAATTATTGTACTTTAAATTTAGTTTTTTCGAAAACTTTTGTACAGCTCTTTCTACAAGAACCATCATTTTTAGAAATATTAAGATTTGTTAAATCCTATTTTTGTTAATTTGATGGTGTCATTTGTCAGGCAAATGTCCGAAAGCAATTAAGAAAAAAATGAAACGAGCAATTTGTCAGAAAAATTTCTATTACTGGACTTTCTGCTTTCGAGAGACATTTCATATGATTTTGAAAAAAGGGAAAATATAAGAAGAATCATGAATAATGAACGAAAATCTTTGACTAGAATTTTACACAATTTCTTATCGAATACTTTATATCGGGAAAATCTGTAAATTTCGGTTTCAGTGTCGTCTTAAAAATAACCGTTTCATATATGTATTTAATTGAACTTTTGTTTTCGTTATCTGAGATATAACTTATTTTGATACGTTTACATTGAGAAAAAAATTTAGTCCAATTTGTAAAGAATTTAATCAGATTAAACAATCAACTAGTCGCTAATTAATCGAACATAAATTTTGTCTTTTAAAATAAATGATAGTTTGAAAAGTTTACAGAATGCAGTAAAAGAATAGAATATTACCAATTGTTTTCTCAGTGCTATTTATAAAATTTTAGTAATCGAAATAAAACGTAATATAGAAGCTGAATATACAAAAATCTGCAAAAACTACGAAAATAACCATAGGGCTCACCATTTATTCCTGCTTGCGGCATGAAACATTTAATTTATATATAGATGTAATAAATATATTCAAAACACACATGGAAACAAAGATAATTTCAACAGCCAAACATGGAATATTTTTCAGAATAAAAAGGAGTAAATGTAAAGAAAAGATATAATGGATGCAATCTTCAAAAAAGATAAAAAACCAGTAAAATTTTCATGGGTTTCAAATACTTCGATTTAATAAATGTTACTATCTTCTTTTAATAAATAATTTTGATACTCCAAAGCTCTTTTAGAGACCACAAACTATATGATTAGTTTTAATTACAAGATAAATATGAAATCCATGAAAGTATAATTTTTTCAATCATAGAAGATGCGGTTGAGAAGTTCTAAAATTTGTAATTTAATTCACATAAACTATTATTTTTTAGATTTACTATTTTTTTAGTCCCATGTTCCGCAAATGAATCTCCACTACAATAAATGACTATGCGCAAACAAATATACGTACATGACCATGTATATGTGAACAAGTACATGCACTTGAGATCGTAAATGGGTTATAGCTCTCTTGCTGAACTGACGAAAGGTGGCCTACAATCGACACTTTAGGTGCGATCGAAGAGCAGATTCCAAAATTGTGCTTTCCTCACCATTTTTGACGAAAGCCTTCAAACATCGTTTAACAATTTCCGTCGTTTCCATAGTACTTTACATCGTTTCACAATAAGTGAAGCAACTTGCATATTTTAGATTTTAGGGGAAGAAAATAACTATGGCTTCTATAATGCGAATCTGTAGTTGCAATTACTATAATCGATAAAAGTGCATTCGTAAATTTGTATAAAAAAAGTAATTTGGTAGATGTTTTTTGAAGTTATTGAATATTAAATGTGTTGTGTGTAGACACTAATGGAATTTTTATGTAACCCCTTAAGACCTAAATGGAAATTTGTTATTTAAAATTATAGTTCTTTTCTAGATTTTTCAAAAATTGGAACCGTAAAAAACGAGAAATGATTATTTAATAAAAAATGTGCATATCTATTTTTTATTGCTTTTTTTCACGTAGAAATTGTTTCATACTTCTTGTTAGAAGTAACGAAATCGTGTTTTACTTAAAAATGAGAGATTTTCGGATAAAATATTGCGGAATAAATATTGATTATAAAATACGCTGCAGTTTTTACAAAAAATTAAGAAATATTCAAAAACTTCGTCGATTATTTCGTGTTTTTTCATTTTAATTCCTCATTCTGTAGTAATGTAAGGAAAAGTATTCTGGTAGATTTTGTCTTTTGAAATTTTGATATAACATGTAAATATGGATATGCAACAAGTAACGAATTTTTTTGTACATTTAGTCATTGATCATTTTATCAATTTTGTTTCAGAGCACAAATGAATCGGTGCATGCGAGAAGTATCCTTAATTAAATGTAGATAGGTTTTGAAAAACGGAAAAAAAGATGTACTTTACATACGAAATGGATAAAAGATGTTATTCAACTTAAATGTCATTATGCTATTATAATAATATATACATGGTTTTTATGCTTAAAGGGTGTTTTCAATACTTATAAAGAATAGTAGTGGACTTAATACCCTGTTTGCATGGACCATGATTAAATCGAATTAAAACAAAGCATTTGATGGCATAGATCTAACTTTTATTCGCAATTTATTAGAAACAGTATAATTACTTTTTGGCATTATAATTATAATTATTTGTGTATACCTCATTAGTAATAATAGGCCACTTGATCAGAGAATTATAAATATGTAATTATTTGTCAGGTATATATTGTTCTAATTTAACATTATACAATAAGTGATATAAAGACATCAACCCTTATTGACCCAATTTGTCGGTTTCCGTCCGCCAATTTTAAGCACACACAACTTTATTATTTATGTTTAAACAAATGTTTTTCTTACTACTAACTCTTACATTTGTAGGCGGGTATTTTCAGGTGTGCTCTTTCAAATTTGGAAAAAACCATCCCGTCCTACTATATTTTTCAATTAAAAAAAAACACCTAATTTTATTAATAGGTAACTTTTTTTTTAAATCGTACTTTCGATGCGAAGAAAGTCTTGGCGTTAGCCGAAATTACGAAAACTCCAGTTAAAAATGTCAATATGAATGTCAACTGTATAAAGTTATACACGCAAAAAATTCATTTTTCATCATAGAAGGATTGTGCGACCACAACTATAATAGCACTTTTACAAAAAAATCGATAATTTACGGATTTTTCTGAAACAAATCGGTTCTTGATGACATATCACAGATAGTAGAATATATATCTTTGATTTTGTTATCCAAGTATAAATTTTGTTACCATCCCATAAAATAAGGGTGAAAATCGGTAGTTATTAAAAAATAATATTTTCGATTAAAAAAATTGCAAATAAATTAAGTTCAATAAAGAAATAAGAGCAGCTTTTGTACTATCATATAATAAGGACAATGCTTATGACAAAGTTATAAAATAATGTCTACCTATTATTGTTAGTTTTAGGGATGAAGACCGGAAGTCGCACGTTATTCACAATATTTTTCTTTCATTTTAGGTGTAGTAGCACAATCCCCCTATGATGAAAAATGAATTTTTTGTGTCTGTAACTTTATCTATAGCTATCATCAAGACCTCTTTCACATCAAAAATACGAAAAACAAAATTACCTAAAAAAATCATGTTTTTTTTTTTTTAATTGAAAAATAGGGTATGAAGGGGTGGTTTTTTCAAAAAATTTTAGCACACTTAAAAATACCCGCCTAAATTAGAAAGTTATACGTGCTTGAAATTGACAGACAAAAACCGACAAATTAGGTCAATAAATAAAGTGCAGGACTTTTTGCATAAACCAGGCAATAAGAAATGAAGATTAACAATTTGTGTCATCAATAAATCTGGGCTTTAAAATTATGAATTTATCATTAACTAAATTTAGCAAAAAATGGACTTAGTAGCCTTTTTTACACAGAGCAATTCAAATAAGCTAGAAGGATATTAAAAAATGTCGTTTTTACAGAGAATTCTTTAACTAATTCTAACAACTTTTGCCTTTTCCAAAATTTGTTGGTTTTTAATCCACTATTTTGATAACTTTCACCATTATTTCCAAAATATTAAAACACATTTTAATGTTCAGGTCTTAAGAACACGATTTCTTTACTTCAAACAGGAATTCTAACATTTCGTTATGAAAAACAATATTTAAAAAAGTGCATTTGGAAAAGCCACGTTTTATTGGAAATAATCATTTACTGTTTTTCATAATTGCATTTTTCGAAATACCAATAAAAGATTTCCAAAGATCATATAATTTTATGTCTGATATGCTTGCTTAGAAATTTATTAAAATTTTGCTTTACACAAACGCGATTGTAGTAAAACTGTAGTAAAAAATGTGCATTGAAATACAAAAAACTGTAATGTATCATCCATCAACATTGTCGAAAAGTTGTCATCGTTCAGTGCCAAATACCAAATGACAATCAGAATTAGCACGTGAAATTCAATTATTCATTAAGTGAAATTAGTAGTTAAGTCAGACTTGCATCAAACTATTGCAAAATATAAAACTTATAGTGTGTGTGATATATGTATATTCGTGAAACGACTTAATTATGAAACTAGATATCATTCAATCGATAGCGGCCTTGTCACAGGCTGTCAACGGGATAATGTAGCTTATGATCATTAAAATTAACGATATAGAAAATTGAAGTGATTATATGAAAATTGGACTGATTAAATCATCCCTTTATTCTCGTCGAATACCGCTATATTGATTTTATAACGTCTCATTTTCGTGCATCTATCATTTTAATCCATTGCCTCGCCAAATTAGTTGCAACAAGCTATAATATCCCATAAATTACACTTAAACAGATTTTAACTTAAAATTCGAATGGATTCGAATGGAGAAGGGCTATATTCAGCCCATTTTCAGTGATTCTTAAATAGAGGGCAGAAATAACAGTTCGTTTAACCAGTTTAAACTTCACTATTTCCGATTTTAGTATTTTGGGTAATATTGTTTACTAACAAATTTACTAAAACGAATCATGCATGAGTGTTCATAAACTTTGTTTAACTATATATATAACTTTGTTTCATTATGTTATATAGCGGTTCTACAGAACTTTCAAATTAGTAGTCAGTGACTAAAAAATCTCAAATTCAAGTAAATCCGACGAATGTAAAAAAGCTGTTCTATACATAGTTCTATACAGTTCTATACATGTGGTTTCGTTTTTTTAGATATTGCAAAACTGATTGACCCGAAAAAAAATTATTGATACATACTGTCTTATTATTAGCGAATGAATACTTTTTATTTTGATAAATTTGCTCTTCCATTTCACCATTTGGACATTGCATTACAATGAAAAAGAGAGATATATTTTATGAAATAAATGAATGCATGCTTTACAATTGATACTATGAATTAAATAATACATATGACTAGAACCAGAAATTATAGCGTCATGCGTATTTGATGCAAAAAGTTTGGTACGTGACATGCATTTTCCATCTCTCAAAAGAGTATATACCAATGAATTTTCAAGAATGAGATACCCCGCCATTTCAAAAGAAAAGTATTTTTCAGTTGATTAAAAAAAGGTCTATTCAATTTCAACTTACAAGAACCGGGATGAATCTATTTATTTTCTAATGGAGTGAAATTCCATTTCCAGAGTGGCTATAGGTCACGTTTATTAGAAGAGACAAAATTCTCACTCGAAGAATCTCGATGAGATCGATTTATTGAACATTTTACAAAAAGGGATGGAAATTCCTTTCAATGGGAGAGCATGTGCCATTCGACAATTAGATTGAAATTTCATCCTTTCTGTGGAGTTGCATCGATCGGCACAATATTATTCGCAGAATGATGAATAAATATCAATTTGTCTATTATTAAAAGTTCGCAAACTAATTTTTCAAAATGCGTAAAATTGTTTTTTTTTCATTATTTTTATGCTGTATTGGATTTAAAACGGGAGAAGATTTATCTGTAGTTCCTCATGGTATCAGTTTCATATTTTTTCCCAACTATTCTTGGCTTGGACTCTTGATATTTTGCCAGTTTTACAATATTTTCTTCCATCCATTGTTTTTAGTATTGATTTTAATATGTTGTATACGTCACTTTGAAAAACGATTCATTTTATATATTTCTTGTTTCTAGAACGGTGAAAGTTTCATTTTAGGTTAAATTGATTCAATGCACGTGTAAGAAAATTCACTGCTTTACATTTTTAACGTCATTAACTGTGTCTATATTATTTAATTAAGCTATTTTTCATGTTATTATTTTACTTAATTTTATTTCAATTATTCAGATAAAAGCTTTTAGGTCTCGTTACAAGTAACAAATTTCTGTTATTATTTTTAAATTGACAACCAGTGACATATTACATTTGGCACTTCAATCCTTCCATCCAAATTATTATAATAACATAAATATAATTGAATGATGGTTATCAGGTTGATATTTTTAACTTCAATTATGCGTTTGCTTCGTCATAGCAATAAATATTATCTTAACTTTTTATAAATTTTTATAAAAGTTCTTTTGTTTAGTTGTCATTTATTGTTTTTTAGTTTTCTTGTTAGATATTTTTCAGTTGAAAATAATATATTAAAAGATAAAAGATTGTTGTTTACATTAAATAGTCAATTCAGTTCAAAAGAGGGCGCAAAATATGTAGTTTCACATGGTTGTCCTCAAACAAAAACAAGTTTTATGAAAATACCCACTTAATTAATGTATTAATAGGTTAATTTATTCTTTCTCCGGGCGTTTCCACGCATTTGTATATTTATAAAACATAAATCAAATAATAGAAACATCAGTTTGTTCGGATTCAGTTAAATCTTGTTCGTAGTGCTTTTACTTACTTAGAATTCTATAATCTGGCTGCAGATGCAGCTTTTCTGTTTTTATAATCGATTACCTCCAGAAAATTGGTTCGATTTCTCACATAAATTTTTGTTAATGAATACTAATATCAAATTTCGAAATAATATTTACAACATATAAATAAAAATGACCGTTTAGAATTTGTATTTAATATCAAAGTTAATAATACATCAGTGCATCGCTATATTTATATATGTATTTATGTATGAGAATGTAAAGTTAAAAAGTTCACTTCAAAATATCATGCGGTGGTATTACAGGATGTGAAATACATAATGCAAAGTATGGTAAATGTTTATTAAAGAGGATTTGTTCTACCCTATATTTCATGAAAGCGGAAGGAAATTCCAACGAGACAATTTGAATTCAATAAGAATATTTACATAATTCTAAAATCCCAACATTTTTCCCAAATCATTAGGCTTAGCGTTTATGATTCTTTTTTCTTCGATAAATCAAACTAAATCGTACTCGGAAAAAAAATAAATTGTTGAAACTTCCAACTAGACTTCCAACTACATAGTGACCTCGACAAATTAACCAGCTTAACTCAGGATCATGACGGGGAACGGGAAAAGATAGTTCAAAGGTTACATTTTTTAAAATTCTTTCGTTTTACATTATAATGTTAAATTATTATGATAATCGTTATGGAAATGTTTCGCTGCTATTTCAAATGAAATGGATAAGAACATTAAAAATAATCAGTCACTTTAAATTATTTCAATTCAATATTTGGATATGTAATGAAGAATATTTAACATGATTTTTATAAATTTATGAAGTTTCAAATATCCAGTCAAAAGAATCGCTCATGCCAGACATACATTAGCTATTGTCTTACGCGAGATGTCATTTGTAAAGAATTCTGGGATTTCGTGATATTAAAATATTTTAACTCAATTCAAGTGGTCTGGTTGGAATTATTTTTTTCACTGTGTTAAATACACCTGTTTCTACAAAGTTTATATGAAGTAGATAAAAACTATAAAATAAAATATAATATTTTTTTTAAAAGCACAGATTTTTTAGTGCTCTTTTATGAAACGATCACCTGGGATTTCATTCGAAATGGAGTTTTGGAACGATGAAGTAGTTAAAATAAGATGCTCTGAACTATTTCATCGGGTATATTCATAAAACTTCTTTTTGATTGGGGACAATCTTGATAAGGCTTGTATAAGGTTTAAAAAAAGCTACAAAAATTATTTAGGATCCGAGATTGTTATTAGCATAAAACGTAGTTTACTTACATAATTCACAGTTTACTGTAAATATTTGAATGAAATGTTGTAATACATTTCCCTTTTGAAGCTATCGAAATATTATATCTTAAAATTCTTCAAGGTCTTCTTGCTTTTGTAATAAAAATGTTGACAAAAAATCTCCGAAAAAAAAATAGAAAAAACCTATGATAAAAAATCTTCAAAAAAAAAACAAGTTTGTTTCTGTGATCAGAAATATTAGTTACAAGATACTTATACAATACATTTTAATCAACATTTTCTCGAATTTTTATAAGTTTTAATTTACAGTACCCCGTGAAGCAGCGGTAAATAAGCAATTTCGATTCCCAGATGCAACGATCTCCATTAAATATTGAGAACCATGAGTTGTTGGAGAAATACACAACAATTTAAGGACTATGAAAAGGGACTATCGAATCCATGCTAGAACGACAATATGAATTTCCTTTTTCAAAAGAAGAAGCTTGGACAACACGACAGAAAAGAATAAAAGGTATACTCTAAATAGTATAAAGAATAAACACGTAACTAGTATAAAAATATTTATAGAAACACCACGAACAACTATATACAACACGTTTACAACACATAATAGTAGGCTGGAACGAGAATACCACGAGCAGCTGCAGCAACAACACCAGCACAGGCAACAGTTGTCCTTCTTTGAGCGGCCCATAAATCCAGGTCCCTGGCGTTGTTGCTGCTGCTGCGAAGATTGCTGCTGCTGTTGTTGCTGCTGCTGTGATGATTGCTGGGGGTTGCTGTGCTGCGATGGCGAATTGGAAGCCTGACTCTGACTCTGCGCTCGAAGTCGACAACCCCCAGTGACAGGTTCGCTTACACCAGTGCCGTGACTAACGCCGATTCCCACTGTAGTTGCGCCAAGTCCACTCGCCATCTTTAATGAAATCATCAAAAAATTTTATCAGTTTTCCGATTTCCTGACAAGGCCAAAAGCTGCCATCAACATTTCTCGGTACAAATTTTCTCGAGTCACTCTCACGCGAATGAATTTGTAAATTAGTAAATAGATAAAATAGAAACTTTCTACTTGGATCCATTTGATTATGGATAGCCTGACATTTCATTCCATTGAGTGGAAAATCAATTAAACAAAAATTTTGAAGCATTTATGTTTATAAATGTTATAATTCATATTTTGTACATTCTGGTTCATTAGGTTTTCATTATAATTGGCAATTCTACGAATAAAACTGAACTTTTCCGAATAGAAGTATGCAGTATTTTACAATGCTGCAAACAGCAGCTGAAACGCGTTAAATTAAATTTACCAGTTAATCTGTTCATTATTTAAGAGATTTCAATTACGGGCTCAATTATATTTGGAACTTAATTAAATGCCGATAATGAATTCGATTAGTAAACTCAAAATAGAAAACATTTTGTTAGGAAATAACTGCGTAATTGTTAATTTCTAACAAGTACAGGTAGACTGTAATAATGTATATTATATTATTTGGTTAGTATAACCTTAAATTACAAAAAATCGAATTACTTTGAATTACTAGCGCTTTTTTCTAGATTTTCATGATTGAATTTAACGATTACTTTACAAAAATGAATTTTTATAGTATGATATGCAAATCTTTTATGGGTTTAATTCAACGACCGAAATACCAACAATAAAAAAGAGACGTTTGCAATTAACGGTAATAACAATTTCAACTTGAATGAATTAGATATGATCAGTAAATTATTTTATGACTACGGAAATATTACAATTACGAATTCGAAATAATTTATCGATTTTTATTTAATGGTTAATTTTCAAAAGAATAAGAAATAAATTGTCACGTACAAAGCAGGACACAACGAGCGTTATCAAGGATCTAATTACACCTCAAAACAAACATCATCGTGATGTAAGCAATTTTGACGGAACGTAGCATTATAACATATTCGGTCATGGTGCGTTTCGTGTAATTGTGCGAACGTCCCGAATTGATTAATCGTTACAGTGTCGTGCACGTGCGTTGAATACTATTCCCTGGCCTGCGCAATTTGTAAATCCACACAGGTATACAATTTAGAATAAGTCAATAAATGTCGATTGTTTGTCAATCTCCAATTTTGAAAAATAAACAACAATTTTAACATTACATCGACGTTTATTTACTTTCTTTGTAAAAATATTTTTAATTGACATAAATTTGCAACAATTCGTTTCAATTCAGGGAATAATTCCATAATGCTTTTCGACCAATTATGTCACATGAAATTCGTCTTAATTCCTCATCAGGTGGTTAAAACTTGATCAAGATTTAACCACTAGATGGAATGATGATATTTCTAATGAGAGTAAAAGGCCGTGACACGAACTCATATTCCTTCTTGTTTGCGAACTCTACTTCTAAAAGGCACTTCTGTGTTCACAAGTAGGAAGATTTACCCTGGGTAACGACTTCGTGTCAGAAGTAATTAAAGTGCAGCCGAAACTATCCGTGATTACACCGCATTCCAGTAGTTGCAAGAATTCGTCTGATTCAGTAGTTTCGGACGATATGGTCGTGGTTAGCCGAGGTAACCGGAAATTAAAGCCCCCGAGCGTGAAAACGGGTAGTAAACAGACGGCCCCGTAAATTCGAATGCGGGTTGGATGACCGACTTTAGAAGAGTGTATTGTCTGCACTTGCTTTGTTTATTCCCGGACTCTTCGCTGCAAATATGTGCAATGTTAAAATCATTGATTTTCTTCGCGTTTCACGGTCCGACACCGGAGTTTGCAAATAAACGGAACAGGACCATCAGGCGGCACAATAATGGTTCAATTCCTGTTCGAAGTGAAAGACGAATTGTTCGGTGACAATTCAGGTAGAGATAATGGACCAGGATTGAAACCGCTATTACTCATTGAAATTTAAATACCGATTAAAATCATTAAGTATCAACACTGAATTAAATTCGAAACGTTTTTTATTCATCATGGAAAAGCAATACACACTTTTTCTTTACTTTGTAGCTAGGAATTTGAAATTCTATGATGGTGCAGTTCTAGAGGTGCACATAATCGATTTGCTGGGTCGTTTAAATCCAATCATGGACGCTATCTGATTCGACTTTGCATAATTCTATAATATTGTTTTGGTACATTTCAGGGTAAAAGAAAACAGTATTCATACACTTTTTTTTAGAAATGAAACTTAGATTTGATGTTTATTTAAAACCAAATTAAAACTCGATTGCGGCAACTATTTTTAAAGATGTTATTTTCGCGGTCTTTTAAGTAAGCAATAGATTCGTTTGGTATGAATACAATTAACCTTCCACTCATCTTGGAGAAGTGTATATTTTTCCCTACTTTTCATGCGATCATTCCTCCTTTAATTCTAAAATCTTTTTTACAATTTGTCATACAAAATTATTCTGTGTACTTGGTTATTAGAAAAAATGAAATTGCTCCTGATGATTTGTAAATATCATCGACATGTGGTACATTATTTGGAATATGACGTCATTCTTTAAGTCTGGTATAATTCCAAACAAAAAGAAATTAGTCCACGTCTCCAGTAAGTGTAGTATGCACATTGGATTTGTTTGAATGATTGAGGTATCTGTCTGAAAATCAAATAAGGTCAAATATATCTCATGTGACAATCTTAATTGTGGAATAGGGTATTAACACGGTAGGTTAAAAAGCTCGGTGGAAACCTCGTTCGTGGTTTACTTATCAGACGATTCCCTCCGTTTATGACTCGTGACATTTTCCTACTGCTGACCTATATTCATCCTTTGCGTTATCTTCCATTGACGTGAGGATGAAGGGGGGAATAAGGAAGGTATAGCAAATAGAGGGATGCGCACTAGTCTAAATATGGAGGAACAAAATTTAACCAATAATGATTTTCCGGCGATTTTCGTTCCACTCACCATTGTTCCAATCCAACATTTGATGAAGTATTCATCAAGTAGCATGGAATGAAACTTATTACATCTTAGATGGTTCAGCAGAGAAAATGCACACGAATTGTCACCAGCGGAGGTACTTACCTGAAATGGTGATCACAAATGGAGGCCACAACGTAGGCAAATATCGTGGGTTTACATAGTAAGAAGCCTTGAAACTATGTAGAAACCTTTAATAAACTGCACATTATCTATCAATTATTTGTCACGCCTAAATTTTGACTCGAATCTTAAACTATTCCAATATGTCATGTAGACAATAACGACCAAATTGATTCACAGTTATATTTTTCCATTAGCGCCATGTGCACGCTCGGAGAGGAGCGCGGTGAATTTTCGGTCCAAAGGGAATCCCCTGATAGGGGGAGTGAGCTCGACGATACCGTAAAACATCAGGAGCAGATAAACGTCTAGGATCCGTGGTTGCGAGAGCAGAGGCAAAGAAAGGATCGATTCGAAGGTAAACAATGGCGGATCGTGTCGCGAGAGATATCGAGTGGGAGACCTCTCTCACCTCTATCATGTTCCATGCGCTCGATAGCGAGACTCTGCTCGCTTCCGCTTGTGGGTAACCTTAGACGGCCAGATTCGCAATCAATCTTGGATGAATTCTTTGGCTCGTTAGGTGCAGGTGCAGGTGCGGGTGCGGGTGAGCGACGATCCTCGGACGATCCTTAGCCTGGTCCTGCGGGACCACCTAGCTGGGCCTCGCCCGAACCCCGCATGCTCCCTGCACCCCCTCAGCACCCTACCCCTACACGTTACACACTACGCCACCTCGCGTTCCGCACTGCACAACCCCCTCAACAATGTCACATTAAGCATACTTCTTCCATTTCTTTCCTTCCGCCTTTTCTGACCGAACTTGCCGATGGACTCTCCGCTTCCGGGTTTGCTACCTTCGCAAACGTTGACTCTACGACGACCTGACGTCACTCCCTTCAACTAACACCGAGATTTCAATATAGCCCTTTCAAAACTTTCACGGAAACCACTTCCGTCCCGCGCGAATCTCGTTCATCTCGTCCACGGAGTGCAGCCTGATTTCATTCCTTTAGGATGACTGGACTCGACTGCGATCGGGATGACGGGAAATCGCTCTCAAAGCGCCCATGGAAACCAAACCAGTTGGGGACGATTCTCGTTCATCTTTTCCCGATGTCAGGTCACGACGCGAATTACGCCTCGGATGAAGGAGAAGTTTCGTGGTGGTCGTCGTGCAGTGGAATCTGACAGGAGTAAAAATAGGTCCCGATACCCTGACAGGGCGCGCAAGGCGCGGGCGCTGCACAAGGCGGTGGTGACAGGCGCGTTGGCTGAACGAAGAACTGCAGGAGGGAGAGAACGAACACTCGGGAGTAAAAGCGAGAGCACGGGAGAGAGAAAGTACGAGAGCCTGAGTCGTGCGACCGCGTTATTGATTGGCAACAACGGAACCAGGGGAGCCTGACGCGCCGCGAGGAAATGCAGCGTGTGACTTGTATGTGTTCGTTAACTCCACGATGGGTTATTCTTCATGGCAGCATATAGTATTATGTACAACCCAACATAGTTGCTTCGCGCCGAACTCATTTCTCGCACATTGTTCTGACCTGTCACTATTGTCTCCGTGATTCGACACTACTTGTATTCTCTTTCGATCAGTTCCAGCTTCACCAAACACGTTGAGTTCTTGGGTAAAAACCGCCCTTTTCCAAACTTATGTAGAGATCATAACCTTTTCTCCCGTTGATGCTTCAAAGTCACTGCTAATTCCAGCGGACTAAAAAGACTTTGATGAAAACCAAATTATCTAATGTTTACCAACTACAAAACGTTTCGAGGTATTTCGGGAATAGTAATTCGGATTTTCACGACGGGATTTCCTGCGGTGCGACCCGGAGATGCTCTGGTGGGCCTCCCGGATTTCGGCCAATATGGCGGTCGCTGATGGTGCCAGGCTACCACTGCCGAGTCTATAGGTTTAGGCGCCGACGACGCCAACGCGCGGCGCCGCGGCGCGTCGCTCACATTTATGTGCGACCACGCAGGTCACGAGCGACCCGAATACGATAAAAGCCGGCGTAGTGCGCGCTTGTACATTCGACATCGTCGTTCATTAGCACAGAGTCATATGATTCGCCGAATTCGGCACGCCATTCACAAAACAAATTTTCTTCAATTTCATCAAATTTCATTCCATTTCTTAGTTGTAGGTGAAGATAATCATTCCTGCCTTAGTCAGTGCCTTAAGACACATAATGCTTAATCATCTTGGAGAAATTATTATAACAAGGAATAAATACTTTCGATTTGGACTCCTTTTTCTGTTATCTACAGAGTTCTAATTCGGACTCACTACTATTTAAGACACTTCTGCCTTTATATTATAATTTTACGTCTTCTAATGATATTTTAACTCTACATTTTGTCTGCATATACCTGTGGTGATATGCAAAAGAGGTGTTTTTGTCCATTTTTTGAAAAAAATTGAAAACCGCTGAAAACAGGATCTATTTTTTATTTCGCATTGCTCTATCAGATCGAAATTTCGATTCAAAATCATACGGAAAAAGGAAATATTTGGTTTTACTATCTTAATAGTAGGATTTCGCAAAACTACGCTTTATAGTGGTTTTGAAAATTCAAATAGTAGCCGAATCTATCTAATTTGTCGAGGTTACTATTCAGGTAGTAAAATGGATTAAAAATGATGGCTGTGTCTTATTTTAACATCTAAATAGTGTAATACGACATGGGCTCGATAATTTGTGCTAAAAAATTTCACGGTAGGGCGCCAAATCGAGTTCTACTCCCGGTGTGTTACAAATCACATTTCCGTAGCTTTAAATGTGTTTTTTTTTTAGTTTTCAAAAATTAACTTATCACTTTTTTTGATAACACCACAGATACTACATCAAATTTTATTAAAATTAGCATTAACAACTACCCAAACGGAAATTTATTAAGGCCCCGATCAGGCGTGTAATGCCTTGATCAGACCCTAATCACAGTATTATTAAATTGCTACTGGGTACTTTCAAGCTACAATTAGCCCATTGGAGTATTAGCGCAGGGGATAATTACATTCCGTTTCGAAAGGTCCCGGTCTAAGTCCCATTTAATTGCCATGCCGCTAAAAAGTATGATAAGAACCTTTCTCTATGTACTATAAATAATAAAAAAAGTTGACTCGAAACCCTAGGCGATTCTCTGAACGTTTTAGATCGTTTTATATTTTTATTTTTTAATTTATGTACGTAGATTCCCGAAGAGGACGTCGCAATAAACAAAATAAATATATATTTACATTAAAAAAAAATATATATTTATATGCGCGGAAATATAATACAATATAATTTTGTTAACACTCCAGGAGTAGAACTCGACTTTGCGCCCTGCGGTGCAATGTTCAGGCGCAGATTATCGAGCCCCAAACCCGTCGTATCAAAAAATATTTTATGAAAAGAGGGCGAAATATCGTTCTCAATTAAGTGTGATTGTCACGCTCGCTTCGCTCGAGCGACAAACTTTGCACTCGTCGAAGATAATTGCGCCCTTGTTACATAATATACTATAATGTACACTAAAAAAAATGTACTTGACAAATTTAACTACCATTGAGAAGTGGAGTCGAAAATAGTTAAAAGAAAAACTTTTTTTGTTAAGGGGCTAGTCCAGTGGTTTCTTCAGGTTTAGAAAATAATTTTTATTTCATGATGGAGACTTTTAATCCATACACATCTTTTCGCACTTTGAAACTGACATATTTTAGTTGCAAAAAAAATGTTGTATATATATATATATATATATATATACATGTCATACTTTCTCCGCTGTAGCTGCGTGAAGTCGGTCCGATCTTAAAACGGCATTCAAGATATCTTGGGTCTAAATCATTTGAAATAAAAAAATCAACATTTTTCTTAAAATATAAGTTAGTAGCTATCTTGTGAACTAGAATAAACATTGTCCGATGAAAAATAACGACGTGGTTAACTTTTGAATTTTTAAGCGTGTTTTTTGCATCTTCAATTGTTTATAAAATTGCTGAATATTAATAAAAAATTAAGATTCTAGTTCAGATGATAGCCAGACATGCGTAGAACATCCCCTTAAAATTTCTGCGCGATCGGATGAGTAGTTTTATTTTAATCTTGAATGCCAGCTCAAAAAATACTGTTTCGAGAAAAACGCGTTTAAAGTTTTAGGTCTGAAATAGTGACTAAAAAGCGACTTACCTTAATCAGCAATGCCAGGACCGTAGAATCCAATGAAGACATTGAAATGCTTACTAAAAGAAAACAAAACAAAATAGCATGCATGCCTAAACAGGACCCACCCTGATAACACGACAGAGCACGCGGCGAGTACGCAAGTACGGCATTTTTTATATATCAACTTTTTATTCGGATTCTGAGTAATTTTCGAAACAAAATAATTTCTAGCCACTTTCAGCGTATTTCTGAATGTATATTCTATACAAAAATCATGTTTTTGAAAAAACGATTTTTTTATGAAAAAACCACTGGACTAGCCCATTAATATAACTTTGTTGCTGTTGTTAATTTGAGTATTTATACTTAAGTTAATATTATTTACCCAGTAAATGAAAAAGTATTCCGAACGATTGGTGATCAAGAAATGCAATACTATGCATAAAACTCAAAAAGGCATGCACTAATATAATAAAAAAGCAACCGCCAATAGCTGCACTAAAAATAATTCCACTAAAAAAAATTTCCAGAAAAATTCTTAGGTGATTTGACTAGTTTTTAACTACGTACAGTTGCAGTTACTGCCGTAAAGAAGTTAAATCAACTAAAAATATAGTTCTGCTAAAGTCAATTAAAAATATATCGCTCCAGCATGATCCATAGTTTTTAGTGTACTAGGTAGTAAGGCTCTAAAAAACGTTTTTAAATGTAGTAGAATTAACTGCCAAAATGTCGTTTCCATAACTATATTTTTGTTGATTTAACTCCTTTATGGTTGTAACTATAAACCTCTAAAATTCCGTTGAGGACCCATTGAAATACTTTCAGAAGTTAAATATAGTCAAATCAACTAATAATTTTTTTATTGTATTTGCTGAAATCTAGATGATAATTCAATTATAGGCCATTTTAATTTATGTGCAATCAAAGTATTATTTACGATATTTATTTGCAATATATTATTTCTGTTTCTGAAATAATCCTAGTTCAGAGTATGTATTAAATAAAAATGAATTTTTATATTTTCGGAAATGCTTTTTGTTGCTAAACAAATTTTTTGAATTCTGCAACTTTTAAAAGCATATCCTTCTCAGAATTCGCACTATCTCTTCTGGTTTAGAAACCACTATGAACTGTTTTATTTTTGCAGTCTTTAATCACGGGGTAAACTGTACTAGGCTAAATTTACATAATACAGAAAAATAGCTTGTTATAACAACTCCGTTAAAGTAGTAAACACAAAAGTAATGAATACAACAACAACAATTAGTAAATCGAATAAATCAATGTTTATTAGTGCTAGTTATTTAAAATAGTTACACTAACTATCTAAATTTGTAAAACATGTTTCTTACTACTTTTCGTAGTTACGGTAACTACTTTTTCTAGTAACGAAACGAAACTTTTAACCTTTTGAGCACGCGCCGATCGACGAGAGAAAAGCATTTTAATAGAATATTTTATGCGATTTATTATGTATTTATCGTCCATAAATACGAATTCGATAAAAAACAATGTATCGTTTGGCTGTATTTTCGTTACCATCTTAAATAATGCATGATTTCTTTTGGTTTTTAAATGTATTTAAATACAAATCTGGCAAACTGCTGGAAATACAAGTCGAAGCAGTACACAGGCTAACGCATTGAGTAAATTCCAGGGACTCAATTTTCATGTGGACTCGATTATTATGCAAGATTTTTTGCGTGTCTTAATTGTAGCAATTATACTTTGTATATAATAAAATAACGCTTGTACTAAAAATGTAATGCAGGTTTTGGGTGTCTAGTCCATATTTGTTAGTTACGCATGAATTGAAGAGATTTTTCAATTAATTAATTTATTAATAGTAATGTAGCAATACATTATAAATCATGATAAATATTAGTGACACTTATATGAAATGTGATATTAATTACAAAAATTAAGTGATAACAAATTGAAAAATCGGTATGAATAAAAATTCGTAATTCCATGTAGAAAAGTAATTGTTCTTACAAAAGAAAATAACAAGAAAGTCAACTAACCTGAAATAGAAACGCCGACTAGAAAAAGTCATATAGACGTGTACGCTACTTTTTGTAGTTGAAGCAACAACTTCTCTCGTTGTGTTGACTAACTATTTTTTCCGTCTACATCTGTAAAAATTTTAACATTAAAAAATAAATATTTTCGTTTTATAAACGTTTTCTTCGAAGATATCTACACGATTATTTTTTAAGAGGAGGTTTCATTTGCCAAAGCAAAACCTTTTCTTCTGAAAACATTTACTTAATTTATTTTATTATTTTGTAACGTGCTTTCGTCTCATTTTCATTATCAATGAATAGAAAGAATAGTAGACAATCGTAGGTTTCAGAGGCATGTCGTCGGTCGCTGCAATTTATGTAATTCAGCTTTTACTGCAGCCGCTTTCCTGAACAACGTTAAGGGGTATACTTTTATTATTGAAAACTTGTATTTGTCAAAAATTTAAGATAAATGCTTGGTACCTGAATTCAAATTACACCGACGTCACTAATATTATAAATAATTGTTCAATAATAGAAGAATAAATCGATATTCAATTAAATAATTGTAAAACATCTGTGGCATCGGTTTCAAAAACTTTTTATTCTCAATCTTTAAAGAGCATTTTGTCCTTACTCTGAATTGGTCATTATTGTTTAAAACGTGCATAAATTACAATATTCTTATGGCAGCCATTAAAAGGATAGATAATTTTCTTTATTTTACTATGTAATTTCTTACTATGGCAAGATGGTGATATAAACAAACATTTTTGTATGACAAATGCATGATTTGGGACATTTCATAACAATATGTTTAATCTTCTAACCATTGTTCAACTAAAAAATACTCACATGCATGTAAGAGATCATCCAAGGGTGTCGAATAACGATACGATACCTGCGAAAAGTCCACAAACTTTTAAAAAGACGCTTTAAATTTTACAGAAATAATTTTCGTCGCACCGAAAATTTACCCTGCGAAAGCTATAATGTATCATACGCAATCTTGCCAGTTCTTTTTGAAGAGAAATCGAACACGATTAGAACGAGTACAAAAATATATAGGCTTTAAGATATTTTCGAAATGAGGGCCACTGATTTTCATTGCTATAATGATTGTTTTGAGTAAATGAGTCGTAAAAAATTGTATTTTGGAGGTTGAAATTTTGACTTTAATTTTCTCTATGCTTTCGCCACTGAAGAGAATATATCTATAGTTTTGTTATTTAGATTCAGTTTTGACTACTGTACAATGGAATAAGATTAATTCGTTGCGGTGGGGCAGTTATTCTATTCCGTTGGGATATTCGCCTTTGTCAGTTGGATATATTGAAGAGGGATACATATTGTTTTGAAATTGTTCATTTACAAAAGCGACACATAAAGGAAGGTAACATTTTCATGATGATGTCTTCGAATTGCAGCTCCCATTTTGAAATTTCTGTCATCATATCCTAAAGTAAATGTCATTGTACCACAAGATCCAGAAACGCGATTCGATTGGATAATGCCTGCACATAAATAATAATTGTTTTTTAACAGGCAAAAATTCCATGCCGATTCTTGAACCTCTTTATAAAAGTTTCGGAGAAGATCATATTTAATAATATCAGACTACAGTTTTCATCGAAGTTGTGATGAACACAGCTATGGAAAAATCAGTTCTTTATTTGCAAATTGCAAGTTTTTTCAGCAAAATGTTATTAGTTTAAATGTATTGAAATACAAAACCCATTAAAGTAGCATTAGTAGTTCAAATAGAACTTCTGAGGAAAGAAAAGACAATAGAAAGAAAATCAATCAATATTATAATTGAGCCATCCGACGGTCGTGAACTTTCAGAAATAAGAATTAAGTGAAGAAAGTGCGATTTTGTAGCAGAAATTATAATATCCTTCTGGTGAAATTCGTCAAATTAATGACAAATTGACGATGGGCGACATGAAATGAATATTGAAAATTTCGTAGAAACTGAAAACTTAAAACCGGAATTAAAACAGTGGCGATGGTAATGATCCATAACAACAAATATTAAGTGATGAGAAAAAATTGAGAAATTCAGAACGTAGATTAATGCAATCTACATTAAAGTTGGTTGCTAGTTTAATAAATCGTTTTTAGGTTAGCAGTCAGTAGTTAGAAATAAAAATAAGACTGTGTAATTATGTATTGATGGCATTAATTTAAAAAAAGATAATATATTAATCAATAAGTAAAGATTATTTTGTTATGTATGCTAATTTTCCATTGTTAACTTCAAATTGTATTTATTGAGCCCATATCAGAAAAGATATCATTTCTTTTGGGTAGAGTGTACAAACATAATAAATAAGACACAGGAAAAGAATCGAATCGTATGAATAATGGTAATAATAACAATACTAATGTCCTTATTGCGCAAAATAAACCTGTACAATGGGCGTGTCCACAACACATACTGTTTTACCCTCGTAGATACAAGTAAAAATATAATAATTTACATGCTTTGTGATAGGCATAAAAGTAGTAGTCAGCTCGATGCTGAATTTAGCTTAGAAATAATAAAAATGACTAATGTCATATTTACGAGATTCCTAATGATACTCTGCAACAAAAAAGTAAACATCGTTTATAAAAATAACATTGAAGCATGTTTTCGAATATGGCAATAAAAATTTTTCTTCAAACATAATGAAGCCGCAACATAGTAAAAATCACGGTTTATTGAGGTTTTATGCATTTATTAAGAATACAAGTCATACAAAGAAAAATTTCAAACAACGAAGATAGACAATCAAATTCTCTACAGAAAAGATTATATTCATATTCATCCTAATATCAACACTAATGCTACTAAAATCAGGATGTACCTGAGAATAATTGGTTTGTCACATAACCCCATTTATAAAACAGTTTTGAGTTCTTGGATATTTGTAAACATTACCTTTGATATTACGACAAAAATGCATCCAATCTTTTTTGTTCAGAATTTGATGCTGTGTCTTTTTTTGAAATATTTCTTTTCGAAAAGAGTTGAAAACCCACAATGAAATATTTTATAAAAGTAAATATTGTTTAAAAAATCATAAGTATATAATATACTATAAAAATATTCAATGTTTAACGTTTTTTAAATTCATTTTTAGTGTTAATAAACAACTCTCTCATAACGCCTGTTTTATGATAAGGACATTTGCCTTGTGTCATGTAAGTAGGAAGGTGAAATGCGTTATTGAGATTTTGGCTTACCTTTATTATTCCGTCAACATTCGGATAAAAAATATACAAAGAATATATGCGCGGAAAATCAAACGTATAAACAAAAAAAAATTCAGTACTGAAATTTCAAATTATGAAATTAAATTGCCATCCAAGTAATAAAATCTACCTACTATTTGCGAATAATAAAATCGATGCACTTCTCGTATAACGTGTAGGTCGGCGGCAAGCCGATTTGTAGATAAAGTAGTTTGCCACGTAGGAGAGATACGCGTAAGAGAGTTTGCAGAAAAAGGACATATTGGTTAAAATGAAATTTCGAAAAATCTATTTAACAATACAATATCATATGAAGACTGTCGTGTTGAATAATGTGGTTTTATTTCATATTTTATTTATATATTTTTCACAAGTATTTATATAGTTTATGATTTTGTTTAGACCAATCCTTCAAATGTATTATTATCTTTATAATATATTATTCAATATAACTAAATATTAGGTGTATGTCTCATAATGAGCAAATACAAATATTATTACAATATACCAATCATTTTTCTAACATTAATTTCCTTAAATGAGAGAAACAGGTTAAAAAAACAGTTTTTTTAAGATGATAAAGAAAAAAACTGTTGTTCTTTTTTTAATTTTGCTTCTTTCGAATAGTCCAGGAGCTGGTGGACTTTTTGGTGGCTAATTTCTTCATAACTTAACCCTTTCTGTCACAGGCGGACAACAGTGTTCCACCTAGAAGTTATCGATTTTTTAAGGTTTATGAACAGATAGTTATCGATTTCGATGCGTTTTTTTTTGTTCTTGGCTTTCCTAAGACTGTAATAAGATTAACAAAAATTAATATTGCAAAATTATTTAAAATAATTATTGTTAATAACAAATTGGTACCAAGAAAGGCATAATTTTCAAAAGAAATTCATGCCAGGAAGAACTAATCGCTATTATTATTTGAAATTTAGTATCCCGGAGTTTCTGATGTCGCTGATTACCAATCCGGTGTCAGATTATCAAAATTCAAAATGGCGGAGCCAATATGGTCCACAAAAATGTTGAAAAATTATGTTTTTGTATAATATTTGTTGTATAGGGTTTTGGAGGTAGCTGATTACGAATCCGGTGCATTTAACATTGATCGAATTTTGTACAACGTATTTTATACAGTTTCTACTTTTTCAGCTATTTACTATTACTATTAGTTAGGTTTGTGACTCTGGTTTTGACTTAAAACAGTTCCCGTGCAGTAGAAAGAATATACAAAACTAAACAATAGGGAATTTAACATAACTGAATTTTCAAACAAATTTGGATTATTTTAATGATTTGTGATCAAATACTCGAGAATCACCAAAAGTAAAAACATTTTTGTTTTAATTTTTGTCCGGTATATTATCTCTGCCATTCAGATTATGATTTCTCACAAATTTTGTCGGTCATATTGGATTTGCTATTTTGAGTTTCGAAAATCTGACATCGGATTCGTAATCAGCGACCTCCAAAACCCCTTTATACCAAATATTAGCCAAATTCATTATCTTTCAAATTTCTGGTCGGCCATATTGGATTCGCCATTTTGAATTTTGAAAATCTGACACCGGATTTGTAATCAGCGACCTCAAAAACGCAAGTATACAAAATTTCAAAAAATGCCATGTCTTGATAAAAACGTGACTGAAAGGGTTAATATTTTTTAAAATGTTGTAATGGACATGAGTGGTAAGTTTTAATTAAAAAAAAATTTAATTCAGTTTTTAAATTCATTTACAATAAAAATGATAAATTTGCGTTAAGGTAGTATTTCACTTCCTGTTAATTTAAGACTTTCTGGCAAGAAAAGATAAAGTGTCGTGTGGGAGCGACTAAATAATCGAATAATTGACGGGGTGTCATGTTTTAAATTATTACATTTTGTTCACGAGCTTTTGTTGAGGATCACCCTTTTCCATCAAGCTAATTTTTTTGTCTAAAATATATTGACATGAGTAAAAGCAATCTTATCGATAATGTCCGACAATTTAATCGATACAAGACTAATAATAATTAAAATTTAAACATTTCCGTGCTCTTTTCGTTCCACTACTCAGTTTTGCCAACTACATATATTTAGTAGATTTATCTGACCCCAAAAATTCGTAAAAAAAAGTTGTCACAAAAAAGTCCGCCAACTCCTGGACTATAACTAAAATTGTAATACTTCTAATCGAATAAACAAGTTTCTGTCATTAGAGGAAATTAAAGTTAAAAATGGGTAAGGCTGTAAAACAGCTGTAAAATTTGTCTCATTCTTTGTGCAATATCATTTTGTACAATAAAGACGGATATTATTATTATAAATCTAATAATATGATTAAATTTGGAAGCTTTTTTACAATTTGATATTTGATACAGTTGTATTTTGAAAATAGAATAGTAGAAAATTAGGGTGCACCTCAAAAACCCGACAAATTACAAAAGAGACACTTCAAAATCTCGACATTCAAAAACCAGGCATTTAAAAAAACAGACATTCAAAAAACAGACATTTCAAAATGCAGACATATTTTGAAAGTCTGTTTTTATATTTGGGGCGTTTTTGTGAGTGCGCCCTTAAATGTCTGGTTTTTGAATGTTCGTTTTTTTGCAGTGTCTGGTTTTTGAATGTTGGGTTTTTGTGGTGCACGCCAAAATTACTGCAGAACGCATGGGTAAGTTTTTACCGCCTTTTTCCAGTCTGCGTCACGTTTCCGTGCCTTAGAATGCTATTGTAGTTTTTTTCGACGTAGTATATAACGACAACGATAGAGGGATTCAAACATCGCGTCGAATACACCAACGAAGTAAAATTGGCTTTAAAAAAGAAAAATTTTAATCTGTACATGCGAAATTTAATGATTACATTTATTACGACTGCATCAATTGACACCAATAATTTTAATGTGAAGGTGGCATATACTTTTATGTAATTTCATATGCTGTCAGCACTGCCCCTCCCCCTCCCGCGGTCATTTCTACATGAAACAGATTCTCTTCCCACTTGAGGGCAACTGGTGTTTTCATTGTGAGTTTCTAGAAGAGGCAAGAGTTAAAAGGTAAAAACTTCTCTTAATCCTATACTTTTTTCACAGCATTTCATGCTCTTCAATAGTTAATCGTAGTTTTTTACCGTAAAAGTAATAACAAATTACTTTAAACTAATATTTCGTAGTGTTTGTTAGTTTAAACATGATTTTTAGTTTAATACTTAAAATCCGTAGAATCTAGATATGAACAGTAGTTAAAAAAATTACACACCTCAGAAGGGCAAGCAACTAAACTTGCGCATTATATATTATATATATATATATATATATATATATATATATATATATATATATATATATATGACGATTGTCTCGGACATATTTACATCTGTAGTTATATTGACTTTTCATAACCCAGATGTGCTTCCGTATTAGAATTACTACAATAGTACAATGTAAAACGTCAGTTATAGAATAATGTTTAGAAATTCACTTTTAGTTTAAACTTCAGTAAACAACTATTGTTTTTGAATATGAAAAATTCATACGCTTATTTATATATTTTTGTTTCAAATGTATTTACTGTATACAGCATTTTCAGCTCAGAAAAAAATGTAAGAAGGCTGGGAATAGAATTAGACAAATGTCATCATAGCGAAGTTCAATTTTTTCAGGAACTGACAATGCTCTATACCCCTACAAGGTTAGTTCGTTACGTTATGCGTCGCTTTACGCGATCGATTTTAAGAATATATTAAAAATGCATTTCTCTCAATAACTTTGTAAGAGAGCAATACTGCAGGAGTAATTTTACCGCGAACTCGGTTAAATCAGTGTTCTTATAACCTACACGTCATTAATGACGTAAGAATAGTTTCTAAACGATTACATTGTGTACTTACTGACATGTTTTACATACATAGTGCATATAAAAGTTTCTTGAAACGAATCCGCGCGGTTTAAGGTATATACGTTTAATCAAATATTTATAGGTAATGATATACATACAACTTTGTATAGCATTATATTGAAAAACTTTTTAATATTGGGTTTAATTTAATTTAATTAATAGATTTGTTTCATTCTAAAATTTTAATCTTATAAAACGAGTAAAAAATTTCCTACCGATAATCCTACCCATAAAATTATACTCTTCGTTTGACTTTGATTTTCAAAGTACTAATTCTCACAATTTCCCGTTTTTTGACAAATTTTGTATTCGGCACTTTTGTTGCTGCAGCTAAAGAAGGATTTTATTTAGACAATAGCAGGATTATTTTCGAATTCTTTTTTTAACGGCCAACAAATGTACATTTTGAAACTTAACCTATCTTTTCTCGAAACTGAGACATGCTAAAGACATTCTGAGACTGTAATTATTTTCTGGACGAAAAAATGATTTGAAAAATTTTATAAAAAATAAAAGATTTTGACTTTTATCAAAAATGAATCTTGTTTTAATCAATGCAACAAAATCAAAATATTAACAGAAACTTCAAGTTCGATTCATTTAACCTCACTTTTCTAGAATCACAATCACAAAATGCTTCAGATACGATACTTCATTCGTCAAAGGTATAAGCAATGTTGGGCAGTGGAATTTAAAAACATGTGTAAATATTATCACGAAATTTTTGGCTTTATAATAAAATATTTAGTTCGTTTCTACCATTTGAGGGAACTAACTGTTTTACATTTTATCTATCTTAAGTTCTGATTTATTCATAAAAATGACATCCTCAGTGATCCTATCACGAAGGTTTTTTTGGAAAAATGTGATTCGTAAAATATGCATTTTATAAACATTTAGAGAGATTTAACCTCACTTGCCGTGATAGACGAATATTCCCCATTTATTATTTAAAATAAAGTCGATTTATAGTATTGAAATTTAAATATTTTTGTGCATCAACTTAACTACATTGACACTTTTGCAGATGATAAAATATATGATTTGCATCATACAACAACGAACAAGTTTTAATTTCTCCAAACATTTATTTTGAATACCCCTGTTTTATATTAATTGAGCCCTTCTAAATTCTGTACAATTCTGTACTGAGAAAAAGGATAGTTTGTTGTAAAGAAATATCATTCAATTGAAAAGTTAAAACCGTTTTTGTAATGTAAAAATGGTATTGTAATTTTAAAGGCGATTCATTTAATATTAGCATTTTATTTTGTACATAAGAATTGACTATTTGTTAATAATTAAGAAAAGTTTACTTTGAACTCGGCAGCTGCGCAAATTCACAAATGAAACATTAGACATTTGTCTTATACGATGTATTTGTTTATAAAACGCGCAAATTTAAGACGACGTACAAATAATATAAAAAAAATCCAAAACTTAAATTTATTTATTTTCACAATAACAACCACCGAAACAAAGGCACTCAATCGTTCTTAAAAACACAAACCAAACACCCGTGTTGTCATTTGAGGTTATGTTACGATTGGTTGCGACTTCCACCATTATATTCTGTAACTATTAAGAAATCATTACTTTATAGCTACAAACGTGTAGTATACAATTGGTTTCTTAATTATTAAGAAATGTTTCGTTGCATTTGATAGATATTTCTTACGATAGAAAATGTATTGTTTGCACTAAAGAAATGTTAGCTTTATATGAGATGAATAATTATTTCATACTTAAAAAATTATATTCGATTCGTCGTATTTAAATATACGATTTCTCAACTATTAAGAAGCCTTCTTTATAGTAAACAATCCTTTCCCTCAGTGTGCGGCCTTCTGCAAATGTTTTTTTTTGTCATTCTTTTTTTTTAATAAAGTTGTACGTTCCAAGTTGCATAATGTATCCAATATGGATGCAAAAAGTATTGTAACGTTATTTCTTTCTGAAAATTATCTGCAAAAATTAACTTAAACCTAATAAAGAGAATTTTTGTTTACCATTGAATTTATTGGTGTATTTTACAAACTTTTGCGCTATTTTAGGGAACAAAGTTCATTAACTGCAGGTAACGCCACAGTATTGCCAAATTTGCATTCGGTCCTGTGGAGCTGTGCGAAATCTATGAAATATAAATAATATTTATATTTTAAATATAAATAATGCATGCTTCAAAATAGTTTTAATTTTATAATATAATATCTAAGCCTTGTCTTGAGTTGATCAATTCATATTTAAGATTATGTAATTAGTGGCTTTTTAGCAGTTGTTCATATTTCTTAATAAATATTCAAATTATACAAGTTTTATTTGGGTTTTTAATGAAAGAGCTACTAAAATGCACTAAATTAAATAAAATTTTGAAAAAAGGTTGATGAACCTATAAAATATTATCTAGATAAGGATGGATTTTCAAAAATTTTGTTCTTATTTTTTTACTATGTTTGGATTGCTTTACTTGTAAAAAATTGCTGATGAAATAATTTTGTAAATAGTTTTTTAACAACTACTTCATATTGCTAATTTTTTGCCTGAACCGTCCTTTTAATGTTTACGGTTGCAGTGCGTGCATGGCATTTAATAACCCTGTACGTAATTGAACTTAATTACATTTCAATACTGAAATTTAAGAATTTTATTATTAAAAAAATGCAATGAAATGTAATGTACATCTTTCATTAAATGCAAAATACTAAGCATTCATTTTCATTTTTGCCATGAATAAAATTTCTGCAATATACACAAACAATGATTCAATAATATACAGTACTAATCATATTTTCGCACTTCATTTTGTTGAATCTGACAAACTTTTTCTGCGAACATTTTCAAAAGTTCTGCTTTTGCAAGCACATATGCGCGAAATATGACAACTTCATGATGTCTTCTTCTGCGTCAAAAAAATTGTTGGACAATGGGACCAGTCGATTTTAAAAATAATTATTGTACAAAGACGAACTATTGTATTACAATTTTATTCATCACAAAACATAACCTGGTAATCTTAGTCCATGTTTCCGTTTTCGGACAATAAAACGCAGCCAAAAACTTGTCGAACATTGTGATCAGTCAGTTTTACAAAACTTTATTAAACAAATCGTAGAATTATCGGACAATTTTTTGCCACAGAAGAAAACGCAATACTTTGGACAATTGTTTAAACTCGGGTAATTGACTCTCTAAATTCTTTGGAATGAAAATTGAGCCACTCTTTTGTTAAGAGTGAAAATTTTTCTCTATGAATTGTGACATTTCTCTCTATAAAGAGAAAAAGTAAAAAACTCACTCCTAGTGAAGTATCACTCTTAACAGAGTGACATTTTGTTACTTACAAAGTTTCAAGTATGCATTAAGCACTTGCAGAAATATACTTGGTACTGGGGACTACAAGTACAATTCTTTAATATTTTGATAATTCTAACTACTTTTCTTTATAACCAAATTAATGAAATTAAGAACGTCTTTTTTTCATTTGTAATCATAATTTCTTAATAAATAAGGTTTTAAATAACTAGCAACATATCTATTCACTTAACTGTGACCAGTTTTGTGCAGTTCTTTGTGTATTCTTTGACCTTTTTTTCGATACGTTTCTGTTATATTAAAAATCTCATTTTCTTACAAGTTCGACATATACTGTATTCTCAATCAACAGTTTTCAAATCAAATTGCGACAGTCTACTTATGCAGATAATAAGATTCGTATGACCTTTATCGTTTCGACGAAAAAACTAGACCTGATATAATAAACTTTCTGAATCATCATTCCCCTTCTAATTTACTAAGTTAATAATACCTAATAAGAAAACATTTTTTACTAATTTCAATTAGTAAACGTATTTTTATAACTTGCACTTCAACTGGATTAGTAAGATTCTTTCAAGGAATTAAGAAATCGAAGTAACGAAAACTTAAAGTTACGTGAAACTTTTAAAAGCATGATTTAATTAAGTCAATCCCAACAATATTCCATAAATGGACAGGACGGTAGATTAATTAGTTTATGCGAGTCGAACATATGTCCTTGCGGGGTATCGAATTTTCTCTACACTCAGGTTAAGTATACAATTGGGGAGCTTGAAGTTTCCACTGATTAAAGAGTCGCGAACCTCTAGAGAAGTCGTACGTGTCCACTTAATCTGAATTTCTGTCTTTATGTTAGGGAGAAGTTATGTTTGTATTTCATACCAAACCCACGTTAATTGCCATGTGTAATATGTTTTAATCAACTGATTTAGTTCCAAAGGGACTCATGAAGATTGTTATAAAAAATGATCAAAACGTGACGAAGTATTTATTGATGACATATTAAGCACATCACTACAATAAAAACTAAAAAAAAAGAGATTTGCGAAATCTGTAGATAGTAAAGCAGATCATGGAACGAAGTTTATTGGCGGAAAGCTAGATGTCTCTGGCATCGTAGACTAGTCTGCAGATGAGGAAAAGAGATATTCAGAGCCTAGATAACACCCGAGGGATGACTCCTCGAGCTTCGGTAAAGCAGAAATCTACATCATGTGTGATCTACCCTATCTGTTGCTCCATCTGAGCCCATCATTGCGAACTGCATGCCAAATATTGAATGAAAGGTTCCGTTTGTTTTCTTCCCCTCACGAGTTTTTTTGCATGATTCATCACTATGCAGGAATCATCGTAGGTGTTTTGCGTGGCCTTATCCTCTACTATGTTTGTATTAAAATGAACAAAACTGTAGCGCCGGTATTTCTTAATACCTAATGTCATATATTTTCGGATTTATACTACAAATCACAGATCTGATACAGATAAATAGCATTTTAACAATCTGGATTCCTTTTCATGGAATTGTAGATTCGCAAGTCATTTTGAGCAAGTACGGGAAACCCCTGAGGATTCCCGTGATTTTCGGCTTTGTGCAACATTTATCGCCGATATATCTTCCCTGGAGTTCGGCTTTATGTCTAAACCTCGTGTTTCAAATTCGAGATGTTCATTGTTGCGAAGCTATGTAGTAATGTTGGAAGTTTAGATCCTTCTCTATTTTTCCCTCCTTGTGACCCATCCGACCGTATCCCACTTATCTCTCAGCGTAGGAGGGGTGGAGCAGACAGCGACATTGTTTGACTGGAAGGGACTAAATGCGAAAAAGCCGGCGACAGTATGCGTGGGAGGAAGAGCGAGAGGGGAAAGCACCGAGTGAGAGAAACAGTGCCAAAGACCATGAGAGGGGGGCGAATGAGGAAAAGTGGAGAAGGACGCAGAAGCAGAGGGAATCTGGAAGAACACGTGCAGGCGTTTCTCGCCTTTCCGTGTTAGTGGGATATACCGCTAAACTGTTTCAGATTAAAGTTTGCTGCTTAAAGTCATATGATTGTTAATCATTAGAAATAAAGGGGTAATTTTCACCCCACGGAAAATCTTTAGGATTAAGAAGAAATGTCTAATAGATGATTTGTTTGATAACCCTGACAAATGGGAATAAAACTAAAGATAGTGTTATCAGAAATTTCTTAGTAAGATATATTTGATTGGAGTATCTCAACCATTGATCACTTATATGATCTGTTGATCGAGCGTTAGAAAAATCAGTGGATTCTAACGGCAAGATCGTGTAGACTCACACAGAGAAGATGTACACACGCAGCAAGGAAGGAGCGGGTCTGAGGGTACTCCCCCTAATGCTGCGGGACTGAATGGGTGAGGGGGTGGTATTGGGCGCTCTCACCCCACTCCCACTCCCACACGTTCCTGGAACGAGCCAACCAGCCACCCACTAGCCCATCCACCCAACCGACCGCCTGCCACCCCGCCTGCCCACCCACTCGCCACCCGACTGCCGTCGAGGAAACAACCTGCGACCGTATCCCGCATAAACGTTTCCTCGAGCACGATTTTGGACGAAGAGGACAAGCCCAGTGAACGAAGTGAGTATTACGAGTTTCTTAAGGCCATCCTGGTCATTTCCCGCGCGTATTCCAATACCTTTCTAATTATCCTTACCAACGAAAAGTGCATAATTTCGCGTCGAAACAATCGGAGTGACACATCGTTGCAGTGTTTTCTGTCATGCTTATCCACGGGAGTGATAAACTGACGCGAGTGTTAATGTTAAAATCGTACAAGTACGCGATTTAGTGCGCGATTGTGCAGGGCTGTACGGGGTTGCTGCCGTTGTTGAACGTGCAGCAGCTCCATCTCGCACGCGTCTCGTCATGAGAGATTTGAGTGTGTGGGGTGTGGATCGTCTGTAGATGTGAGAATTCCCATGTAGAGATGCGTGTACACACGAGAGAAGATGGTTTCGGTCGACGATATGTCGGGTGTCGCTCTCTACCTGCGTGACCGAGTCTGCGCCGTGGTCCGAATTGGCGTTGAAGAGTGGGACGTGGACGTAGAGAGGAGGATATCGAAAGAATAGCAAAAGGAGGCAAATTTACGGGTACGCATGATGAATACAGAAAATACGCCGGATGTCGGAATTCTATTCGGTCCAAAGTCCTTGCTCGTTGAATTTGTGTGTTCACCCACTGTCCCGATCACGTTCTCGTCTATTCAAACGGTGCGCCGACAGTGGTTCTCATTTGTCCAACAGTTTTAATTTGTCAGTGGGACAAACGAGTTCTGACATTCGCACAGGTCGCAAATTTAGTCCCATGGACCGGTGGCTTTTTTGTGCACTTGCTCCCAGCGGTCCAGTGTTATTATCTAAATGCAAATTAACAAGACTTCTCTAGACCAGTTTGACTCCATCAATCTACCTGGTCATGCTTTTAGCCACTCGTGTCTAAATTGCTCAATTCATTGTTTGGACCATTAACAGTTGTTATCGACTCGAATATTTTGGGTTGTACAATTGACCATTGACTTCAATGGGATTTAATGTACCAGGGATCATTAGATCAACAGATGATGGTTTCCCAGCAGTGTATGATTTTTCGTGAATTTGGTTGTTGTTCATTTTCGATGTGTCATTTCGACGCTGTTGATCTCGTCGTACATGGTGGGGAGGGACAGGAGAAAGACATTTCTGTTTCATGCCACCCTGCGAACCATCTGTCGAGCACAGGGGAGTCGGGGAAGTTAGTGAGGGTGTAAGGGAGAGGGCGCAAAGCGATAGGAGGTCCGCTCAGTGGGGGCTATTGATTTATCCCTCTCCTCCTATGTCTCTTTCCATGCTCCCTCTTCGACTTGGCTTTCCGCCCCTTACTCTTCCACACAAACAAATTGCTTCACATGGACAAGTCCGTTATGCTGCTTTTGTCCAGAAGTAGGGAGAGTGAAGTTTCTCTCTCGCAACCCTCACCGATCAATACCGACTCTTCGCCCATGTTTAGCCCCACACGTTGCTGCCCGCACTTTCTCCAATATCCGATATTTATGGGAATATTTCCAACCTCACGGTCCCTTGTCCAAAATGCAATGACCTTGTCCACTAACGACTGCTACAAATGATGATATAGAAAAGTAAACAACTCACAGAAGTCCAACATCAAAAGTAACGACTAACGTTAATCAGTGTCTCAGTTAGACATTCTATTTAGGAAAAGTACTTAAGTAATTTGTTAAAACATTTGTTTTAAGAAATTAGCACAAACGCGAGGTTAATGCACCGGGAAGATGATAGCGTATTCAACAATCAGTTTTTGCGTAACACTAATTAGTAGTGTTTTAATAAGTACCGTTGTACGTTACGGCGTCCACTTAGAATATCATTATCATATTTCACCTACTTCGTTTTAAATGTTATGATTTTCCATTTCATTTCAATTTTGCAGAATGTATTTTAAAATACTTTGTGGGTAGTTGCCATAATAATTACGTTTTATTTTTATACATAATTTTTTCACTTGTCATCAATATTTTCTCTAGCTCCTAATAGTGTATGATTATTGGATTTTGCGTGCATTCATATTTACTTTTCAATATTCGGAACTTTTTATTCATTATATTCTGAAAGTAATATTATTGGTCTTGACACTGTACTATAAAAATATCAATAATTCTCATATGGTGAGTGAATTTATTGATTATTCAGAATAAAGAGCAACTTTTATTCTGTTTCCCGTTGTATATTCCCTCTTTAAAAATATTTTTTCACGAAGTCGCTTTGTATATTTTTGAAAATATTTATGAACTTTCCTGATGATCTTCAGCGTTATTAATTTTGAATTATTATTTTTCATCAATTTTAGTCATAACCAGTTAATCAATGTTGTTTTTTGTTACTTTTAGCGAATGTTTAATACACAACAGGGTTTGTCAATATTCACTTTTATTATTAACTTTTCTTTATCTGCGATTTCTATTACACAATAATATTTCCTTTAAAATTCGAATTACATATAACACCAAGTGAACATTTTCTATATAAAACATTAAAATGTTTTAAAAATAACAAAAAAAATTTTTGTTTGTTGCCACGGATAATCCGAGTCGTAAACGAACACAAATATTTGTTTTCATTTTTTGGTCCCTTCGGGGCGGAAACACGGGAACAGGATAAAAAAAGCATCGAGTGTTGTGCACCCTCAATTCAATAATCTACGTTTCTCCAGTGCAGCAGCACTACCGTATAAGTTTACGGTATTTCGTCACGTTTACAAAACTATTGTTTAGTGTGAAGGGTTTTACAAAAATCATTCAATATGCCAAACAATAGATCTTTCACTCGTCGGGTCATTAGTCATTTTTAAGTGAACGAGTGCAATGTGTCAATTTTAATTTAGTGGCTCTCGTTCATGCCACAATTTACGTACACAAGAATTAATTGAGTCTTTCAATAACTTGAAATTGATTTTCTAAAAAATAACTGGCATTATTTAGTAGTATTTAGAGTCAAAATAATTTTTTAATAAATGTAAAGGTAATGTGTCCTTTAAAGTAATTGATTAAATAGAAACATTCAGATTTTCATTTATTTGCAATTTTAAAAAAAGATTTATTTTAATTTTATTAAACTTATGACGGCTCAAGAATAAAATCAATTAAAAACTTACCTAATTCAAAATCATGTTTTGTCATCGACATCCCAAGCACTGCAAATGCTTATCCAATTAATATATTATAAATATATTTCGTCTGTAAAAAAGATTTTTCTATTTAATGAAGTAGTCATAATTATTGAAAATTTGATATAAACATAATTATTTATATTTACTTACCATGATTTAGTCACTTTCCAAACACCTCATAGAACTACAACAGTATTGCGAGTCATTCTTAGTACATAATAATGTTTACATATATCGCCTCCCCACCCGCAACTACAGAAGTAAATTAATAAACATAGATTCATTCATAATACAAACAAAATAGTTTTTTAATTGACAAATATATTGTACACGTAACAATGAACTTCATACGTTTTCTTTTTGGGAAATTATTAATTAACCCAACTTTTTTCTTTGCATATTTATTAAAAAATGGAGGTTAATATTTTCATAGAAAACTGGAAACGCTTATATCAGAAAAATTGCAGGGTTTTTATTGAATTCTTACAAAAATAATTTAATTTCACCTGAAATATTGACAAAATGAATTTCGAAACAATTAGAGGAATATTGACATTTTGTATGACTATTCGGGAAAAACATGTTCTGTAACAGTATATAAGAAATATCACAATAAAATTCTGAAGGTTTTTATAACTGATATTCCGTCTATTTTTAAAGTAAAATCCAATCATATTTTGTAAAAATCCAGCGAAAATATTGTAATTTACCTTTTATACTAGAATGTTAAGAAGTTTAGAAATTTTTTAGAAAATAATTATTCAACATCATAAAACTTAAGTAAAAAAATTATTGCCGTGGGAATAATACTTTTCGGTTCTAGGCGGTAAAATCTTAGACTACTTTTTGATACTGTGCGCAAAGTAGGTACTTTATGGAGTCTTTTTCGTAAAGTGCGTAGACCAGTCAGTAAAGTCGGACTTTACGGACAAGTGTATAAAAAAAATATTTTTCCATGTATCACCGTATCTTGCATGCAGTTAATGCAGTCTCTTTGCACTCTTACTTCGAAAGTGCATCTTTATCGATGATAATTTTTCAGAGGGACTGGGGAGGTTTAAAAAAGCTAAACTTCAAGTTTGCGACCAACATTTCAGCTTCACAATTTTTCGCATCATAAAAAATGTAAAAAAATCCTTTTATCATTAATCGGATTCGATTAAAGATATTTTAATCTATCAGTGCTCATTTTGAAGCTTTTGTGATTTTTTGCAAGTTATCGCAATGGGCAACAGTGATTCGATCAATAGCTTCCAACATATCTAAGAAAAACTGAAAAAAATGTTTAATTAAAAAATACTTTTCGTTTATTCTTCATTAGTCGCAAGATTTTATGAACATTTATTCGAACGATAGGTAAAAAACATAAAATTACCTACAATGTCAAATATCATTGATTAACGTTGGATACAACGACTCAATTGGCATTTTTTGCGAAGACTTTCTCTTAATATATACTGTAAATGTGTTTAAAATGTAAATAATGGTTCATGCACACCGCATCAAAATATACTATTCTATAACTTTCGTTTAAATAAATCTTGCAACATCTTACACCGTATTTAAGATTAATTCAATTATCAGTTTTTCATAGATAAGATGAATATCACTGGACGAATCACTATCGACTATTGGAATAATTTGTAGAGAATGAGAAATGCAACAAAATAAACACTGATGCGTTAATTAATCTTGAATAGAAGCCAAGCAATGATAAAACAACGACATTTTTACGGTTTGCATCGCTAAAAAATGCGCAGCGGAAACATTGGTCCCAAACTTCAAGTTAACCTTTGTTAGGTCTCACTAATTCCTCTGAAAAGGTTTCATCAATAAATATTCACTCGAAAAACCAACAAATCAAAAAGCTGACAAATATGAAAACCGATACATAAAAAAATAGACACATCGGTAAACGGACATTCATTTTTTGAGGTTATGGTTTTCGATTTACGGTTTTCTGACAGTCGGTTTTTTGATCATGCGGCTTTTTGATTAGAGCTATGTTTCACTGTACAATTTTTTACCAGCTTATAAAAACTTACATTGTAAATTCCTGATTATCTTTCCTCTTTGAAGATTTTTTTAATAAAATTTGTTTACCTAATAGAATCTGTAGATATTAATCGTTATCTATTATAACAAATTATGGTATTATATTTGAGGATTTTATATATTGAAAATATGCAAACTATAGCTTTTGTTTACGAATTTTCATAATAGCAACGTAAGTAATAAGTCAAAATTATTGAACAGTCCCCCTCTACTCTAAAGGCACAGCAAAGGCACCTGTGTAATTAACTTAGAGGTTAATTATCTCACTAACCTAATTTATTATTCAACGAGCGTGTAATGTGAAGATACTAAATAGTAAACTACTTGACTATATACCAAACTTATTATCCAAACGTTTCGTGTTATGTAATTAATAGAATTGACCTTTTAATGTGATAGTAATTTGTCTGCGTTGGGTTTTAGCCACAGCTCTTTGTAAAATTTGATCGTACATTACTGGTTTCAATTTTCGTCACGTTAATAAATCAGTTAATATATCATTACATATTTTCAGTATAGTGCAATAAAGTGTACAATTTAGTGTATTTTTAATTAACTTTGAATGCTAAGTGCACAGTATTCATTTTTTAAATATTTGTCTTATAATGCTTAATAAACACTAACCCGCAATCAGCTAAATTTAAGCAAAAAATTAGTAAACATCAATGTTGAATATCTGTACGGAAAATTATCATAGCTTAAAAAATTGAACGGCATAGTTACAACTGCTTTGATGTATATTATTGTTATCGATTAAAAACTTACCTGAAAGAGTACTTTTTTAAAATCTTATGCTAATTGCTTGTCAACTGCAAATTAATCATTATTTCACTCACAGGGTTTTGGAAGGTATGACTTTCAGCGTTTTTTTGCGGCCTCTTTTTATGGGAGTTATGAGTATTGTTTTTTTTTTAATTTGTTTTCTTTTATCTTGAAAACTATATAAAATATAAAAAAATGTTAAATAAGAAATTATTAAGAAACTATTTACAAACGGAAAAAAAAACAATGAAAAAATATGTTAAAAAAAAATAGATTCTATATATAATAAAATAACATAATAAGAGAATAGAAAAGAACATTTTTCTTTTACATTTTTTAGGCAGAAACAAATTTCTTATTTAATCCAATGATAAATAATATAATTATCTACAACAATTCTCCGTAAAGATAATAAACTTTGAAATTTAATACATTTGACAAAAGTAATAATTGCTGGGAAGTGTATATTTCATATCATATAATATCTCAAAGAACTTAAAATATTACGCTTGTAATTATTTCTTGCATGATTTAAGAAATTTTTATTATTTGTATTTTAACTGATTATTTGAAATTTCTCAGATAATTATTATTTATATTTTATTATTAAACGGGTGGATTCGCTCTTTTTATAGAATTGTTTACATTATGTATCATTTACAAATTTTTGCAGACGTCAAAAGAGCGCCATAACTCACTTTTGCCGAAAATGTAGGAAACTTCAGAAACTTAAAGTTCAACAGCGGTCATGAGTCAATTTCCGTCAAAGAAACATTTTCAAAAAGTAACAAACGAGTCTTACTAAATAAAAAAAATTAATTTTTTTGAATTTTTCACATATTTTCGGGTTCTTCATATTTTTCATATAATTAACATTTCCAATCAGCATTTTTAACATTTTTCTTTAAAAATGTTTTTTAATAAAAGCCGCTGGCTCGGGAATCGGAAGGATTCCGACCGATGGCGCTTGGAAAATATTTCAACCATGTTGAAATGTTTGATTGATGCAATCACGACCAATTGTGTTGCAGGAAGAACCCACCAAATTAAAAAAAAAATTTGTTTTGCCTGATGGGGATCGGACTCACGACCTACGACTTCGTTGTCCAGTACGCTACTGCATATTATTAATTTTTCTGGTGAATTTTGTAACCCAAGATTTATTCTATAGTACATCGATATTTCGTGATAAAATTAATAGAACTATCTGTTTTTTAAATAGGACAAGTAATATGAAAATCCGTTTTTTATAAACAGTTAGGATAAACCGAAGAATGTATTAGTGAACATTAAAGCGTAAAATATGTTTGATATAAACGAAAAAACTTAATTTGCACTGAATTGCGTTTTTATGTTAAATAATTGTTATTTAACATTTTTACAATTATAGTACTACCATGAGACTAATATATGTTGATGATAACCGAATTATATTACACAGAAATATTTTCTTTTCTTAAAAAATGTTTCTTGAAAAAGTTCTTGAAAATAATCTTAAGTTCATCAGTAATATTTAGCGAAATAATATTTATAGAATAGATGAACCTTTTCTGTGATATGTCAATGACAACAAAGAGAAATATAAAAAGGAAATAATTTCTCTGTATTCAAGTAAAAAAATACCGATTTTAAAGTGACAAAATTTTTTTTGGCTTTTACAGAATCATCAGATTTATAGTGTATTACATGTAATCGTCTCTTTTCGAAATTAACAAAATAATAAATGCCATCTGCATTTATGTTTATATAAAGGTTGTTTCTTTACTGCGTCACCTTCATTATTAATTAAAACTTTGTTTGTAATTAATAATTAAACAATAATGTTCGTATTAAAAAAATAATCTACACTGATTATTTTTGTTTTATAGAAATGTCATGCATATACTTCACCTTCTTTGATATAATTTTCCACGTCATATACCAGCATATTTAGAACAAAAGTCACAATTTTCATTGCTTATCGTAATTTTGAATAATTTTGCATAAATGTTCATGTGGAATTATTTTATCAGAATTTCGAATCATTTATATTCACGAAAAGGATAACACTTTTAACATTTATTTTTTAGTGCACAGAGTTACCTCGTTACTGTTTTCAAGTAGAATAATTTACTATTTGGAATTTTAAATTTAAATTTTGAAGGATTAGCATCATGTATGCACGCTCTGCAGGGCGCTGGAATGAGAAATATCCTAATGTGGATGTACTTATTTATATCTTCAAGGCAACGTAGAGGATTTTAGGTATAGATGAATCTTTCTTGTTTACATTTCACACGCCAGTGACCATTCGTTCTATTCCGAATGTATTTTGGGGAAGGAACACACTTTTTTCAATTTTATTAAACCTGATTTATTCCATGTCTTTAACACTGTGCATTTTTATTCTTTATTTATTTTTAAACCAGTCAGTGGAATTTGTTTCAACTAACCATGTAAGTATTGTTCTTACCATATGGGAATGGGACCTTTATGTACTTTACGACGAAGAAGTAGATAAATGCGACTTTTGACCTGTATTCGTCTTAAAATAATGATTCCGATATTGGAGGTAACACTTTCAGTCACTTATTTTGTGTACTAAATTTTATGATGAATTAGCTTGTAAATTCTGTGTTCGTAATAACAAATGATGGGATTAATAATGATTACATAAACACAATACGAACATTCTAAATGTAGCAAAATAATAAACTTAACATTGTGCTGTTATCGTAGTTTCATTTTTCTTCAATCTGAACGATTGATTTGTATTAATCAAGTTTTGTTGGTATTCATAAATATTTGTAACGCTGTCATGGAAAGTATTATCGTCTTTCCAATTTATAAAATATTGCATTGAATTTGAAATGTTAAATGTTGCAATTCATTTAAAGTATTCATTGCTTAATTAACGACTATATTTTACATGTAATTTCTTCCACATCAATTTCTGTTTATCTTTATTCTTTCTTTATTGTACATAATACAGTAAAAATTATCCAAATTGAATTGGGTTTCATATTTTATGTTTTTCTATGTCTATGTGGACATGTGGTGTATTATTGAAAACAAGTTCTTTATTAGTCAGTTATTAGTCATTTTTAGGTACAATTTGCAAATGTCAAAATTTGTATTGTTGTTTGTTGTTGTTTTGAAACATGGCCATTAGCTACTGTAATATATAATTAACTATTATAATTACTTTTTATATTCACATACTTTCTTCTTTATGCTATTCACATATTTTAAAATTTTTCATTATTTTTATCTAACGTCCGAAATTCTTCTGCAATGCAGAGTTATTTTCAAATTTTGTTGGAAATAATCTTCAAATGTTAAAATTATGAATGATGAAAAATTAAGAAACGCGTTCTCCATCTCCATCAATCACAAATATTAGATTCTTTTTATTATAACAGTATTCATATCATTTATTTATTACTTATTAATGCAAAAAATACATTTCATTTATTGCCTTATGCGATTCTATTATGTTCAAATAATTGTACTTTTCATCACTGATAGTTTATCATACTTTATATAGTATCGATTTATTATCAGTTTTAGTACACGTTCTGTGGTTATTGTGGTATTCAATGATAATAGATTCGCATTCGTCTACAAGAAAATAATTTTTAAACAACGTAGCATCGTAAAAGTAGCGTTGTCAACATAAATTAGACGGAAACTCGGAGTAGTGCCATTCGCCAGTCGCGGAGTAATTTTCTAATTGAAACGAAATTGTACTTAAAACGTCATAAGGAAGGAAAATAATTGAGAAGGTTCGCGGAGACGTTCCAAAAAACAAAATAACAAAAGTACTTTGTCCATTCTTTCTTCCATTTCGAAATAGTTTCGAGGGGTTTTTAGCGAAGCGACGTCAGCGTTTATTCCATTTGTCGAGAACGTGCTCGACGGAACACACACTCTAAAGAAAGTGGAAGCTTCTCCCTACCGGGCCTTTCCTACCCAAATCAATTTTCAGCTTCACTTGAATGTGCCTAGAATCGAGAACCTATCATCCCCATGCAAAACACTTAATTGTGATTGTTACACGCATTGATTCAGTCACGATGCACCAATTGCAGGCAATTTACTTCCAGATCACTACTATTTAGACGAGCTCTTGAGGGAAGGGAGATGAAATTTGATATGTCTGATGATATCAAGGACTTTCAGTCAATTAAGTTTGGATTGAAATATTTACAAATAAGTTTTTCCATAAGGAATTCTCTTCTGTAGACAAACCAAACAAAAAGTTCAGTACATTACCCAATTCATGGAGCTATCAATACATTTATATAACGCAATAATATGATATTGTTTGACACGTGTCTTCTTTTCTTATCTATATAATTTCGTTCTTTAGAACTTGGAAGTGGCTGATCAGAAATCTTATGAAATATTGATGGAGAAGATAAGATCATATCGCGACATAATTGGTTGAGTTGATTACTTACATAACTTGATATTGTTGGACCAGTCTCATTACATATTACCTACAAATACCCATACATTATAAAAATGGGATACTATTATACAATAACCAAAATAATAGTAGTCCGACTCAAGTGCAATTCATTATTTCATATTATAAGCCACCGACGTTGTTTTAATTTTTTCTTTATCGAATTTCTCGTCATATCATCTACTTCTAGATTAATCGACGGCATAGAATCGCTGATTTAAGTTTTGGAAAAAGCAAAATTCATATACAGTTAAGTAAGGTGTACGAGATGCGATGGTTCTTCCATCGTATTAATTCAGTTTGTGTTTGTATACTTCTTGACATTCGTGGTTGGACGCAAGTCATCATCCTCCCATAAAGCTGAATATTGCTCAAAACATCGCGCTAGAACTCTTTTTTAATATTTCCTCCTCCAAAGGAATTTGGTGAACATAACCTAAGTAGATGAAGATAGCAAATATCATCTCTACGATGTTCATTTTTTTCGGTCCGACCATTTTTGACAACGTTATTCAGGTATTTAGGTCTCGTTGATGTACATTGTTTCTATACTCCTTCTTATGAAGAGTTTCATACTCAAATATCAGTAAAAACACAACAATGCCGACCTCTCCACTCTTATGTAAATTCTCCAACATTTATTTGATGTTACTGAAATACTAATGTTTTCGTCGATGATGAAAGTCAACCTGGAACTGAAACTGTAGACCTAAGCATATAATTTCTTCAGGCACTTGTACAGCCTAATTTCAACTACCTCTTATATCATACATTTTCCATAAATAAGTTTCGAAAATGGTACTGCATAAAATTTCAAACGAATTGTTAGATACATCGTAAAGTTCACCTAGCGCTTTTAAGAAAGTGTGTTACCGACATTTGCTGATCACACTAAAATCAAACATTGTAAGCCAGAACGAGGCTGCCATTCATTGAACGAAATTTTGCCGAATCATTTTAAGCTGTTCATTTAAATTCCGAATACTTTTTGAATACAATAAGTTCCAAATCATGAAAGTCTCTTGTTGTCAAGTTAAGACTTTGACCACGGATGGGATATTAACCAACATCAGATGTCGCGTAACCTTAATAGGGCCAAAATAGTGGGGATGAACTAAACCGAATGGGTGCTCTATTATTTGTTTATTAACGCCACCATGTTTGGAATTGACGGCTTTTTGATATTGGCATCTATAACGAGGAGAGCGAGAGTAGGAGAGGCCAGCAGCACGAGGAGAGGGGGACACCCATACACTGCTGGCGCTACTGAGCGGATTTCTTTGGTGTCAATAAGGTTATATGGAAAATCGGAAAGTGCCAACTCGCCATGATCATGGTCAATTACATAATTGACCTTTGGAAGATCCAAATTGGGTTGTTCAATTACATTATTCGTTCAAAAAAATTGTTTAAACTATTTATAATATGCAGTCGTCATCTATTAGGTCACGCTCCTTGCTCATCATTTGTGAAACCAACACGGTTAATATGCGCCCAATTTTCTGATTGCCTGGAACCGAAGCAAACGCCCTAACCTGTGCCTGGATTGTCGTTAATTCGCTTTCGTTGTCTACAGGAAAAGTCGAAATATCTACCTCCATCATCCCACTTTAATCGCATTGCGCCAGCCGTACAGTCGCAAAGTCGTTAACCGCTTCTCAGGCTGCCCAAGTTTCTCGAGACTGCGATTCAATTCCCATTTGGCTGCTCGTATTTTCCGGCACTGAAATACGCCTTTGGGACTTGGGTATAACTGCGGTTTACCGAACCCCCGGCGTTATCGGGTGCTCGCTGGGCTTTGTGCCGAAATTAGTATTCACACCGCGTCGCGTCACTTTGAAGTCTATGCGTTTCCAGTCGCCAGCGGATAAAACGAGCCTATATGCTAGGTATATATGCTGGGTAGTTGCGCGTAAAGGACTTTCGATGCTTCCGCAATATTGGACGCGCGACAATGATAGAAAAGCAATTTTGCCAAATAAATCCCTTTATCGTTCGCCCTCAACCGATTTCGTCCTTATTGCAGCTCGCCAGTACAATACCTTCGGAATTAAAAATTTCGTGATTTCAAAGAAAATCTAATTTTGCAACCCCCCCCCCTATTCCTGGCATCGATTGCCGAAATCGCGTCATTATGAGGGTGCGCTCCGGTTTTGAATATTTTTGAAATGCAGACTTCACGAATTCATTTGTGAACATTTGTGACAATGTTAAAACGAACGAGCGAAAGCAGGAATGGAAAGGGGCAAGTTTGCAATTAAAACTCTCTATTAGCGCAATATTATTTGCAGGTAATGCAGCGAAATAATGAATAAATCGATCGGACGGAAAACTTAAAAAATATTACCATTCGAGATAAATAATTTACGTTTCGCTGCACACGGTCAAAAGCAGCCGAATATATAATAATTTCCGAGCACATAACGGATATCCCTGAGCGGATATTCGAGTCTTTAATTTTCGTTTTTCAGGTCTGTTGAACGTAAAACTATTTATAGTTCTAATTTCGAACTAACCTCGCGTTTTCAATTGTCCCAGTTGTTTTAAATTTACGGATGCACTGTTAAACTTTGCCGAGTGAAATGCGAAATTTTTAAAATACTATAAAATAATTTTCGTAGTATTTCGTTATTTTCCTTTCAGTTTTATTGAATGCTACCGACTACATTTGTGAAACTCTAATAGTTAAGATGTCGAGGTCCTAAGCACATAATTGCCTTTGTCCTGAAACAGGGAAAAATTCCATCATGCGGCCAAATAATGCATAATGTTACTTCCACAGGTTGAAGCGCAGGTAGCTGACCATACGAAGGTTGGCAAAAGGGAGCCGAGCGACTAGTTCAAACACTTCATTGGAACCCTTTCGTCCCATCTCCATCGTTTCGAGATGGAGAGTAGCAGCGCAGGTATTGGGCGCCTGGATTGCTACGAGGACATGTTCAAGGAGATCACTAGAAAATTGTATGGCGAGGACCCGGACCATAGAAGTAAATTAATATTAAATTTTAGTAATTTAATCATGTACATTTGAACATTTGATTCCACTTTACTAACATTTCAATTTTAGAGTATTACTTTTCGAAATTTTCTTAAAAATTTAATAATTCTCAAAATCAACATCCGATAAATTGATTTATTAATGTGATTTGTTTCACGTGACAAAGGATACACGCCTTCGGCATTCACGCGCGTGCTTGGGGTCGAAGGGATTTCTGGAAGTTGAGATTAGTGTGTATCAACCATCGGCACTTTACCTCTGATTGCATTGATAAACGTAATCGATTGCCGCCTGTAGGCGTATGGTTAGGGCGTGTAATTAAACGCGATACCTATATCACGCGCAGCACCGATGCTAGAAACGGCTAATTGCTCAATGCTGCAATTAGCCGAGTCTATTGGCTCTTTAACGATAATATCCGACTGATTTCAGGACGGTTACTATACATTTGATTAATTTCCTTTCACTAGCATCGAGCGTGCAGAACGAATTCGAAGCTTCTGTAGCTTACAAGTCGGAACCTTACAAGTCGGAGCCATATAAGACGGATAGTTATAAACCAGAGGAGGACAACGAAAATGGAACCGATGGTAGCGACGATGGCAACTGGACCCTCGACGACGAACCTCTTAAAGGTACCGATGGCAGTCGAATTGCTGCATACCATGCTGGAAAAGCGACCTGGAGATGCTACGAATGTGGTAAGTTCAACATCCATTGAATCTCATAAGTTTAAATTTGTGATACAATATTTTTATTTAATTCCATAAAAGTGTTTAAAATGTTATTAAATAACATTCAGAGAGAGTTAGGCAGCGTGGCTTTGTCATCTGGGATCACTCGATTTTTTCATGACGACCGTTGAATAATTAACACGTTCTATGAAATGCTGCTGGAGACAAAAGAAACGCAGTATAAAGCGATCGAATTTTAATTGTTTCATTACAACGCCCCTTCAATTCCATTTGCTTGTTTTACAAAATCGTACGTTGCATTAATTGGATTTCAAATGATTGTTATTCCCGGGAATACATCGTTACAATTATAATTCGAATATAAATTGTGAGAAACATACTGCATGACCATTCGTGCCATTAAAATACGAAACTAATTCATATCGCAGTACTTCAATTAAAAACTAATATATCACGAAAGCGTTCATGCTCTTACTGCTGGGCATTTGCACATAATTGGAGTTCTTTCCATGGGTTGAATAATAGTTGAATTTACTTTAAATAGACTTTAGGAAACGAATGTGAAACAAACGTGCTCGTTAACTATAATTTTGCATTACTGTGATAAAAAGAAAACGAAACTTCAAATTGGATCCTATATTATATGATTTTTTTTAAATGTTTTGTTCACGATTTGTGTGAATTGGTGAAACTTCACAAATGAATGTATTAAACTATTCATGAAATAATTTTGTAGGAGATTGCATGGGAGGTGGACCACGGGACGTTGCTGAGCACTTTGTTGAACTGCACTCAACCAGGATCATCGCAGAAGATTCCCGAGCTCGTCATCATTCTCCTCGAAAGGATTATCTGCAATCCGATTTGAAACTTGAAGAGGTTGTCTGTTACCTGGAAAGGGTACGAGATCGAGCTGAAAGAGTTGCTCCTCCATCGCGTAGAACTCAAGAAACTCAAACTGTTCCAGCAGCGTTGATACCAGCCACCTCTACATTTTTGCTCCAGGAATTACCTACAACACCACCCCAACAGTTGCACCAGGTAAGAATACCGTCCAATAATATTCCTAATGGAAGTGAATTAATTTATATTTGCAACGATCAAAGAAGATTTAATACTTTTTAATTACCGGTGATAAATATTGCATTTCGTTTCATTACTCTCGTACATTTTGAGTCGACTAAAACTGTTTTGCTGCAATTTCTCTATGGCTCATTCGAGATGTTTGCAGTATCGCGTAGACATTTCGGTGCAAAGACAAATAGCACGCATTTACCGAGTGACCGCGTAGCGGAGTAATCTTTCCGAAGATTTCCCACGTGCCGATGATTTCCCCAGGCGAGTCTTTTCTTTACGGTAAGCGCATTTACGAGAATATTTTTTCCTTTGTTGCAATGCAGAACTCTACCGTGATGCCAGCTACAGCAACAACGCCAGCCAGTGGCAAAAGATACACGTGTCTATACTGCCCCTACGGAACAGACCGACGAGATCTTTACACTCGTCATGAGAACATACACCGGGAGGAGAAGCCTTTCCACTGTTACGTTTGCTATAAGCCTTTCAGCAGAGCTGATCACGTAAAAAAACACTTCCTGAGGATGCACAGGTATAATAATTGTCCAAAATTTTTGAAAAGAACTAGCATGATTCGTCCGAATAGAATATAATTGGCAAAGATCAAGATTTAATGAGTTATTGGTTTGTTTTATGTTGTAAATAGAGAACATACGTACGAGCTTTCAAGGATACGGAGACCTGCGGGGACAGCGGTGACGCCAAAAGCAGAGCCCGGAACAGCAGCTGCTGGGAATGGAAATAATAGCCAGCATACGAATTACCCCTCGGGCTATAACAACAACAAGGGCTATCAGATGCAACCAAACTCCAGTACTGGAAACAACAGCGGAACTCTTTATCAAACGACGAATATGTCACCGACTGGAGTTATTCCTGAGACTAATTGCGGGAACAGGAGGGTGCAGAATGGGGGATGTAATAGCAAAAGTCACCTTAAAGGTGGTTCTAAAGGAGCACAAGAGCGAAGGTAATGAGCGAAGGGATATTCAATATGATGAACAATAAAATCAATAGATTATTCAATTCTAATAAATCAGCGTTGATCAACAAGAACTATAATTAATATATTATAATTTTCTAGGTACACGTGTTGTTACTGTTCCTGGAGTGGTGTCGATAATTGGTGTCTAAAACGTCATCTTAATACGCATCTGAAACCATTCGCATGTGCTCTTTGCGAATATAAAGCTGCTCGTGCTGAACGTTTAGCAACGCACGTTCTGAAAGTTCACAATAGGCGACAATGTTCAAGGTGCCCATTCCTAGCCGAAGATGCGACACAATTGCAGGTGCATCAGCTACATGTCCATCGAGTCAGTAACACTAATCCACCAGCTTCTACAACTAGTGGTCAATCATCTCCTCAACAGCAACAGCAGCAACAATCTCCGAACCGCCAGCAGCCGCAGCAACAGCCACAACTTCAACAACAACCACAGCAGCAACAACAGCAACCAATGCAGTAAGTGATCAGTTCCATCCTTCACTATAACATTTGTATTATTGTACTGAAACAACGTTAACTATAATGACAATTTTCTTGACAGTCCGATTGGTGCAGGAAGACCACCACCAGGTCCACCTGTTTTTCCGGCATCGAGTCCATCAATTGCAACAGCAACCGCGGTACTCCCAACTTCGACTATACTTGGGTAAGCAACCTGGTACTCCTTGCACGATTGTCGATTTCATTTGTTAAATATCACTTCATTATTACATTTATAGATTTGATATATTGTTTATAAGTACTTTTGTATGCTGTTTAATAATTATAGACGTTCTTATTATGTTACGTTTATAAATTATTTTCGTCAGCCTCAGCAGCTAGCACCAGTCGTTTTTGAGTTGTCATTTTTGTTTACTTTTCAACACGTAGAAGTACTTGTGTATTATTACTTCGTAGCTTTATGGACTTTTCCGTAATTTTTTAAATGTACACGATTATTATACTAATACGTAGTCACACATCTGCTTCCTACGCTCGCATCTGTTTTGTTCGCCACAGTTAAAATTGTTTTGTTGCTTCCTACATGTGTATTATTCTTATTCGTTTAAAACGAATGTTTTGAATTGCGTTAAAAATGATGCGATCGTAACTTATGGAACAGTGCCACTGTAGTAGCAGCAACGAGATGGTAAGAGTCCATTCCATAGCAGTCATCTCGGGAAGAGCGGCATGAATCACTACTCGCTTGCGATCGGTGCAGCTGTAATGACGGCAATGATGGCGACGATCAGGCTGACCTTGGGCTGCAAGACGGTTCAAGGTCATTAAAAACAGGATATCGAAAGTGAAAAAGACGTTGAAGTGCTGGTGTTTTAACATTTGGTCTTTTACATTCAGTATCCACAATGGCAGAAGCGACGAAGAAGACAGGGATACCACGAATTCTAGCAGCGACCATGAGATGTCTTCGTGCGATGGTTCGTCTGAAAGAAGGTCGAGAAAACAAAGTGCACCGAGAAAGGTAATGTCAGCAAGTCGTCATCTTGCGAAATCTGAAACTAGTTCCCAGCTGATAATGACGAAACCTATCAAGAATGACCACGGAAATTCAGCGCTGAATGAGCGTTTAAAATTGTCAGATAAAGAACTAAAGGGCACGGCACGCCCTCGAGGGACGACTACACGGGCTGGCCACTATCGACCTTATCCTAACATAGACCCTTTGATACTGCAGAAATTATGGCGACAACATCGTCTAAAAGTACAGGAGGTGAAAGAGAACGAAAATAGTAATTTTCCCGACATTATGAACGAAATTACTCTGAAGGCTACAGTCTTCACGAATCCCCATTTCAATTACCAAAGATAACGCTTGGAGATGCCTCCAGGTTTACCAAATCGAATGTTAGGATGACAATGGTAGTTCTGAGCAAGCCATGTTATTTCTATAAATTCGTATTTTTTCTACCTTAATAAACGCACACATGAACTTTTATTCTATTTTTTATTTCTTTTTTACAACGTCCGGTGGAACGTACGTTCGTCGGATGAATGGACGAGGCGCTTCTCAAGAGGATAGCCCTAGGCTCTTCTACGGTAAGTCGAAACGTCTCGATTTGCCAACGTTAAAGAACCGAGTAATGAGGCATGAAATTTTTACAAGGCGGAATAAAAAGTTCGTCGTAGGAAAGGACACGAAATCACGTATATCGTCGTGGATCTCCGGTGAAGAGATTTTATTGTCGATCTCGTAGCTCTGTTTTATGACCGACGGTGGAACGCGGATGGTTCACCGGCAGTAAGAATTCAATATGTGATTGGTACAAGTAGTACTCTAAGTCGATATTAAAAGCGAATAGAAGATGCGCATCTCTCGGCGCTGTGTAAGGAATAAGTGATAAATAAAGCGCGTCGAATTGATACTTTCGCGAAGTATTCGATAAAAACCTGTTCGCAAGCAGCTGAGATTAGTTCACACCGAATTACATTCGTATTATGATTTTACTTACCGGAAATGCAGAATTGGGTACACGATTTTTATACGCAACATCAACATTTGTACAAATTAGTCGTATTGTTTACGTTACAATATGAAATTTACGATACCTGTACGGGATGTTCTGTGAGTATGTAAACAACATTTTACGAATAATAAATTCAATGTACATTCTCCAAATTATCAACTCCATAAAAAACTCCCTGTATTTTTATTTTCAGATTCCCATTATTATTGAGTGATTCTGTTTCACGCAAATATTACCGGCACTTTTTGATAAAATGTGGAAAATAATAATTGAAATCGCTAACAATATATAAAAGCTGAAATTGCTATAGAGTATAAGACGATATATTATTGATTTTTGTATATTTATTTCTCAGAAAATTGTTGAAAAATTTGACGTTTTTTGCATCTATGCCTGGTAGTAATTTATATGAAGCTCTCATCCTTATATGATTTTTTGTGCCGGTCTAGTTTTAAAATTAATCCCTAAATTCCACATTTTTTTATCTATTTTATCGTTGGATCTGTTTACAGCTTATATCATTATTTTGAATAGAACGGTTTTTTCTGGTACTGATTTTCATTGACCACATTATCGTTTCCTCGTCAAATTTTTCTTCACTCCATATTGAAGTATGTAATGAGTGAAACATAGTGTGATACCGATTATCATGATGGAGTTTGCATAACAGCGAATTACTTTTTAGGGACAAATATTCCACAATCAACTATGGAACATCGTTGTTGAATATGAAGTAACGATTTCGATATTTTGTTTTTCTATCACAATTTTGATTAATATGATACAACCATGCAGACTGGAAACATTGTCCCAGTGTTTTTACATGAATTGTTTATAAACGACTCGGACATTATTTACAATACCAGATAAAAACATAAACCATAATGAAGTTATTAACGGATACTCACAAGTGTTCTTTCATTTTATGAGTAACCATTTAATTAGATTAAATGTTACTTTTAAATCTTCAGAGTAATTGTTATGTTCTATAAAAAAATATATCGTGTCAGGAGGCCTATATATAAGAAAGTAGTTGGTTATTAAATTTATATGAATGATCCCAACATATCAGAACTACAAGTAACAGGTAAGGAGTATCTTAGATTTGATTTTATATCTTATAAGTGTATTAATAGTAATGTTTGTTCACTGGAATCGTCATGTTTAATTAAATTAGTAATCTTAGAAAACATTTTCAAAATTAACCTTTCAATTTAAGAAACCTAGATAATCCATGAAGTTCGGAATTGACATCTTTTTACTATAATTATCAATGGTTGTATATTGGGTAAAAAAGGATCTAAAAATGTTGAAAGAGTCAGATTTGACGTAAAATTAATTCAACGTACAGAATCGTTCGAAGTCAGATTTTGATAATTGAAAATGGCATACTTCATGACTAAGATTTTGCAGAAATTGTGGAAACTACCTTCTTTGTGGATTTATATATTTTTTTGTTGTCACAGCGTCTAATCAATTTAAATATAATCAAAATAGCAGTCTAGATATGGATTTGGTTTTATTTCACATAAATTTCAGAATTTGCTCGTCTACTTTATATCATGACAAAGATTTGCCTTTTTCTGGCAGTCTGAGGAAAGTCCAAAATGACAACTGTAAACCGTTTTGGAATTCTACCTTGAAGTAAAAAAATTTAGTCCTCGACTTGAACTTTAAAATGTGAATAAAGGTATTTTGAACATAAAGGTGAAAGCATCCAAAATGGCGGCTCAACCACGAGAAAACCATCGAAAAGCTTAGGAATTTTTTACTTGAAAATGGTAAACATTGAACGAAGAAGCTATTGAAATTTTTACAGAACTTTTCAAGTATTTATTTGATTTTTCAAAATCCTAAAATTTTGAGTTTATCATTTTCCAAGTATAAAAATCGTGAACTTGGCTTCAGGCTCGTGCACACTGAGAGCGAATCTCAAATAGCGTCAGGTAAGTTGAAAAATGACAAAAGTGTACTTTTCGATGGACTTTCGGAAAAAATGAATATTTTGAATACTTTTAAAATTGTTCAAACTCAAGATTTTGAAAAGTTGAAAAATTATTGTAATAATCCTGTAAAAATGTCACCATATTCTTTAACAAACTATAAGGACTTTTTGTTCCCTAATCGATTTCCGAAAGTTTATTATTTTTCTTTTTTTATGCTTTCACCATTATTTTTAAAATACCTATATACGCATGTTAAAGTCGAAGTCTCGAGGACACGATTAGTTTACTTAATGCATTAATTCCAAAAATATTTCATAGTAAAAAATCGCGATAAAATAAATTCATTTAAAAAATTCATGTTATTTTTGGAAAACAATCATATATCGTTTTCACACTTGAATTTTTTTAAAAGCTTAATGACATATTCTGAAAGTTTAGTTCATTTCGCATGAGACGTGCCTCCTTATAAATTTGTTATATTATTTTTCCCCCAAAACAGAAATGCTGAAAACTCTACTGAGAAAATGTCCAGTCAGTAGTTGATGGGTTAATTTTAATTTTTTAAATTAACCCTTCCATCCCACTGTGGGTCCAGTGGACCAACGGCTCAGTCGCGCTTCGATTTGACTGCCTTAATACTGAAATCGGGACTTGTGCCACCAATTGTCGTTCATTCGACACCTGTACTATAAAATCCAACGAAAATCATACCCGTTTAACGATCAGAACGCGTCTGGAGGTGGCCCGAAATGCGTCGGGAAATTCACTGGGTCCAGCGGACCCATAAAGGGGACGGACGTAATTTTTGCAAAAAAAGTGCATTTTGTTTTCTTCGTTTTTTGGCGTCAGGAGGTACAAAAAAAGTATTAAGTGTAGAAATAAATAATTTGGTAAAAAAACGGTGTCAACTTTGCCCAATCCGGTCCGATCGGATGACAAAAATTCGCTGTGTTCAATGCGCGCGTCTAATGTGCGATGAACACAGGTGCTACTTGTGCGTCGATTGCGTATTGCAGCAAGAGTAAAAGTATTTTTCCACGTCACATTATTAAAAAGTATGTGTAAATAAGCAATTAAAATTGTAATTCATTTATTAATATAGCTAAAATTTAATTAGACCTCTGCCTTATTCGTTTATTTTCTATACGCACGTTTTTTGTAAATCTGCCAACTTCAATATTCAAAATAAATACTTTTTTGTATATAAACTTTTTTGTATTAAAAATTTTTTGTGATGGATGCTATTGCACAATTTTTTTCTTTATTCGGGCATATTTCAAGAGTATGCAGTTAAAATTTTACCTAAAAAAATTGAAAAACAAAAAAGTCATGCTTTTTTAAGTGAAAAAAGTCATTTTTTCCACTTTCACACATTCTCTATTTTTTTAAACAATGTTAATTTTTTTTAAAAATTTTTTTATGCCTTACATATACTTTCTGATACATCTGAGAATGCCCATGAATTTTTTTAAATCGATATAATTAAATGCGTAGCGAGAATCCACGTTTTTATCGCATGGGTCTACCGGTCCAAGTGGGGGACGAATGATTGAAATATGAAGTGTGGGATGGAAGGGTTAAAAAATAAAAGAACATTTGTCTACATTTGAATAAGGGATTGTATTTTGGTTAAAAACAGTTTTCTGGTTGCTATAAAACCGTACTATAATATTTATAAATATATCCAAATTATTTTTACACAATAATAAATGCTATTGAGTGTAATGAGCATGTAGGAAATTCTTTCATAACTGCCTAAAACAGATTTCATGACAGTCAAAAAAAATTTAAGTAATGATACAACTTAAAATTAAAAATTCTGTCAACAAAAATAATCTGTCGAAAAGCCGAGAAAGAAAATAATTGATGGGTCAAAACCGACAATTAAAAAGCCTATTGTCAGAAAGGCAACATGTACGTAGCTGGTACAAAGTCCAGCTAATAATAAATAACAAAGTCCATGTTACGTCAGAACACCGATACCACGGACCCACAAAAAATATATGTTTATCTAAGAATGAGGCTACATAATTCGAGTAAAAACTAAACAAATTATCAATAAAAACATTGCTCAGGGGTTTTAGGTTTGCTCGAAAATCACAAGCACGATTCCGCTTTTTTTATTGCAGATTCATGTTCCCCGAACAAATAGTATTTGACCTCAGGGTTAGACCGAATTTAAAGGTCATTTTGAGGTGAGGTCTATTTGATATTGTGATTCAACTTGAAGGTTCTTATTAAGGTCATATGTGAAGTATACTCGTTCCAATCAGTTCGACTTTAAAATGACCTTAACATTTGACTATAATGATGAAATAAGTTTGACCTTGAAATGACCTCCACTATTATGCCGAGACCAGTGAACCTAACAACCTGGCACACGTATTTGATATTCAATGGAATAAAAAAATTAAAAACTGTCGGGTTTTATACAGTCGAGTTTCTAATGTATCGGTTTCTTGAATATTGATTTTCCGATCACTGGCTTTTTGATTGTCATTGTTTTTTGGTTTGCCGGCTTTTCGATCCGCACTAAAAATAATCAGAGTAAAATGTTTTGTTAATTCGTAGAGGGTTGTCTTTTTAATGAATTTTTTCATACATTTGAAAAAAATATATCCTACATTTTAATAAGAAAATAAAAGGTTTAATGACAGTATACATAATCAATTACAAGAAATCATTTACAATTACACACATAATACGTATTCTTGCCGCAAGTGGAAATCCTCTTATTATATGATCATGTGGATTATTCCACTTACGGCAAGTGGATTTCTATTTGACTCTTTTACGAGTGTACCAAATTTACATGTAATAAACCGTAGTTTTCTAGTGTAAACTACAAATATGTTGATTTGCATAAGTAATGTGTCAATAAAAATGGACACAGAAAACGTAAGTTAAAATAAATGACGAAATGACAAACAAAAAACCAGGTCGATATGTCTAAAAAAGAAAATATGAAAATATCTCTTGATATAAGAAAAGGTATAAATGTAGGTGCACTTAAAATGATTCAATGTTGAACTTATTGGCCCCACTAGTAAAATATGGGGTTTCTTTCACTTCCTTTGTTCATTTTTGTATACGAGAACCGAAACAATCACAATTGAATCGTTATACTACGGTAATTGTTAATTTATAGATAATACCGGAATTGCATTGCACACGTATGTTTAAAATGAACATTTTGTATTTGAACCTGTTCACGCGAGATGTCAAAATGGTAAAATACTAGTTGCACTGGTAGTAAAAATTAAGTTTGACAAAATCATACGAAAATTGTATTATTCGAAAATATTATTTTTAATGTATTTTTTTTTGAGTCCCACAATGCCCGGACCGTATTGACGGTATGTATTTTACTTGAAATTTCAAGGAAAAAATATACCAAAATTGGATCCGATGTCTACAATTCGATTGGCACGCCATTTAAAAAAAATACTCTTTTTGCAATAACTTGTCTTTTTTTTAAGTTATCTTAGCAAAATTAGGCTAGGGTTCGTTGTCATAAAGTGAATATTTCTCTTGATATAGCCATAAAATGGGTACAAAATAGTAATAATTCTGGATTCTCTTATTTATATCATTTCGATAAGAAGCCAATGAATCCATACTACGAGAAATTCATAGCCCTTGAAAAAATGAACCATTTGACCTTTAATACGAGGCGATTCGATAAAAATTGAGCCCAAAAGGAGCCTCTGAAATCTCCGGAATTGACAAATTTGTCAAAATTTATCACCATACCTGAACATACAAATTTCATACGGAAATATTGTACTCAAATATGCACTTATTGTTTTCCTCGTGAATGATTTATATAAATAGTGAAATTTGAAATTCAAAACTGAAAAAAATGCAGTTATATTTACATCTGTTTTTATATTAAATTATAAATAATGTTTTAATTGTCATTAAAATACTGAAACCATTTCAGTTTATGGAGAGTGGGTATGAAACGACATTTTTTATTTCGTGTTCGTAATATTATTAAAAAAAAAAAGTTTTACTCTTGAGTGGGTTTAATTTATTCCCGGATTGTCCGACTTAATGACCTATTTTCTGTTGATTTTGTAATATTTTCATATAATTTTTATTGTTTTTAAAAGAGTTATATTGTTGTTTGTATGGTCAAACAGTAACGAGTAATATGATATAAATGTCTAAATATTTTATAGAGAAAAAATAGAATATTGTGTTTTATTAACTTTAAGTATATTAGTAACATAACAATCCGGTATTCCAACATCTCCTCGTTTTTATCGTTTTTTATTATTTTTAGTTTGATTTGTTACTAAACAAAATCTTACAAAATGTAAAACTAAAACTGAATAATATTATAGTCCATTCCAAGAAGACATGTTTTTCTATTTAATTACGTTTAATTGTTCATTATTTAATTTAATTTTTTGTTCGAATTCTTTATAATCTATTACTATAATTTTGTTACTCCAACTATCTCCTCGTATTTAAAAAAATCAACTATGTAGAATGATTTAAATAAATATGACAAATATAGTTAAAATAACTATAATCTAGTGTAGTCCTCATCTCACACTATGTCTCGTAGTAAATTTTTATATTTATTATTTTTATTCATACTTCAAGTTTGTTTTTACTATAAATCCATAGTAAAGACTGCCACACCCCGTGTGTTTTGATGTCGCCAGGTGGCGACGCGGCGTTCGCTGCTTTTTTTCTTCGAGCTCGTGGCTCCCGTTATTGAAATGGATTTTAATTTGGTCATAAGAAGGTCCGTCGGTTGTCAAGATTTGATAATACATAATGCATGTTGTATACGCACGTGTATCTAAGACTAGTTACACGACATCGAAATTTGTGTGTATAATGGCATTGCATAATATATGTTTTTTAACTGCTAGAGTGTGACATTCATAGACTTAGCGCAGTACTAATTTTTTGTTTTTCTCTTTGTTTCATTGTTTATCTAAAACAAAGAACGAAGGGAGAAAAGTGGACTTTTCAATAATTTACATAAATGTTTAAAAAGTAAATATTGACTCCTTTCCATATTTTTTAGGATAATTTCTTATACAATTTCTCTCAGTGAAGGTATATTAATTTTCTGACATGACTATTTCAAAATAGTTGAGTCTATTTCACACAATTGTGATAAGTAGCATTTATAATCATGAAACAATAGTTAAACTTTACTACTTCAGAATAGTTATTTTAACTATTACCATTCCTCATTTCACACCATAATTCGTAGTGAAATAATGATCATTTCAAATACTTTTTTTCGAAGTGTACAAATTAATCTTGTAAACCTGGAATTCGTTATTAATAAAATACTGCTATTTTTTTATTAAGAAGTATATGTCAGGTTTTTTATTTATTACGAAAGTATTTATCTTCGTATTCATTAATCTTTCCATATAATTTTCAATTCAATTTCTAACCCTCTACACCTTTTTATGCGTTTCAAACAGTTTTTTTAATGTTATTACTGGAACTTGTAAATGTTCAGTTTAGTTCTTCTTATATACTTTACTACAAAATCTGTGAAATATTAAACTTTTCTTAGGACCCTTTCAAAAATCAAAATATTAGAACCTTTCAATTTATATTAAATGTTCCAAACGAATGATTTTTCCTGGAATTAAGGTATTACATGGGCATGAAGCAATATCATTATTATGCTGTAAATGTAATTCATTTTACTATGTTTAATGAGACGAAGCATGAATTTTAAATTTCAGGAGTTTCTCAAGGGATATAAAAATTATTTCGAAGAATTTCCTACGAATCCTGACAGAGGACGCCACTGTTAACTCCGAATTACCGACTGATAACGAAAAGAAACGGCACGAATGAAATATTATTTCTGCACGTGTAAAACATGATTGTAACGAAATCTACACAATATATAAATATATTTTGGTTATTATATCGAATCTTATGTTTATAAGATAGCGTATTGTTTGTAAAAGACGTTTGAATATGAGAAAATAAGCATTTCTAAATTGTGGCCTCATTTCGTATTTATGTATTAAATCAAATGAATAAACTACGAAAGTAAAATAATCGCTACTCAAATTTAATAATATATATCACTGAAAAATACATTGGAATAATAATAATTAATTATTTTTGAACGAATTCCAACATAAATAAAAATGTACGTAATTATTTTTAGTTCAATCGCAGTCCGAAAATTATAATTATGTTTATTATAATAAAATAAATCATATTACGGCAATGAAATTATGTCAAACTGTTATTTACATTAAAGCATAACAGCGTAAGGAAATAAACATTTAAAATTTATGTAGCATAGCAAAATATTGAATTACACGAAATTGATGAAGTTCTAATTATTTGAAACAAAATTAATTAAAACAAATTTTATAAAAATTGTAAATAGAACACGAATAAAAGACCATCAATATAGTTTTGAATAAAAATAAAATGTAATATTATTCATATTGCTAATAGACGTCTTTTCAAATTTATGGTAATTATCGTCAATGTGTTGCAATAATGGAAATTAACTTCATTTCTGGTGCACTCTTTGCTATTGACTTCATTAAAACACGGAATTTCTAGGGTGTTGGCTTCATTAATACATTTCTGCGGTATATTACGTTAATAGTCTGTAGCACACACAAAATTTCGAATTGCCCGTGTACCCTTGAACAACATACCCTTAAGTATTTATAACTCTCAAAAATCAGAATTTGGATGAAGATAATGACTAAATAGAATTAGTAATCTGCAAAAAGTAAATTAAAAAATATTAGTCATTGCTTTCAATCAATCGAATTTACAAATATGTTTAATCGATATATGTACTTAGAAAAATATACGATTTTTTAAAGATGATAAGAAAGAAACTATGCGGCAAGTTTTTCACTTTCGAAAAAAAAATAGTAACTTTAAAGCGTTGATAGGGCAATAGTCGAAAGGTCCAAGGTTCAATTCCTGATGGCGCATCGAATCTTTGGACTTAATTTTTTTCGAAATTTAAAAAAAAGAAAGGAGTCTATCTAACAGTTTCTGTCTTTACCGATTTAAAAGAATTGAGAATTTGTCTGTGGACATTTTCCATAACTCTAATCAAATAGACACGTTTCTGTCATTAAAGGGATTCTAAAGTGCTTGGCCGATCGTAAACAAAAATCGTAAAAAAAAAAAATCACTGAATCGATTTTTCAAAATTCAGGCTCTGTAAGGGCAATTTTAATTACTACAGACGGTATTCTAGAAAATGCCAAGGACATTAATTGAGAATTGACCGAGAATTTTCGGAAATAAATAAAAATCTCTTATTTCCGAAAATTGTCGGTCAGTTATCAATTAATATCATTGGTATTTTCGAGGAAATTGTTTATAGTGCTCAGAATTGCCCTTACAAAGCCCGAATTTAAAAAATTTTAATCAGCCATCTTTAGTTTACGTTTGTTAGTGAAATTTCCTACCTTACCGACGGTCCAGTTAGAACCCTCTTAACAGAATTTAGTTAGAATAGTCAAAACCATATTATGACATTGACATACAAGTTTTCTAACATATGAGCTATATTAAAAATGTGCCAAACAGATCATTACCTTAGTTGATTAAATCATTCTTAAAGGGGTTCTAAAGTGGTCCGCCGGTAAGGTAGGAAATTTATCTAAAAAACGTAAATTAAAGATGACTAAATAACATTTTTAATATTCGGGCTCTGTAAGGGCAATTCTGAGCACTATTTATAGTTTTCCAAAAATACCAAAAATATTAATTGAGAACTGATCGAGAATTTTCGGAAATAAATAAAAATCACTTAATTCCGAAAATTCTCGGTCAATTCTCAATTAATTTCTTTGGCATTTTCTAGGATACCGCCTGTAGTAATTAAAATTGCCTTTAGTGAATCCGAATTTTGAGAAATCAATTCACTCACTTTTTATTTACTGTTTTTAGTAAATGTTCCTACCTTATCGGCCGATCACTTTAGAACCCCCTTAACTTGAATCAATCGATATGTATTGCAATTATTTAATTGGCATTTAAAGTAGATTTTCGTTGATTTTTCTATATTAATATTGTAGTAAATACATATGTATATTAGTAATATGATTACTATGCTGATCGAACTGCGTAATTGTAAAAATCGGAAGTTTAGTTAAGGGTACCTATAATATGAACCCGAGGGTTATACATTTCAAGATAACGAAGAAAACTGACTATACTATACTTCTGATTCCCACAACTATCGTATTCTATCACTGTATTATATAGTAACATTTTATGTATTGTGTCATATTATCTTATATTTATAAAAACTTCTAGATGAATATTGATTGGCAACTAAAGAAAAGTACAATAGGAAACCTGTCAGAATATTATAAGAAGGTCATTCATAGAAAAAAATTATATACATGTAAATATCCATATTATTGACTACGTCAACATTACTTTCAAAAATAATTAGAATATTCATTTCAATTGAACATTTTATAGGCAATGAGAGATGCAAACTTTGCATCTATTTATTACGCCGTTTCTACAGACAAAGATCTTCAACATACCATGTGCTCAATACTTTTATATGTATGTATATATGTATATATGTATGTGGGTATGTAATATATATAAAATTAAAAAGCATTTGCTATACGTAGTTTTTGTATACGCAGGTATGTATACAAATGCTTTTCAATTTTCTGCGGTTATACGAATGTAGAAATCTAATATTATATGTTAAAATTAAGTATTTATTAATAAAAATACGTTTTAAACGATTCAAACTCTATTTAGTCCCAAAACTATAAAATTTGAATATTAAAAATGTATCTTCTTTTACAATTTTTAATATTTTTCAACTCTGATTTTTTTCTATGCATATTTTGTAATTTCGAACAACCTCTCGCATGGATTTGAAAAAATATATAACCGATGAAGAATGAAAAATTCTAAACTGATAACAAAATTTGTAATTTTTGGCCACCTCATACGTTTTTAGGTCAAAAATAATGAAGAAAAAAAAAAAAAACTTTTCTCTGATAATTTTAATATAAAGGGGTCAAAATGAAGGTGGCGACTCCCTTTAACCTTGAAACATTGTAAAGTACAATGTTACGTACTTATAACCGACATTTAGTACATAAAATTCGTGCATGATATATACAAAAATTATGTATGGAACTTGTGCGTAAAAATTCGATTTTACATACTAGTCCCATCTAATTACGTGTTAAAATATATATATATATGTTTACTATAGTGTGAAAAATCACATTTTATATATAGACGTTTCACAAAGTACTATTTTATATAGAATTGTCCGCTTTTTCTTCTTTATTTTTTTGTCAGATCAATACACTCGCAATAAATGTAAAACTTAAAAAAGTTCGGTTTTTGCGTTTTTTTATAATGACCTTGACATGGCCGAGCGACAATTTTGTCAAATTGTTTTTAGTAACCCAAAATAAGCAAGACATCGTGCGAATTACTATTTTTTAGGTAATCTAGTTTTTTCGAATGTTTACCGAAATGTTATTCCACTTTTCCATAAGTACTCCATAAGACGACTCGCCCTGCAATATGTTTCTGGCGGCAGTTGATTTCGGAAATTCCGACAAGGATTCGTAATCAGCGACCCTGAAACCCTGCAGCAAGAAGTTTTAAGTCAATTGGATGAAAAGGAAAATTCGTATCTTCAGGGGTTTAGCAAATTCAATAGTTTTAAAAAAATTTAATCGCCATATTGGATCCACTATTTTAAATTTTGAAGAACTAACTTTATATTCATAACCAGCGACCTCAAAAAATCCCTAATCAACTTGGCCAATGCTAAATCGACAATTTTTTCTAAATAGGTATTGACCGCCATTTTTTATTCGCCATTACATATTTTAGCAACACAACTGCAGAATCGGATTCAGCGTCCCAAAAAGCTTTATGTATCATGGGACATAAGAATAAAACTGGCCTATTTCATGTTGCAGTTACATCTACACGCCATTTTTTTATCACACACATACACAGACATGAAATTTTGAACTTTGTCACTCGGCATTAAAAAGTACATAAAATTTGGCCTATTTTGCGTTTTGACTATTTTCTTATAACACAAATAAAAAATAGACAGGGTGAGGTAAGGATGAGAAAGAATGCTCCATATTTTTTTCAAATTTTATTTTGAATTTTGAAACGATAACGATATTTAAGGAAAGGAGAAGCTACTAACTAACATAGAGGCCAAAAAATGGTCAAATTCTTGGATAATAAATCCTCGGTTGACCTTCATCGTCGGAAAATATCGTTATGCAGATAAAATATTCTCTCTACTCCCTGATAGAGCTGTTTATTAAACCTTGATTTTAGGGAAATGAATTTCATGCAGTTCGGGGAACGCAATGAAAATACGAACCATCCATTTTTTTAACAATTTGGTCGAGGGTCGAAACCTCTTGTATTGGCGAGAACAACTATCAATGCGGCGCACTGGTGTATTCATTGCAGCTGGAGGCTAGATTCGAATTAAATAATTCACACTTCATTCTATTCAACCGCGAACCGGGTGAATGTAGTGCACGGTGCAATGCGTTCGATATTACATTTTAAAAAAGATGACTCAAAATAGAAACGATATTGGCTCTTTCTCCCTCGGTTGCTTTTGTTTATACGTTTTTTTTATTTTGCATTCGGTCGAAATTTTAAAATGGAGGCAAAGCCGATGAAACCGATCAAAGGCCTGAAAATAGAAAATCGTTATTCACCGTCAGTCGGTTTACACGCCGTCAGTGACGAGGAATCGGAAAGCTCTCTGCGAATAACAGAAATTGCGAAGCAAGATCAAAGTCTTTCAACGACACGGGACCAGACGCGAAGTATTCTAATCGCCGGCGGAAATGAGGTTAAGGGGATTTTAGAAATACTTTATATAAAATTTATTTAAAAAGTAGCAAGTTATTCTCTTCTATTGTTACTATTTCTAGGTTATAGATGCGTTACTAATTAATATGTGCCTTCATTTATAACTGTGTATCTCAAGATCTCCTCGGCATCGTGATCTAAAACGAATTTATTTTAATATCTTTTGCAACTCTAATGGTTGTGTTCTAAAAAAGTACCCTATTTCTCAAGAGCGTGTCCAGTCAGTTTTTCCAGGATATAAATTAAATGGTCACGTTATTCATTCGGAATGTCTATTAGTAGAATAGAAATATGTCAACTAACCTAAATTTGCGTTGTGTTTATATACTATTTTGTTTGATTGGACAAAACAAAGGAAATCATGTTAATGAATCATTATAACATAAGGGGGGGGGGGGTAGTAAATAAATATTCATTGATATGAGTTCTCGTTGCTGCAGTAAAATCTAAACGAAGAAGCATTTATACACCCACAGAATGGGATATTGAAATACACATAAAAGATGGGTTCAATAGGCCATCTACATGAATTGCAGTTCAAACCTTTGCGTTTATAAACCTAATTCAAATAATATGACGGAAATGGACGTGTCATTGGCTAAGTAATGTATAAGTCAACATCATTATCTTTTTAACTTCTAAAGCGATAATTCAATGAAAATCCACAATATTGCCCTTAATCTATGATTTTGTTACATATATAATAAGTAGCGAAAAAGTGGTGTTGTTTAAGGAGTAAAAAGATGCAGAGTTTTCTACATCGAGGGGTACATCATGATTATCAACTTTTATAAAGACCAGCACAGTTCATAGTACATTCTGCTTTAGTTTCATGCGGAGACATAATGTTATCTATCTTCATATTTATTGTTGGTGGATTTAGAAAGAAAGGGTTGTTTTACTAACCACGACTTTATACATAAATGCATAGAAACAATGGAAACTGCAATGATGAGGGTTCAAAGGCAGGTTTAACCCCCTTTAATTGTGCCTGGAGTCTCACCACTTATAGCTTCCTTGTTTTAACACATATTAGCAATAAACAAATGAACGGATTCAAATCATATTCATTTCATATTTACCATTCCTTTCTATGACTATCAAAACGAAATTTATCAAAGATTTTCTATTTTCCAACGGAATTTGAGACCTTGCGGGGTGCCCCGCACATGGCTATATCTTAATAGAGACTCCAAGTGATTTCACTTGCACATGGCACAGATGCTCCCAAAGTCGCGGGTTAATTTGTTCTCTCTTCGACTTCGAGATAAAGTGAAATTTTAAATGTTTCGACAAAGTCTAGCAGTTAGGGAATCCGAGTGATTACAACGCAAGGTACTTCAAACAAAAAAGAATTAGAATCACGTCAATTAATTTGGATTCAAAAATCGAACGGTGACATTGGTATTGAATGTAAGTTCTAAGGCAAAAGAAGGTGCATTGATTTTAGTAGCTGCAGATGATAGATTTTAGCAACTGCAGCTTAGGAATGACTTCAGAAACATTTCCAGGTTTTGCAACACTCTTCTGGTGATGTTTTTATTTCTATCCTCTGAAAGTTTGGGATCATCCTTTAAATTCATGGATTCATCCTCTAAATGCATGGATTCATCCTCCAACAGCGAGATTTTGGACTTTGTAGTCACCACTCATGCGTTTAGAGGTTCAGACAAAGCATGATGCCACATCATGATACAAAACAAAGAAATTCTCTCCGTGTAGCATATGTGTTTACCTACACGGAGAGAACTGTCAAGTGTTTATACAATGGGTCACCTACATCAGAAAAGACGCCAGTCTTATTATTTTTCTAACAAATTTCGATTGATTATAGCATAGATTCGGTTCATAATATTTTTGTACAATGCTGCATTGTTTGTTTACTTGAGATCTTAGTTCCTTTACTACACACATATCGTATTTTCGGTGGGTCTCTTGGAAAAGGTCTACGTGTATCACAAATATATCCCCGTGGTGTATTTCCTACGAATTTCGTAGCAGGTAAATGTTCTGATTTCATCTTTTTTTAAGATAAATGTCTCTTAACTAAGTGTTTGTTGCCCTTGCTAAATTTTGACATGCGTCATAATCTGGAATTCTTCTGAGACTATGCAATTCTCCAGTGAATTCAAGATTATTTGTAGAGCAAGATCGGAAGATAGAGAAATCGGATAGATCGGCAATAATAGCTAACGTACTGCAAACGTTTAATATTCATTGACTAATTTTAGTTTGCATCCATAATTACGTCTTTTAAGACGTTCAAATGTACTCTTCTGACTACGAGGTCATTGCGAAAATTAACACAAAGTTCGTTAATTCGGCAATAATTATTTCCATCGTGCTTCTCGGCACCGGGAAAATTCCGGCTGCTCGTTATTTCCCAACGTCAGTCTGGCTTCCCTCGTGCCCCAGTAGCCCAGCCAGCCGCTGATCATTGAAATTCCGCCGAATCGGCTTCGTCTCACAATACTCGCCGTAATCACGAATTATCGGCATGTTCGTGGCTTCGTTTAATGATCGGCGTTGCGTTGGTGCCCACTCGAATCGAGCGATGTACTGTCGGCTGGATTAACGACGCAGACGTAATAATGACTGAAAGGTCCATTTGATTTTGCGTGTTGGCCGAACTTTATAATGCCAGTCTAATCAAAGTTGCACTATGACGATTAGTACAACTATTTGTTTTCAAGTTATAAGATAGGCGTATTATAGGCTACGTAATTTGAAGAAATCACAAGATTTAATTACCAAATGGTACTAGTAATGCTCCCTTTTAAGATTTAATATAATAGTTACTTTGTAAGTGATTTAAATGTAAACTCAATTTGGAGACTTCTCGGGATGGTATCCGGTAATGATCACTAAAATTATAATTTTGAATAATATACAACATCGTAAATACAAATGCTGCGGTGGTTAATTAAAATCGGATATTGTTTCATTTCCTGAATAATTCTCTCGATTTGGAAATACTTCGTCCTTCTGCACATTTTGAGGGTAGTTCAAGGAGGTCTGCGATTTCCGCATTTTTTCATATCAAGAAAAAGCTTTTAAGTGGAACTAGATATACTTCTGAAAATTGTATGTATTCTATTAGGGCCTGGGTATAGTAATCTTTTTTGTGTAAGGAACAGGAATAATAAGGGACCGTAAAAAAGTGCAGTGTTCTCAGTTTAGGAATTGTGATGATAACAGGAGTATACGGAACAAATTTCTTGTGTCAAATATAAAAAGACCCCGATCAATGGTGCAGATAACAGGGGAAAGCTGTGCTAGAGTTGCTTTTTTAAAGACTATACTCCTGGTCGTTACCCTGGCGGCGAACATCACCAGAATCTGTCCAGAATTATCCTAGATGTTTATGATCTGGTTAGAAATCAGTTCCATAATATGGGTAGAAATCCTACTAAAAATGACATGATTCCGGTTAAATTGAAACAGATAATATAATTTAACATCAGAGCTACAAGCATCTATTAACTTCTCGACTTCGGCTCGATTCGAGAATCTCGAATACCACTCGATAGTACAATATTGGCGGCTTACACTCAGCTAATTCGCCTGCACATGCTATTGCGATTGTTTATAAACCTGATATAAAGATCAAAGCATCATTTCAAAAGAAGAAAAATCGTTTACACTTACACATGCTCATATTGTCAAATAGATCCTTACGTATTATACAAAATTGATATGATTTTTCAGTTTGCTATTATTGCTTTATGTAATTTTCAATATATGTTAGCGGGGTTTCCTCTGAAATTTGTGTATATTTCTACCGAAATTCTACCCAACAGGCTAGGATAATGGCTAGTTCAACCAGTCAAATCTCTACCAAGGTCTGTATTGCCGGCACTTCAGGATAGAGTTATATATTCCATATTATTTACTTAGCCAGTATTTCTGATAATACTTCATTGCGTTTTCCATTTTCATGATATGCTTTCGATTACTAATTTTCGTTAATTCGTTTAAGATTGGGCCATTATTATATAGCAGCTTTTTGCATTGTATGCTGGTATGTCACATTGTGAACTTCAATTGTATCAATTTGAATATGTATCTGGTCTGCAGCACTTGCAGATTGTGCAATTGACAGGTTTCGGTATGTCAATTTCCCATGCCTCGAAGTTTGGGAATTGCTTTTCATCTTTATGGTACCAAAAATTGAGTGTGCTGATAAAGAAAAAGGTGCAAGATTCGATATATAAGTGCATAAGCATTATTTCGTAGATCGCGAGTTCGTATTTGCACTGGTACAATTATTTTCCCTTCATTTCCATTGATTGGAAAATCCTGAAATATTTCAGAACGAACGTATTCTCTAAAGTTCTTCGTGTGAACATTCGCTCTTTACGGAATGAAAATTTGTCTACTCTAACAACCGAGTGAATCATCACTAATTGAGAGGAATTTTCACTTCATAAAGATTGAGTTTTTACTCGTTAAGAGTGAACTGTTAGTAGCTGTCCTAAATATTTCCTTCCTTTCACAATAGAGAACCTTAGGATACCTACTGACCGCCTTTGGCACCGTTGGCATTTAATATTCAATTTCAAATGGGATGAAAAATATCGCCAACCAAAAGACATAGCGTCAGATTCTCCACTTTAGGGAAAAAATCTCAAGAACATAGCTTAACGGAACTTTATCACCTTTTGAATGTCAATTATAAATGCTTTAATTTTAAGGAGTTGCTTGCATATCACACACCTCATCTTTATACGTAACCTCAAACCAACAAGTATGCAGGATATCAAAGCAATATCAAGTAATTATTATATACCCGTACCAGAAAGTGTGTTGCTGATCGAGGTAGGATGTGCCAACCAGATCATTCTCATACATTTATCCTTTATTTCCGACATTTCCATTAATATTATAAAGAAAGTGCATTAAATCTTTTTTGTAGAGAATTAGAGTGCCCCTATTCTTTTTATTTGAACGTTTTTTCATCTGATGTGCATTTTTAAAATAAAATTATAGAAGTGCTTTTGTTTTAGTTTTGACCTTGAATATGACCCTTGTCTGATCATCACGTTGATGTTCATACTCATCCTCTAAAAATGAAAGGGCCTCTAGAAGTAGGTTCCTGTAATGCTTACTATATGCAGAAAAATATTGTATGTAGACTCTATAGAATCCAGAAAGAAGATATTACCTCGCGGCCTTTGACAAACTTAAAAATAGAGGTTAAAATAATAAAATAGGAAAATGGTAATTTTCGGTACTGAAAGCTGTAAAAATTGGATTTCGCGGACTGCATTTAGTCCGTATAGGTTACGTTTTTGACAACGCAGATTTGTGTTACACGTGATCCGTGATATTGCATACTCGATACAAAACGACAAATACTTGAAACAGAATGCAATCAACTGTTTCAACTATCTGTCATTTTGTAACCAGTAAACAAAGTCAAAGTTGCCCGAGTTGTTAGGTGTTCGCTTCGAGAGTCGAAGTTCCTTGGTTCGAATCCAAGTGAGGACAAACACGTTTTTTTTAATTTATTAAATGATTTTAATTTATTTATTTCTTATTTTTATTTTATATCTGAAATACTTATCGGATACTCTTGCGGTACCAGCAAATATTTTTTTTATTTATTTTTCCTGTAATTCACATTGTCTTTAAGAGAGTTTTATGGTTTGCTAATAAAGTATGAATTTACGATAAACCCCATAAATTAAATATGTCTGAAACATTTCCTACAAAATCGAGTTTAAAGGGTACTTCAAGGTTTAAAACTTCGAGTAGTCTTCTGATAAATGTCAAAGAAACGAATTGAGAACTATACCAATAATTATTGTCGGAAATATAAGCTATTTTCGATAAACTTAGATCAATTATTATTTGATTTCATTGGTATTTTAAGGAGACCGTCTATATTGGAATTAGAATATAGTAGCCGAATTTTTTGAAATTAATTCAGCCGTTTTTAATTTTACAATTTTAGTAAATTATAAATTCTTATTTTAAGGGTAGTCCAGAACTTCCTTTAATGTAATTATTTTCTTCTTCATGTGAACCAAATAATGGTTTTGATTTAGTCTCGCATTATAAAAATTACAACATAACACTAATATGCTAACTGTAAATGCGAGGGTAATTTATAAAGATATACAAATATAGATAGAAACGTGGCATTTCATTCGTATTAGCGTTTTGTTAACAACGTAATGTGTAGTTATGTTAATGTAATTTGTTTTTGTAACAACAAAGATTTTTACAAGTGTATTTTACGACTACTAAACTATTGTAAGAACATAACCTATACTAATTGAGACCAATACGTATATCATATAGATCCCTGATATGCAAAACTAATTATACGTTAATCTATGGAAACATGAAGTAATCGCGATTTCATCTCTGTTAAATTAGCAATTGAGGAAAATCCGATTTTCCTGTGTAGTATGCATTTCACGCATTTAACAATATCCTTGCGCAACCGATAATTTCTGGATTTAAATTTACACTTGCGCTTACGCCAGCGGTACGCGCAGTTACTCTCTTGGATAATGCCATCGTAGATTTTGTTGCACTTTGTACTATATTGATAGTGTACGTACATAGAATTTTCGATATTTACTCATAGGTAATATAAGTATATTTTAATTGATTAATAAGTTTTAAACTCGAAGTTCTTTTCGTACGAATATACAAATGGAAAATGTTTTGGGCTAACGGACAGCCATTATTATTTAAATCCTTGGCTCTAAAATCTTGTTTTTGATTCAGTAGTAAGTATGGATTCGATGCTGAAATGTTAGTTTGTAATACTTTGAAATTATTCTCAAGATCCTTTAAAGATCTTTTTTAAAATTGCGAAGAAAAATATTTTCTTTTCAAACATTTACTTCTTTTATTATTATGAAAACTTCTTGTTAATTAAATTTTATTGTTTTTTATTTTATTTTTTGCATTCTAAAATTTGATGTTTCAAATTATGTATCTTCTCAATAATAAAGTGAACTCGTTTTCTTCTGAAACGCGTTGTCGATTTCCACGATGTATTACCGATTTATCAACAAAGAATTATTGATTTCAGTTGATCTCAATAATGTGCTCCTTCTTCCTTAGTATTATTATCGAAAATAATATTGATGGAGTAGAATTGTTTTATTTCTTAAAGGGAACATTATAAAATTAGGGGTTTATGTCAAGTCAATTTCAATGCTTAAGAAATGTCTTAAAATAAAGCGATACTCCTTTTTGCAGTCTACATTTTGAATCACAAGAGTGGCAGCGTTTATTTTTTGCTTGGAGAACTGATTTTTTTAAATTTTGAAAGCATGAAGGGCTGTTGAAGATGGTATCCTGTTTTGGCAGTTGATATCTTTAGCACAATTACTGTAGTGTTTTTAAATTTCATCGACGTATATTATTCACGCTATCCAAAATAATTTACTGTAAAAATATAAATTATTAAATGAATACCTATTATTTGATAGTTTTTCTATATTGATTTGCGAGAACCCTTTATAGATATTATTACAGTAATATAGATAATATTTGTTTAATACAAAAAGTTATATTATGCTTCTGATTATAAAGCATTTATATTTGTCAAAACTAGGATTCTTTCAGGAAAATGTATTATTATTTCTGTTAATGCATTAAATTATATTTAAATTGAATTTTTAATAAGGTTATGATTTTAATATAACAATAACAATAATAGGTATATTTAATTTTATTATAAGTTCTTAATATAAAATTATTTATGATATTTACGTTATATAAATTCCTATTGGATATCTCACGCAACCACCAACCGACGTCGTAAACAGCTGTTTTACCGCAAACTATTTTTAGTGTTCATGATTATACATTGGTAATTTACCGATATTAAAGGCGGGCATATTTATCAGAAGGGACAAATTTGTTGTTTCCACGGACAATAAAATATGATTTTTCGCATAATTAAATAATGAGATATTAAACTGCATTCAATAATCAATTCTAACATTTTTGTGATCAAATCAACGTTATTGTTCGTTGAAACAGCTTTTTGACCGTAACTAAATTCATAAAAGTAGAATACTTTGGACAATTTTAAAGAGCGACAATGTTTTAAAATAATTTGAATTCATCGAGAGTTACAAACTATATACAAAATTTAAAAAAAAAATTCTACTAAACAAAATCTGAAAATTTATGGGATTATTTTTTTGTATATATGTGTACATTAGAGTGACAAATAACAAAAATGTGTTCAGCCGCCTCAACTCACTTAAAATAATATATAAATAATCCCTACATTTTTCAGATTTTTTCAATTTTCCGGACTCACGAGCCTCGAAGTTTAAAAATTAAGTTTCGCTACTGTGTCTTTCAAAGACGTATTTTCCGATTATAACGAGCCTTGCCTGTGTAAATAAAACCATTTCCGGTCAATTTTGCATTCCGACTTTTGGATATATTTTAAGAGCTAATATAAATTTTAATTTTCTGATAAAAAACGATCATATTTAGCAGTTCACGATATTTGTTTTTAGCTGAAATTGCGCAAAGAAACTTTTTGACTAAATCGTTGCACTCAGAGGAACGAAATCTGGTTTCATTATTATACTAGCGCTTAAATGAACAGATTTTCAAATTCTACGTCAGTAAACAAAAATATGACTGTTACAGACTAATACGTTTCAGGTAAATTTTTGATGGTTTCTATTATGTGATGGATTCGTTTACGACATAAGCATAGGTTATTAAAGCTGGAAACATGTCAAGGAAATGATTGTGGTATGATGTAATGGGAATACATTGCTCAAGTTTATAACGAATTAATACAAAATCATTTATTGATAAAATTGTATTATTTGCATGTATTTCGAAATAATACAAAATTATTCCGAATCGAATACGAGTGATTTGAATCTAGCAATATGAAAAAACAAATTTTAATATACGTTATGATATTTTATCGTTCATATCAGTCTTGCATAATACAAAAATAATATGAACGTTATACACAAACTTGATTGTCCTGTGATTCGTTTTGAAGGTGTCTGTATGGATTGTCTACATTCATAAAATATTTAAAAAACGCGAATTTCCGAAAAATTGAAAAAATAGTATATTACCTAACAAGGGTGTAAAGTGTACTTTTACTCACCGGGCGGGAACTATACATACGAGGCGTCGAAAGCGCCGAGTAAAGAGAGTGCGTAAAGATTGGATGCCTGGTTGAGTGCGTAAAGTGCAATTTTACGCACGACTGTTCACTTTACGAATTTTGTGGTTGGGAGTGCGTAAAAGTGAACTTTACACACGAAAAACAGGCATCAAAAGTACTTTACGCACTAACTTTACGCAAACAATTACAAAAAAAAATTATTCTTTCCACGAATCTTTAGTGCAATTATTGTGTCTGCCGATTGATTACAAGCATTATCAATTCTCGGATAAAAAATGTGGTAAAAAACAATGTTAAGAATATACTAAAATAATTTACTTTGTTTCCAAATTGAAAAATAAAAAAGAGGGACTCCGAAACTGACTAGAAACTTGGGTTGGAAAAAATACTTGTCTTATTTGTATAAAAAACTCGATAAGAAGATAGATTTTGCAAACAACTTAGTTCTGAACCATCATTGTCCACGTAGCATTAGCTAGCTCATATAATATCTTTCAAAAACTTGAAAAACAGAAAAATTGTCAGTTAAAGAGGCACAAGAATATAAAACTATTTCTTCTGTTTATCCAATTACTTCCGAAATCGAAATCGAAAAACGACCAAATCGGTTGACAAACAAAAACGAATGTTGCCCTGGGAACATGGTCGTGGCAGTTCTCCGCTGCTACTTTGTTGGGACCAAAAATGTTCATAATGAAATTCGGTGACAAAATGTGAAAATCAACTAGCCTTCAAACTTTTTATTCACATGGAAGCTTTCACGCAAGTCCTATGATACATCCCAATTAATCATAAATTGCATCTCGATCAATCTTGAACTGCATCTCGAATAAATCACGGACATAATTTTGACCGTTTGTTCAACAAAATATAATTCAGAAATTTTTCACTGGGTTTCGAAAATTTGCGAATCGTTGATATCTTTTTCAAGGGACATTATAAAATTTACCATGAATCCTTGTGCGTCAAACTTCATTTTGGTATCCACCTTCCTTTGTCAATGGCGCGGAGAAAACTGCAGAAAAACCCAAGCCGACGTACCATCGATCGCAACATCAGCGGTTATAACAAATATGTGTCTTTAACAATACTGATACCCACTAACAGGACATACTGGAACGTGAATTAAGATAGATTACTGTGTTAATTCTGGCAGCTGATTCTACACGGCAGTTGATCATTATACGCCAGTATGAAGCCAACCCTTCTCCATATCTACTAGTTTAGAGATTAACGGCCACCTAGTGTATTCCTACATCAAGGTCAAAACAATACGATGTTTGATATGCTGATATGAATCCGAATGCAAAAAAACACACATTGGTAAGTTGCATACTGGATCTGCATCAATAAGCTAGACTGGAGCAAACCCGGTTCAGACACTATACAATTTGTAAAAGTGGAGCCCCATAGAAAGATTCTGTAATATTAGCAACAATATAGACAAGTTTGGAAATCATCATAAAACTGTAGGTCATTGGTAGAGGACACAAATGAAACGACGAAAATACAATCAGGTATCCGACAATAAAACTAATAACTCAATCAAAAACAATTTCAGGATTTAAGTACTTCACGATCATAACCGACAGAAATGTAGGCATAGTCTGCTTTGAAAGCTTTCAGAGACATAAAATGAGTAATGTTACCGTTTATGTGCACTCGCTTGGTGCAGCAAGCTTTTTTTTCTAAGACAGCTGTTATAGTGGAAATCTATATTGTGATTTGTTGATATCATTACTTTCCTGTATAGGGCTGATCCTGATAGTCAGACGGGCATTAGTTCGCATTAATGTTGAGCGCAAGTATTCGACCAATGTAGTACAATTTACAATTTTTTTCCATATGAACAGCGTGTATATCTGGTATATGTATTGTTATAGGATATTAAGGATTAATGTATATATGTACAGAAAATTTTATCTCCGTGCAGTTTGTACTGCACGTCATTCCGCATTTTCCTGGGATACCTCTCAGATTTTAGATATCCTTATATATAGTTCACGAGAAGATGTTCATCATTTTAAAAGCCAAAGTTATAAACGACAACAGAAGGATATTTACGTCAGTGCCGAATATGGCGTTAACTACCCATACAAGTAAAAATATTAATTTTTCACAATGCAACTATACAAATTCCTCATTGAAAATACGACAGCTTATCAGGTATTTGATAACACGATGTAATATTCGAGGGAACGTTTTGTCCAACGACGATCTAACATGAAATATTTTTCTTATTCCTATTAGCAATTTAAGGGAACCTGATTGCAGCTCATTTATATTATTAACGTTTATTATCGTAATCTCGACTTTAATTCAATGTTAAGACCCTCATATTCGACACAAATAATAATACCCAAAGGGGATCCGTGAATATATAATTGGACAACAAAGTAATTGTACTATGTTTCTGGCACTGTATACAGTTCGGCATTATTAATGATTCGTTCTGCCAGTGGCACTATTGCACTTAAGTCACTTATTATTTACGCACGGATTGCGCCATTCGGTGCAAGTGTAGGTTTAAAATAGACAAATAACAATATCCGTTGTGTGAGGCTTAATTTACGATCAATGCAATGAGGTATTCTCTATATACGTCTCTTGCATAAAAGAAATCATTCTGTGTACAGAGAATAGATTAGATCCTTGCACCTTTTTTGTTCAGTTTTCATTTATAAATTTAACCCAAGGCGAGTAATGGATTATTTATTTACTTTGATTTCCTAAAAATTAATGATTGATTCTATCGATATTCATTCTTAAAGTATTTATTTCTGGGTTTATTTGTATTTTTGTTTGTATTTGTCAATATTGAAAAACTATTTTCTTTGCATACACCAGTCAATTTATTATAAAAACGTGGACAAAATTGATACGTCTATTATTTTGCAGATTTATTTGTAAATGATCTCTAACGAGGTTGATATATCTAGTCATGGAGATGTATTAATTTGTTCAAATTTGTAGTAATAAACGTCGAATTGACCGCTGTGCATACACAGAGTTTTTTCAATTTCTCACCATTTTCAATTAACGGCCGAACAATTACTAACGTATTTTTAGGATTTAGCAATATTGTTTTTGTAAAGATAATTGTTTGACATTCTGCCAATTTACAAATTAGATTAGAATTCATTTTATCTACTGCTTTAATTTAAATGCCAATTAGTAATTTTGTGAAAATTACGAAGCTTGTTTCTTCGTGACATGTATATTTTATAAATTTTTAAGATGTATCAGCTGCAACAATTACTTAATTAACTTTATTACCAAGACAGGAGAATATGGAGTAATTAGCAACGTCGAAATTTATACTATCAAACTTATGTTCGACTTACATTTTATTTTCGCATAGGTGATATTATAGATACAGTTTGAGAATCTAAGAAATAACCTTGACGGAAATCGCCTTCAAATCATTAACTGAGAAAAAGCACTATTGTATTCTTGTGTATAGAAAATAACAAAGATGGGTATTTACTTAAATAGAATATATTTCATAAAATTAGCTATTTATAAATAATTTAATTAAAATAAATAAAACAATACTCTTTATATCTAATTAGAATCCAACACCGATATTAGATCTAATTCTACCTATTTTAGTATAAAACTTATGGATCTCTGTTTAGGCCACTGTCGAGATCTGATTATGTTTTACTAAATGTAATGTGATCAAATCAGTTCTGGTTGGACCTCTATTTTTTCGCCCATAGTTAGTAGGTTTTAGAAACGAAATTAATTGAACCCATTTGTTTCACAAGTGAAATAAGGTGTAAATTCTCCTAATTTTCTCCTCAGTAACTTTACTACATTTAAGAAAAAAAAAACATAAACAGATTTTATGCTCCGTTAGTTTTATGTTTTAATTTACGCGAACTATACTTAACTCATTTTTTAGCAGAACTATATCTAATAAAAATGTTACGTCAAGATCCGTGAAATGGCGAATGTATTATTCTTTTTTTTTTATTTCTATAAAAAGAACCGACCATTTAATTTTCACGGAACTGTCCCGTAGCACTTCATCCTTTTGTTCGTTCTTTTTGTGTGCCTCAGTTCGTGTTTCCACTCATGCATTATCTTACATGTTCATGTGGACAATTGTGCTCGAATCCAAGGTAAAATTCATACGAATTATTGTGTAAGAGTTTTTAGAATAAAAATGCATACAATTTAATGTCATAATAAAACACAAAGGAGGTAAAGCACGATTTTTAATTAAATATGGATCATCGCAATGCATTTGATGTAAAGCTTCGGGATATACTACATTTCACATAGAGTAATAATTAAATTATTGCCAGTAAATTTATACTGGTATATTTATATGTCGCTAATTAAATATCGAAATATGGCCAAGTCATTCATCAGGAATAAAATTCGTGATAATCATTTAATCTGGTTCTTCAAATGTATTCATATTTATTCATTCCACACTGATAGATTGTGTTAGTCACTTATTGATTAACATAATAAATTACATGAATTTAAATTGAATGATAAATTGTGTCTATGCTTTTGTTAAATTCATAACCATTTGCTTCTCAAAATAAAGGTAAATCATGTTGTATTTTTCATGCTTTCTTCAAAATGCAGACCTACAGGGAATTAACATTTTCTAATATCATTTTGTTGCCACCTCCTAAAAATTATTAATATATGCAGTCGTATACACTATTTTTCATAGCAAACATACAGCTTCAAATACTGAAAAAAGAGTGATTTACACATTTCACATCGTATATCAAAAGGAAATTTTACGAATGACTTATGCCTCTCGCTGAGAAATAATTGCTCCGACAATAAATCAAATTTCTTCTACGGGCAGAGAAAGAGTTTAATTTGATGAAAACATCTATGCTATATATGTTTCATGCTAAAAAGTAAATACATTTTTTCAACACTTTGAAATTAGAGTTTGGTATACACGATGTGAGATACAATTTATAATAAAAATGCTATAATATCTTTTTGAAAGTTTTATTGATTTAAGCTTATTAATGAAGGATCAATGAAAATAATTAAATAAAAATTGATTACATATTCAGTTCAAGACTAAATATAATGCCAATGTTACCTGAATATTCAGCTATATTAAGTCATAATTTAAAAAATTTGATATTTTTTTCTGGCACTGTTTAAATGCGCACAATGTGAGGTAAAAGATCATTATGATGTTATTTTGACATTGCAATTTCTGAAAAAATACAAATTTCACAAAATCTTGTTAAGGCAACAAAATAAAAAATGGACCATAGTAAAATACACGAAGTTGTTGAATCAGAAACATTTTTTTTACTTTTGACGATTGTCATCAAGTTGTGAAAGGTTAACGATGTGCAGAATGTTTTGAAAATCGGTATCAAAGGATGATGTCGACTGTCTTAGATTGTGACAGTAATAATATGAAAACAATAAAACGATGAAATAATTTAAAATTGTTTCCTATTTTACAAAAATTAAAGTAATGCTTTAGGTTGAACTCAAACGAAAATATGCATCATTCGATTCTACCGAAAACAAGAAAAACGTTGTCGATTTTTTTCGGATTTGTTCTATTTTCAGTCCATGACACATTTCTTACTTCAATTTCAAACAAGTATTTGATATGAAAATTAATGTTCAAAAGTATGTGTCCTGTTTTTTTCGAGATCAGTCATTTCAATGTAGTTGTGAAAATTGAGCTATCTTAATTACAACATCAAATATAACGATTTAAATGTAAAAAAAACGCAAAAAATCAGGTATACTTTTTTATGAAACATTTTTTTCTCAAAGAAAGAATATTTGCCGGCACAAAATTCTTTCGCTAAAGGTGAAGAAAATAGTTACAGTATTAAGATATATTTTTTAAATATAATAAAAACTAACATCATGATCACAAAATAGCGACCGCAATGAGAATTTTCTTTTTAAAACTTAACAAATTTTTTCATTAAAACTGCAAACTCTACAAAAAATGTTGTGAGAACGAACTTTTCTTGGAATGTGTCAAAGAATATTCTCTATCTTTTCAGAATGTGTTGACACAATTTGTTATTTTTCGAAAATTCAGAAAATCAAAATTGTGAAAAAAGTCATTTAAAAAATCTGCAAAAAATTGAGAGTAATCTTTGATCAATCTTAAAATATTGTTGTTTTAAGATTTTATTTAAAGTTTTTGAGAAACGAAATTATTAATAATTTCTAGATTTCAATAATAATAATTTCTTTTGTCGAAAACTATTATAGACTTTAGATAAAATTTCCTTAGTAGAACAAAATTATCTTAGAATTTGTCAAAGAATACAGTAAAAATTTGCAGATTTTATTAAACGGCTTTTTTAAAAATTTCGTTTTTCCGAAAATTTAAAAAATCAAAAATGATATCAATATATTCTGAAAAAAATTGGACATACTCTTTGATACATTTTTATTCCTAGAAAATTTTGTCTAAAGTTTATAGTTTTTATGAATAAATTGGATAACTTTTGACAAGAAATTACTCACTGCCATCGTCGTTTTGTGATCACGATGTTATTTTGTTAATATTTCAAAAATATATCTTAATGCTACAGCTATTTTCTTCGCCTTCAGTGAAGGAATATTGCGAGTGACAATACTCTTAGTTTCGATGAGAAAACAATATTTTATTCAAAAGGATAACCGATTTTTTGGGTTTTTTTACATTTAAATCGCTATATTTAATTTTGTAATTACGCAGCTCCATTTTGATAGCGCCATTGTAAAGAGCACCTTGAAAATAGTACGATACATGCCTTTAAATTTTCTTGATTTTCATACGAAATACTTAATTGAAACTGCAAAATGTGTCCTTCCTGGCGTTAATAGATTAATATTATTCAAAATACATAAATTACGTAACGTGGATTGAAAAAATATGTGCGCATTTTATAACAACAATTAATACGCTGTAAATCGAAATGCCATGAAATTTAAGATAGAACATCATATTCTAGTACCAACTTCCACAAGTGTAATATCTTTAGTGTGTACTTGTATTGACCGTTTCCGAAATCCGTATGGGATGTCCAATTTGTCGATTATAACTCGAAACTTTAGTCCGAAAAAAGTGCTCTTCTTTTTTGATTCTTTTCCAACTACACGAGGGAGGAAAGGATATAAAATATCAAGTTTCGAGTTTGAGATTTTATTCCGCATCGTACATTACAAAGAATCGACTTTCACGTCATGAAAGTCGACTTTCGACTAATGGCAAAGAATTCTTTTTATTTTTCAGTTTAAATCTATCTATTAAATTACGTATCTGTCTATTATTACATATTTGACGTTGACAATGTTATATATAACATAGAAATAAACGATTTAAATTTTTATAATCTTATTTTTAAATTTTAAGCGAGTTAGAAGTCAGGATAATGTATGTAAAAAATATTTAATAACGTCCCAATGAATTTAATTTTCACTAATAATGACATTGATTAAGGGAGAAAGGATTATTGCTCTCAAAAGAAATTGAGACCTGCAAAAATAATTTGTTAAATAACTTTTGTTAATGACCCAAAATTTCTTCTTAATGCAAGTTAAGAATTTTTTTTAAATGAATAGTTTTTAACGAATGACGGCTTATTTTTTTTTGTGAAAAACATTCTTATAACTTAACCGAACCATTTTTTTCAACTATTTTAACCTCTAAAATTATTCAGAATTGGTGAAATGTAACTCTTTTTAATTAAATGGAGATGTATGACGTTAACTTCGGAAAATTGCAAAAATCAGCCGGTTCGTTAAGCCCTGATCCGTTAGAATCCATTCATTTTTTAAAAATTCTTAATAAGTAAATTTGGGTCAGTAACAAAAGTTGTTAATTAAAAAATTAAATAAAAATTCATAATAAAGTAGTTTGGGTCATTAACAAGACTTATTTAATAAATTATTTTTGCAGGTTTAAATGTTTTAAAAAATTACAGATTTCTAGATGCTTACGCTGTCAAGAAACATTTTTTTATAATTATCCCAGAAAAGTTGTTTTTATTTATTTTTTTTTATAAATTTGGTAAAAAACCTGTCATTTTTATTTGAAAAAAGATTGGCAGTTTTTGTAAGAAAATATTTGTTCTGTAGGACACTATAGGTGTGGTAAATATTAATTGCATCGATCGCATTAAACCTGGAATGCAGTATCGAGTGAAACTTAAAGTTTCTTCCATCTTAAATTGGAGCCTCGACATCACTACCTTAACTTTTATTTGTAACTCAATTCCTTATTCTGATGCCCTAAAATAATCTTTTTAAAAAATGCCACTTTCTTTGTGTTGTAAATAGTAATAAAATAATCTACTTTTGTAGTTCAGGAGACTCTATACATGTAATTCACGTCACTATTCTAATTCGTAGTTACATTTTCGCAAATATATAGTTAAATTGCACAAGTGATGGAATATAGATGAGTACTGTCAATTGTTAAACTCTGTTAAGTAGATTCAATGAAATAAAATTTACTAAGAATTTTTTTATGCAAGTTGCATACTGCTTAAGAATTTGTCGCATTATATTACTAAAAAACAGAACTAGATGTTCTGAGAACCCAATCTTTGATGGAGATGCGAACAAGTGTCTGTGCTTTACTTATATAGTAACACTTTTCTCTTGCTGCATTACATAAATATTAAAATTATTGGTTGAGGGTTACAAGCGTGTACTCGTGACTCTTTCCTGATATACTCCCATTTATACATTTTTGCTTGGTCATGATTCACTTTATCTCTTTAAGGAGCTGCTATCAATAGAAAACTAGCATTATCGACCTTGACTTGAAATCCAAGTAACATTATAGATGTATTATATACCTCATTCTTTTATGACACTGAAGCTAGCAGCAGATTCGCAGCAGCGGATTCGAAAAAACTATGGTTTTCCGCCATTAAAATTGCCAAAAACAGATTATTTGTATAAAATTGGTCCAAAAATGTTTAAATGCAAGTAATTTTTAATAAGAAATTATCCATTTTCACTGTTTTCTTGAATCCGTTGCTGAGAATCTGCTGCTAGCTTTAGCGTCATCATTCTTTTTGGCAATATTGCTCTCAAACTCTCTTTTTGGGTGCACCTCAAAAACCCGACAAATCACAAAACAGACTCTTCAAAAGTTCGACATTCAAACATCAGACATTTCAAAATACAGATACCACCGGTTGATGCGTGCACCACATAAAAAAAAAGATCTCATGTCGCAATCCTTAAGGTCTCACTGGCAGGTCATTTCAATGTTAAAAATGCTTGACCAAGGAATTAATTTTGTAGATCACTCGAAGGTCAAATTACTTTGACCTCCGGATTATTTATTGAGCATATTTAGAATCCAATCGTTAATTACATTTACAGAATATGTACATTTTGAAATATATGATTTTGAATGTCTGTATTTTGAAATGTCTTGGTTTGTAATCTACTCTATTTTTCGAAATGTCTGGTTTTTTAATGTCGGGGTTTTGAAGTGTCTATTTTGTGATTTATCTGGTTTTTGAGGTGAACCCCTGTTTTTCTTATTAGCCAGCTATTCTTTAAAACATAATTTTCTCCATTATTTCTTCTTGCACTACAATGCCGTGTTTAAAAAAATATATTATTGATATCTACTAACGTTTCATCATATTTTTCAGCGTAACTATGTATGGCAATATTTTGTGATACAACTGTATTGAACATTAAAAAATAATTACAGAAGTTTTCTCCAAAAATTATTTTTTTTTAAATCATACTTCCCCTGTTTATATTAGTAATGTGACTGATGAGTTCAGTAATTTTGTGATAGATTATTATTTTGTTATTATTATTATTATTTAATATATTTAATTTAGTTCCTTTGCGCTGTACTTTCTATAGGTTCACTCTCTATAGTAACGGAAATCGGGCCCTTATTGGATAGGCCCTTCCCAAATTGCACTCGTATGAAAAGAACGGGAACTTCTTTTATAAAATGAACCTATTTCTATTTTATTATTATTTTTGAATTCTGAAGAGGGCCTGGAAACAGAGGCCGAAATATAAATGATCGATCTAAACTTTCATCATTTGTAATTTTCTAAACTAATTGAATCTATAATTAATTAATTAATTACTTGTTTTTATTTACTTTCCTTTGTTATGGTTCTACAGTGACCGGCATTACTAATACTCTTATATAATTAGTTTCAACGGTCGGTTTATTGCAGGCCGGTATGGGACCTTCCTCAGCAGCCACATCCGATTTCCGCACCAAACCCTGAAAGCTTTATAGAAACGCATGCGGACCTACAATTTTTAAGGTGGATTTTGAACCACCCAGTCTAGGAACGAAACCCTGACAAACCGCAACCCGTCATCCTCCTACGTTACTTTCGAAACAAGGGGCACTTTTTTAGGAACAATCATTACTGGGAATCGAACTCCTTGTGATATATTAGTATAATACAGAATATATTTGATTTCCTTGGCTTCAGAAACCTTTCATCCACATTGACAAGATTAAAATAACTTTAAACTTAGTAAATTGATGAATTTATCTTAATTTGGAAGTTCCCAATTTAGAAAAGATTTTATCGTTTGATGGTATTAATAAAGTATTAAATTAATTAATCGGTGACCAGAACCAACAAGCGTCTAGGTTATAAATTGTGGCGCGACAAGATTTAGATGGAACTCATTTTAAATGGAATATGACACGAAATTAAATAAGAACGATTCTTAACAATGCCGTAATTAGATGTTAATTAATAGAAAATTCAAACAAATTCTTGAAAAAATGTGGAATGGAACCCATTCGCAGCCGGTGGGGATGAACCCAGGGACTTTCAATTTCGCGTCGAATGATTTTTTACGATTCTTTAATTTAATTTCGTAACATATTCCATCTAAAATGAGTTTCAATTAGATTGGATGGCAAAATCTGGTCGTGCAAAATTTAAAACTCAGACACTTGCTGGATCGGGTCACCGATAAACACAGTAGGCAGCCTAACTGAAAAACGAGTGTTAAGATTTAACTGCATATTTGGGGAAATTGAACTGCTGTAATGATTAACTTGCAATCATTAACTGTAAGAATGAAAGTAAGTAAAATCAAATATACCAACAGGATTTAACTGATTAGAAAGTTAGGTTTTTTGATACAATCTTTCGGATAACGATGGCATTTAATTTGGTCAGATAGGTTTTGTTCAATGGAGATGAAACATGCTTTTCTCTTCGTGCTTTATGCAAAAACAGAACGAATGACAACAAAATAGGCTAAAGAGGCTTCATATCTATATGTATAATCAGAGATAAACAAAATGTTATACTTGATTAATCTCTTATATTATTTTCATTAACATTTATGTAATATGCAGAAAATTTTGACAAAACTGACTGAACATATTGAAAGAATTGCTGAAGTTTATCTGAAAAACTTTTTTTTAATAAAAGGTTGATTTTAGTTATACTTCCTTAATTTTTGCAGGAAATGTTCTAAAGTCTGATAATCTTAATTTTAGAACACTTCATTAATTTTTCATAAGAAAAATATTTGTTCTATGCTCAAGGTAAATTTGTTATCATTCAGTATTAAAGTATTAAAGTTTGGAAAAGTATATTTTCGGGATTCAGGTAAAAATACTAATTACTGAAGACATAACCTCAATAAATACATGCATTCGCCGTAATAGTTACGCCTTAGTATCGGGTTAGATTTAACCGAGGTTGAAATTTTAGTCCCGAGTCGGAACTTATAATATTGTTAAGCAGTTAAATAATATTCTGTGCATCTGTTCATGTCAATTATAACAAATCCTGGAAAGCAAAAAGTTATTAAATTTATGTAAAATAAATGCTTCTCATTGTAATTAGGCTTTACGTTACCAAACAATAGAAAATTGTATTTTAAATTTTCCTGAAGAGTAATTCATGCATCAGATTATATACTTTTTATGACCTACAAAATGTGGGGCACATGATTCATTAATTAAAAAAATTTGAACATAATATATTTGAATAATATAATAAAATAAGAAATCGATTGAAAGTGAATTGAAGAAGATTACGAAACGTAATAATTAATTGCAATTTAAACGAGTCTCTATATAAAGAAATATTTATTCATAAAGTTAATTAATTTCAACTACCTTTACGGGAAGTCGCCTTGCAAGACATACGATGTTTTCTTTTCAATTTGTGGAGCTTTACTGAGGTGTGTGATTATATGGAAATATTAACCTAGGATTAAGATTGAAGTAGATTGATGGTAATATGGCGAGTTAAGTCTGACTATGAAAACAATGATTTATTCGTCCAGAAATGTGAAACAAAATTGTTTAGAACAGTATGGGAGATTTTTGCGTGACACGCGAGACGAATAGTGATTAATTCAGAAATAAATATTCACAGTAAATTTTAATAGAATTTAGGAGTTTTCTATATGGAAATGCACGCAGATACTCGAATAATATTTTATCCTTAAATTATCAATGTATGAAATCTGTATGAAAATTCATTTCGAGGATCTCAATGTCACCAATAATAACTCCAAAACTTGCAGTAATACCTTCCAAATGCCAGGCTGATGCGAAGATGGAAATCTGCGTATTTGTCGAAGGATACTCTTCGGTAACATATTTTGAATGATGATCCAATTTTCCGCAAAGTCTCCTTGCGGAATAAAACAATTTTTACTTATGAAACCTAAAGAGCTAGAAAATTTTCGCATTCAAAAAGTTGAAATGGAAAATTCTTCGGTCCGTCAAAGATATACGTATTACCCATATTTGACAAATTATCTGACAACGTGACGATGAAGGAAATGCTATTGCAGGGAAGACAATGAAAAAATGGACAGACACGAATACTGGAATGTTGAGAACAGATAATAGCAATAATGTGCTTAAATGACTAACAATTCTATCTGTTCTACTGATTTTATATCACATGTTTAATTTGTTTCTATTTAATGAATTTAATTTAAATTATTATTTTACTTATTTTTACAATGAATGATGAGTATCAAAGTTAAGGTAATGATATCTGAATAGAGGATTCAACATAACCCACCTTACTTTAAAACATATCAATGAAAACCACTATCACGCTGAAAAAAATTCTTAGTTGATGTGACTTTTTTTTACTACTGAAAGTATTTCAATAGGTCCTTAATGGAATTTTATAGGTTATAGTTACAACCATAAAGGAGTTAAATCAACAAAAAATATAATTATGGAAACGACATTTTGGCACTTAATTCTACTACATTTAAAAACATTTTTTCGAGTATAACTACCTAGTTCCCTAAAAACTTTTCAACATGCTGGAGCGATATATTTTTAATCGAATTTCGCAGAACTACATTTTCTTTATAGTAGTAACTGTAACCTAGAAAATTGTCTTCAAGCGTATCAAACTACTCCGTGTAGTTAAAAAGTAGTCATGTCAACTAAACATTTGTCTGGAAATTTATTTTAGTGGAATTATTTTCAGTGCAGCTATTGGCGGTTGCTTTTTATAATATTAGTGTATCCCTTTTCAGTTTTATGCATAGTATCGCATTTCTTGATCTCCAATCATTCGGAACACTTTATCGTTAACTGGGTAAATAATATTAACTTAATTAAAAATAGCAAAATTAACATCAACAAAGTTATACTAACAAAAAAAGTATTTCTTTTAACTACTCTCGACTCAACTTCTCAATGGTAGTTAAATTTGACAAGTAAATTTTTTCAGTGATAGCTTTACTATTGTCTATTCCAGGCACACCTCTCCTCAACAAATTCAAGTGTAATAAAATTGACAACTCAAAAATGACACGGCATATTTTCAAGTACACAAAAAGTAGTAGAATGCATTTTTATTTGAAATCCTAGCTGCTCCCCTTCTCAAAATATCAGCGAAAAGGTTAATTTTTAATTAAAAATTCAGTTTACTTTTAATTATATATCCATATATTCAGATATTTCTCGATAACACTTATGTTTGTATATGTACTCATGCTTAGTATACGTACGTATAAGTATATATTTACATATTTATTCAATTGAGAGTGTAAAATTCGATTTTACGCATGAAGCGCGCAAGAATTGCGTTAAAACGAATATTTCGAATAGAAGGTGTGAAATGAGTAGTTTATCGAGTTCAACTATTATTTCTGTTAAAATAACTGAATTTTATTTAATCACATTCACCCTGTTTACACCGATAATTGACAATCGTACTCTTTAACCTTACTAAAACTATCACGTTTAGGTTACTTATTATAATTATTTTAAATGTTATACGTTTTTATTACTGTCTGTAATACATTTTATTAAAATAAAAAGGTAAGTAATTGTTCTATTTTAGTGACTCCTATTTTATGTTTTTTTTTTAATTTAAATTTTTAATCAGGTAATTTTGTTATAGCTCTATTAATTACTTCTTATGGTTACATCTGCTCTAAAATGCCGACGGATTTTTGTGATCACGAAGACAACCGGTCGAAAGTTTGCGGACCGTGTGGCAGAAAAATAATTTGCGGTGCTGCGAAATTGAGGTTTTTCAAGATCAACAGTGATGGCGAAATTCTCATCCAAAAACACGTCGATAGTTCGTTCAAGTTGGAGGACTCGAAATATCCATTGGCTTGGTGCAATACCTGTCGTATTACTATTAAAGAATTCGAAAAAGGAATTACCAAGGGGCCCAAAATTCGAATACCCAATTATGAAGATATATGTTTGCAAAAAGAAACAAGACAAGTGAAAGGACCGTGCAACTGTTACATTTGCATAACAGCAAGATCAACCCAACATACACAACCTATTGTAGGTAGGGGAAATGTACGAACATTTGGAATCGAAATAAATGCAGAGACTGGCCTAAATACATCATCGAGCATACAAAATAGCTGTAAAACGTTAAATGTTTCAAAAAACTCTGAAACGAATAGCATTCAACTTTGTAACATTTGTTTGGGTAAAATTGGTAAAGGCGTACGCCACGATTGCAATAAAGAAAATATTTTAGTAAATAATGCACAAAGTATTGTAATGAACCTTCCCGAAAAAGTGCAAGACAAAATTGTGCTTTCTATTCTAAAAGAAAAGAGTTTGAAAAATGAGTCCTCAAACTCATCAAAATCGAAAACACTCAAATTTCATAATCAAGGCCGACATGACACAACGATCTACCTGAATCCCCAAGAAAAGAAAAAGGTTGTTTTTACCCCAGAAAAATTAGATAATTTACAAAATAATTTGAAATTATCGTCGAATAAAACGAGATGTCTGGAAAATTTCATTAGATGTAACGCCGGAAAAGCTGCAATTCCCAAGAATTACAGAGACCACGCGGACAAAAAAGGCAAGGTTTTGAAAGATATCTATAACGTAGATAGTCACATGTTTGATGTTGAAGGGGCTGATGTAAAAAAATCGAGACCAATTGTGTATGCGGATTGCGAAGAGATATTAGAAGCCGTCATAGATTACCGAAATCTTGTGGGAGATTATTATATAAAAATTATGGCGGATTCGGGTCAGGGGTTTTTTAAAATTTCATTGTCTTTGTTTACGAAGAATGAAGATGGTGTTGACGATGCTGATGCTTCCACACCGACCAAAAGATCGAAATATTCTGAAGGAGGCAGAGTCGGTAAGAACGCTTCATTAACCAGTGTACAAAAAGTTATTATAATTTGCATAGTACCGAAAATCAAAGAAACGTACGAAAACCTATTGTATTTATGCAACTTGATAAACTTAAACAACGTGCCCTTCAAGTTTGCATGTGACCTTAAACTATTATTAACTGTAAATGGTCAACAAACCGCGAGTTCTCTATATCCATGTCCGTATTGCTTCATTTCACTACGAAATTTAAAGAAAGGATGTAAAGAATTTGTTGACATCGATAATCAGGATCAGGTTGTTTTGAGTTCTTCTAAGTTGTCATCCGAGAAAACTGAGGCAATCAATCATTTGAAAACCTATGGTGATCTGAAAAATGATTACACGAAGTATGTGAACGAAGGTAAGACGAAGAAAAACGCGATGTACTGCCATAGCACTGTAAATAGTCCGATTTTTCAAGAAAACGAGGATGTCAAAGTAATCGAAAAATGCGTGGTACCAGAACTACATTTGTTAGAAGGGTTCGTCAATCATCTCTTTTGGAAAGGTTTGGTTTCGCTACTTGGTCGTGAAAAAGCACTTTCATGGCCTAAAAAACTAAAAGTAATACCGAAAAATTATCAAGGTGAATTGTTCGAAGGCAACGCTTGTAGAAAACTCCTAAAACACGTGGATATGCTCTACAACGAAGAAATTGTTCATAGTGCAACGAAATTAAGACTTGAACCTTTTGTGTCATGTATGAAATTAATGAACGATATTGTTCATAATTGTTTTGCTATTACCAGAAAGAATAATATTGTCGAACTTGAGACAAGTATTGAAAAACTAAAAAAAGTCTATGATGCGACTGATGTATCGGATTCATTGAAAATCCATATCATTCTCAATCACCTTCTTCAATGCTTGTCATGTCTCGATGAGGATGAAGGTTTAGGTTTGTGGTTTGAGCAAGCCGGTGAGTCAATTCATCATGAATTTTTAATATATTGGAATCGATATAAACTCAACTCAATGGATGACCCATCGTACGCTTCCCAACTGAAAAAGGCTGTAGTCGAATTCTCCTCTAGACATCTGTAGTTATAATAAGTACCTATAGTATATGTATACAGTGTATAAATACATAGTAAACATGAATATTATCAACTAAAATATGTAGCATTTAATTTCAAAAGACGGTAATTGAATCGAATTTTATTTACAACTGTGGAATAAGTTAGTTGAACTGGGTCCATGCGCGCGCGCGCGCGCGTGTGTGTGTGTGTGTGTGTATATAAATGTGTGGATGTTAAAATATTATGGAATGATCAGAGACATATTCGTTTCAACACAATTCTTGCGCGCTTCATGCGTAAAAACGAATTTTACACTCTCAATTGAATAAATATGTAAATATATACTTATACGTACGTATACTAAGCATGAGTACATATACAAACATAAGTGTTATCGAGAAATATTTGAATATATGGATATAATTAAAAGTAAACTGAATTTTTAATTAAAAATTAACCTTTTTGCTGATATTTTGAGAAGGGGAGCAACTAGGATTTCAAATAAAAATGCATTCTACTACTTTTTGTGTACTTGAAAATATGCCGTGTCATTTTTGAGTTGTCAATTTTATTACACTTGAATTTGTTGAGGATTTGTTGTGCAGGTTCCATATCTGTGTCATTGCAACAGAGCAAATGGTTTAATTTTATTGAAGGTAGCTTGTTTGGCGTTAAAGTTGACAAACATGTTTAGTTTTGAAAAAATAAAACCTTATTAAATTTTTCCCGCCCACTTTAACAATATTCAAACACTTTCCATTACAAAACTTTGATATACCGCCACAGAGCCTCAGAAATTATTTTCGGGAGAAAGAAAAAGAACATGTCCTATGAAATTTCAAGTAGAGTAATATCATTGAGTGGCAATAAAAAATCAAAGTAATTATTATTTTTTAAGAGTTTTTAATATTTCACGTCCAGTGAACGTACGTGAGATATTTAAATGTCTACGTCTATTACGCGACCAGACACATACCCAAAATAGAGAAATACAATATAAGAATATTGGAGATCTTGGGGAAAAAATTCTACGGCCTTATTTGTGCGACGTAATTGTCCCAATCTTTCTGATGTGTACATTGTTCAGACGTATTGCAACTCAATATTCCAGCATCATCCTTGAGGAACTAAGAATTATGAAGATATGATACATATTATGTTAACTATAAGCATCACCATTCGAAGGCCAAAATTCGGCAAAAGAACTATAAGCACCATCGTGGACGTAGCTCATAATCTATCGTACACTTAAGGATCCAGTCTGGTTTGTTCGGTCAAAAAATCGAAAATTTTTTTGCGGTATGCGATACCTATAAGTGTCTAGAATGTTGTGCTAAAGGGGCAAATCGATATTCGAGCATCTGATTCATGGTGTAAGTGTCGAAAGCAGAAGCGGCTGTAAATTTGGAAGACAACAATCACCCCGCTCCTGTCGACGAAAATGTGCAGGAATTGATCAGACCAATCTACGAGGACCTATCATCCAATGATTTGCTGGACCGTTGTCTTGGAGGATATACGCAAAACAATGAATGTTTTAATAAAATGATATGGCAGTTCGCTCTGAAACACATGTTATGCGCTTCAAATATTATTAGCATATCCGCGTATCTGGCAGCATGTATTTTCAATGAAGGCTTTCATCCTGTTTTGAAAATTATGACGATCATGGGCATCGAAGTCGGTCCACATGCAGATGAATATTCCAACCGTCGTAACGAGGAGCGTTTGAAAGACGCAGAGCGATGAACGGCATTTGCCTCGATGGAGCAGAGAACTCTTCAAAAAAACGATGATTAGCTGTAAGTTTCCCGATTTTAACATTTACATTGAGAAAACCAAACTGAAAATTTTAAACCACTTTTTACGTCTTTCCGGAAATGATAACTCAGCGAATTTTTAACGAATATTAATGATTTATTTTTAAATACTCGTAATTGTTTTCTCCTTCGAATAGACTACAATCATATCGACATATAGCATACTTTTTTTTTAATCGTCAAAAAAGTAACGAAAAATAGGTAAAAATGGAAGAAAAGTTTTTTAAACTGCCGTCATTTTGTAATTTTTTAACCGAATTAGTTTATCCTAGTCTATTCAATATAACACACCTTATGACAACTCTACTGCACAAGAAAAGCTTAGGATTTTTTGTTTCAGATGAATGTTACGACCAGGGGAATTTCCGGAATGGGGCATCATTTTGTGCGCAGTGGTGTACGTCGTCCCGTGTCACGCCGCCGGAAATGAATAATATGAGCTGAGAATTTTTTTAAACATACATAAAAGTGTTAGAAATAAATGTAAAAAAAAGTTCAAGTTGATATGTTATTTACTTTTCCCAAAAAAAATTCATGAAAAATGCCTTTTTTTTGACTCAACAAACTTGACTGGACCCTTCCTTAATCGGACCAAAGAATCAGGTTTTCGCAGAAAATAAAACTTTCAGGTTATAATATTATAACACTTCATATATTAAATAACACAATTACTATTTTTACACCATTTATCAATACTGCATTCTGAATATATGAAAAATCTAGTTTTTTATTATACGTTTCGTCAGGTAACGTAAATAACGCCAAATATTTCAAAGTGAAAGTCTATTATAAAATTACCATATTAGATGCTACCTGTTAGCAGACAATTTAGGGTGAATATGAAAAAAAAACATTTTCTATGTATAAATAACACTTCCCGTATAAACATATTTTCCTTAACAACACCTCGAATTGCGGGTGAAAAAATATGACTCCACAGTTATAACCATGATTTAAAACACTACATACGAGGTCAAACCGTACATATGACGCCCTTTAAACCATCGTATTGGCTACTATATTGAAAAAAAAATAATATAAAAGTTCTCGCCCGACTGTAATAACGGACTATTTTTTTTCAGACACGGCAGACTCTCAATTATCATCGGGTGTGCGCAACGTGCCAGCATCCGACCGGAAATAGAGAGTCGGCGCAGCGTAACATCATTTCCTTCCGCGTAGTGGACTAAAATCGATCCTCGATTAGCAGTCCTATAAAGATTATCCGACGGTTGATCGTCAGCTCGCTTCTGGTCGAGCCAGAAAATCGAGCGGTCTCGTGTCCACATCACCGCATAGCTTTCCCGAGCTTTCCCCCATGTAAAGCTCGGTAGATTTATTCTGAGCAATTACTACGATAAGCGTCTACCTTAATAATTGTTCGTTAATCGCATCAACCGTATCTACCGTGCTTTCCTTGCAAGCCGGGGCGAACGACTCTTACGCCCTGATTGTATCTCGCATTCGCGACTTGATCGCTCGCTTTCGAAAAGAAACCGTTTCGTGAAACGCCACTTTGTTGAGCTTGCGCTAACACCGCTCCTTATGCTGGTCGATAATAACAATGGCTTTAGTTGCTTGTACTGTTTCTGATCTGCACTTTAAAGTCATTATGCAATTAGACGAAACACTGCTGTTGGAAGACCAATGACCATCGTGCATCGCGCGGCTATTAATTTTACAACAAGCCAATAAATAAGAGGTCATTCTTCAACTTTTAAAAAGAAGTTCGAAGCATTATATCTACGTAGTATCTTAATGAAATACAAAGTTAAATGGTTCTTTTGAACTATTAGCAAAGATCAATAGTGATAGCAATGTAAATTTCGATGGGTGTCCTAAATACTTTTGTAGATTCCTTAGCAGTTCACATCATTTTGGACTAAAAAAATTCGTATTAATAAAAAATGAACAAATAAAATTAGAGAATCTTATTATAATTATAATTATTGGTTATAGCAGCGGATCGCTTAGTGCTGTCAGATCCAGGAGAAAAATTGGTTGAGGCAGCGAAGTAATTATTACTCATCAGGCCCGAATAAATTTCTACTCGGGCGGTTCTCGGGCATGCTGATCACCTGCGGGCATAAAAGTTTATTTTGCGCCCATGTTATAAAAATATCTATTATCAAACGTTACATAATAAATACATCAGTTCCGACAGTACTAAATAATCGTCAAGATATAATTAACAAAACGAATGAGAATAATTCTATCTGATGCGTAAACTGCAAGAATTGTGTTGCTACAGTTTCAAATCAGTAAATTTTCGCTGAATGAGAGAATAGTTTTTTTCACTGATTATTAAACCAAATTAACTGTGACTTAAAATAGTAATCCGACACTTCAGATGGAACTATACGTTCGTTTTCGTTTGCTATGATTGATCAGTGGTGCATTGATGCAATTCTGGGAATATCTATATCATATCATCTTTAGAGAACGTTAATAAGTATCGATTTAATATTTGATGTCCACAACAAAATACAGGTGTTACTGAATACATGCTCGAACATGTTTATTAACCCATTAAAGACCAGACGGATACTTTTTCATGCAAGTTTTCAACTTCATATATTTCGGGGACTTACAAAATTCTAGAACACTCATTTCTGACGTGAGATTTATCGAACTTTACGAATCTTTAATTAAAGTTTAAGGGCGCTGCAAATACAAATCGATGTGTTCAATTATTAAAAAAAAAATCGGGTTTTTTAACTAAATTTTTTTTCCGGCAAGATTTTTGCATTGAAATCTCACAAGGAGATCTCGGCGAAACGAAGAAAACGCGTAAGCGGGCCTTCAAAATGTGTGTGCTTGAATTGTTAATTTCACGATATGTACATCCAATATTGCAGATCCATGTAAAAATTAAAAATGTTGGCACATACATTTTGAATTTTAAAATCCATGGACGCTTTTTATTTATTTTATCTGGATCTCTTTGTCCGGTTTCAATGCGAAAAACTTGCGGAATAAGATTTTAATAAAAAAACCAGACTTTTTTTTAAATAATCGAACGCAGCAATTTTGATTTGCATCTTTCTTAGATTTTGATCGCATATTCGTAAAGTGCGATAAATTTCATATTGGAAAAAGTGAGTGGTCTATAATTTTTGCAATCCTGCGATGAAAACTTCCATGAAAAAGTCTCCGTTTGGTCTTTATTTGGTTAATTGAATCACAGAAATATGCAAAATTTTAAATATGCAAACAATTTCTAGAAAAGCAATTCATAATATTTATCATTATCAGCAACATTGGAATGGTTTAAATTCGTAAATTTACAAGTTTTTTTTTTTAATTGGTAAGTGGATAACTAGAATCAATTCGTGTCATCACATCTGTTAATATTATAATTCAACATTTTGGAAGTGATATATTATCATTAAGTCATTAACTAACATCATTTCATTAAGATTTTACCAACTTCGTAAAATATTGGATATGGATCCAAGAGATCGGTTAATGCTGCTTTAGTATTTAGGAATCATTTTGGATGATTTCACACAAAAAAGTATTAGATTCATTTTATCTTTTCAAGTCTACTCAATACTATGTATAGGGGAGAGTGTTCCCCTACCGATCGGCTAAAATAGAAGGGTGCTAATACTCAATTTTGTTGCTGAGTTCAAAGCTGTCCTCTGTACAGGGATCACTTCTTTATGTTTCCTACCTATTGGTGAGGTTTATTGGTTTCAATTTTGAGAGTAAAAAACAATTTCGGCATATTCAAATTTGATGTTTCGATATAATAGTGCAACGCTGCGTATACTTAAAATAAATTTCGTAAAAATGATACCATTCATTTTGTGCAGGCTAGTCCAATTTTTAATATAACTTTGAAGTGATTTCATCAAAATACTGTTTTCATATTATAATAATTACATTCTAATTATAACGTCATAATTTTATAAAAGTATTCCTTTTGTCGAAACCAATTTAGTTATATTAAATAGTATCATACTGTTATTTAACAAGGCTTAGGTTTAATAACAGTTACGCACAAAATAAGGTTTATCGTCAACATCATCCCTGTATCACATACATTACAGGAATATTTTAATCATTTTGCATGGATTATATAGTTTGGCTTCTAGGAAATAAAGAAGCACGATTGTGAAGGAAATTGAAAACCTGTACCAAAAAATAAGCAATAGACCATCCACATTCTGACAACAAATCAATCAGACAGTGTCGGTACCAAACGAAAAAATATATAAATATTATTTATTATACTTTGATAAAACGATTATTAAATTTAAGCATTGCACTAAATATTCGACTAGTTACTCGAGAATGTAAGATAGATCTATACAAATTATACCGTAAATCGACGGTCGATTTGTTCAAAGAACTGATTCAAAATTGACCAAAAATTTATTCAGGGTTAGAGATATTTTCGGTTAACTTACGGTCGACTTTTTCGATTGTTGACTGAAAATTGACCTAGTGCCGGATATATTTTTGGTTAACTTTCGGTGGACTGTTTCGATTGTCGTCCGAGAATTGATCGAGGGTTGGAAACAATTTCAGTTAACTTTCGGTTGACTTTATCGATGGTCGACCAAAAATTGACCGAGTGCCGGAGATATTTTGGTTAACTTTCGATTGACTTTTTCGATTATGGACCAAAAATTCATCAAGTGCCGGAGATATTTTCGGTCAACTTTCAGTCGATTTTTTCGATTGTCGACCGCAAATTGACCGAACGACGGAAACATATATAATATCGCATACATGAAAGAGTAACTGCTATGTAACCGACCGAAAGGTACTTATTGATTGTCGTCGCCAAACTTTCATCAGTCGATTTTCAGTTGACTTTTACGCAGTTGACCGAAAATTGACCGAAGAACGGTTTTTTTATTCAGTCTATAATCTGTCAATTTTGTTAAATTCGACCGTAAGTTGACTCAAAATTTAACTGTTCGATTTCAGCTGAATTTTACAAAGTTGATTGAAAATTTATCGAAAGGTATTTTATTGATTGTTTGATAATCGGTCGATGTGGTAAAAGTCGACCGTGCGTTGACCCCAAATTTTCATTGGTCGATTTTCAGTTGACTTTTATGAAGTTGACCGAAAATAGTCCAAATAATGGGTTTTTGAGAGTCACTACTCGGTTGATTTCTCAAAAGTCGACCGGAAGTTGACCCAAAATTTGATTGGTTGATTTTAGAAAATTGACCGAAAGTCGACGGTCTATTTTTGCAAAAATTGACCAAATATTGATCGACAATTAACCAATTAGTTTTGCATAGGTCCTGTCGACTTAAATTCGACTGAATATTGACCGATTTCGGTCGAGTTGACTCTAAGTCGACTTAAAAAACGGGTCAACCTGGACCGATAGAGCCAGATTAATGCAGAGAATAAACTTTAGCGAGATTTGCTAAGAAGAATAGCGACCTCCAAAAATTACTATTTCTACTTCCGACACAATTATAAAGGTTTGGTTTCAATCGTTATAAAACCATAGTACATAAAGAATGGTAAAATTATAATTTGATGCCATTGTTCATTACATGCAAAGTACAAATTTGACATTATTACAAAATATGACGATGTTTTCTTGGGGGTTTAAGGGTTGTTCGGGATTATCTTCGTATAAGTCGTGTCAATCTGGAGCAGAAAATATCCCCCAAGGCGATGGAAATCTGCGTATTATAGCAGTCATTTCTTTACGTTTACTATACATATAATTGAGAGGTTGCATGGAAAAACGGTTTATGTCGAAAAAGCTAATTTCGAGTAAATTAAAAAAAACGGTTTAACAATTTACAGGATTTACTAGCAGTTCTCGTAATCAGTATAAACATCAACGACAGATATCTACCAAATTACACGAATACATATTGTGAATATGTATAATAATCCTAAATGTTATGAAAAAACAAAATGTGGAGTAAATCTGGATATCAGTTTCGTTTTTTATGAATATTCAGAGAACTTTGATTCTTATCTGTTATCATTGTTGATTTAGCATCTATAATGATAATTTTATTGACGTTTGCGGATTTACGAAATATTTACAAACACAACAGCACAAAATAGAATTTGCAACTTGAACTTGCATTACAACATTGTTAATATTACTATTTCTTACAGTAATGCACGAAAAGAACGAATTGGTTGGCGTACCCAATCAATTTTCGGACATAACTAATGGTCTGATTGGGCTGAGATCTAGACAAGAATTTGGTTTGAAAGACAATATTTCCAGTTGGTTGGAATTTGAAGGTTAATATTACGCTAAAAACCGTAAATTAAAAATGTTTGAATCCATTTTTCGGACTCTGTAATGACACTTCTACTTTTTATATACAGAGTCGTGCAGGATGCCAAAAATGTAATTAAGAATAGATCGAAAGTTATTGGAAATAATTAAAAATCAGCTATTTCTAATAGTTCTCGTTCAATTCCTAATCATTTTTGCATTAGATCATTGCAACTCAGGCCCTCAATTCTGGTAGTCAAAAACCCGCTTCAATGTGGCTTAAGTCTGCTTCATACATTTCACATAAGTTTGGAAAGTAAAATATATAACAAATACAAATTACAACTAATATCAAGAAAGATAGATATGCACATTTATTACAAAGAAATTAAGAAACATTTTGTGGAAAATATTACAACTTACTCTGCATAAATCCCAGTATCTCTGTGAGTACAAATAACGTAAAATACCACTAAAATATATTTTCCAGGTCCGATTTTATTTGCTCACTTGCTTAGACTTAATGTGCAGATGGTTAAAAATTAAAAAAATGCTTAATTTTGTCATCTTCCAATGGAATCATCAAAGTGTGATGAGTTCCGATTCAACGGTGACAAATTATATTCAGCACTATAATTGACATTCAATGTCATAACTTTGCATTAACTTTTGGCGCACGGTGATAATGTGATAAGAACAAATTTGTTACCAAAACGGATATTAGATAAGGAAGTATCCGAATCTAGAAATAAATAATACAAGAGTAATTGAAAACATTACGAAAGAAAATGAAGTAGTGAAGCGAGTCTTGAAGATGTTTTTTTTGTAGACCCATAGACAGTACCGAACAATTATAACTAATATAAGTCTTCAATGACTAGTGAAAGCGAAAATGAGATTTCCGTTGGGAAGAAATGGGTGATCTACTTGAAATTCAGCAAAGAGATATTGACTTTGGAAAAGAAGATCAAGTTGAACAAATGGAAATATCGAATACTTCGTAAACTCTCGGATATTTCCAGGATGTAGAAGGAAAATACACGTAGAAAACCCTGGAAACTACTATCACCATAGGCTCACTGCAGAAACCAGTAGAATAGTATATTATGTAACAAAGGCGTAATTAACGATCTTCGACAATCAGACTCATCGGAAATTGATATGTATCCCGTGTTGCATACGATATTTTTTAATACGACAGTCGTGGAAGCTCGATAATTTTCTCTAAAAGGTTTATCTGCAGGGCGCAAAATCGAATTCTACGCCCGGAGTGTTGAGAATATTCTTTTATTTTTAAACTGAAATTTTCAGTTTATCTGCGTATTAATCAACCCAAAAGCGCTTAAATCAAAAAGATTAAAACCTACTAAATTGTTGCCAATGACTCCAGAAACCTCAGAGTAACAAATGCTAAGCAAATTGATTATATTTATGAACAAATTTAATTCACCATTGTCAATTACGAAAAAAGCACTCAGCGTGTTAAATTTCGTCCATTTTTTAATAAACTTTGACTTTTGGCCAAAGAACTAGGTCGCCGTAGTGCATGGGTAGAAAAGTTTAAGTGCGTCCATCAGGCCCTTTTTAGTGGGTTTGTAGATTTCCTTCCAAGAAGAACGCATATTAACTATATATTTGTTGGAGGAAATCTCTTGGTGCATGGAGCCGATATTTTATAATCAACTTTACGCATAATCTCCCAACATATACCAATATTTCCTCGTGTTTCCCAACATCTCCTGCTTCTATACACCACTTCTACCTTGTGATTTACTCCTCGTTTTAAACATAATTGCATAATGTAAAAATGTAGTAAAAATGACAGCAGTTTTAATTTTATTGATGAATTCTTTAAAAAAAAACGACGATTGACACTTTCTCCTGTTGATTTTAAAAATATATTGTTTTTGGGATCGATAATGTTGAACCTCTATTCTTTAATTTTGTACAACCGTAAATACTATACAATATTTGTTTCCAGTTATTATTTTGTATACTTTATATCTGTTTTGGTATTTCTAAGACCATGGGATGTTATCATATGACTTTTCTGACTGGTACCTGTGGTTAATTTAAAATATAAATATTTCAGACCACGAAAGTTTCTTGTCTGGATTTTCACTTATTCTTTTGCGGCTCGTCCTTTTTGGCGATGGGAATCGTTATGTTGGCATCTGCTGTTTGGTGTCTTGCCGAAAGGATACCGATCGTACTCATATCATCCGACGCGACGCACATACTCCTTATCATTTCCTGCAATATCCTCGTAGCAGGGATTTTGTTATTTCCGGCATCCTGGATGGCATATAAGGCTCATAATACTGATGATAGACGACGCCTCCTTATTGCGGTGAGTTAAATTCTACACAAGAACAACATTTTATGAGATACACCCAAGGGCATTGATTTTTATCGTGATCTTTCCCGCTTTTAGACATTAAATTTAGTGCATAGAATATTTTCTCTAGATGACAAAGCAGATACTAAGATTTTGTTACTTTCAGCAAAAGACATAAATCATTATAAAATATGCGACTCAAGGCTGACCTTCCATGAATGTAATATTTAGATACTAGTGAACATTAAAATTTAGAAGTACAAAAACTGCCCAACAATACAATTTGTACTTTTTGCATTTTACGCTAACATTATAAAATCTACATTACGAGTTGCGCTGAATTAAAAGATCTGATAAATATCCTTATTTTTTCTCTCTGTACTGTGCATTTTCCCCGTTAACAAACCGAACTTCCAAGTTACTTCGATGTGAAAATACTACGACTTTATTGTCTAATCATTACGCCAAATTGTAAATGACAACAGAAATAATATCGCAGCAAATGAAAAATATTAGATAGATTATTAAGAATAGAGGACGAAAAAAAAAGTTAATCCAAACATTTCACAATAGTGAAACATAGGGTTACAAAAAATGGTGAACATTTTAAATTAAACAGTAGAGTACATAACCTAAATTTTACCGCAGTTTTACAATAAAATAGTCACTTTAAATGTTCGTGAATAGAAAAATAGATGTAATAAAGTATGAGCAATCGAAATTCATTTCCTGTCATAGTATTTCATTAATATTAATATTAATATAAGATGTTTTTAATTTCTCATCCGTTTTAATTCATAATTATGTAAATAAATGATGTTTGTTGGTATTACGTGGCGATATCATTAACCCTGCTAAAGAGCACTTTTAGCATTTTTAACATTTTTCTTTAAAAATGTTTTTTCAAAAAAGCCGCCCATTCGGGAATCGAAATGATTCCGACAGATAGCGCTTGGAAAATATTTCAACCATGTTGAAATGTTTGATTGATGCGATCACCACCATTTGCGATGCAGGATAAAAGCCTCAAAACTTGAATTTAACATTTATTTATATTACTGTTATTATATGATATATTTTACAATCTGTCGAATTGTAAAAGTATCATACTACCAATGACAACTTTTCATGTTACAACAACTTTTTACCTTTTTTTCGTGGTTCCATTCACACCTTTTTTCCTCTCTGCATAAAACGGCACTCTAAAATGGTTAGACTAACATACTCAGTGTAATAAATAGTAGTAAAGATTTTTTAATCTTTTGGAGTACATTTTGAATTCCATCGATTAAATCATTGATATTACCCCAACAATTAGGGGGAAGATTTTTAACTGCAAAAGACTGCGATGATACTCCTTTAGATTGAAAATTAGATCTGGATTCAACGGATCAAATATTACTCCTTTGGAAATGAATTTGTCGCAAACGGGTTTTATGTACCTTTATTCAGTACAATCTGTTTAGTATACATGGTGATATTGACAAATATACCTGGCAGGCAATATCTATTAACGATTTAAATGATGAAATATATACTGGGAAAGAATATAATCATTCTTTTTTTCATTTTATATGCGGTTAGTGTGTGCTAAATTGTTGAAGTACATATTTGCTAATTTTATGTTCAAACGGATCACCAACATTTGATTTTTGGTAATCATTCATATGTAATCACAAAGAATTTTTCAAATCCTTAATAATAGATGAAAAATATATGATTTCACTTATTTCACAGAAATATCAGACTATAGTTCAAAAATAAGGCCGAAAATTCATGTTCTAATCCGGATATAAGATTAATTCATAAATATGCATTTTAGGCAAACTAATTTAGTTTAATTTTAAGAAGATTTTAAAGTTGAGTACTAAACTATTCGTGTATTTATGCCATGCCGTAATTTCTCAAATAATATATGTGCGTGATAAGTTTGGTTAGACTAAAAGCTCCTTTCGTAAATTCGATAATACTATATATAGAAAGGCGTCGGAGGAATAGTTCTCATGGGACCGTAGTTCGGTATTCCCTGAATTACAAGTTAAATGAAGAACTTCGAAATAGCAACTTAAATTGGCGATAATGCAAGTGTTTAAAACTTGCTTGTTATGTTTATTATTATTTAAGTGCGTATAAAGTGTTAGATATTGCTTCTATTATAGATATATTCCAAGTTTAAATCCTTCGGAAAGAACTGCAAATATCGGCAGCTGTCGAAATTAATAATGCAAGTAAGTTTCAAACACTTATATTATTGCCAATTCAAAAGTTTAAAAGAATCACAGAGAAAAATGGGCGTCAAAAATATTGAAATTTGTAAAACTAAATCCATTTTTTTTACTAAAATTTTTTTCCCAACCAAAATTCAATGTAGATAGTAATTTTTTTCTTACTAATGTCGATATTCACATTCTTAGATATTTCCTCAACTTTCTTATCAATCTGAAAACTTTGTTTAGGCAATTCATTTTTAATTTGAATACTATTTTCACCTGATCTCAGCGGATCAGTATTTTTCTCTGGGCTATATACTTTCCATCGTTTATCCGCCAAATTCTGCAAATGGATTGATTTATTATTTATTTTAGGCATTTGTATTATTAGGTTTCATGAAATTTTTTTTGTCTGTAATTGATAATAGTCATAAATATATAATTATGGACCTTAGTTGAAATTTCTGCTAAAAAAGGGAAATGTGTTGATAACGGTGAAACTTCTATGACAGTGGATATAGTTAAAAAAGAATGTAACGGATTTACTTGAAAAATTGTTCTCCAATGTGAAGAGTGTCGAAGAAATGGATTCGAAACTCAAAAACTTGAAGGAGAATCTCGTACTCCTTTTGAATATGTCCCCATATACAGAAATGCAGTTGCAGAAATCGATATTAAACTGAGATAAATATAAGAAATCTATTGAAAAAGTGAATGTCATGGACTAAAAACATAAAATGAAATGAAAAAAAAATTTTTTGTAAATGCCGCCATATTGGATCGGCCATTTTAAATTTTGACATCCTGCGTCGCTTAAATTTTAGTTGTGGTTATTATTCTACGGGATCCAGACGCTTGTACCGATTGGACAACGCGAGGATTATTCGCCAGTACGTTAATCAAATAAAGAAATTTAAAAAATCACGTTTTTTTTTTTATAAATTAGCCGCCATTTTGAAAAAATCAAACGTCATAGAACAAAATTGATAGCAGATTTGAAAAGTACGGACAAAAGTACGTCACAAAATATGGTTTTGAAAATTTTTTGCTTTTCATTACACAGAAAATATTCACTTGAAAAACAGAAAAAATATGGCCGTTTGCCATGAAAAGGGTTAATGTCAAACATTCCTTTGGGATTATGGATATAATAGAATATTTTACTATTCCGTATTTTGGACGTATCAATAAAATAAATTATTATTTAACGCTTATTAATTAGTAACCTATATTACCGATTATCATCATTAGCAGAATTGTACTAATAATTTGTATAATTCTGCTAAATCAAATTCTGAGAATTCGATAAATATAAAAGGCTAACATAAAAGACATCGCAATTCACAAAGCCTGTTCACGTCTCACTACATTAAAATGTGGCGGATATTATCAGCAGTAAAATAGAGCCAACATGTATTGCATTCTTCTGAATAGAGAAATTTCCTTTCTTCAGGTTGAGAACGAAAAAAGCGGGGAAAATGAATACACACATATTTATAGTTTTCTCATATGATGAAAATACATCACTGGAATATTAAAAATACTTAATACAGAATACGTAAAATACACGATATACATATTATACATCCTCTAATCTTTGTTAGACCCAAATTATTAATAAAAATAGCATGTACTGGTTAAGAAAATTAAGAGATTTCTTCGAACGATTAAAAATTGATTAAAAAAAATTTACTATAATATAATATATTAAAAACAGCGTTTAATTAATTAAATTTTATCATTTAGTCGGTACTAGTGATACTTAATAATTGAATTAACAAAAGTCGCCAGAAGAAATAGTTGACTGACAGAATCATTTAAATAATCAAATGGATAACCTAGTAAGAGAAGGACATTAAGTGGTCATATAGATTTACTATCTTTTAGTCTTTAGATGTAGTGGTGTCATATATTTTGTCTGTAATACTATCAATTTCTTAAATGCCTATATTTATGCGGTCGGCCATTCGAGTGAAGATGAACGTTTTTTCTTTTATACTCTTACAGACCCTTACACGTTGAATTGGATTAAGAAGGCACGGTAGGCATTACAACTAAGTTTAGTCACACTTACCAAGCGAAATAGTCATCAATGGCATTCAAAGTGATGTAAGGGAGAGTGGTCGGTATGGCACCAGTGCCTTCGTAGGGGGAGACATATAAGATCATTAAGCATATTACTTAAATAATAAGAAGCAGATTCAACTATTTTCATAGATATTTATTCATTAACCGTTATTAATTTCATAGCCGACTCAATTACTATTCTCTGCTTGTTGTATATCTTTCACAAATATTTAACTATACATTCATTCATAATTAGTTGGTCGGCAATTCATCTCTACTGTAGCAGAATAATTATCCGTCATGTATTTGGTATGATTATGTTCTTGCTATACCGCAAAAATGATTCCAAAACCAAACACGTAATTTGAATACCATGGAATTTGTAATAATAGCCACAGATCACTATTTTTGTAGTAACTGGTTTCCAGTGAGTAATTCCTTCCTCGTGCAAAGTACAGTAGCATATTTCAGTAAACAGATGCTGGTTCGAAGGAAATACGGTGCATCATCGAACTGACGTTATCATATAAAGAAATGTACCATTACATGGAAAGAGAATGATTCCATTTTTTTACGAACCCGATATCGGTTACGGTGCATTGAAACAAATCAAAACAAATAATAATTTTAAACAGATAGTGAAAGTGCTATATTTTAAAACTTTAAAAATCAAAAAATCGAAACCATTCGTTGAGGGCTATTTTATTGGCAATAACAAATACTGTTAACATCTTAATATTTAAAGTTTTTGGCCCAGAAAATCTATTTGTTTGATTTTTCGCAAAGTTCTGAAGAAAAAATAAATTTTCTGATTTTTTCATAAAACTTATATTTTCTGGATAAAAAATGTGAAAAGTTAAAAACAAATATAATTGTTGGAACTGTTTACCTCCTTAAATTCTTGAGTCTAATTTGGTTATGTATTTAAACAATTCGCTACCTTATCCAAAGCGTTTGATGACAAATAAACGATTTAGCACAGCTAAAAACGGAAAATAACCGACGATTAGATTGCGTGGTTTTATTAGATACTCTGGTTTCACTGTTGGGGACCAGGTGTCAAATATATTTGAAATTGCCCACAAGAGAAGTAATCCATTTTCTAAATAAAAATCATTATAAATGCAATAGGCAGTAGAGCAACATAATAAAAGTATAGGGTGAAAACTTTAAATATTAAGATATTAACATATTATACATGCAGTTAGTATCATGATATTTAGGCTCCACGTCTTCATTTCACGTGACAACTACTCATACTACAAAATATCACATGGACAACTAACCATAATTAAAAATATCACTGCTACAAAAAATTACACACGGAAAGTCATATCAGTCTTATTTCGCCAGGATGTTTTGGCCCCGCCGTTTTGGCGCCAGTCTATTTGACCTTGGGGTTTGTCGCGAGAATTATTTTAGATCAAAATTTGTAAATAGTGAAATGGGGGAATTGGAGACATGGCAACGTCATGAAATTAACCTAACTTAACCTTTCAGAACTCTTCCTACCCTAAATAATGCCTAAAAGCATATGCGTACCCTAAAACTAGACTAACCTAACCAGGCAGAACTCTGCATACTGTTAATAATGCATAAATGAATGTCGCTGCACAGTGAAATTTTTAAAAGAGTGCTATTTTGTCAATTTGATATTTTATCAATGTGACATGTGATTGTCATTGAAATATTTTGATGCCAGACATTTTATCATTATAATAATTTGACGTGTGGTCAAATGCCCGTGATATTTTCTCGTGTGATCATTGGTCTACGAAATAAAGACGTGCTACTGAAATATTGAGACTATATGTGCATTTAGTACAACACATAGAGAGATAAATATATGTTAAGATTTACAATATGTACAGTAAAATTTTAAATAAGTATTCTGAACCTTAACATACATTTCTCCTTGTCTACAAGGTATGCATTTTTTGGTATATGCAGTTGATTGCAGATACATTGTAGTTGATGCTTGATATCATTTCTGAAATTTCAGAAATTTCAATAATATAAAATGTATATCCGTGCATTTTTTATATTCTGCAATGTTATACGTGACTACAAATGGTAAGCTGGCAATAATAGCCAATTTTTTAATTTGCATTACCTTCTCTACATTCCCCGAGGACTTGAAAGTTAGGTACAATAATGGGAGTTCAATACTTTGTCCCCTAGACGATGGAGCTTCGTAGAAAGGCTTCTGAGACTCGTGAGCGTATATATACACGTCGTGGTAGGAAGAGATACAGTACCCTTCGGGGGTGAATATAGCGATGGTCCTCTGTGCGCCTTTCTTGCGGCAGAAAGAAAACGTGTCACGAGCGGGTGCGATGAGGACCACCGTTATTGAATTTATCCGACGAACATTATACTCGTCCCCTTTCCGACTTTAACGGAGTAATTCAGAGAGCGACTCGCGTTCATCGTTTGATCAGGGTATGCGATTTTTATTTGTTACCAATATATGATGTGCCTTTTTAGCACGAAAATGAGAAAAATGTGCAAAATTTTTTTTTATAGTGTAGTTTGCAGCAGGTGAAGCATGTACCGTTAGAAAAATGTACTGCAAATTTCCAACATTTTTGTAAATAATTGTATTTTTATTCATCGTGCTTAACAAATAAATAATAAATAATTATTACGCCTTTCCTACTAGAAATCAATCCATTTTTAGCCAAGAATTGTACAATTAATGTATTCACTACGTTAAAGGTATAGGCAAAATGGATAGTGAAAGGAAAAAAGGGTGCACCTCAAAAAACCCGACAAATAAAAAAACAGACAGTCTAAATCCAGACGTTTCAAAAATTAAATAATTTAAAAAATTAAGTAGGGTTTTTTAAATGTCTGGCTTTTGAATGCCTTTTTTTCAAATACCTGTTTTTTTATATATCTTGTTTTTGAATGTCTGTATTTTTAAATGGCTGGTTTTTTAAATGTCGGGTTTTTGAAGTGTGCTTTGTGATTGGGCGGGTTTTTGAGGTGCACCTATTTTTTATGTCTTGAACGCATCAATCGGAGGTGTCGAAACTTCGGGTTCTTGTTCTTGAATGTCTGTATTTTGAAATGTCTGTTTTTTGAGTGTCTGTTTTTTGAAATGTGTTGTTTTTGAATGTGTGTTTTCTGAAGTGTCTGTTTTTTGATTGGTCGGGTTTTTGAGGTGCACCCGAAAAAAATGGATAATTTTCTACCAGGGTTGTGCTGACGAAAGATGTTAATTGCATTTTTACATTTTTTCCCCCAACTGTTGCATCTCTGAAGTCAGAAACTCATTTTTACAGTTGAGATATTTGTGCATAGATTTGTTTGAAAAATTTGTTGCCAAAGGTGGAATTTTTACTTAATTATTTGGATCACAGATTTATGAAAAAAAATGATGGGCGAACTTTTTAGAGATATGAGGTGCCGGTATGTTAACTCCGGATCTTTCGATTGCCGGTGGAATGAAGTAACCCAACTAAGCTACGAGTCCTCTCGCAAAGTCGCATCATTTCATGGACTAATAATGATACAGTCACATTAGTATTTGAAGATGACATGTGCTGTAGTCGTCAAAGTGCGAGATTTAAATCTAAATAATTATACTGATTTATGAAAAAAAATGGAGGCTGAACTTTTTATGGATCCCGGCACATCTAATTAAATGTTGTATATTTTATTTAGAAAATAATCACTTGACTGGTAGCACTGCAATATTATAAATGAAAATTAGCGATGAATTCTTTTGTTTTACATTAAGTACCATTAACATCTTGAAATCCATATACATTTTTTAGGTATTTTTATACGTTTCGTTATGTTTCAATTGTATTCAAAAAACACTTTGATCGTCGTTAAGATGTGTGTCTGTTCACTGAAAGTAGTTTTACTAATTTAATTGAATAAGCCGTGGCAGATATCTGTCCAGTATTTTATTACAATTTCTCAAAATTTTCAACTGAAATTTCAAATAAAAACTTCTCATAGCATTCTGAGGATAATAAAGCAAACGAGAAAATATTTTAAAAATATATAACAATTACTTTTTGCTTCCGGTAAACAGTGGGTTGTAAATGGGCATTTTGAATTGATACTGGAACAATAATTTAATTACTAATGCATACCTTAGATAATGGTTTCTTATATTTTCAGGGTCGCAGATGACGAATCTGATATATGATTTTCAAAACTAAAAATGGCGGATCCAATATGACGGATGAATTTTGTAAAACCAACTGGATTCTCTTCAAACTTACTACTCGGGGGTTTTCCAAGTCGCTGATTGCGAATCTGTGATCAGATTGGTAAAATTCAAAACGGCGTTAGGAATTAACTCAAATTTTTGTTCATTTTAATTAATAGTAACCAAACTTAATGAATACAAATTTTTGTTAATATTTATGTAATTTTGTAATTTACACAATATTTCTTCATGTTAAAAATATTATTTGGTGAATTTGATAAAATTTCTATTTTTAGACAAAAGTACTACTACATGAAGGCTTTAATCACTATTAAAAAGAACTTAACTATCATTTGTACTACGTTCGGTTTAGTGTTTTCCATTGCTGTAAAATATTCGTTAATGATTATTTTTCATTCGAAAGGAGTGTGTTTTATGTCACTGCTGATATTGCTGATTCATCAGATATCAGATTCATTATCTACGACCCTGAAAATATAAGAAACCATTGTCTAAGGTATACATTAGTAATGAAATTATTGCACCAGTAGCAATTGAAAATACCCATTTAGAACTCACTGTTTACCGAAAGCAAAAAGTAATGTTATATATTTTAAAAATATTTTCTCGTTTGTATTATTATCCTCACAATGCTATAAGAAGTATTTTGTTAAAATTTCAGTTCAAATTTTGAGTTACAGCATAATAAATCCAGAGGCCAACTAAAATCCCGCAAGTCCAATTGTTCGATCCGGCGCCTCAATTATGAAATTAATTACGAGTTACTAAGCTTTTAGTAAATAAATCACAATATGTTTATAATGGGTTAGATACTAGTGTTCGTAATGTAACACAAGTTGATTTGGATAAGGAAAGTCTACAGATTTATATTCTCATAAAATTGTGAAACCGACTTTTTCTGAAAGCAAAGATATTCGAAAAATGACATTAACAATAACTTTTTAACTGCCATCCACTAAAACTTAAAGAACTTTGCTTAAAATATTTAAAACCGGCATTAAAATAAAAATGAATTTTCTGTTTCGATATTAGTTAGAGAAAAGCCTGCAACCTCAACGTCAGTAATTTTTCTTAACATGTAGTTTTCGATACAAGTGCCAAAAAACACGTTTAAATATATTCAACAATATTTTTTGGTGCAGCGTGACCGAAGTGTTAACCGAACTGTTATAAAATGGTCAGCAGGGCGAGAAACTGGCACTTCGCGTACTGAGCGTCAAAATAATATTTTCCATGTATGCTGTCATTCAGTTATTAGTAATTTAATACCGTAAAGTTAGTCCATCCTTACCTAAATTTAAAAAAACTAAAATTATTCTGCTTTTGTGAAATTATTTATAGTCGTAATTTCAAGATTAGGAATCTGTAAAATAAAGACGATTTTGAGAATATTGCCGCATGGATTTTAAATGTCAAATGTTATACTTAATGTCAAAAAATAGTATATGGTTATATTATATACAGATTTAAACAATTTAATTTTAAAACTTAAAATAATACTTTTATAAAATTCAGAGAAGGTTGTATGTTTTCCGGCGATGACATTAGATGGATACCGATGATTTCTTTGGTGCCGTTTTACGCGCTTTTACGGTCGGTTCAGGACGTTTGATTTTTTATCGCACCCAAATCGTCGAAAGTTTGAGTTCCTGTACTTCCGAATATCGAATCCTGCAGAGAAACCGACGGGAATGCCAACCGTTATAAATATTGGCAATAAATTTTGTACAACTCGGAGGCTATATGATCGCGATATTTCATCTCGAACTTCCTCGGTGTTTTCGTTTTCGATTTAGTTTTCTTCTTCAGCGTTGGAGCGGAAAATTGTACAAATTACTTTCTTACTTTCATATAATCGTAGAATGAGAACAAATGGGGACACACAAGTACCGACTAAGGCGCAATTGAGAGATAGATGTAATGCTGCAAATATTTGAACTACATTATTGGGCTACACGTCATTTCGCATTAAAAATATACACCACTAGAGAAGAAATGGTAATAACGGTTTATAGAAGCAGTTAAAATATGTTTCAATAGCGAATTATTATCATGCAAATTGGATGGTAGCAATAATGTTAGTAGACTTTCACTTCATTTATATTACTATTTTTGTTTATCAATCGATGCAAGATTAGAGTTTAATCCTATGGAAAAACTAAATGCAGGTGATTTAGTAACCATATTAACGAATTTTGGACTGCATTGAATTTTGTGTCTTACGAAAACGAATTGTTTCGTCATATTTTATGCGACATTTTATAGGTAGTCTGACAAAAAATACTATTTGTGTTGTAGTGCTGCTTCGTCATTTCTTCGATGTGACATCACCCGAAAATCTCAGAATGTCGTTTTGCACCAAAAATCAGAAAAATACACTCAAAGGAGGTACATTATATTTAATTCGTCGGTTTAATTATATGTTTCAGTAAATTGAACGACTAAGTACCAACTTAAATAAAAATTATAAATTCACACTTAAACATTGACATGATATGAATTTGTCAATCCTGAAATTGGTAATTTTATGGCTATTTGTGGCGTGTCTTTTGTTTGCTGAATCTGATGTTCATAATTTGTCACAAAGTTACACTCTTCGATATGTATTTCTTGTTCCTTCCTAACAGGTCGTAATGACATTTATTAGTAATGCCATCTCCAGTGATGTATTGCGACGAATCATGGCTGCTAGTTGGCAGATAGTATTGCATTGTTATATTTAGTTTTGACCTCTGGTGCACTCTCAAGATGACATATATGTAGGTTGAAGATAAAGACAAATTCACATATAGATGCAACTCTCCAGAGTCCCGACATTAATATTTGATAATTCCAGTTGCGTAAATTAGTCTGAAATAGACATTAGTAGATAGGATTGCGTTTATAAATTTACAATCTCTCACATATTCAATAGAGTAAAATACAATACGTGCAATCTAAGTAGGTTATCCGTGGATGGAAGCTATTGTTCCTGAATTACACGTGCAATAGAAACATTGAAGCAAATCATTGATGCTTCATGAAATTCTGGAATGCCTGATGTTAAACTAGGATGCATATTGCCAGTCCTCTTACATTTTGAGGATATATAGATAAAATTTAAGTAGAATTCAGAAACCTGCATGAGCTTTTGTTAAAGTGAATATTCAAACAAATTTAATTATTGTCTCTATCCCTATATTTTCAACAAAAAGAAACAGATTGAAGACGATATAATAATAGGGTACAATAACACAGGCCCACAAAAAAAATTATTTTCCGTGCTGGATTCCAAATCACACTAATTCGACGTATTTTGAGCTGCTAAATACGATTCAGCAATAACAATTGTAGGTCGCTAGCCAACATCTAGACATAACCTCAACAATGATATAAAAGTAGATTTTGTGGCACTATAAGCTTTAAAAAGGTACACTTTGGTTTGTTTTGGCTAAAGACACGGCATTATTTCTAATTAGACTCGCTGAATAGTAATCTACAGTAAAGAATGAAGGCCTATTGGCAAATTTTATAACTTAACCTCAAAAAACCATCCAAATATTTTCTACAGCGATGTATGCTTAAAAGAGAAAGAAAATAATACTTTTCTTAAGTTGAGAAAACAATCATCTCTTCTTTACTGATCTGTTGATGAATTTCAGACACAACTTCAAAAAATCTTTTAAAAAATAAGCTTTTATTCCAATATATAACAAAAAGAAAAAATATATTAGATGACCCATTTCCTGCATAACAGTATGTTTTATAATCCATTTTTTAGAATTTATCTTTTTGTGTGTAATGCCTTTTATATCTTCTTAAAACGAAGAAAGTCATAGCCTTTCCTTTTTGTGCAAAATATCCCTATAAAAACTTATTTTTTTTAAGATTTTTTGAGGTTATGTATATAATTTGCTGAGAGACTTCCATTTTTAATACAGATTAATACTCAATACAACAAGAAACATGAGATTAATGTGCTCTCCACTTGACCAAAGTTATATTTCTTCACTTTTAAACATATATCTTTATAAAACACGTGTTTTTACGTTTTTTTTGCAGCTTGACTGCACATTTGTATTCAACGAATCAAAATACAAAAAAAAATAATTCGGTATTTATCCGAAACAAGTATTAAAAGCCTATATCGTTATAGAAGCTACTTTCTATGAATTTTTGAGGTTATGTCTCAAGTTTGTCCTATGACCCGAATTTTTTACTGTATATTCATAGTTAGCAACTCAAAATACGTCGAATTAGGCTGGTCTGTACTCCAGCACAGAAAACAAAAATCTTTTTGCGGGCCTGTGTAATTATTCGTCATTGAGCAATTACAAACTATGTCAATAGACAGAATATAGCAACGGTATTATAAAAATTTATATAAAAAAAAGAAAATGAAAGTATTATTTTTCATATCGTTATATAAATCAAAATGTTATTTCTGACTATGTAAGTAGCAAATTAATTTTTGGCTGATCCAATTAGGTTTATCCCATGTGATGTCCGAGATTTCGAAATTATGTTTCGATTAATATTTCTCTTATAATGATAACAATGATCGAAACCGAGTTTCTGCAATACTATAGTAGAAAATTATGATTAGACGATGGACAAAGATTGTTATTTCTAGGAATGTTAATTTCTCCTTTTATTTTGCGCAAGCGGTTCCAGGTTTAAGTTTTGTTTTTAATGTTTCTGTTTACTAGTTATAGTAATTATATGAGCTTTGCACTAACTTAACTAATCCGGTGAAAACTATTGAACAAGTTACGCAAGGAACATTTGAAGGGTTGTTGGTCATTGTGATATTATCGGCATTGGTATATTACATGATTGTAATAATGAGCATTTATAAGGGTTTAGCGCAGTAAGTGCTGATATATGGGTCAATAGGAGAATTATTCCAAGCTAATAGTACACATTTACACAATTTAAACCGATTTTAATAGAATTTAATGGTTTCTTATTCCCAGATTTTCTTAACATGGAAGAAAAGCGAATGGTGTATAAGCGGTTGTTATAGACATGAAAATCGTAAATTAAAAATGTCCGCAAATCAGTTTGTCGAAATTTTTGCTTTTAAAGGTAATGCTAAATACTACACTGAAAAAATTGGTATCATCTATGAAATATTGGTTAGCTCAACTAAATGGTATAGTTACCTGTTAGCAGTCACGTATTTTATTAATTGGATGAAATAAAAGTAGTCAAATCAAAATCTCTTAATATGTATGAAAATATCACAAATATTTTGGTTGGTGCAGGATAATTAGTTTAATCGTAAAAAATTAAAGGACGTTATTTTTCATAATTTGCATACGAAACTATTCTATATATCAGCTTCGTGGCTCAGGCTGAAGCGCACTAGACTGTATCAAATATTTTTTAAAAGCGCTTAAAGATGTATTTTAATAAACCTTAATAATTATTCGATAAGAAAAGCTAAATATTTAATAGTATATAATATATGAAACATTAATACAACAAATAATTAAAGTATATTTGGCATAATGCATAACTAATAGCAGAAAATATTTTACAAATATTACTAAAACAGGATATATTCACGATTAATACTAACTTTTCCATTGTCACCTAATCATTATATTAATTTAAACAACTATGCGGTCTATTCTATTTAATGAATACTTAGTTCTCCAATTTGTATTTAGTTAAAATAACTAAATATTTCTTTGTTGATATAAAGCGCAGAACAATGCTTTGTTAACAGCATTATGCTATGCCGACGAAATTGATTTGGTTCCACCAATTATATAGTATCCGTACGATAAAAGGCAACGAATACCAAATACGTAATATTCTGAACTAAATAATTCAATAAATATTATAAAATAAAGAGTTACAACCAGCTATTTATAATATACCCTTAATCATATATATTATCCGACTTATCATTTAATATTGACTAATCCGGTTAGTAGGCCGAATAATTGCAATTTTGTCGGCTCAACTTCATTATTGTTGCGTTAAAAATATTTAATTTGATTACCTCGACAAAACCTGGAGTCAACTAAATACATATGGTAGCTTTTATTTACTTCCAATATTCGTCAGTTAAACTGACTCCATTTTTAAAGACTTAGTAAATTAAATTAATTTAATTAATTGAAATCAGACGACACAGCGAACAAAGGCTGGGGTACACTAGGCATGTTGACTATCGAATTCGATTCTCGCGCATGTGCACGCAAGGGAACTTTCCGCTGTCTTACAGTTGATTAGGATACGAAATAAATTGGTTATTTTAACGAATTTCTATACTAAAATCCTAAAAGTCAAAACTCGAAAATCTCACTGTATACCAGTGAAATTTCACTTTATAAAAGTGCTGATTTAACCACTTCAACTGACAGTGGTCCAATCGGCACTTTTATACAGTAAAATTTGGGAGTTTTCGCTTTAAAAATTTTAGAGACTAACTAACTGTAAATGGTAAAGGAGCCCAGTTAGGAAAACCAACTGCGTATAGATTGGCACTTGTTGCCAATGTACGCACGCTATGTCCAGAATGAATTTCCACTGGACGTCCATATTGCACATTTGGGACGTCCATTGTACGTCCATGGTACGTCCAGAGGAGAGAGAGGTGTACATTAAATGGACGTCCGGGCGTGTACGTACTCTGGGTGAAATTTGGACGATAAGTGGTATATGGACGTCCCAAAAGCCTGCGGCTGTGTACGGAATGTGGACTAAACATGGACGTACCGTGGGTAAAATATGGTCCACTGGACGTCCATATGAGATCCACTGAAGGTCGATTATTATTCCATGGAACGACCAGAGATTTGAACGTCTGGTGGACGTCCAAAAAATGTACGTCCATTGGACGTCCAAAATGTATAGGTACACTGGACCAAGAGTGGACGTTCGACGGACCATAACGGACGAAATTAACATATCAAGTCCATTGGTTGTCCAATATACGTTCAGTATTCTATGGACAAATAACGTCCAAATTATTTTACGTTCAATATTATAACATTCAGCACGAAATATGGCCCTTCAATGGTCCGAAAATGAAGCGAACAAAATATACGTAATGTAATATATCCAACGTATGTCCACTTCTGCGCTACGGGCCTCCAACGATAAACGCCAACAAATGCGACCGAAATTATCGAATTTCATTAATTTACGTAAAAAAGTAAAAACGTAAGGAGTACCACGTGTAAAGGAGCCCTAAAAGACAAAGGAGCTTCACACCAACGCGTCGTCGTGGCGCGGCCATGTTGTGCGCGTAACGCCGCATCTTCTTGGAAAAATGGAGGTGCCGCAGACGTCTACTTATGTACATGCACTGGACTTCCACGTATGTATGTACACTGGGCGTCCATTATTCGTCCATAAAAATGCAGGTCCGAATGGTCGAAAAATGGACGTACCGTGGACGTCCACATAAGTATGTACACTGAACGTCCAAGTTTGTACGTAAATAGGACATACGATATACGTCCATACATTTATGGACCTAATTTGGACGTAATATGGACGTGCATTGGATGTTCAGAGATGGACGTACATATAATGTAAGGGGATGTACGTACGTTGGACGTCCATTTACGTCCATTTTTGTCCTGGAGGTATGAACGTAACATGGACGAAATATGTACGTCCACTGGACGTCCAGTGCTGATTGGGTAATTGGTAGGGAAACTATTTAATTGAATGGGAGAATCAATAAATTGGTGAAATTGGTCCTCAAAAACAATTTATTTCTAAATCTCAGCGCTCGGTTGGGGCAACCAATTAGTTGGTTTTTCCAACCAACTCGTACTTTCCGTGGATGTGGTCGTAACCAAGATCGAATAACACCTACACGGTAAAAAGGATTTGTTGGGGTAACCGACCGCTTAGTAATATATTTTATCCCGATTATTAGGTAAGGCAGCTAAATAAATAGTTTTATTAAGAAATAAATTAATACACCGATTTGTCATCTGAATCTTGGAGCAGTAAGCGGTTTGATTGTGGAACCCATGCTTCTTTTTCGTCTAATACGTGATCCAAAAATACAAACTAAAATTAGTTCAGACCTTATATAGACTACGCAGTTATATTTGATGAGATTGTGTTAAAAAATTAATCAGACCTGGGATACCAGTTAAACCAGGTACAGTGTTAACCATTCTATCAAATTAAATATCGATTTTTAATATAGTTAAAGACAACCCAGCGAAACAAATATTTTATCGCATGAAATCTGACTGTTATGGTTTAATTTGATCGGGGCTTAGTAATCCTTGTAAGTCAGGGATTGTCTTAAGAAAATATTGGTATATTAGTCGCGTATGCTGAAGTGCAAGATGTGTTGTATGCCTCTAGTCCATTATATTGGCGCCTAACGTAAGCCGGACACTGTATACGAACTTACCATACTTGAATTATGCTTTTGTCTCAAGACATCTATTGTAGTGTATAGGTATACTAAATTTTAACCACGATATTATTGTACAATAAATTTAGTATAAAAGTGGTGCATAGAATTTTTGTTTCTATGTAATTATACATTGACGTACCTTACACAGTTAAATCAATCATAAGGTCGTGGTATATGTGCATATACTTAAAGTCCAACGATTTACAATAAAGTTATGGATTTTTGGTTTCTTAAAATTAATTCAGATACCTTTTGGGATTGATCTATTTTCTTTCAAATTGCAGTGCTCATTTGTAATAAAATGAAGTTGCCATTGCATTTCAGACAAAAATAGTAGAGTAGAGCGGAGGGAAAAAGCCACGGGGTGAAAAAGCCATTTGGATTTTATATTGAAATTATCGTCATTTGATCAGCCATTTAGAATATTAAATCTATTTGGTAATATGGAACTTTTGATCTAATTTGGCTATTGTATCTGTAGTACCGTGGGTTTTATTGTAATCCTTATTTTTGTGTTGTATTCCGCAAAATATTTCTGTGAACAGTTTAAATATATTACGGGCCCTTGTACTGAACGTAAAATAAAAGTTAGCGTTTGTTCATTAAGGAAAAACTATACTTAACACGAATGTGTTACTTATTTTTCAAATTTACACTGATATGAATATTATTTTATCTTTTTGTAAATATATTTATGGTGGGGTGAAATAGCCACGTGCAAGGTAGGGTAAAAAATCCCTGCACTGATATGCCTATATCATATATTCGATAAATAATATATAATAATATATAACAATATAATAATAAAATAAATAAATAAAAAATAGATATAATAAAAGTGATCATTTTATCCCGAATTATGTATGATAATGTTACATTCTTTTTATTCAAAAGTTATTAAAATAATTAAAAACAAGGTTATTTTTCACATAAATAAAGAAAAACTAGGACAATATAAAAACTTTTTTCTCTAACTTAAGTTGACCTATGGCTTTTTTACCCCGTCAGGTGGTGTACAAAAGTCACTTGCACAACTATCGTAGAACACCTATGGCACTATTTTCGAGGAGCCAACGAACAATCCTGAACAGGGATTTTATAGCTTAAGGATCGTCCTTTCAGAGCCACTTTAAAATTTGAAAAAAAGTTTTAAATTATACATTTTATAGCGCAAAAAGCTCAAAAGTGATTTTTTCATCACACTTTACTGTACACAGTGCATTCTTGTAATATCAGTTTTTATTTAAACAGGTTATTTGCAAGTTTTTTTACTCACAATTTTTATGATCTTTCCATACATTGAAAAAATACTACCCTATGGGCTACTCCACTAATTCGTAAATTTACTGCAGTAGGTAGTTTTTTAGTAGATTCTACCATTTTTTTTCTCTCAGTGCGCGGTAATGATATCTATCATAATGACGTGGAGTATAAAATAATTATAGAAACAATACTTTATTTTATAAACGTCTCAATATTTGCGTATTAATAACATTCATTTTTAATGAAGCCGAATTCAAATAACAGTACCCTATGTCCTTGAGGGAGAAAGTGATATTATTTTCTGATATAAGCAATAAATAAAGATGTTTATATTTATGAATAAATTAAAAAATTGTTAATGACAACAGACTTTCTTTCATTTATTTTTCTTCTTTTTACTATTTCCCAGACTAAATACAGATTTGGATGCATCTTACAAATAGGAGCAGTATTCATGTGTCTGCAGAGACGAATGTATGTCAGTAAAACCACGACTTGTAGAGCGGTAAACAATGAACTCACTGCATACATTTTCGATGTACCTAGTTTAACATCCCATTGCATCTATAGTCCCCTGAAATTGCACATTTTATTAATAAGCCTTCATTTTTGTAATTATTGAAGATGCAATTTGTTGAATTGACTAAGCCCTTTGATAGTTTTAAGCTTCCAGTGTATAAAAAATCATTATTTGTGAAGCTACTAATATAAACTTTAGAATACAATAATTTATATGAAAGTACTTTCCAACATCGTGCTGTTTCAATTTCAAAACAGCCCTGTTTTGTGTCTTAGACAAAAGAAAATAATTTTTTGTTCGTTGGTGTCTGAAAGAATCTCCCCCTTATGCTTTAATAATAATGTAGAATAAGCTGTTTTTTTTGTCTATAATGAACTTTTTTATAACAAAGTAATTGTATTTCTGAGTTCAGGGATTTGTAATGGCCAATTTCTATTTCATTATAAGAGATTAAATAAAAACATATTTTTTTGATAGACATCGGAAACTAACTTAATTAAGTTATTTTTTATCCATATTAGTTCCAGCAATTTAAAACATGAAAGGACAAAATTTGAATAGTCTGATTTTTACAATTCATTTTAATATATTAAAAAAGTAAACACAGGAATATTTAATGACTTAAATCTGAAAATTGAACAGGTAACATTATGAAAATATGGAAGGTCTCATTTTATATTAATAGCTGGTCATATAAAAGATGTAATTCATTATCTGCTGCAGCGAAAATATTGGTACAATTATCGCTACCTTCAATGTCAATTATACAATTATTTTTTTAAGCATTTTTACAGTCTATTTTAGAATATCAAATCTCATAATTCATTTACTCACGATAGAATAAAGCTTTTGCATAAATCCACGCGAGTAATGTGTCCCAAAGTAAAAATTATTTTCTTTATAAAAAATAAGAGACACTAGATAGAAAAGTAAATATATTTCAGCTTCATAAAGATTTTGTGAATGTTCGCAAAACGCTACATTAACAAGATAGAATTCTACTGAAACCACATTTAGCGTGTGAGCCGATTTCGGATTTCCCATTAAGCCGATTATGCACTAACGTATGTTTGCCATTGTGGTTTTATTTTCGAATGCTACAAATCGTTTGTTGAAAATTAGAAAATCCCAAAGATTTTTTAATGTAGTGAGTATAGAATTTTGAAACTGTTGTTTTAAATGCATTAGTAAAAATTCATATGTAAATTGAAATGAATTAAAAAATAGTTCTATGAACATAATATAACAAGTTTATAACTTTCTTTCTAAATTTTTCGTTGTATACATGAGGTTACGTTTATTTTTAGGAAATTGAAGATTCGTATCTCAGGTACATTATCGTCGGCTCCGAAACTTCTCTGATAGAAAAAGTGTTATTAAATATCCCGTTCCATAACCGAAAGTATTTCCAAACTTGACAGAAATGTATAAATATGCTCTAGTTAGTTAAATATTAATAATAAATAATGATTTTTGTTCCAAAGTTATTTGTCTGATTTCTACTTAAAATATTGTTAATTTCAATGTTTGCGCCTTTTTCAGTGAAATTATTTGTAAAAAGTAAAATTTGGAACTTAGAAAGTTGAGGAATAGTAACGAATTTTTTGTAAACGTAAACAAACCTGTAATAAATGAAGTATAAATTGAAGAGAGGTTGGTTAGATAGTAAATACGCGGATGTGTAACTAAAAGTTCTCGACAAAAAATAAAATAAAAAAATGACACCTGGAAAATGTTAAACATTTAAAAACGAAATACAGAAAATATCAGTTCAAAAATATTTTTATCAGAACCATGTTATCTTTTAGTTTTATAATTGGTTTTGCTGTATTACTAAATTAAGAGAAGTAGTATATATAAGAAATATGTATTTTATGCGTCGTGTCTACTATGTACATCGTGCGTTGTCGCATGTTTTATTTCAGTAAAACAGTTACACTGGAGTCAGACGATAAAACATTGTGTTTCCTCCATTTAATATTGTTTATTTACGTATTTTTATTACTTTTATTAAAATTTGCTGGCAATTATCATTTGGTTCATTAGTTAGGCGGAATCCATTTCAAATCATGCAGGCCAACTAACTTCGAGTTGTATCCGCTCAAATACTTACACATCTAGACTTTTTCTAATTTTTCAATTGCTCATTACATAACATTTTCGGTAAGATAAAACTTGTATTTTATAATATTGTAAATTTTATTGTTTTTTAAAATTATGATATTTTTGTAATTTAGAAATAATACATTTTCTGAAGAGGGCCCTCATTATTGGCCGAAGCGTAAATTATTGTGTTATCTTTTTTTGAAAGAAATTGTCACAACTTGTTTAAGAACCGTTAATACCAATATTATTATTTATATTAGTTTCAAGTTGTATAATTAGCTACCCCAAAAATATAATATTTTTCATGAAAAATAAAGGGATACGTTTTAATGTTTTATTTTTCATAAAAACTTTGTTAAACGAAGTTATGTGGATTTGAACTTTGAAAGGTGAAACTTTAAAAAAGCACTAAAACAACATTGTTTCGCCAGTAATTTTTTTTAAAATTAATGTAATAAATTTTTTTTCTTCAGTATTTTCGGAGACTTTGTCTTCTTCAAAATCCCGTTTAAAATGTTTAAAAAGCTACAAAATTAACAAAATGAGGGGTGATTTACTAAAAGGAAACAAATTAGATTTTTATCGAAAACGCCCAATTTTTTTCTCTAAAATTTTTACCATTAATTCTTACCAATATGACGAATACTTGCAATAAGTTTGACGCCGTCTAATCCGCATTGAGAGGCAGAAGAATTTTTTTTCGACATTTTTTTTTAACTTTTCTCCAGACCGAGGCTCTGGACAATCCACCTAAAAAGATGATAATATTTTTAAGTATTTTCGGGGTCACTGATTACGAATACGTAGTTTTTTTAAATTCAAAATGGCAGCTTCAATATGACGTCCGTCTAATGAAAAAATTGATTTTTTTTTAAATAATGCACCATTATTTTCTAAAAATTTGGAAAAATTTCAAGAGAATCATTTTACCTTCGGATGTTTTACATTCTTAATTTTTAATGTTCTTCGTAAGTACGTTCAGGCATTTATTTTTCAGGGATCCACCCCCTCCCCCCTGCGGAAGATCATTAATATGTGGCGTTTCGTATCAATTTAATTAAAATAAAAATAATTAGGATCAAAACAAGAATGACAAATACATTCTGATTTTACAATGAAACATGCATTTATAATTGGTTGTTGTATTTATATCCAGAATAAAAATATATTATATATTATTTCTCATACAACTGATCAATTTTTTAATGATTCTATTCGACAATAAAAGTATTTCAACTGTTATTACACACTGGAAATATTTTCATATTTTGTTTTTAATGTTATAAATTATTAATATTAATATTTTTTTAAATTACATTAATTACTTAAAAATATTTCCTTAAGTGAGAACAATACTATTCATTATCACATAAGCAATCCACTAAAAACCATTTTGTTGTGCAAATGCAATTTTTATTTTTCCTCCCTATCACATTTTTCACTTGCTGTTCGTGCACGAACTTTAAATTTCCACGTAATGTTCAAAGACGTACTGAAAATGCATGAGAATGCACTCCGACATTCGATTTAATATATCCATAAATGATTTCTTACATCCTGAGAAAATTTCAGGCAGCGAATTTTATTCATATGAAACATTTATTCGATGTTGCGAAAGTGTTTGCCAGAATTCGACGATTTAGCATCTCTAGTTTATTACATTATTTACTCGGCAGCAACACCGTACTTTTCAAAAGTTATAATGTATAATTTCACTAGTAACTCCACTTGCATGAATTTCGAACTATTATATCGACATTCAGAAGCGGATATAATATTTTCGATTAATATTTAATTTCTACGTAATAACTATGGATTTTATAAACTAATTATTTTTTGTTATGGAAAATCTGTAAAAAATGTTATATTAATTATTTATAGCGGTCGGTATAAAAGGTAAGCATGAAGAATTATTCAACACCATTCTAAGATTACGATATGAACTTCTTTTATCTATATTGCTTTGCTAATTATGTTGATTTTTTACTGAATATTATTTGAGGAAAATTAAACCAGACGAAGTTTCGGTTTTCATTTTGGGAATTTCAATTATTAAATACCTTTTCATAGAATTGCAGATACCGCGACTTCCGTTCGTTCCGTTTAAATTCAAATAACTGTCGATTTTCGATTTCGGATATTTTCTTATGCATTCTTATCAACCAGTTTTTTAATCTACGTCTAAAAATTACCGTCGAGTTGGAGCGGGCATTTAAAATTATATGCATTTTATCGGTGTATAATTTTGTATAAATTCGAATTCATTTTTTGTAAACCATTACATTGATTTCATAGAATAATATGCACATATTTCTAATTCTGATCAAAAACGTTTTTTGTGTTCTTAGAGATTTTATTTCGACGGGTATTAATTGGGTATGGAGCAACATTTGAAATACATGGTTAACTTTTTTTAGACAAATAAAACTAAATAAGCACATTGGATGCTGGTAGAAAAAACGAAGCACCAATAATCCAACAAATAAAAAATCTCTCTTGCGTAATTTAAATTAATTAATTTTTATGCTGTTAGTTGTTTGTGTATCGTCTTTTCAATTCTCGGTTTTTTGACCTATCGGATTTTTTATTTGTCGGTTTTTGATCCGCACCCACTTTTTTGGACATGATAACAGTTTTTTAGTAACAGAGAACTTGTATGACTTTTAAATTTAATTTAAATCGAAAGATAATTATTAGAAATGAAAAATTACAACACAGTTTTGCAATTTTCGCAGTAATTATTTAGATATAAATTATTAAAATTTGCTGAAAACTGAACGTGGGTTTGAATCGATGTCACGTGACTATGACGACATAGTCGGTAAGGTGGCGTCGCTGACGGCAATGCAGTGGAACTACATTGCATAGATATAGATATACATATGTATATGTACAAAACGTCAAATAAAAGTTATGTCTACATTTTGAAATACCTAAACAGATGTTTTTAATGTAATTGCTTAAAAGTGTGGGCTACCGAATTAAACATTTTAAATATGAAAGGAGAATTATAAAAGGGAAAAAAATTATACAAATGAGAGAAGACGTCGACAAAAAAACAACAATTATTAGATAAGTATACACAATTAGTCTGATAATCAGAACAAGGTTATAAAAGTGTATATACTTTGTGTAAATTTCATCTGTTTTAGGAGCGGTTTAAGGACAAATTGGATTTGTTTTGCTTATACTAAACGTGAGCATTCTATTTCAATCTTACATATATACATACATATAATACATCATATTATGCTTGTTTATTCTATTAACGTTCAAATCAAATGGAATACGCTACACATATAAATAATTACATGCATGATTTTTCAAATAACATGCACACTCTTATTTATTTTATAATATTTTTTTTAATGGAATTGAACAGATCTATGAGAAAAAATTATGGAGATAATGTCATCGGATATGTACAACTTCACCGAGAAGGATCATTATGTACTGTTGAAGGAAAAATAACTCCGGATCATAAGATCCGAAATAAAAATTACAAAGTGACGGTCACAATAAATAAAGATGAAGAAACGATTGTGAAGGCTGAATGTCACGATTGCACAGCATCTTTAGGTAAGTTATTATATATCTTATATATGTTTTATGGTATTTTGCTGAATACTTTTTTAATAAGGCTTTAAAATTATGACAAAAGTGTCGTATCAACTTGGCGATGTGTTATGTATTGTGTCGTTTACAAAATTTATAAGAGAAGAAAAACGATTTGAAAAAATGAATAAAAATGTAATATATATGCTACAGGAGGATGTAAACATGCAATGGCACTATTAGCATGGCTCTACAGAAAAAGTGAAGAACCTTCTCCAACATCAGTTTCATGCTATTGGAAAAAACCAACTATGTCAAATGTGGGTTCACTTATTAAATATAAAAACATTAAAGATATCGCCCCAAAAGCGGTCGATAATAATACTAGTAATGCTAGTGATAAAGGTGATGACTTTCTTAATGCAGTACTAAACTGTAATAAAGAAGAAAATCTAAACAGAAGTCATCTAATTACATTTTTTAAGCCTTCCATTTACCAGCAAATATCTATGCACTATAATGCAATTTGGTCCTTAGGAGATAAAAGGAATTCCTCGCAATTTCTGAAGTTTTATTCAAAAATACTAACTGAAGAGAACTGTTCCAAAGTTGCAAAAATTACATCAGAACAAAGTAAGTGCAATATGTGGTTTGAACTTCGATATGGAAGAATAACTGCATCGACCATCTATGAAGCTGCTCATTGCAACACATTTAATGGTTCTTTGGTTGACAAAATTATTAACCATAAAAATGTAAATACATTGCCTATGAAACGTGGTAGGCAACTCGAAGAAGAAGTACTTGAATATGTGCAAATGCAGCTGAGAAAAGAAAACGAGTGTAGTTAGTGTATTATTATAGTATTAAAAAAATATTATAAAACAAATAAGAGTGTGCATGTTATTTGAAAAATCATGCATGTAATTATTTATATGTGTAGGGTATTTCATTTGATTTGAACGTTAATAGAATAAACAAGCATAATATGATGTATTACATGTATGTATATATGTAAGATTGAAATAGAATGCTCACGTTTAGTATAAGCAAGACAAATCCAATTTTTCCTTAAACCGCTCCTAAAACAGATGAAATTTACACAAAGTATTTACACTTTTATAACCTTGTTCTGATTATCAGACTAATTGTGTATACTTATCTAATAATTGTTGTTTTTTTGTCGACGTCTTCTCTCATTTGTATAATTTTAACAAAAATTGTTTTAAAATAATAAGATTTGTTTAATATTAATAATGAACATTAAATCGTATATATCAGTTACGAATATAGACCCTATAATTGTGTAGAGTTCGAATAAAACAAATCTATTTTTCGGACAGATTAACCCATAATAAATTAGGAACAAATATGAGTGCATATATTTAATATAATTTAAATGTAAAATACGTATAATATGAACTACTTTTTTAAACATGTCTTCGGTTAGTCTGAAATAACCTCAAAGTGGTTTAGTCAAACCTCATTTGTGTTAGGTTGACTCTTATATATCTATGGGTTGACTACACGGAAAGTAATAGATCTTACCTGATAGCATACGGTTCATACCGGATAACATCTGATGGTATCCAGTACCAACATACAATTGTTTATATTTTTATAAATATACAATATTTTTCTTTCTGTGTCCATTTGAAAAAACTAGATGTTTTTGGTTATTCATCAAATTCATCAAAATTATGACTTATCCTAAAGAATACATAAATAAATGCTGATAAAATACGACAAATTTTGCAGCGTAAGAAATATCCTAGCAACAACGAAATATCATACGAGACCCATTGCTATCGCTCATACAAAAAAGATTCGTCAGGAATCAACTGAATAATTTCTGTTTGGAAAATATTAAAAAATTCATACTACAAAAACAGAAACACGAGAAAACAAATTACAACATGTACGTTCATTTTTATTCATGGTATAATTTTTATTATAATGTCCAACGAGCAGTATTTGGTACCAATGCTCGACACAAACTGTCAAAAATTCCACATGTTAAAAATCAACAAGCCGTGGAACCTCGTTACCAAGGACTGTCGTTGAATAATAAAAGAACAGCTTTTTTTTTTGCAGTTTGTGCCGAACCTCCATACGAAATACATTATGCATGTAGTATTACGAATTAAAATAAAAATAACCTAATAAATTGTAATCTGGTTTCACGTGTTCCTATTTTTGTTTGTAGTAAGAACTTTTTAAAATTATTCTAAAAGTAATTATTCAGATGGTTCCTGCAGGAGATGCGAATTTCTTTTATGAGCGGTGACAGCTGTAGTTCTTATAGAGTGACATGTCGTTGCTCCGTGGATATTTCATAAGCAGATACAAGTTTTAGTGTTTGTTTTTGTATGTGATGATATATTTTTACAGAAATGTACGAGCAGAGCAGCAGTACCATATCCTTGAGTTTTCCCGCTTTTCCTTTGTTTGTATGTAGATCTCCGTTTTCACATCGAAATCTAAAACAAGGCAGAACTGTTCTATAAATGCTTTTGTTTTGTCTAAATATTACCTATATACAATACTCTGTACTACTATACAGTAGTAAAGATTTTATGCAAACTATAAAATGTAAAAAATATCAACTCATGATAAAACCAAACCCTAACTTATAAAGTAGATTCGCCCTAAATATATAATTAATCTATCATGCATATTAAATTTTTATAAAAATAAATCCATATTTATTTTAAAGGACAGATTTTTTACGGAGAAGATTTTTTCAGTTGTCCTTGATTTTTTTTTTAGTTAATAACAAGTTTCTTAAGTATACATTATTGAATTTATTATAAAATGTACATATATATGTACATATATTTTATCCATTAACACACACATAATAACGCCATTTTTAAAGGTCATACCATACAACTAATATGCATATGGTTTATAATAATCTCTTGATTTAACCTAGTCGAGGGCAGCAGATCATTTTGTGCTGAAACATCACAATCAGTTCTAATATACAAATGGGTATCTGAAAATTTGACAAAAACATCTGCTAATTCATCACATAATTCATGTACATTCAGGGATCATTCTATTCTTTCTGTATCAAATATACGTTGCCCTCATGCATGTTCTTTAACTATATTGCTTTCGTAAGCTATAAAACACATCGTAAATAACTACTCCGATAGAAATTTTATCTAAAAACAACCCAGGCCCTAGATAGTTTTTAGAAACTTTTTCTGTGATCGCTATGATGTAGGAAAATCTGTATAGATTTCAGCTCGGTTTGAGGACGCCCTGCCAGGACTAAATCCAGGAAACCCAGGCTTTTGACTCGGGGCCGAGAAATATTATATCTAACATATTTTTTGTTCAATTTTTAAAATTTATATAATTTAAACTAGTTTTAAGAGCAGCCTTCAATATGTGTACACATCTTCAGGAATAATGTAACTAAATGTCTAATTTTACGAGAATTTCAGAGTGTAGATATACAAATAACGGGAAAAATCGATATCGAAACGATCTAGAATCTAGGTTGACTTGTTTGATTTGATAATATGTTGGTATATTTCCTGATTCTAGCCGGAATTAATACGGATATTTCCACATAGAGTTTTCCTCCCAGGCCCTGTATATAATGTGGAGAAATTAAGGGCAATTTCTACCTGGGTAGGATCTAAGTAATTTTATAATACTTGCATTGAAAGAAAAGAATATGTCAAAATCAGCAGTTCAAGCCAACCTCTCTTTGTGGCAGAAACTATTGAATGTGTTCTAGTTCAGTTCTAGTTTTCTCGGCGCATTCGGCATCACTTATTCTACTTTATATATGTTGCATATTCGAATCTAGTATAGCATATCGCGATATTTGCCAGAAGTTGAAACTGGGAACGCGTATTATCGACAGGCCTGTTAACTTGTTACTTCCGTCAACGAGAGTAATTTCCTCTTTATCCGTCGGTCGCGGCGGCCAGGGGCGCAGTACGGCACAAAATACGATGACTGGATAATATGTTGGACAAATTGGTAAAGAGCTAATTATCGGTCGGTTGTGGAAACGATATCGTATATGTCAACATGCCGCAAGCTTACCGTCGAACTTCGGATTTCCGGATACGGAGTCGCGGTCGCACGATTGTACGTACACATTTTCGGTTATCTTTATTTGGATTAAAAAAGGACTCTCGAGGAGATGCGTATAAGGGGAACATCTAACACTTGAGATAGATGGAAAATATGGGATAACAATTACTGGAGAGTATGTGTGGGAGAGAGATAGGAAGGTAGTGAAAGGCGACAATTGATTGCGATGGAAGCATCGTCGATAGGCTTTGTGGACATCGCGGTTTGGAGATCCGCATTTAAATTCGATACATGGATCGCTGAGCAACGAGCCAATGTCATCATGTGGATTCTGTTACGTAAATGACTACCATACCTTATTGAGTTATTAATTGATATGCCTAATTAAAATATGTATCTGTGTTCTCTGTGATGTCTTACCCGGATTGAAATGGATTGATTGGGGCAACTGACCTCTTTATGCTCTCAAATCCAGACGAGCAATTGCTTGGACAACTAAGGAAATAATTATATTAACTAATTGATTAGTTTTTGTATCGATTAATTAGGAACAAATTTATTTGTCAGTGAAAATATTTACTTGGATGCTATAACCAACTTCTAGTCTAGATATATATTGAGACCACTAAGCAATTACTCCAACCAATCCTTTCATCCGTTAACATGTTATTGTTTTTATATATTTTACTTATAATTTTCGTTACATTTTCGCTGTTCACATTATTGACGCAGTATTTAAACTTTTTGGGGTAGAAAATTAGATAGGTTAGTTTTGAGTTCGTGTCCTCTTTTTCTCCCTGTTATAGTGGTCTGATTTATGAAGGCCAGGGTACGAAACTGTGAATGAAAACTGTTCCGAAATTTAAAGAATCCGACAATGAAATATCCGATGATATAAAAAATATTAATAGACCGAATAATAAATTATACAATATTAGTGCGGTGTGTACTGATTATCTAATAATTAATTATCCATTGGAATTTCTTGTTGGTGACGGAAAATCTCCGAGCTTAACTTTTGACATACATCGTTAAAAATGTCATGAAATGTAATGTACATTTAATGTGCGGTTCATTCATTTTTCTGACGGCGTATATGTTTAGTACTATGTGATACACTCTGTGAATTTATTTCTCTGTTTGATCTATTAACTGATTGATAAGTACTTAAATTGTGAAAAATGAAGGAAAAGGTATTAAAAAGCTCACAATGATCTCTAAATGTTATCTGAAAAAGGTCAGATGACCCACTTTCTTCTCCACTTTCTAAGGTTTTTCTGACGCGATGTCATTACGACATCTTTATGAGCTCATATTCAGAAAAACCTCCGAAAGTGGGTCATCTGACCTCTTTTAGATAACGTTTAGAGTTCATTTTGAGCTTTTTTTAATTCTGCTGTCTGGGATATTATCACGACTGTATTTTTTTTCTGCCGACCGAATATATAAGAATTATGGATATACTTTAAATTCAGATTCAGTATCACTCTTGCGATAATATTGAAACAATAATTGTTTATTATAAAAAATGCCACGTTTCGTCAGAAGTATACTGGGTGCCTGAATTGGTATATATAAATTATTATTACATCGGTATACGTCGTAAAGAATGAATTTACATGTGGTGAAAGTTTTTTGGCAGCATTTTTACAGTGTATTTTAATTGAGCATATTATATATTCTAGCTAACTGGGATACTCTTTAAAAGGTTTCTGATCCCAGGAGGTTTCCAGTCATTTACCAGAATACAAACGAATCCAAAATACCTGACATTTCGCTATATTGTATTATTTAACCTATATTCCATGTACACATAGGAAGTGGAACATAACCTATACAGATTGATGTTACTTTTATAACTCATGTAATGAAGGTTACGGTCTCAGAGAGAGAGAGAGAGAGAGAGAGAGAGAGAGAGAGAGAGAGGAGCCAAAAAGCCATGAACTATATCAAAAAGAGTAGCCACAAATTACTTCCGGTGTGTTTTTTCTATACAGAAAGCGAATAAAAATTTGGGAAACGGCGATGTTCGAATACTATTTATTCTCACCATCATCTCATAAGTAAACATAACCTCTTCTTTACAGTTTTCGTGAATCAATTTGGTGTCGTACACTTTTTAACAATTTTTGTTCGCTTCCAATCGTGTTTCCAATGTACCACTTAAAGAATGTTTGTTGAAAAAAATATTTATTTGGGACAAAATATACATATATACGTGTTTAGTTGCACCTATGACTGCAGTCTATAGTTTAATTTTTAATGGTTCTCCAGTTGTATTTTCATCCTTCGGAAATTCATGCGAAAAGTACCTAGAGTACGTAAATTCCTATGTGCTTTGAGCGGTCAGTCTACGTAGATACTAAAGACGAGCCCACGGAGAAGGCAATTAAGAGATCCTGTGTTCTCGAGAAGAACTTACGAAAGCATAGGCCGCTTAAATCACAATATGTTCGGTTTACAACCGCACACGTATTTTTTGAAAGTAAAAAGTGGATAATAAATAACATAGTAGGCAAAAATACTATTATATTGTACAATATACCTAACCATAATGAAGTAAATGAAGTTTTACTCTATACAATCCTCAGAAATTACAAATGTTACTAAAAGATGTACTAAGAGACGTTTCATATCAATGTAATGAAATGTATATCAAACAGTACAAATAAAGGGTCAGACTGCAAAGCAGCTATCTAAAATCTGTAACTCGCCCTTTGGCAGTGTAAATTGTATATTTATTTTTATTTGTTTATCCAATAAAGTGTCTTGAATGACAAGTGGTCAATTTTAAAAAATTTAAAAAAAATTATAATAGTTGCCCCTGAGGAGGACCTACATAATGGGTCGAAACGTTGGGCGTGAATTGTCTTGAATGACAAGTGGTGAATTGTAATGGCCATGAATAAATCACATAATGAATTTAAATATTACAATTCATTCAAATATTCCTACAAGAATTATTTTAGAATAACTCATATACGCTTTTAAGAATGTTCTAATTCAATAAAAACAGATACATTATTTATTAGGAGACGTGCGACAAGTTGCAGATCAAATTATGTCGAGCATTTTAAAATACTATGACATGACAAATTGTAACAATTTGTAGGGACAGTTTTTGTGAAGTAACCATACTGATTTATTTTATATTATTAAATTTATTAGATGATGAGACTGCATACACAAAAATGAAAAATAAATTAATAGGAACTACAAAAAGAGAAAAAAAAGTGTTAATGGGACAGCGAAAAAATAGTAGATTCGATTTTAACCTCTGTAAGTAGCAGAATTAATTATATGTAAGGTTAGAGTTGATATTTGAGGTTATATACGAACGATTTTACAATCGAAAAATAGTAAATGGAACAGTTTTATTGTACCATGGAAATAGTTATTGCAACTTTTTGCATTTACGCGGTTTACTATTACAAAAAGGTTCCGTTAACTATTTCCTGTCTATCTGTGTATTCAAGACAAATGTAACAATGTTTTTAAAATATAGGAGTCCAAACTGTATATTAACAAGAGAAATACATAAAAAACCCTGAATGCATTATAATCGAATTTACATATTTTTAAATGAAAACATCAACATTCAAAAAAACTGGACAATTCTAGATTCAATTCATAAATCACAGTTTTAAAATTTGTACATATATATATGGTTTCATTTTTTGTACTTTTTTTTTTGAAAATTGTAAACGACATTTCGCAGAATCATGATCGCAATTTAATATTTTTTTTTAAATTTTTGTTCTTTTTTAACTTTTTAATTCAATTCGAATTCAAAACTGATTTATATAGCAGTTTTAGAATTTTTGTAAATGTTGTTGTTCAGTAATATACAACTTTAATTGATTTAAATCAGACTCATTTCTAGAAATTCCTAGGAATATTAAAATTTCGTATATATTTTACAGTTTATATGTATAACAACTGCATTTAATACTGTCACGTGTTACTTTTTCGGAAATGAAATTCAAAAAATCCGCCCATTTAAATATAGTCTGAATTCATTTTAGAAAATACTTAGTATTATTACCTATTCAATTAAGTCATCTAATTCACAAGGAAGTCCGAACCAAATCAGGGTTTATTGTAGGCCATGAGGCCCCTTGTAAGATCGCCCGTAGCCTGATCCAAGGTTTACCGCTGCTTGATGCCATTGTCATGACAAGCAACTCCGAAAACTTTTATATAATATACTTAACTGCACCTGAAAACTTTGAACACTTTATCTTATCTACATGGAATATAATCGTAGCCCTCGCGTCTTCTAAAGGTTAAACAAGGACGTAATTTGTTTACTAAGTTGTCTTCCTCAGGGAATATAGTAATTTCTGATACTGGCTTGACGTAATAATTTATAATATATATATTCATTCATTTAAAATGATTCTTATCAATTAAATTTCGATTAAAGTGAACGAACTCTATTTATGAATAAATGAATAAGTTTGTTCAAAAGCTTTTCAAAATCACTGATATAAGAGGATAAACAGTATCAAGTTTTAATAACATAGTATATTAGAAAGTATTGATTTAAACTTTGCATTAAAGGAAAGTTATTGAATTTTTAATATTTCAGATCATGTTGACGAACTCAACGTGCACATCTATAGTACGGATGGAAGTAATAACTTTTCAACGATGACCGTCATATGTACGACGGTCATACTCTTTGTACCCGTATTTTCATCTCCATTATTCTAATAAATGTAGAAACAAGGCACTTTAATTATTATTTCTAATTAAAATATAAGATCCCAAATGAACAGGGTACATTCATAGGATATTGATATATTAGGTAATATATTGATTTCTTGGTATTCGCCTCTTATATTCTATAAAACAGAACTAATGCATTTTGCAAGAAATGTCTAACAATTAATATAATTATTTTATTATACTGAATCCTACTAAAATGTCTAGTAGTCTATTAATATTTCTCCTAAAATCAGCTTTATAAATTTATCACCCACTTAGGATTGCAGACATAGGAAATCAGGTTTTATTTTATACATAATTTGAACACGGGCATGATAAATTCACTGTTGAATTAGAATTTCAAAGTAGTAAACTAAAGGATTAATGGCATAGACAAGATAGTAAACTGTTATCATAGTGAAGGCCTTAAATAAATATCGTCAGTCAGTTCTTGTGAATTTATGCTTTTTTAATAATTTTGCGGAATAGTTGGTAAGTAGAATTTTTTGACAAATCTGTAAGCAGTTTTAATACATTTAATTCTATCCCAAATATATTTTTTATGTTTGTTGAAATTTCATGCACATGTAATTAAATATTCGCAAATGTAGATTGAAAATCATGTACTTGCAATTGAAATGTACATTCATAAACTGTGTTGAAATTTAATGAACATGTACTTATTGTAATTATGCAGGAAACATAATGCAAAGTTACCTTAAGACATATGTCCCTGCACATTACGATACTTTTTAGTTACAAACTCATTAAATTTAATGTATTAGTGGGCAGTGATCTCTCATTAAATTTCATGTAATTTTTAACAGTGTGTTATAACGATAAAATTTCTATTTTATCATTGTCATATAAAATTTTCTTTAAGGAAATTGCATTCAGAAGATTTTTTCTTATTTTTCAAATAATCTGATTTACGCTGCGAGTCGATCAACGAATATCGATGGTTTTTCAATCTACATATGTATCAGTATAATATTGTATAGTGTAAATAAAAATTCTACACGGAATAGTAATAATTTGACAAAAAAGCGCACATCCTGTTTTTCTGCATTTTATTTTTACTTTTAAATTACATCAACAGGTCAGGGTTGTGCATTACACATTTTGATTTGTTATTTATTTCAACCAATAAAGTACTTTCCGAAGCTATAATCGATGTAAAACGAAAAATATGAGTTTGCTGAAATCCTGAGGATGACAGCAGTATCTATTGAAACTTTGACGAATACTATACAATCTTTTGTTTCCTACCGCGTGATGGTCAAAACCACACAATATAATAGTTATTATATGCATCGAAGAAAGCATTATTCTTCTTCACAAAAATATATGAACGAGAAACGTGAACATTCAAAAATTTAAATATACTTTGAAAAGTGTAATTTTAATGTTCAATAAATTACTTTGACAATAAAATACTTTTCCTTTTTTTTCGACCAATTATAACATTTAATGAATTATTATATCATTTCGCTTAATTTTACAAACAAATACAAATACAAACTTTTATGTTGCTGAATAAGTAATATTTTTGTAAAGTTAATTGCTAGACATTATAAGCTGGTTCTGAACATTTTTATATACATATTAAACTTTGAAACATTTGTTGATTGGGAATGTATACGATGAGCTTGAAGCTTGCATAGGTTCAATGAAAATGTCAACAAAAACGGTTTTCGGGACTTCATTCGTATGCATTCATTGGTTCAAAACCCATTATACCAAAATCAAAACATATTCAGGTCTCCAGAAATTGTAAATAAAAATTAAATTCTTTAAATAATAACGTCTGGTATAATTGCTTTTTTTACGTCTATTTATATATTTTTAAACCCTGGAATAGAATTTTACGGTTATATTTATCGGTCTATGATGTAAAATAACAAACAAACAACATTTATATTTTCAAGATTGTCTTTAAAAATATGCAGTTTATCAAAACTAAGGAGTTTGAACGAAACAGATTTTTTCATTCTCTACAAAATTGGTTGCTCGTATGCACTTTTCGGTAATATTAATAAATAATTGTCGAATAAATTCACTTTTGAAACATTGAAGGTATCATACTAATAACATTGTGAATCGCAAACTTTTACACAGTTGCATGTCAAAAATATCCACCAAAAAAACATTTAGGTAAAAAAATTGCTAAGTTGTTATTAACAATACTCTCTTGTTATACAATGAGCAAAACAGTTCTATAGAACAATTTTGTCAGGAATGAACTGTATTTTTAGTTTTAAAAAATGCCCTGAAATCGTTTACGACTAATGCCAAGTTCGTTTTCAGGCAATAGCCAATTGGTTTGCGCATTGTACAAATTGGAAAGGAAAAACGTTTTGAAAACTTTTTGAAATTAAAAGTAATTAATATCGATTCAGACAACTCGGAGTTCGGAATTTTTTACAGTTCCAATAGTTCTGAAACATGTTGTTCGACATATTGGATCTCCCATTTTGAATTTTAAAATGTTGGTTTGGACTCGTAGTCAGCGACCTCGAACACATCGGAGTAATGAATTTCATACAATACTACCATATTTGATTCTGCATTTTTAATTTTTAAATTTTGGAATCAGATGTGTAATCAGGAACTTCGAAAACAATAAGAATGACTGATATATCAAAAATAGTTTAGTAGAACAATGTGCTCCTGAAAGGGTTAATATATTTATAGATATGCACAATTTTTACTAACTATAATTTAAAGGACTTTATGAATTTAATGAATTTTATATAATTATTTGTTTTTATGTAGGTAATTTTCAATGTTAAGTTATTACTTCGACCACAAATAACTTTCCTATAATATTGGTAGTTACCTCACAATCGGATTTTCCGAAATGTTTAACGTCTCTAGGTGCATGAAATTTTGTTAGTGGATTTCAGGGAAATGCCATTTGTAAGGACGTGATCGGGAGTTTATCCAACAACGTGCTACCTCATGTTTTTATTTATTTATACCTATCAAATTTTACGCATATATTGCAATTGTAAATAGGGAAACAAAATAATAAATAATATTTTCTGATAATCGATTACAATTTAGCGAAAAAACCATTTTTTCGGTATAAAAAGATCGGGAAATTATACGTATTCGTGATTGGGAGTGTTCGAGCCTTTGGCAGCAGATGGTATACGCTCGCATGCACAAAACCATGGCTTTGATGCGCACTTTTGCACATGCATCAGCAAATATACAAATAACTCTATGATGTATTGGCAGATCCGTGGTGCAAATTGGGACGCGGCAATCGTTCGAAATTTCGCATCATTTGATATAATTCTTTTTTGGAATGAGAATACGTATTTTCCAATAATCTATCCGTGTATATCACTGCACTAAAGTAGGTGATGATATTTTAAATTACATGAAAGATAAAGCAAATTATGATTCGAATAAAATTCATGTAAAGTTCATATGAGGACTTAAAACCCGTCACGTCTTTGTTCATACTTTTCATAGTGCTTGAAGTTTCATCGACGATGTTGTAATCTACTGTTGATTGAACCTTATATAAAAATTAGACCAACATTTATTGACAACTTTTAAAAATGTAATTAAGTCTCCTATAACATAACACAAATTAAACCTCAACAGTCAAATTCTTTGTAACTTTAAAATTGATCTATTTTCAAAATTTGAGATTGTCATTAATATTACTTAAATTATTTTAATACCATGAACTAGTGAAATTTATGACTCTGGTTGTTACTAGAAATTTATTTTCATCACAAAAGTAAGCTTTACGACAATATTGTAAATATTGATAGAAGGATTATACGGGCTTTGCATAATCCTGTATCAATAAATCGAAAGCAGTTATCATATCAAGTATGATATCAGTCTTTGAAAATTGGAAATAGCACAGCAAAGTTGTATTTTGAACGTTTCAAAACCGGTATTATATTGGAATTTGAAACTCGAAAAGGCTTGATTTATTTCGTCACTTTCCTCATGTTCCTGATTTTCTGTACAGAAATGCTTGACATTCATGAAACCCTTAATTTTTGGAAAATGTTTAGAGGTCCAATATCGCTTATCTGGTAAAAAAATAGGTATTTGTCATGATTTTTTGAATAGGGATATTAAAGAACATCTCAGCTTGAACCTTTTATATGTGGTCTTATAATACTTTTAATATCTTTGTAAAAGAAATTATTGCTCCATTCTTGAAATTCCCCGTGTCGTAATTCATCTGAAACAAAAAATGTCAAGCGTTTCTTATTTGGTAGGATTTTCATTAAGGAATAGACTAGAATACAGTAATTCGGGTAAAAAATAACAAAATGGCGCAAATTCCAACATTTTTTTCGCGATTAAAGAAAATCTTTCGGAAAGACGAAAAACATTAGTTTCGACAAAAACGCGTTTAAAATATTATAAATTTTACCAATATTTCCATACCATTCTTGATAGAAATCTGTCCAGTTTTATGTTGCATTTCCCAGTGTTATATTGCATTTCTCGATACCTTTAACCTATAACATAATGAAACTGGATAGAAACAATCCATAAAAGTGGACTCCCCATTTTCTACTCGTTATGCTCGGCAGGTAAATTCAAAGAAATCAATTGAAAGAAAATGTCGGGTTTTAGAAGTGTCTGTTTTGTGATTTGTCCGATTTTTTAGGTGCACCCTGGTTTTTGAAAGTGGCTGTTTTGTGATTTATTGGGGTTTCAGGTGTGCCCTTAAATGTCTGGTTTTTGAATGTCTGTTTTTTAAAATGTCTGGTTTTTTATATATCTGTTTTCTGAAATCTCTGGTTTTTGAATGTCGGTTTCTTATTATGCACCATGGTTTTTGAATATCAGGTTTTTAAAGTGCATGTTTTGTGATTTGTCAGGTTTTTGAGTTGCGTTGTAAAATGTCCGGTTATTGAATTTTTGTTTTTTGAAATGTTTGGTTGTTTAATGTCTGTTTTTTGAAATGTCGGGGTTTAGAAGTGCCTGTTTTGTGATTTGCCGGGGTTTTCAGGTACACCCTGGTTTTTGAATGTTGGGTTTTGAACGTGTCTGTTTTTATGATTAGTTGGGGTTTTCAGATGGGCCCTTAAATGTCTGTTTTTTAAAGTGTCTGGTTTTTTATATGTCTATTTATTGAAATGTCTGGTTTTTGAATGTCGGGTTTTTGAGGTGCATTAGAAAATTATATAAGAGCAATAAATACAAAATAGTATAGTTCTAATCTAGAATTCTAAATACCGACCTAAAGCAGACAATTACAAAGCCGAAAGACTGTCGAAATTTAAAAAAAAAGGAGGATGCCTTCGAGTACTGCGTATCAGCTCAAAAACTGATAAACTCAGTTAGAGCAATGTAAGAACTAACAGCTAATAGCAAATTCGAATGGTTTATTACGCGAGAAAATTGATGAAATCCATGTTAATGCGGCTGATTTTATATGGGAAAATGCAGTACTCTAGGTAGTAATAGTCCGCACCAAGTCTCGTTCCCAGTATGTGTATACTGTTACTACTTAGACTAGTGCTTTTTTTAAAGTATAATCGACGAATTCAACAATGATTTTTTCAGCTTTCCCGCATGATAAAGCAATAAAACTTGCTAAAAGGTGCTAGCTCTCGTCATACTCTAATTTACAAGTTAGTCTGTTGTAAAGCATGCAAAAATAAGAGTCACGTATTTTTTTGAGTGCGGCAAAAATCATTTATGAGGAGAAATACCCCCCTCACCCCACAATAATTTTGGGGGTAGTTTACCCTCTAATTTTCATCACCCATTCAAGATGTATCTGTCGATATTCTTTTTCTATTGAAACTCATTGTCATTTTTCTCTTTGCTCCACAATTTTGGGGTAGCGGTCTCCCCTCCTAAATATGCTTTCCACCGCTAAAAAAGATACGTGTTTCATAGTTTTTCATTTTTTACAAAATATCAAAATTTCATAAAAATCGAAGATTTACACTTCGGTAGGTTTCCTTGTTAGTTTATCAGTTTCGGGGGTTTCATACACAAGGCGAAAATCACCTACAGCGGGCAGCCTCCTTTGCAGGACATACACCAAACTGATTTCTTGCAATGATGTGTATCGTGTAATATAATATTTAACTAAATTTATATATTCTTAAAATGCATGTATTTATCCCTGTCAACATTGTTAAAACTATATTGCAAAATTTTCTAAATTGACTGTCTAAAATTTAAAACCCGACGTTCGATGGACTACTCATATTTTTCAGAGTACTTTCATTACTTGTGGAAAATGTAATTCAAATATTTGTTTTACAGAGAGCAATCATAAAGCATCCCAGCAGCAAAATCCAAATATTTTTCGAAAAAATATTTGCAAAGAAATATATGTATATTACTAATACCAACCATACATGTAAAAAATATATATGCAAGGTTGTAAACGGTTTTCGACTCCAAACTCATTTTTAAAATTAGAGACTGATCAAAGAATCAATTTTTTTCAATACGTGTAATAATTTCATTTGAATTTTTAGAACGTTAGTATTTCCATTAATTGATCAATATTTTACTGCATTCTTTTTACACTTCTAAAACAATTAGTTAATTTAAGAGACGACGAGCAATCCAAAGCTGTCACAAAAATGGAGAAACATTGTGCCATAAACATTCTCTTTTTTAGATTCTTTTTTCAAAATGTCGGTACAGAAATATGATTCTCATCGCAACGGCTACTGGATGAAGTAATATCGTCGGGATTTGTTGCCTGTAAATGGTACACATCGAATCTGAAAGTTTCATGCTTTGCATAGAACATGACAACTTAACACAAAAAAATCAAACCTCAATATTTGACGTCAAATATGCAGGTTTACTTTTTCCTGTTTGTAAGAAAGGAATCCTAACAATATTATTTCACCCGGTAGCCTGTGTGATCAGAATTTTCTACAAAGAATATCTGTAAAAAAGTTCCAAAAAGTTAATGGTTATAGTGCCTAAAAACCCGACATTCAAAAACCAGACATTTCAAAAATTCAGAGCGAACCTGAAAACCCCAACAAATCACAAAACAGACACTTCTAAAACCCGACATTTAAAAAAACAGACATTCAAAAACCAGATATTTCAAAAACCAAACATTCAACTACCAGACATTTTAGGACGCACCTCAAAAACCTGACAAATCACAAAAGAGACACATTAAAAACCTGATATTCCAAAAACCATAGTGCATCTCAAAAAACCGACATTCAAAAACCAAACATTTCAGAAAACAGACATATAAAAAACCAGACATTTTAAAAAACAGACATTCAAAAACCAGACATTTAAGGCCACACCTGAAAACCCAATAAATCACAAAACAGCCACTTTCAAAAACCAGGGTGCACCTAAAAAATCGGACAAATCACAAAACAGACACTTCTAAAACCCGACATTTCAAAAAACAGAAATTTAAGGGCGCACTTCAAAAACTCGACATTCAAAAATCAAGGTGCACTTAAAAAATCCGACAAATCTCAAAATAGACACTTTTGAAAACTCGACATTCAAAAATCAGGGTGCACCTCAACAACCAAACATTTAAGGGCGCACTTAAAAAACCCAACAAATCTCATAACAGACACTTCAGAAACCCTTCAGAAATCAGACATTGCAAAAAACAGCCTTTCAAAATATGTCTGCATTTTGAAATGTATGGTTTTTGAATGCGTGTTTTAGAAATGTCTAGTTTTTCAATCTTTTGTTTTTTTAAATGTCTGGTTTTTTAATGTCTGTTTTTTTTAAATGCGTGGTTTGTGAATATCGAGTTTTTGAAGTGTCTGTTTTGTGGGGTTTTTGAGGTGCACCCCCTTTTTGTACAGCCCCGGGAGGCTAGAGGAAACTTAAGTAAATTTGTAGTTGCCCAGTAGCCAGTAAATATTTAGTACTTTTCGCAATTGCATTTAGTTTAATTGATTAAATGTGGAATGGTATATCTACATTTAAATAGATTTCAATTAAATTAGGTCTAGAGAGTACAAGAAAAATTTAGTATTAGGTTACTTGTAAAAACGAAACTTGTTATTTATAAATGAAATTTCATTTAAACAACTTGTATAAATTTAGAGTCAATTTTGCGAGTTTAATTTTCGGATCATCCTGATGATATAATAAGAACCAATATTATAGAAATCTCGTTTCTCGCGCAGAATGGCAAATTTGATGCCAAAATACGTAGAATTCAGGCCACGATTCATTAAAACGTCTTTCTAATTTACCTTTACTAAAATATATATTCATTTTCGTCGATGCAAATAATTCAAACGATTTCGAAAAGCTCTTCCCGTTTTAATTGGAGATGTCCTTTTCAGTTTTCTGTCCGATGACAAGCGATTGAACAAGGCAGTGATAACTAGTAATCGTATAGCCAATACAGGAATTTGATACTGCGTAATACTAATAAACCCCTGTTATGCGGAACTATAGGTTATGAGTGTTTTACGCGATTAAACGCGGATCGCGGGTGTTATATCGATCTGAAATTGTAATGGCGGCAATTTCTTTCGGGCCCTGTCAGCTCCCACTTACTGGAAAGCCCATTTATCCGAGCGGCTGCACCGTATCGCTGATAACTGCCCTCGCTACTACTATTCCGATGAATATAAATCTAATTGCACCGCCAACGTATATTATCCCTCGCACGTTTCTTCCTACGTATACGAGGTGAGTTACCTAACATCCGTACCTCGATTAATTTCTTAACTCCTTTAAAGCGGGCAGAAGGAGTCATTTAGAATATATCTTTTTTTTAATCCTTCCAGAATTATAGCTTAATGTTTCATTATTACGATTTTAATGCTGTGTTTTGTTCACTTTATACACTTACTAAATCTGAATAAAGATACTACTTCTCTAAAAATCTGTGTAATCACGTATATGTTTTTAATTTTATTTTTAATGTCTATTTTACGAATGTGTAATCATAAGAATAAAGCAACCATTGACATCCCGAGTGAGATACTCCACGGATACTAAAAAACGGGTTTCGTATTGCCTTTACTGAACTGCCTGTCTCTCCGCACGAAACTTATATATATTGCCCTGTGGTCGGTGCGACGCACAGTCGCTCTTTCAAGTGAAAGGTTCCTGATAGGGATCCATACTTGGAAAGGTGACTATGAAAAATAAAAAAACGAGCGTTGCGCCCGCTACGGCAAAGATAGCAGGCCGATTGCTGAGTGGGAGACACGGCTGCTTTACCATCAGAGAGTAGTTCGTCGACTGTATCTGTCTGGGTTTTCCGTAGTTTTCCCAAACCCCGTGCAAATGCGATACAGAGGGGTCAAGTCGCTCTACGGGGCGCAGTAATGGGGGGACTGGCTCTGGGTGGGTGATCCTTGTGTTTGTCTAAAAAAGTATTGCCTTGTAATGTCTTTGAATGTCTGTCCGGCCAATCCACCCGAGAGCCGACCCGCGAATAGGCTAAAAATGTCATTAAAGCGGGGGATAATTCCTTTCCTTTATCCTTTATATATATTACTTTCTTGCTGAAATTTTTGGGATATCCGAAATTTGCTTGATAAACGAAGAGTTTGAACATATATTTTGCAGTTTCGTAGAAAACAATTAATAACTTTATTGCTTATTGGGATATATCGTTTATTCGTCTTCATTAGATGCGGAAAGCTCTAATGATTAATTTCTTTTTTTATTCGTTTTAAGACTTTCAAAATTGACTATGCTACAACGAATCGAAATTAAAAATGTTTACGTGCCGGCTACGCAGTAGCCAGTCCTGCGTAGACAGAAATGAGTCCTTTCAGTGTACCAAATATGGTGTTCATGAGTTCATAGGGGTCGCGAATTTCGAATATGAACATGTAATATATAAACTGATTAAATATTATGTGTGCACATTTGCGAAAAATTCTTTTGATTCGGTGAATATTGGGAACGAACAGTATTTTTAGAATTACTGACTAAATAAATAGTCTGTAAATCGCGTGGCCTACTATTTATGACAATCTTTGTCATTTCATCGCCGTGCATAAGGTACGTTTCCAGTTCTCACCGTGGAGGTAAATAACGACAGAAAACCTTTTTTTTCGTAATTTAAAAAAATTTTTTTATATTTTCTTATTATGTTTTGTTTATTTATTTCTTTTTTTTCAATTTTGTTTTTATTTTTTTTTAAATTTCTATCGTGTTTTCTTTTTATTGAAAGAATTTGACATATTTTTGAAAAATATTTAAAATATTACTTTACAAATTTTGACATTTTTTGTAATAAATAATACAGTAATATTCATTGCAATTTTTACAGAAATGCATGGTTCTAATCTTACATTTTTTTTCACAGCAATACCTATGATCCTTTTTTTCTGCTGTGTGATGATAGATTCGAGTTCATTTTCTTCTCAAAATATCCCTTACGAACACTCATTGCGAATTCTTTTTAATAAAAGACATTGGCGAAACCTATGAACCCCTGAACACCAAATTTAGTATGAACCTCAGCATTTTTTAGATTTATATTATATGCCCAAATTCATAATCAGCGACCCCAAAAACCCCCGAATACTTTATTTTATCCGAATCGAGGCCTTTTTAAAATTTTCATCAGTAATATTGGATTTGCCATTTTGAATATCAAAATTCCGAGTTCAGATTCATGATCAGAGGCTTTGATAGCCTAATAAACAATGTATAACTCATGCAGTGGTTTGTTCTAGATGTGATAAATTCAGATATTAAAATATTTAAGAAAAATGTCAAATGGACCGCTCATAAGGTTACGCCATCTTAAATGTTAAATGTCTGTGGTATCTAACTTTCAAGTACAACTACCGAGTGCAGGATTCATATGCATTTATGTCAAAATTATAGATAAATTGCAATTTTTTTCATTTTCGCAATTCATAAAATCAAGTACTGAAAATTTTATTTCGAACCCGACTGTATATGAAAAATAGGAAATAAAGTTTACGTAACATTCTTGTGCATTTCAGCGTTAATGGGTTTAAATATCAAGAACTATGTAATTCTAATGTACGAAATGTTATTAAACCTACTTTTATTGTTTTCTGCGCAATGATACTGGTTTTAGTTCTCATTTATCCTACAATTGGCGCTATAATCCTTGACTTAATATTTCGTATTTGAGAAGTCTTGAACGAAGAGACGCATACGTCTTCTTATAGATCACTTTAAGAGTACCCTCCTTTTCTTCCTCCTTCTTAGTAGTATCTAAGAAGTCACACAATATGTAAGATCACGTTAAGAGCTCTTTAAGAGATCTGTTTGCTGTTTGGGATGATTGAGGGAGTTCTAAAGAAGTAATTCTATAAGGTACGATACCTATGCGAAAACGTGAAAATTATAATTTTTATTTAAAATTATAGGTTACTTGAAAACATTGTTGAGCGAAGTACAATTTGGATTCTGTCATAATGGTGTAATAAACGACGCTAATATATCTACTTCAGGTAGACCTTCGGAAAAGGCACCTCCTCTTAAAAAATTTTTTTTTTACTCTATTCCGACGTATTTTTGCCTTCTGATTACGAATAGGACAACAAACATTGCGGGTCGGACTTATTAAAACTGCTATTTTAAAAAAATAGCCAAAAAATACGTCGGAATAGAGTAATTTAAATTTTTTTCAGAGAAGGTACCTTTTCCGAAGGTTTACCCTACTTCCTTACAGAATCTAATTTCTTGTAGTAATGGCTCCAAAATATCGGTTATTTTCTGTTGTATTAAGCGCTATTTCCGGCTTATGATATTTCAAACCTGCCGTAAAAGTGATGCTTAAATAGATAAATGAAAACAAGGATTTTCCAATAAGCATTAGGTACAGTATTAACAATATCGTTTTATTGCATAAAACACATCATTGTACAAAGAACGAAACGCAGCACAAGCTGCAGAAATTTAACGACATAATGCGTGTTAAAGTTAATTTGTTATTATGGTCTTCATTTGTCAATAATTCATTTTAGTAATAACATAAATATATAATTATTAACGTATAAGATAGAAATATAAATTGAATTAATAACTTGTACGACCGATGACTAGGTGTAGCATAAAAAAATAGGCGTGAAACTTGCGAAGAATAGCTAAAGTTTTTATTTTTCAAATAATTTATTTCATCAATATTACACGAGTAACGTATCACAGTCTAAAAAAGGACATAAAGCAATATTCGATAGTATTGAGGCTATTGTTATCCCGACTCAACCGTGTCCAAATTCTAAGTGTTGTTTTTACCCCTCTATATTTTTATATCGAAATTATTTCATGTATATTAGGCTTACAATCTTTATTTTTATTACTATGTGTTCGAAAGTTTGCGTGTATTTTTAGCAGTTTTTTTAGACGCAATTTTAGTTTTGGATAAACGAAGGCTGAAAATGGCCTCGGCTAGAGCAGCTTTTGAAAAACACTTTTAATTTTCATAAAAATGGCCAACTCGTCAAGAAGTTTATTTAGAAGTATTTTTTAGTTTAAAACAAAAATAAAATAAATATCGGAAACAACAAATACTCGTTAAGCCTTTTAAGAGTCTCGTCCTGTATATGCGTTAAACTTTCACCATTCTCCTATAAAAACGGCGCTTCGAAATCACCTGCGTACGTCGAATCGGTCTTCGAAAGCTCGATATATCCGGGAAAACTAACGGGGCTCGAAACACCCGTTTAGATTGCCGCACGCCAACAAGTCGTTTATCGTCTCAATTGGTTAATTGTCGCAGAAAAACACCAAAATTCACGTGCTTCGGTTGTTTCTTGCCTTCGCCTTCCATTTATCAAACGCATTGCTCGGTTTCTTTAGAAAACCTTTTATTTTCTTCGAATCGAGATGTCGTTGACACAATGGATGAATTTCTTTGTTCGACGTACACATGAATGAGACATGTGCGAGCAGTGTGCTCGTACCGAAATCTTTTTCTCGGATAATATCCCCTGTAAAGGAAAGACGAGCGTTTGGCAAATAGAACGAAATCATAGATATCGTTTGATTTCTTATAGCACGAAACGTTTTGGAACAATATTATCTATTACTCTATTAAATTGACCTAAGCAACTATTATTATCAATAGATTTATTATATTCCCTTTTAATGGAAAACCGGATTGATAGCTTGACGTGCTTGCGATTTGTAGTCAACGTTAACAACATCAGACCCAAGCAGCAAGAGAAGTCATTTCGACCAAGCCAAAGTCAGAATGCCCTAATAAAGTAAAATTTATAACTTTTCGACCAAAAAATTGTACTGTAAATAGAATAGACTTTCAAGGCCTAAACGTAGGTCGAAAATCAACTAAATATAACCTAAGAAATGGCTTTAAAGTCCTATGATTTCAAAGTTATAGATTAGGTCGAAATTACCAAATCTGGACCAAAAATATATTTTCAAAGTCGAATAAACATATAAGTCAATATCATGTCCACTTTTAAGTCAATATGACCTTGCATGTTTCCCTTTTTTCGATTACGAGGGCGAAACGTGCAAGACTTTTTTCGACTACGAGAACCCCCTTTTCCGGGCGGAAAGATGGACTTTTCGCGCTGGTGTGACAAAAAAGAAGTTACAGGTCAACATTATGATGATAAATAAATACTATCTAAGACTATATATTCTGGCGGTCATAAACTCTTATGTCATATCTTGAATGTGTATCGAAATTTCTACCTGGATTGCTAAAATGTTATTGATTATTTTTCCAATCCAGATATCGACTAAAACGAATTTCCTGATCTGGCTGCCGAAATGTAATTGCTAACTTCCGTGTTATATATATGGTAAAATCATGTATTTCAAGGAAGTGGAACATAAGGTGCAAATATAACTTTCTACATTCCCCTCAAACTATATAGTAGCACCTGCATGCAATAGTAAAGGTTATAAAAATGGTTTACAACGAACAATTACGATAAACATTAGATACATACCTGAAACAGATCGCTATTATTCAATTTTTCAGTGGCATTTCCAGTTGTATCTTGAATTTTGTACTTGCATGAGTAACTCAAATGCGATTATGAAGACACAAAAAATAACACAGAATATTTCGTTACGTTCTTCTTTACTCGAAAGTTTACCCTTATAAAAACTTCTTAGGCCAGAAAAACCTGCCAAAATTCAAGGAATAATGTTCTTACAGCCTTAAAATCTACTTCATTGAAATTGTATATATAGATGTTTAGTTTCATGTAGGAATGTACAAATGAAGAACCAGTGAAATAGTGGGCATTAGGATTGAGTTCTGCAGGAGTTTTAGTAAATACAATATTTCGACTGGTTAAATAGTAGAATCAAGTAGGTAGTTAAAGAGTGAAATTGTCTGATTTAACAGCGAAAATATGCGAATTTTCACTGATTCAGATTAAAAGAGCATGTTATCTGAATGCAACAGAATATTGCAACGTTTCAACAATAGCTGTAAAATTAAAAAAAAATAGTACATTACGATACTAGTGCGCGAGTGACCTACCGCGCACGCGTATCCTATACTATTTTTTTAACGTTGTGTGCGAAATCCATTGTCATAATATTGGTGAATTTTAGTTTAGGCGGTTGGTAAAATACTGTGGGGCCACAAGTTTCGTTCAAAAAAATTATTTTTTTGTATCTTTATTTCAAATAAGCGTATTTTGCCCAGTGCGCGCATGAAAGGATTGAAAAACATAGGAGTGATATAAATATCAAAGTGGATTGTTTGGCTTACTAAGATAAAGAAATGTTTGCGGGGAGGTTTTCTTGTATAGGTCAAAAAACGCGGTGATTTTCTTGATTTCTTTTTTGGTGGAAGGAAGTAGAGAAACTGTATATGAAAGTGTCAAGTGAAATTACGTTGAAAAAAAAGTACCCATATGGTCCCCAAAGCCCATCTCGTACATATCATCTGAAATGAAAAAACTAAATCTTTTTTTTTAAATTATGTGATGTTTATCGGTGGTTGAACCTATAATATTAATAAAATGTCGAGAATTACAAAATTGACGGACATGTTTTATTTGTTAGCAAAATTGAAAATTTTTCATAAATATTGGATGTATCCATATTCATATCCATATAATTTATCAGTTTAGAAAACTCTGACTAGGAAAAATTCGAATACCGGAACCGATAACTGACACAATTACAATACTGTACAAGATTTCTTAAAATACTCTATGTAAATTCTAATTGGAATTAGTATAATAGTGTAATACTGTTTTTGAATATAATTTGGAACCACTCTGCAATTGACTATACCGAAGGTTTTAATATATATTTATATAAATTCATGTAATTCGGGAGTATGAAATCTGACTTTATAATAAAATACAGACGTTAGAATGAAATTGTAGATGATTTTAAATGTAAAACCAAAAAGCTAAAAGATTTTCAGCGAACTCTTCTTTTACTCGTCTCGAGTGCAGGAGTTTTGCTCTTTGTTTACGTCGCATTTACCTTAATTTCTTTCGTCTCTATTTTAATTTGAGAAGGAGTATTAATTCATCACTCCAGGAAATGCGTATATTGCATAATTACCACTGTTGTAATTTATTCAAACTGTGGTGTGTTCGGACCACCGACTAATTCAGGTAATACAATATAATCAGTCGTGATTACTGTTGCCAACAGATGAGCGTGCTGCTGTGCATGAGCGGGATTTTTGTGGGGTGCGCTGTCGCACAATGCGTCGCATACCGGAAGTACGAACGTTTGCCAGTCCCTGTGCAACCGACGAGCAACGAGGTAAAAAAAAATTATTCTCACCTACTTTTCATAAAGCAGTGGCGGTTTTCGTTTGCCATGTACCAAATGAATTATGTTTCAAATCAATTGAATTAATTAATATTAGAGAATATACATTTGTTTCAATAAACCGACGTCCCTTCAATGAAAATTCTGTATTTTATGCGGATCATATGTATAGAATCATCAAGATAATTGAAATTGGTTATTTCATGAATACTTGGATGTTTGAATAAATTTTATACAAATGATATAGGATATTTGCAGAAATAATGTATAATGCTGTGTGCCGAGTAAAGACAAATTATATTATGTTATATAATGTATCCCTTAATTCATAATTTATGTTTTTATAAATTTAAGAATTCGTTTTAATTCACGCGTTCAAATTTAGTGTATATAACAATAATTTCAGCCCCATTTTAGTATTTCACTCCTACGAGAAGTACGCTAGCCCAGACTCGAAGGGGCCAAGGGGTTTCGATAACTTTTATTTCACGATTTCCAGAAATATTTAAAAAAAGGTATAAATTAGGGTTTATATCAATTCCTTGAATATAACTCGAGGACAAAATACCAAATCTATTGTAAAAAATATACATTTTCGTTATTGATGCTAAATTGGCTGTGCGGTCATTTTCTGTCGGGTAATTCAATAAGTAGATTTGTACATAAAAAAATCTATCCCACAAGTTAAATTTGTCAGAAAAAATGTTTTATTGAGGTTTATTTTCAGGGTGGATGTGAGGAAATGGTACAAATAGGAAAACTCGTGTTTAATTTTATAAATAGTGGCATGATGTATGGATTAAACCGCAAAACCATCAAAATTAAAATAGCCAAAGTTACATGTGGCATATGACTGAAACAAATAACGTAAAAGTAAATTTTAAGAAATTTAGTTACCAAGCGGGAACTAAATCTTTAGTAATTTTTACCTCCATTTGGTTCGACCGACTAAAATTTAGTGAAACCAACATTCGTTTACTTATCTGAACTACATACAGCAATAAAAAGTACAGGATATTTCGTCTCCGTTGGGTAATTCATCAATAAGTGAAAGATTTTTCGCTGTATGGGTATTTCAACCATCTTATATTTAAAATATCAAAAGTTATCATACATCGTCCACATAATTATTACGAATTCTGCTTGCACAATACCAAATCTGCTGCTTAAAGGATTAGCGAATGCTTTCAAATGCATTTGAAATTGCTATTAAGGATCACATTTTTTAAGTTAAATCTAACAGTTTACTGCATTTGTGGCCGATCTTTTGAATGCCGTTGAAAGAATTTAGAAACAAATTCGTTTAACCTTACTTTTTCAAGAAAATAGTTTCTTGAGGGAAACGTTATTTTCGCCTTTTAAAAATTTTACGAACTTTATATATTAACTTTATATTTTACATACTTCTTAAGCAAATTTTTCTTTTCATAGCTGACAATTTCAAAATGGATGCGTAACGGAATATTTTAGTTTCAAGTTTCAGTCCACGCATGTTTGTGTAATTTTTGTGTTGACCAATTGTTCTTTAACCCAATTGGGGTTTTAGAGACCGCCCATAATGATTATGTCATAAAAACTGCAATAAACGAGTGAATGATGTAATGCGATGGTTGACCAATCTAAATCAAAGTTTACCCAGTGACACATTACTGGTGGATTTAAAAGCTGTTACTTTTTCTTTCAGTTTTCATATATATATATAATTTTTTGGTTTAAATACTCAAAGAAGTTTCTCAATATTTGTCCTCCTCAAATATTGAAGAATAGTGAAAACCCAACCATTCTAAAATTCTTAAAAAAAAAACAATATGTGCGAAGAAAGCAACGAATTTAACGTTAACTGTACCGTAGGGAAATGGATAATATCGGAATCAAGGCGAACAGTCTTAGAACCCGTATAAAATAAACTGTATCCTACATACTTGTGACAACGACTCGTATTCAAGGACTTTAGAAATGCCCATCAATAACAGATATTCTTTTGAAAACTGGTAAGGACTAGGCACTGGTTTATTGTTCCCATAAGAGTCCATGCAACATATTTGCATTGAATGTAATGCAAATTTGGGTGTCTTATGGGTGTCTTAAATCAAGCCACTAAGACTCGTAGTAGTACCTCCTTTTAAATTGGGTCTTTATTTAGGAGTCTTAAAAACGAAGTGTCTGAAAATTCAAGATATTCTCTGCCTAATGAAATAAAATACATTTAATGTTTAACTTCGGGTCATTCCTGTGGTATTCTTCAAGTGTTTGACAAGTAAATCGAAAATCACTTCTACGAAAATCACGAAGTAAACATACCTTTTGATCAATGTTTACTTATTGATTTGATGATAATGATAATAATGCAAGACATCAATAAATAGCTAACATAACATAACCTGATCTTAGAAGCGAAATTTCATCAGATTTTGCTTTACCGGGTCGCGAGTTATTGTAATACACACGTAAATTTCGTAACACTCAGAGAAGAAAGAAGTAAAATCTACTAACTCTAAACGTGTAATTCTTAGTGTATTCGTCATAACGACAAGGATAACTCTCTCGAAACGAGATCGTGTGCAAAATTTTTAGTAATTTTCTGCCTGTATTCGATTTGTTCCACTTTCGAATGAAATTCAAACAATTTTAATTCGAAATTTAACGTTCTTAAATTCTCATACATCCAATGCTTTTCAAACGTTTTTCTTCTTTCAAGGTTATCGGTTGTCATCCTTTTCATTCGATTCTTTGCACAATATTGAAGACAAAATATTAATTTTTCGTTTGGAGTGATACGATCCTTTTACATAGCCTGCTTAAAATGAGTGATATTTCATTCAAGTTTAGTATATTCTACATTTGGCATTCCAAAATTAGCTGTTTTCGCATGTACATATTGATCATAATCTCAAACTTAAAAATTCATTAACACTGGGTATATATGCCTTTGAAAAAGTTTAATACCATATTAAGTTGCCGAATTTCATTCGAAAGCGGAAACAAATGGAATGTAAGCAGGAAATAACTGAATATTTTACACACGATCTTATTTATTGGAATTAGTATAGTAGAAATTACCATTGTTTAGTAATGTTCACAGCTTAGCATAACCTGAAAGTGTAGAAAACTCTTCTTTTAACTAAGTACATAGTTATTCTATCTAGACGGTAGTAAACGACTATCTTTCTTTCTCTCAATAAAATAATCATATTTCTTAATTATATAATCCACGACACGTCGCGATTGGCAGCCGTTAAGGTGCTTCGGCAAGTTTAGTCATTTATGCGTATCTTATATTCCAAGACACCCACAATAAGACACCAAGAACTGTCTTAAAAACTATCACGTAACTATCTTAAATTATGATATCTACCTAATTTTGAAGTGGGTGAAATTGACAATTTCATCGGTACACTACAATTTTTAACGTCGGGTGTTATGGAAACACTGAACGAGAACGCAAATAAGTTTATACAATTTATAAAATACGAAAACATTTGATTCACAAGTGATTTTGAAACAATAGATGTTTCCAACCGATTTTATACTCCTATAATCAATTATAATGCATACTACTGCATATACGTTGCCGTACTGACGAGGAAAATAAAAATGGCAATTCGCGTAATCGCAATCGTTCAAAAATAGGGAAGATTGGGAAGTTTTGAGTTATGGAGAATTGTGATACCTCGCCCTCTTATGTCATAATTGTGAAGTTTGACGTGCGGTTATACTTGACAATATTGTTAATGAATGAAAACTTGCTTTGCAGCTAGAGATGTTTAACCAAACACTTATTTTAAGCGTCCCTCTATCTTATGTGTTTTGACATTGTTTTGGAATTCGTCTAAACTATTTACTTTATACTGCAACTCGATCAGTTTTTTAATTGAATTGCAAAGGTAAATATACAAATTAATAATAACGGGTCGACACAAGTTTTGCGTCAATATAATAAATAATGTGCTTATAATTATGCGGTTATTTTTAATACATACGACAGATTTAGTAAGTAGTGAAATTATTTTTTACCGTTTTTCGCATCTTTTTAGGGTTTTCATCAACTTTATATATATATTTAATATTCTATAATGCAATGCAACTGAATAGATATAATGTCAAAAAAATTAAATTGAAACAATGCCATTCGTCATTTTGATACGGGTTTGTGCTATTTGCGTACAAGATATGCGAACTAAATCTCGATTTATTCTTGATATTCATGTGTTCACATCGTGCAATGAAGTGCAATGTTTTTTAAATAATGAATTTTTTACCCTTGACATTTCCTGCTGACTGATCGTCATCAGAGGTTATACAATATCATGATATAATGAGAATCATGGAACTGAGAAGCCGAATTCTTAATAGCATTTTTAGGAATTACTACACGATATCATCGACGAGTACGACACAATAGCATGTTACCTGGAGCCAAGGACGCAAACGCCTAGAAACGTGCAATTGTACATGCACCTCAATTTTTGCGTCGATTTTTATTCGAAATAAACTGATCGCTTCTTAATTCTCGTCGTATTTTTACATGATCAAGAATCTGTCTACTTTTTGATCCGAAAATTGTTCTAATTCATTTTCGGTATGATCATAAGAATATTTCTTATACACCCGAAGTCCACTAAATTTGGGTCATTCGTGAATCCAGCGTAATCGAAATCTTGGTCAGAAACGGATCACAAAACGATCATTTTTCGATCTGAATCATGTCGAAATTTGATTCTCAGTAGTTTAAAGCGAGCATAAACACATCTTTTTTTGACCACGCAATGATCCAAACAAGATCACATTTTAGTGTTCGCGCATCGACAACCATCCCCTCTACGTATTTAAATCTGATCAAAAGTTTTTTATCTTTATAGACAAAAATTGGATTACTTTTAAATCTCCCGTAATTATAACTCAAATTGTTTTTTGGTTGTAAACTCGTCTAACTTAGGTCCTGAAATGTCTCAAAACTAAGTCCATATTGATCACATAAGGATCTGACCGACTTTGATCAACTTATTTTCTCTCGGGTTAGGACAGATGCACATTATACTTCACCAATATCACTACATTGTTATAAATGAGACGTTGTGAACTTACAGAGTGTTATAATGAAAGGTCAAAAAACCGTGTGCAGTGTGAACTGCAAAAGCATGTTTAAAGTAGACGACGATGACAAATAAAAATAAAAGGAAAGAGGTCAGAATAGGTGTGTTACAACACATTGCAATATCCTATTTATCGTCTTCTACTGCAATATATTGCACACCCCACTAGATGGAGCCACTAAATTGACGTCTCGGATATGGGACGTTCGTAGTTTTCAACCAATCGGTCCATAAATAATCAATTGACGCGAAGCAAAGTAAACCTTTATGTCACAATCGATTAACGAGTATCACCAAATTCCTAGTAATTTTTTTTATTGAACCATATTAAATTTTAACGACATTTCTCGTTCCGGCGATTTTTCAACTAAATTGATAAAACGGCCATTGGCTAATATTGAGAGTTTTATTTGATAATCAATTTAAGGTTTCTGCGTCTGTATTTCCTATCCTATTTTTAAAATCATAGGCATAAACGAACGCGCTTTGTTTTCAGTCGGTACCGGAACGAAGAATTTTTGTCAGTCTGTTGAAAAACAATTAATCCATATTGGACTATTTTTCCAGTGGCGTATATTGTATCTATCTATCGTCGGGATGAGAGAGCAACGAGAGTTTTTACAGTTCCGGCCCTCGCTTGACTGTTGAAATATTTCGCAGGTAGCTACTCGGGTAAATTGTCGAACGCGTTCGAAGCGTTCGGTGGGTGGTCGGGTGCAATGGCCGCGTATGTTTTCATTAGAAGTCAGAAGCAGAGGGGCATATATTCGGAAATCTTCCGGTCCTGGAAGCATTAAGATGAGCATCGTCGACAGGCTTCCAGACTCCCTGAGTGGAGCCTTCACGAAGATAAGGGAGGTTGGGTAACAGTGAAGAGGGTTATTGGGGGACGCGACGCAATAAACAGAACAAACCGGAAATCATCGGAGAGCGACCCGCGAGCGTTTGGTACGGGCCGCACCGGAAATTCCATAGCTCTACCGAGCATACGTACAATTTACTCGAATGGATCGTCGATATTTCATCTACGGTATATGCGCGAGCCGCCGCCACCACTGCGCTTGCCGAACATTTATGAACGGCACTCGAGAAATAAATTGGACGTTCGTCGAGGAATCCTCTGGGGACGAGGATCTGTCATAAGATATTCCTTTCATTTTGTTCCTCGACTACGTAGATCGAGTCTTTTTTCAGGAAACCTAATCTTCGCGCTACTTGTACTTTTCACCGTGGAAGAATACTCTCCTATTATTCATAAGACCCATTGCGAAGTCGAATAAGTTCATTTGCCCGTTCGGATCTTCTCTTAAATGACTTATGAGAACATAGGCATGCAATTGGCTACTTAGAGCAAGATGCTGCATATTCAAGTTTCTTTTTCGAGATTCAGGTTAGTGTTACAATGGCTGTAACAATGGTTTAGAATGTGTATTCGTCAGGATCTCTAGTAAATTCACCACTACAAGTGTCACTGTCAATAGCAATGTTTGGATATTTGCCAATCCGATCACTGATCATTTTGCCATTACTGTCAGTTTCGACGAGCCGTTATATCTACGTCACTTGGCTGTCATTAAAATGTCAGCGTGCGACTACACTCTATAAACCGACGACGAGCTGCTCGTAGCAAAACTATTTTTTCTATCGCAGTTTCCCATTAGTAACAAAGTATATTCCAGCATCGATTACTTTGAGTGATCCGCTTTGTTGTCGTTCTGATAAAGAAGTGGGAGATGTATTGTACCGATTGTCTCATGTTATATTTGATTTTATGCTTTCTATCCATAAATGTCTCTTTCACTTTTCATAAATGGCTATAATAAGCCAGAATACCAATGTATTTTGGTATACAAGATGTAATTTGTCTGATATCGTGTTATTACTCTGACATGAAACTTCCAGTATTTCCGAATATAAATATTGCAAGAGGGACGAATGGCATATCAGAATTACGTACGAAGTCTACTAGATATAAACTAGATCAGATCACTACGTGTATTCAATCAGTAAACAACACGGGATGAAGTTGTCGCTTCAGTGGCGCCAAAGATGTCGCTGATAGTCCCACAGGATGACTATCACTGCTCTACAATGTTTTTTTTTAGATCTAGACAATATATTTATATTTGAAAATCTTCTGAAGACCCAAACATTAATTTTAGATCAACCGTCGTAAACTTTATTAAATAATAGACTACTTACTTATTCTGTGGTTAGCATGCTCCCCTAATAAACTGCAATTCCTCAGGCAGTGAATTACAAGTCCCCTTAGACAACTTTTTTTGTTTATGGAGCTTAAATATTGGCTTGAATGAAATGGGATAATATTTGCGAAACGCCCGCTACAGCAAAAGCTATCGACTAACTGTTGATGCTGTCGATAATTTCTAGTGTAATGTGGATTATTTATTTATTTGTATTGTCCTGTTTCGTATTAACCATGGTGGCATAAAGCCGGTAAGTAGGTAAATCTGACCAATGTATGTACGTAGCATATGCATATGCATATGCTGGTGTGCCTCAGGGCTCTGTATTGGGACCTTTACTATTTTCCATCTTTATTAATGATTTCCCCGGAGTCCTGCGACACACCAAGCACATGATCTTTGCTGATGACACGCAGATTTTTCTCAGCTGTCCTCCACAAGAAATTGAGGCGGGTTGTGCAAGAATTACCAGTGATGCCGAGAGATTCTGCGAGTGGGCGCAGAATAATGATCTTGTCATTAATTTCGACAAAACTCAAGCAATTGTGATCGGTAGCTCGTACTTTACCAACTTATTGGACCTCGCTAACCTGCCACCCATTAGAGTTCTGAACAATATCATTCCTTGGGCTAAGTCGGTCCGCAACCTAGGCCTACATTTTGATAACACCTTGTCATGGAAACAGCATATTGTCATTACGTCAAAACGGGTCTACTCTACTCTGAGACAACTTTGGAAGAATAGCAATCTGCTCCCAACTGACACTCGTAAACAGCTCGTCACTTCCATAATTTTCCTATACTTCGACTACTGTTGCGCTGTCTATAACGATCTTGACTTAACATTAAAGCTGAAATTGGAAAGGATGCTCAATTCGGGTATCCGATTCATCTTCAATCTTCGACGTGACGAACATATTACGATACATCGTGTTAAACTTGAGTGGCTCACTTTGACATCGCGACGACTCTACTTTCTTGGCATCGCTACGTATCAACTATTTAAAAATAAGATTCCGTGCTATCTGTATGATAAATATGTATGGCGCAGTGACGTCACTAATCGCGCTCTTCGTTCGTGCATAAGCGAGCTACGAGTGCCCGCCCACCGTTCCGAAGCTTACTCTAGATCGTTCCTCATTACATCTACTAGGCTTTGGAATGCTTTACCGAACAATATAAAAAAAAAGTCAACGCGTAAATATATTTAAACGGAAACTATTTTGTTTTCTTCGTGACTGCGGAATCTCGGGCCAAAAATTGTTCGGCTAATTAGCTAATCATTCAATAATCAATATCTGATCTGTGACATTGCGCTTCCTGTAGATATCTTCGATTGCGGTTCAATACCTCCCCTATTGCGCTAAAACTTACTGTAGTTATCTTCTATATTTTAGCAATTGCGTATACTCTATTATATCCTGTATCTCTCTAGCTTATAAAATGATTGTATTTCTTTGTATGGTTAGCCCAAGAGGTACCCCCTCAAGCTAAATAAAAAAATAATTCTATTCTATTCTATTCTATATGACAGTATTATTAGATACGCATATTTTTTCATGTGAAAGACATAAAAATGTTCAATCTATCATGTCAATCTCATAGTAACAGCTACTTTGCAAGGGAATAGGCATTATTTTGTATTGTATATTGTCTGATTCTTTAATCTACACTTTTCTATATGGATTACGGCTACAATTGAGCTATAACCCTTTGAGAGATAGTGGTACATAAAAATAAAAAAGGAAAAATATCAAAAATTAAAAGCATGGTATAGTTTTAGGTTATACCGAGAGGGAGAATCGAATATAGACTCTATTAGGGTTTATCTGATTTTGGTACTGAACTCATAATTAGCGTTCCGAAAACTATTACATACAAAATGTAGAATTTGTCTACTACGTTGGAAAAATTGTCCGCTATTTTTAATTTAAAAAATGTGACCTTTGAATCGTAATCAGCCACCGAAGAAACCCTTAGATATCAAGTTTCAGAAGATTCAATAGATATTTTCAACATGTGGTTGCCATATTGTATCCGTCATCTTGAACATTGAAAATCTGACCTCAGCATCGTGATCAGCGACCCCAATAAGCCAATGATTACCTACGATTTAAAAAATTTGAACACCAGAAAAATGTGCCCTTCAAAGGGTTAAGGAACACCAGAAAAATGTGCTCTTCAAATGGTTAATCAAAGGGTTAAGGGAATAGCTGTAGCAAAAATAAAATCAGTTTATTTCCTTTTTTCTAGCATCCATGGCAGTAAGATATAGGGTTTAAAAAACTGACCAGAAACATAAGATTTATTATCTACCAGGGAGTGTATGTTTGCAATGGGATCTGGGATTTTCTGATATAGATCGATGATCAATTCAGTAAGTTACTATTGACTTCCAATTTTATACCGGGTGATCTAGTTTAACTTGGACAGCCAACTAACTCGAAATTAAATAAAAAATGTTGCAAACAAAATTTTGCAATAAAGGGCTGATTTAACTATGACCTTGACAATGACCTTGAACGTTGTTTTCAAGGCTAGTTGAAAGCTGCAGTGATTTTTTAAAATGGGAACCACTACGTTTGTCACCATGTTCGGAAAGAGCGGGAAATTCTTAGGTCGCAATGATTACTTTATAATTATTTAAACGACCTTCAGAAGGTTAAATGTGAAAAGTCGCAATATTTTGAAAAATAAGTGTTTTCAGATAAAAGTCGATCGGAGAAAAAGGAGCCATCTTTCTGCATTATTGATTTTGACATTGAGATCTATTTTCAACATTATTTGAAGGTTAAATTGCGTTTTTAGTGAGAATCACTACTTCTGTCGCCGGATTTGAGACGATCAAGAAAATTTACGTTCGAAATGATTATTTACAATTTCTTAAAATAGCCTGGAGAAGGTCAAATTTAGAAAGTTCTAGAATTCGGAAAAAGAAGTGATGTAGGGTATAAGTCTTGGGTGTCATGGGACAAGCCATTACTCTAGCAATGTCAGTGAATCCATATTTTCGTGATAATTTCGAGGTCAGTCCAGTTTTTACCTCCTGAATGTTATTTTTATAAATGCATATTTCGGACTGAGAATTTTCCGCTCTTTCCGAATATGGTGACGAAAATACTGGTTTCCATTTACAAAAATCACTTTAACCTTTAAATAACCATGAAAACAAAGGTTTGGGTCATTATCAAGGTTATAGTTCAATCAGCCTCTTCAAACCGAATACTTCTTTTTAAAACATTTTCTTTATTTAATGGCGATGTTTCGAGTTATTTGGATAGCTAACTTGAAATGGGTGACCATATTGATGTATATGTATTTCAGAATATACACAAATTTATGCGCCATTAGCACGTAGTCTATTTTTTTTTGTATACGATTTACGTAGACTTAATTTTGACTCGTCAAACGCCCAATACTTGGCTATTACGCTTCAAGAGGGTCTTTCTGAAATGTGTCTATCAATATTTAAGAACCTTTATTGAATATTCCTGTTGCTTGATTTTTTTGCAACTAACTTTGTGTACTTATATTGTATAATGTAACTAATCTGTCAGCAGATTAAACTTCGTACATTACTTCGTACATTAGTAAGTAATATTAGCACTTCGTATGTTACTTCTCTATGAATGAATTACAAGAACTATTTTGAAAATTGCAACCTTAATCAGTTATTTGAAATAGATTGTGTGCTCCAGAGCTTGCACATTTTTATGAAGCAGAATAATAATAATAATAATAATAATAACTTTATTGGCAATTACAAAAACGAATACAAGATATAAAAAATACAAAAATGCCAAAGGGCGAGTCACAGCAATAGAAAAGAATACGTGAATTGTTTGAGTTTGAGGTCCTTTTATACAATACACTGACACAAATCAATATTCACACTAGTAATATTGACGAAATATGGGGTTGCCGATTAGTAACTAAATGTTTAGTCACTTCAACATTTTTCATTTATACTTATCAAACCATTTTCATTTTCATAGTAGTCATAATAATTACAGAATTAAATGACTAATTTCTAAATTAAGAAAAAACTATTTTAAATATTGAAATCAATAAGATTGCTAAAGAAATTAAATAATTGAGAACAGAAAATTTTAAGCAATGGGCTATATGATTGTTAGAAGAGTTTTTCCGTTATAAAAAGACTTCTTTCTAGAAAACAAAGTTATATAAAAAACACATATAAAAAAAGTTTTAACTTTTCGAAAGATTATAATTTAATACATATTAGTGTTTCTAACATAATCAATATCATTTCGACAACATTCAGTCAGTTCAACTAAATTACTAACCTCAACTAAAATAAAATTTGAATTTACTTAATATTTGATTACTATAACAGACACCCACACATTTAGCTAATATTACTAATTTTTTTCTCAGTGCACATAAAAGTTGTTCGAATATATTTGTAATATAAATCCCCAGCTTAGCAGTAATTGTTTCGGGAATCTCTATTTAAAGATCGATGCAAAACAGCCTAGAAACATAAACTATTTCTGTAATAGTATCGACGCTGAAAATGATATAATAAAATCACCTATCTATATTTTTCTATAATGTTCTAATCCAATAAATTTTTATTAAAAGAGGATTATATACCAGTCTGTGAAATCCATATCCATTTTATAATATAAATCATTGCTGATATGAACATGCAGAGATGTAACAAGCAATATTTGGATTTAGCCCCGCAGCAAAACTGGGCAAAATTCCGTAAATTGAACTTCCGAATAGGTGCAAATTTTAATGGTTCCCGTAATGGTTCTAGCTTGAATTCATCGACTCGACTTCAATTTCAAACAATAAGGGAATAAAAACATGATATTGTTTACGTTGAATTCTATGCGACGTAATTCGGACCAAGTAGGGTTACATTACACTATAGAATAACATGTTCCCTTTTTTTCGCTTCTATTGGCCCATTTATTTGTTACACCAAAAATGGTCTATGCTGTAAATTGTTTCCATTAATTGCAATTTTTGTGTAGTTTAAAAACTCTTTAGGGCGAGATAGACGAAAGTTCAGGTTTTCCGTTACTTCTTATCAAATTGGTGGAGAAAAGTTGTACATTTTTAATGGCAGAAACAATGTTAAACTACACATCTTTATAGACTCGGGGTAATATTCATATTAAAGAGCTCTATCTAGGCTTAAAATGCTTTTTTTTTTAAATAATTTGAAAGCGTTTATAAACAAAGTCTCACCTGAAATCGTGTAACGAACAATATAATATTCTTCATACTGAAAAGGTTAGCGGTGAAGACAACGAGAAAATATCACCTCTATGTTGGAGTAACTTTCGCTAATTTAATCCTCCTGCGGACTTGGACGACTATAGTCGTCCAAACTACATTGTTTTTATAGGAAAAAAAAAATAACTCGTGCTAAAGAGGTTTAAAGTAATATAAAAGATAGTCTCATCATCATATTTCACGAACCCTTTTGGGATCCGGAAATTATCAACCCTTTTCAAAAATCAATGCCAAGTCTATGTTTTATAGAGTCCTTCATTTGTTTCTCTATCACCTCAACACAGTAATGTTCCTCACCTCTCATAGTCTAATATAACATTGAAACTTAGACAAAATACATTTCTTAACACAAGCTTTATTCATATATTCTTGAAAATACAAAAATAAGAATTATCACGAAAGTAAAAAATATTCTGTGATACTCCGGGCATAAAACTTGACTTTGCACCCTGCGGCAAAATCTTCGTACGTAAATTATCGAGCCCCATTGTATTAAAAACTATCGTACGAAACTGGGTCGATGACCAAGAATCATAGAAAAGTTTACTCGTATATTGCAAGATGATACTCATGATATTGGTAGAAACATCACGTGCTTGAATCAATAGTCTCAAATTCCTCGGATATATTTATTCGGCACGTCTTCCAGGTCCAGTATAGTGCATTTTGTTTTGTGGATCTAATTTCATCTCTGATCTACCTCCGCCATAAAAAAAAACACACACAATAACCATTTTTCTTGAATTTAAATCTAACATCTATTTCTGTTACTAATAATTAATATGAAAATTTACAAAAAAAGAATTATACAAGTGCAGCTGCAAAATTAATTTTTACCGCAGATTTCATTCTCTGTATCCTGCCTTCCATCGTAATTTCGATCTCGTTCGTTATGTTGTATAATTTTTGTCAAAGCAGAGCTTCATCCGAGCCGTTCCGAGCTTGTTGAAGCTTCCTGCGGTTTAAATTGGCTCAAAGTTTCTGCGCCTGTTTTGTAACGGACTTTATTGGCTTTGGTCGAGCGATCGCTGATTCTTGTGAACCCGTCAATTAGTTGGACGTTTCCCCTGTGGAAACTGAGTCAAGGTATCCCAAAATCTGGCTTTGGGGCTCATCAGATGAAGTACGGGTTTCCCTAACCTATCCTAACTGGGAAGACTGTTTGGGACCGACCAGTTTTTTGACGGGGCTTCTACTAAATATGCACTCCTTATTAAAAGGCATCATTGGGCTATATTATTTCAAAGGCGTTTGTTAGGGACCAGGTATGGTTATAATAGAGCTTATCTAAAGATTAATGTAAGGGTTTCCGGATGAAATTCAAGTGTGGTAATTGTTTACATGACTGCAGTCAAAATTGTACTATTATGATATTTCAGAATGACGTAGTAGTATATTTTTGTATATTACATTTTGTATTTGGATATACTTGTAATAAATTGAATTTTAAATGCTGAAAATGTATCAAATATCATCGGACAGGACAAATAAGTGTCGGTAAATTTTTCCGAAAGAGCAAATAAAAAAAAATAATAAACCGCGGTTTTTTACTTATTCGTAATGAAAATGTGAAAAATTTAAATTATTTATTTATTTCATTATTTAACCAGGTAAAGTCTGGGTAAATGTGAGAATCCAGATCTGGCATTGGTTGGGTTCTGTACTTGTAACCGTTTTATCCTATCAGGCTCTTGTAAAACGACACTGCCAGAGTTCTAATATACTTAGGGAAAACTGTGAGGGACCTGATCGAAGCCCCGCTTCAATTTCCACACGCGTTGTACTCACTCGGCTAAGAACGTAGTAATTTCGGAGCCCTTTGTGTAATACTTAATTAAACTCGAACTGGAGTTATATTAAGTCACTTAGTAATTTAGTAGATCTATTTTTCTAGTGCACTATATATTGCAGTTGTTTATACGCGGTTTCTTTTGGCTTCACTTATTTTAAGCAAAATTAATTTAGTAATACTATACGAATGAGAATTATCAAAAATCAAAGCATTTTTTGTTTTTACTATATATTGCCGTGTAAAAGTTAGTTTCAAGTTTTGCTGAAAATTCGAGTTGCTCGTAATTGAAGTTCGCCAATCAGAGCGTTACGTTTCCAAAAGTCAAGGTGGCATCACCGTTGCTCTAAGTTGAGATGGTTGAATTTCTGAAGTCATTCGATACGGTTGACGTCATACTCCTATTAACGAAACTTGAATTAGATGTCATTCTTACATAGTTACACGTTACAAGTCTAGTGTGGTTCGTTTTCGGCGAGGATCTTTGGTGTTTCTTAACACATTCCGGAAGTGATGTTGATCGTTTAGCAAACTCGAAACTGGTTATTTAGCTATTATAGCATTCTTAACTTTGTTCAGTTTTGCCATTGAGAAAGTTAACTAAACTATTTTCATCATAAACATCACTAAAGTTTTTTTCCAGAAGCGAATATATGTCAATAGTTTATATATGTAGTTGTGAATTTACTTTTTTACATATGACTCTGAGTAATGTTGCTAATTGTCGAATATTGGTCAAATGTATTTGATAAAATATTATTTTTAGGGTAGGCTTTACGTAAGCAACTATTAAGAAGTACTTCGATTGGTCACTTAGTGTTATTTTCGACTACACATGTCTTTTGTTATTTTATAGTGAACGTACTCGATTATGACAACTCCTACTCTGATTTTAGCATCTGCCTGAATCTCAGTGCACAAAGTAAAGAAAGCAAAGTTCACATCATCATGCTCAGTTGAGTTGTTGATAAGCAGACGAAACCATTAAAGTAGCAATTGGAGACAATTAAACAGATGGATGCATTTATAAGAAGAAAGATCAAGGAAATATCCCACAATACAACATACCGGATAAGTTTAGACAATTTCTCTTGAAATTATGATTTCAACTTTTTTACTGAGAGCATTCCCATTATATAGATTTCACGGATGTTTCTTTGAATGCCTCATAGATACTAGACATCTATTTGAGTCGTAGACGAAGTTTGTGTTTTTGAATATTTTCAGAAAATATTACCATCTGTTTAATTCCAGAATATGAGAGCCTCAATCTTCAGGCACTTTACCAGTCCTTTCATTTTATCTAATTACTTTCGAATGTAGCAATCTATCAACGATGTTTCACTCTGCCGTTAATTATGAAAGATAATTAAAGTAGAGATAGATGCGTTTTGTTGATCGTGCGCTGGGATGAAAAATACAGCTTTGCGTTTCATTTTATGTAGGATCGCCATCGAATGCCTACTAATTGTGTATTCAAAGTGGTCATGTTCATCTTTGCTGGTTGAAAAAAATTGTAATTTTAAGAAGGAATAGTAATAAAAACCAACTTATTACACCATTTTTATAATTAATTTGAAATATTTTTAATAACTAAACTAGAACGAACTGAAGAACGTAAGAAATGTTCTGTATATAAATGAAACAAGTTATCAGATATGAGTAAAAAAGTCCTATGTTGTTGCGGCGCGCGTCGCAGAGGTTTCTATATCTGGATGAGTTAATGAAAATTTGCCTGCTCTTCGGATATTCATCCAAACAAAATGTTATATTTTGAGAAAGCATTTCTTTTCGGTGACCTAAAAGTCCCTGGGATCCTGAGTTTCGTATTGGATCGACCAAAATTTTCAAAATTGAAGATGGAATTGGGTCTCTGAAAACTAGAAAGCCCTGGGGTACCCGTATTTTATGATGTACGCTGTGAAATTTGAATCTTAGCCTTGAGAACCCTTGGAAGCAAATTTTCGCATATTACAAATTTTCCATACCCTGTATACAAAAAATAATGTATATATCGTGGATGCACTTTTTTGCACTCGTATGATTGGCCGCAAGTCTCCTGCACGCTAGAGCCGTGCGTCGGCGGACACTCGAGTTCGTCATTCACACTCGGGGCGTAAAGTAGAGTTTTGCACCCATGTTGCATAAAGTACCTTTATATTTACGTTACGCTTTAATTTACACATGGATATACTTGTTCGATTGGTTCATTTATACAGTCCATTATATATTATCGGAGAAAATTATAAAACGTTCTGTGAGAGAACTATTTATGCAGAATTACGTGCAGCGGTAAGATTCACAAACAAGAATGTGAAGGGGTCCATTTCAGATTTATATGTTTATTTAATATCAATAATTCTTTATTACAGATTTTAACTTTAAATAAGGATGAATACTTTCATAGTACGTAAGAAATATTTGACGATCTCAGATTTATATCACTAACATGGATATTTACAACCATAATGTTTACTTTAACTCTATCTAAATATTTGTTTGTTTCAGGGCTAAATTAGTTTGGCTAAATGTTTGGGTTTAAAGTAGTAGAATAATAATACCTTGGGATAATAATAAATCTTTACTTAAGTACATGAATAATTTTTAATTTTTTCATCTATTTTCATACTATTCACTTGTCTCAATACTTTAATACTCTTCATTCATTCAATCCAATTTGACTTAGAATTAGTAAAAATATTTTTCATTATTTTCCGGCGAGTAGACTAAAACTAACGACTTGCAAACTCGTCAAATAGTCGCTCGTTCGTGTCTCATTTCAATGAAACGGTTAGCGATGATTTTAAAAAATAATCAAATCTAGATTATCGTAGCTTCGCCATTTTTTACAGAACAAGAGTTTATTAATGTCGCAGCAGCAGCAGCTCGCACTTTCATCCCGGAGCCTGCGCGGACGGATTAATGCGGCGCTTGCTTCTCGTTTACGAGATTACCCGAACCACTCGTCTGCCTGGGATTTAATGCAGGTACAAGCAAAACAGTGCGAGAGAGAAATACAGAAACCAAAAAGATCGAGGTCAGTCGAGGGAAAAAATGTCAAAATACACTCGACGGGCGTACACATGCAAGCGCGTCCGGTATTTTCCAGCACTTTTTCGGGACATTACACTATACTAATTGCACGTGTACAACCCGACCGGTCACACCGCTCACGCCTTGCCACATATCATTTTATTTTTCTCTGGCGAATTTGGCAACGAGCGACCGTAATATTTTTCCCTGAATTTTTTGCATATATTTGAATGCGTATAATCGAACGACATTTTTCTAAAATATGGTTAAAGTTTGAATTCGTACTCATGAACACACAAATTATTGTGAATTTGACATGTGTGTTTTTGTATTTCTTTCCAACTCTGAATTTTTTACCGTATTTTCTAGACTTATCCCGTAAACTATTAAGCGTGCAAAACGGTTGAGATTTATTGCTGCCCATATTCTAGTTGAACTTACCGCAGGGTTGGTTATGTATGATCCACCCCATATAGTGTCAACGCAGAACGGTAAACTTCCTTCCTCTCCTGCATCCTACGGTAATGAATATGGTTGTGCAAGTATGTATTGTCGGGAAAGCATGGAATTTCATTTGAAGAAATGTGTAGGAGGAAGTATTCCTCCTTGAAAGCACCCTAAACGTGGAGGTGTGTTTTCGCTTTTAGTGGAAATTTAAAGTTCACTTTTCCATAAGAATCACTATTGTACATTCAAAGTCACTTTTTAAGGAGATTCTAGTTTGTTCCAAGAACGACTATAATTTAGAGTTTTGTCTAATGAAATTTGATTTATTAACAAGGTCATCAAACTTTCTCCGAGAAAAAAAGTAAATCCTTTAGAGCGTTTTTTTAGAGGTAGAGTTTATCAGAGGTATCAATATGACAACTGTATACGAAATTTTTCACTTTCGCACTATAATTTTACTGATTTATTGAAATCAATTTATGAATACTGCTAATTGCTACGAGAAGAATAACGTATTACTCTTGAATTTGTATTTATGGGAATTTTAAATGACTGGGTAAAGATAATTAATAGTACTTATTAAAAATTGACAAAGCCTGGAACCACTACATACAGAATTCACGGCTTGATATTAATATTCAGTTAGATAGAAACGGACTGTCACCAGTATCCATAGATTATTTATAATTAGAAGTTTGATGGGAACTATTGTTACCACTTGATTTATTTGAACATCATTAGTAAATTGTTGTTATATAATTTTTTCTTTTTCATTAATGAAAAATACTTTATTTGGTTGATACTTTTTTTATACCTATATACAACTTTCTGGATGGTTAATACTTCTAAACCCCCTAACGTATAAAATGCCATTATTTGGGTTGGAAAAAGTAGCTACAAGTGAAAGAAAAGTTATTAGTTATGGGGAAAAAAGGAACCAGCTCCAATGAATTTATTATTGTAATTTAGTATTTTCAAAAAAACACAAATTTCGAACTCAGATTCCTAATTAGTATCTGAATATTAATTGTAAGTAATTATCAGTTATGTATACATTACTATCAAGAGGAGCAGTCGTAGCTAAGATTTTCCGTAAAAGATGTTAGAAAGGGCAGTCATGTTTTCGTCAAGCCAGTGCAGAATGTACGAAATAAGGGTCTATATATATGTGTTTATTTTTAATTTAGTTCAACCGATTTGAAAAATATATTAATATGATCACTGTTAATCGTTTTCTATTTAATTATATTTATTGAGAAGTATATTTACCCTTTACTTTTCAGGGTTTTTTATTTACTTCATTCTTAATTGGGCGTACGTTGAGTTTAAATAAGTTTTTCATAAAATTCCGTGTTTTGGTCTATATTACGTTACATTAGTTTATATATAATTTACCCTCTGTATCGTGAGAAAGAACGTGATCTCATTACGTGATTTCACAATTTTATCTAGAATAGCTATATAGCCTAATTTATGTTCGAAAAAGCAAATTTTCCTATTATTATGTTATAAATATTATTAATTTTTTGAACTAAAGATCATTTTGAGGGACGCACGAATATTGTCATATCTAGTGAAATATAGTTCGTAACGCAAAATTACCGTAATATTACTTTGTGTTACTAACGAGCGAATTAGGCTTAGTAAATATTATTATAGAAAATAAAAATATTTTTTTCCAAACAAATTTGCAGTGAAGTTTTTGTTTTTTGTAAATGGAAATAAAAGAATCTGTTGGTTTTTTAAATAAAAATGTGATTTGAAAACGCCATTTTGAACTGTGAGAGTAAGCCTGTTGGCCTGCAGTTCAACTCATTTTTTTCATCCAAAAGCAAAACGGTTCTCGCAAGATTGAAAAACGGTTCCATATAAAAATTTTAAATTCTTCAAATTCCAAATTAAAAATGTTTTTCGAGCATTTTCGTTGCTATATGAAAAATCAGTTTTGTCTTTCAAAACTATAAACGCCTGCGTTAAAAAGCATACTTTTGAAATCTCTTGAATAACAATTTTTACAGTGCGTTGAGATACATTTAAGAAATTTCGTAGTAAAAACGATCCTAAGGTGGTCTTACTGGTAAGGTACTAACCAACCACTGAAGTATAGATGGCATGAATAAATGGCGCTTGTGCCAGATATTACTGCTGAACTAGTATCTTCGACCTTTTTTACTGCTATAAAATTGGATAAAAAGAAATATAAATAAATAAAACGAATCGTTTTTATATATTTTTTGAATGCACTCGTATAAGAATAACTACGCATTTATGTTTAAAAAATGTGATTCATTCTTCTTTACCCTTTTGATCAACATTTGTTTAATTTAACTTGAAATCGGTTACCTGAAAACGGTCTTCAAGCAATCAGATATGTGATCACAGCAGTATCAGAAGTTAACCACAATTAATGTCATACTATTTGATCGAAAATGTATCTGTATATTTTTTACGAAAGTCTTGCTTCATACAGACAAAACTCTTAAACAAATTATTACGTTGTTACAGAATTGAAAATATAATTCTTTCATTTATTATAAAGATTTCATGATCAATCATTTAGCAAAAGATTCTTTAAATAGATATAGCGGGATATGCTATTGAATATATAGAAAGTCTGTTTCCAAAAACCTATTTAGAAAGTTTTACAAAAAAAAAAAACATTAAAACGAAGAATTTGCTAAATTCAAATTCGGGACTTGTTTATATTACCAACATTTAGTTCTGACTTAAACCAATAATTTACCAATAATTACCTTATATACTACTTTATTGAAAAAAAGAAGTTAAAAAAATTTTTTTTTTTAATTTTTAATAAACCTTTTCGTTGAGAGTACTGGGCCATATTTATTATCGGCAGACTGTCTAATAGGCAAATTTATTAGCCAAAAATTGCTAAAATATAGGCGCATTTCGGGTGCACCTCAAAACCCGACAAGTCATAAAACAGGCCCATAAAAAAATCCGACATTCAAAAACCAGATAATTAAAAAACAGACATTCAAAACCAGAAATTTCAAAATGCAGACATATTTCGTAAGTCTTGTTTTTGAATGTTTGTTTTTGAAATGTCTGTTTTGTGATTTGTCGAGTTTTTGAGATGCAAACGCAATTTCTACAGGGGAATATCTATATATTCATGTTGTTACTTGTTCTTCTTTGGCTATTAACATTTCAGTAAATTCTAATGTCATATATATATCATAGAGTAATGTTGATAATGAAAAACGAAATTATTTCCTGAGGAACTGAATATAAACACACTGTTAATTTTAGAAATAATGACGGGTAATAAGAGGCTGATGTTGTCAATGACAAAATTAAAGAATATTACTTAGAAATGTCGATCTTTATGGATGAATGTTCATTGAACCACAGTGAGTTTTCACTTCATAAAGAGTGATCATTATGGAGTGAACTAACTTGATAAGAATGACAATTGCTATTAGGCTCAATTTTCACTACATACACATTGAATTTTCAATCTAAGAAATTTAGAATATTTTGTATGAAAAACATAAATGAGAGAAAAACACAAAAGATTGACTAATATTAGGGAGTAGTACATCATAAATAAGGAAAGATTTTATTAAGAAAAATAAAAATAACTTATATATTGAATATTTTAGAGATTCTGCCTATAAATATACATATCGTCGCTTGAAAAGCGGATCTGAATTTTCGTGACTTTTCAGGAAAGTCAAAAAATACTATTTGCGCATTAATTAAGCATTTATGTATATAATTTCACAATCACCGAAGATGTTTATAAAATTTTGTAAAAGTACCGGTACGTGAGCATGGAATATACAGGCCTATAGTAAATGCCATGAGATACTGCATGTTGCAATTGTTTAAAATGTTACGCTATTTAAGGGTCAAATGAAAACTCTTAGGTGACCATTCAATTCAACGCAAACTTTCTTATGTAATGGCATATTGAAAAAAATCATTGAAATCATTTTTAAAAAAAAATTAGTTATTCGGTGTTGCTTCTTAAGTGACGATATTCATAAAAGTACGACGGGCAACCAACCTCATCCTAATATTAGAACAAAATCCAATAAATCACTGCTTTTGAATGTCACGGCACAAATGTTACCATACAAATATAGTTAAATTGTAATAATTTATCAGTTTCAGTACATTTAAAAAGAATGAATAGAACCAAAAAAAAACTGGTACTCGTTTTGTTTAGCTTTGTAAATCAATAAACTTTTTAAACAATCGGAATATTTACATTGTAATTGAGACATATTCACCATTTATATGTGAAACGGATCGACTTTTACATGGTACAATGCTAACAATGCTTTTGTTGGTAAAAGATGAATAATTTATATCAATGCTGTGATCACAATACGTCTGAAACACTAACTGCAAGAGAGTTAAAAGCAGCGTTATAAATAATTTATTTTAGTAAACATTTATACACCGAACTGTAAAAAGTGTGTATTATAACCTATTTTAGTTAAAGCTCGGCGAGAGTAATATTGCCTTGGAAATGTCTCATTCATTAAATGCACGAGGAGATAGTTTCGTATCCATTTGATTTTTAAAAATCAATAGAAGCGTCCAGACATTATTTAGTGAATATTCATGCGCTACTTATTCCTTAATTCATGACAGCTGCTTAATAAATCAGCGTTAAGATGGTTAGCAGTTTGCTTAATTGTTTATACGGGAGTAACAAATTTCTTCACGTTGTAAAAGATAATATAAATTATAAGCGATTATAATCCTGTGATATAAGGTATATCGGATTAAAATTTCGATGCATTGGACATCATATTATAAAGATCGCAGACGGAATTAAGGTAAGGAATGGTCGATAGTGAAAGCTTTGACGGAAAAATTACACAACGAAAAAATAAAGGAAATAAATAAATTATTCATATTTATTTTAAAAGGTATTAACTAAAATATTGCTTGAGAATTTCTGAATCTTCTCAAAATTCTACGACCTAGTTGGTCTTATGTGTGTACAATTCTAGATTTTATTCGTGCATCCCATTTTAAACATAATACAAACATTTTTAATTTACTTGATGCTGAAGAAGTGGGTACGATTTCAGTACAGAAGGTAGTAGTCATTGAATGCCCATTGAATATTTTTTTGTATTTTAGAATGTTTATACATTTTCCTAAATTAATTAGAATATCTGTGGCCAAATTTCCTCGTGGACTTTTTTCGAAATGGAAATGTAGTTATTATCGGCATTTTCCAAGCATATCACGCTGACATCAGACGGTCTTGGAAAAAATGTTGATTACTCAACTTCTCCAGTAAATTTTACACTAGTTTTCATTAAAATATATAAACCATTTGTTGCCGCGAATTGCTGTTGAAGTACAGCAGCTCCAGTTTTTTATTTTGTCGTATGTGACTATTGAAATAAAAAATTTTCCCTTTAGTCTATAAGCTTCTGTTAACATTTTATAAAAAGCAGTATATATTATTAAAATATTAGTATAATACTGGTACAGGAATTATTCTAACATCACGATATGTAAGTTACAATCCAATACAAGTGTCTGGGTTATTAGCAAACTTTAGACTTAAATAAGAATTGCTTATCATTTTTTCCTTCTTCATAAAATCTAACATTCACGATGATTCACATTCAAACATGTACATATTATACCACTGTAATCATGTATAGTGTAATCAGAGAAGAATTACGCGTATTATGTGGCAGTGACTGCATGCCTTTCCAAAACATTCGTTGTATTCGTTCTACTCTGCTCGTTTAATTGCAACTGTCGTTCGCACGAAGTGTGCTTACACAAAACCCTGAAACAAAATTGTTCAACAATGATTAAGCCCGCTTGGGGTACGGCGCAACAATTCAATCCGACTATAAAATTAACGTGTCGGCGCATGAGAGCGAAAGCGACAAACAACTATTAATTACGCTGCTTCGTATGCAGGGTAGAAGGAATATAAAAAAACCCTTACACCAGGTACTTGAGCTATGTTTTTTGGAAATATTCTTATGCGCGGTAATTACATTAGAATAACATGCCCGTCACAGAGGATTCGGTAAACAAGTTTTCTCGAGAAGAAAGGTGGGAACACAAAGTTATTGCTTATGCCACAAGAATATTACCTGACACTTCATGTTTTCCTCTAAAAATATGCATAAATTTGTGTAATCTATAATGGGTAATTATTTTTTACTTTTTTATAATCTAGCAGGGTGTTTAATTCCACTACGGAAAATATTTTCGCTTTAAAAAGTGACGAAAACTTTTCTGAAGTAAGGATAAATTGCAGTTTTTTTACTGAATTGTCACAAAACTCTTTTTTAAAACTTTTCTGAAAATATTGCCAAAAACAAATTAAATTGACAAGAAATTATTGTAACTTTATTGGGAATGTAATTTTTTTGTCTGACGTAAGTGAAAATTTTGGATGAAAATGAAATATGGAATAGAGTTAAGGTAAGAACGCTATTTTAATTCACAACTAATATATTTATGATTAATTGTATATCGAATAAATTCATTAATATCACCATTAACCAAAGCTGCAAATGTATTTACATAAATAATATATATTCACATTAAACTTGAAATATCAAATGAATCAAATATTACCTTTCAACATACTGATTGGTAGGTTACATATTTCATAAAAACTGGGAAAGGAAAAAACGTTATTGATTCTGACTATGGTTTACCATGTAGGATATTTTTATTATATTTAATAAAACACAATTCATAACGGTTCTAATTATGACAGTTTGAAAGTTCTGTAGAAACTACGCGATGAGCATTTAATGTCATCTCAGATGTCAAATCGTGGACTGAAGATCCAAAGATCTCATTAATAAAAATATTATGCTTCTTAATTGATAGGATACATATTTTAAATGTTTGGTTTTATGCAGCTAATCATGTTTTTATTATCACTTTTTTACACAATTCTAGCTTACTCGTATTTTTCTAATTCTTACCATCGTGAAGCGGTTTTATTCAATCTGCTGTTTGACACTCTCTAAATCTGAATCAGCGAAATAAAAAAAAACCGCTGGGAATCAGCGTATATATACGCTGCAAATCAGTGATAAGTATACCGCTGATTTGATTAGCGGTATATTTATCGCTGATTCGCAGCGGTTTTCGCTGATTCAGATTTTGAGAGCAGTTTTAATGAATACACCAAATTCTTGTTCATAATTGTTTAAAAAATAACACACAACCATTAAAAACTTAAATACCTTTAGAGTTTGTAACTTTTGATTTAAATAAAATGATAGCCTATAATATCTTTTTTATAATGTTTCATCATCAACAGTATGTACAAGAAGGATGAATCATTATTAAAAACAATTGAACCGCTAATTTAGGCCCTCAAATTCGAATGAAATCGCTGCTATTTTTTGTCGCCACTACGTTTTCTTGATGTTTTTGGGTGTGCTCTACACGATGCAATCATTAAAAAAAGCAAAAATGTCATCCTGTAAACCGTGTACATAAATGACGATGTTACCCACTTTGAGAGGAACGTAATTGCGGGACAAAACTTGTTAACACATACTATCTTTATATTTTTTAAAGTACAAGTATTAATAACACGTTTGTAACCACGTGCTGTACAAAGAAACCATTTTCCTGGTTAGAATCGGCTGTTTTCTAACAAAAATTGCGTAAAAATCGCGATTTTTTACGCAAATTTACAACAAAAAAGTAAAAGATGACATTTGTCGCTTTTTTTAATGATTGCATCATGTAGACACACCCAAATATATCAAGAAAATGTAGTGGCATAAAAAACTAACAGCGATTTGATTAAGATTTGAGAACTCAAAATCGAAATTCAATATATTGTGTTATTCAGGTGTTAATGGGTTAAAGATGACTTAATAAGATTTTCAAAATTCCGGCTCTGTAAAGGTATATAGACGATTTCCTAAAAAATACGAAATATTTTAACTGAGAATTGATCCAGAATTTTTGAAAACATGCAATAATCACTTATTTCATAAAATTGTCAGTCAGTTATCAATTAAAGAATAGTGTATATATACCATTTAGAATTACCCTTACAGAACCAAAATTTGAAAAATTCAGTAATTTCTTGTTTATGGTTTTTAGTAAAAATTCCGACCTTATTGGCGGTGCACTTTAGAACCCCCTTAAGGTTATGTACGATATAGTAAATACTGATATACATCAATTTCAAAAGTCGACATATATTAAAATTTATACATGGCCATGCGGACAGCCATTTTTTGAAGTGTTCGTTTTTTATTGCCGGCTTTTCGATTGTCGATTTTTTACCTGTTGCCTTTTTGAGTTTTCAACCTGCACCCAGACTTTTGTTTCTCGAGAATTATAAACATTACTAATTTGTATCAATGACATGATAAGATAATAGGCGTTTTCAGGATATGAAATGCGCAAGCGCGAATTCAATTGTTTCGTACAGTTTTGTACAGAAAACGGAAAAGTTTCGTACAGTTTTAATAGTTTTAATGCATTTACTCAGATATTTATTTTATGGCTATTTAAGAAACAAGGCAATAATAATACGGATTCCTTATTGATTATTATTTACTGATATTCAAACTAGAGTTTCTAGAAATTGCACCTGTTGTGCAATTATAACTGTTTACATAAACACTGTTTACTAATTAGTATTATTCTCCCTACTATTTGCAGTAAAATTTACGCAAAAAAATCGAAATTAAAAATGTATGAATGATTATTTTTTTAATTTTTACTCCACAACTGTAATTCTAATCACTATAGTACCTGTTAGATAGTTGTTTATTTATTATTTTCCAATAATTATTAGTAAATTCTCAATTAATTTCTTTGGTATGCTGTAAGTGGCCATAGATAGTAATTAGAATTATCCGTGCAAAGCCAAAATTGATTTAGACCTTTCTGATTTACGATTGTTAGCTTAAATGCCTACCTTATCGACACGTTTGTTTAGAACTCCGTTACTGACGAATCTGACTTGTCTGTACTGAAAAGGTGAAGATTTTTAGAGTGAATTTTCACTACTTAAGAGTGAGGATTCAGTCTTTCTTTAAACTGGCTCATTTTTCACTCCATATAGAGCGAATTCTGGAGCTAAGAATTGTAGAGCATAAACCCAACATTATATGCATAAAGAGTCGATAGGGGTACATGAAAGGCTCTCTAACAGTTTTTAATAATGACTTACTTGTGATATTCCTGAAATTTGATTAGGTCTAATTAATTCTATTCAAGTTATCTTTTGTTGAAAGTCTAATAACAGTAATAATACCAAAAACTGCTTCAATGATTCCATTCGACCTTACTTAAATATACTTTATATCCAGACTATACTTTTAAAAATTTCATTTCATAAAACAGAGACTATAAAATTAAGCTGTCATTCTCGAGTAGAATTTAGCCAGCATCGTGTTTCGAGTAATATATAATTTTTGGAAATGAAACTCCTCTCGGATGAAAATTCAAAATTCCAAAATAATTTTTCTTATAAGTGTTCGTGCGTCTGGTGGTATGAAATGTTTTATTTAAATTAATTTTTTACATCACTTCTGTGGCATAATTTTTACATTTGGTGTATAATGCAAATAAAGAAGAGAGGTGCGGTCGTATTTTTGCATTAAATGCACGAGCATAGAATAATCAAACGAGAGCGCAATTTCCACATCGTTTCATCGAGAAAAAGTTCAATTCGCACCAAGATTAAATATTGCGAATTTATCGATTGCCTTAAACACACAAACGTATATAGATATAATTATAAATTTATGTTTATAAGAATTGTGAACCAGAGGTCGAAGAATTGTTTGTGCATTACTTTGTAAGTTCGTAGTAAATTTATGATAAATTATTCCTGTAAAATGTGGGGTTATATTTTGGGGTAGGTGATTTATTAATTATGAGATTGACATTTACGAAACTGAAAACTATATTTGAATAGATTTTTGAAAATAACCGCCACACAAACATTTTAATAGTATTTAAATCCTAAAGAGATTTAATTAATTAACTACATAAAGAAAGATGGACTGGTACAAGTGTTGTTTAATTTTTTAAATGTTTGAATTTTGCAATCATGTTTCTGATTTCAAAAGAAAAGAGAAGAAAAATAACAATTGTGTATGCCCATCATCGTTCGTCATATGACTTTAATATACTTTAATATGTTTTGAAGTAAGCCAGCCCTTAATTATTTTAAATGGTATCCAAATATTTTAATTGTACGTAATTTAAATAAAATCTTAATTTTTGAACATTCCAAAGATTAAACATTTATTAATGAATGAATATTTTTATTCTCATAAGTAAGAAAAGCAATTTTAAATAAAAATTAAATTCGTAATTTTGTACAAACTATGGGTACATCAGAGGTTTTACATTTAGAGTTCGTTCATAGTAAATTGATAATATTGTTTCTATAATGCAATTCGTAATGCAATCCATAATAAATTCTTTGTAAGAAACAACATTTTTGAGATGTTATATTGTATATTTATATATTTAAAATAAAAAATCGATAATCAACGAAGCATACTTGCATAGTTTCTCCATAAAATACGATAAACTTTGAAAATAAAGCCATTTGTACGCTATTTTTTTAAATAACGTGAGGTATAAATCTATAAAAATACCGTTCTTCCTAACTATTAGTAGACATTAATTTTGTTTCCGATATCGGTAAAATAGAGTTATTAGCATGGAATTATACTCTTTAGTTGCTTAAATTATATATTAATAATGCACTGCAGATCACCCCAGCTAATAACGTAAGGTAAACTTTGACGTTTTGAAATTGATCCATTGAAACTCTTTGACTAGAATAGAACATAATGAAACCTTGCATTTTAGAATTGGAAATTCATTAACAAAAGGATGGAACTGTATTTGTGGAGATCTAAATGATTCGTTTAACCACTTCTCTTAGTATGATCATTAATTATTCATTAATTCATGAAACGTTGATTGAATACTTAGAACATGTAAATGAACATATATTTTTGATAGTTGAAGATCCATAAAAATATCAAAGAAAATGTTGTATACAAAAAAGTAAGAAAATTATAAATAGATGGTATTTTTATGTAGACGATGTAATCAAATAATGGAAAAAAACTACTTTATGCAATTCTGTGTGCAAAGTGTGACTTTGCGCACTAAAATTCGATGCGCAAAGTATATTTTACCGCACTAGTGCCTAAGCAGTGCGCAAAGCAAATATTAATGTTAATCATTTCGGATATGCCTCTATTGTAAAAATTATTTTTTCTACGTTTATTTTAATGTTATTCCAGTTGAAATTATGTAACGTTCTGAGAATACTCTGTTTGGTTGATAAGGCCTGTTAATTGTTGTCTTGAAGTTCGTTTATTCTAGTTCTTATGTAAATTGATTTCCTCTCTTTTGTGTGTTCAAATCTTGTGAATGTGAATTATGTATGGGCATTCGTCTTGTAATATATTTGTCATTAATAGCCTTAGGATAGTTGTTGTCTAGTGAATATTGTTTAATTTTATAAATATTATCTTTGTGAAACTTTGTATCACTTAGTTTTAGGACTCTCTCTGTTATATTGTAGATAACGGTTATTGTTTGTGAGTATGGTCGATGCGAATGGTATTTTAACAAACTGTTGTTATTGTAAGTTTCATTCTGCATATGAACGCATTATGACAAAAATAACCAGTCATGATTCTCCCCACCATAGAATAATCATAAACGTATAAAAACAGTAACAAGAAAACACTCCGCACTATCCTCTTGAAAAGGAGTACGAAGTAATCAAAACGCCGAAAAAATAAAATTGTACGCCAGTGTCCATCTCAGACTAATATTTATTTTGTGGACCAAAACCGTCTTTTTTAAGGTACAAAATTATATTACATTTTCATCTCTCGTACTGTGGTGTTTAACACATGACATGACAAAGTCATGAATGTTAAAAATATTATCCTGATCGTTGATATGCACGGAAACTCGAGAAAAGCCGCATAAAAGGAAAAATTCATTTTTCAACAAATCTATGACATTAAAAGCACGTGCATTGTACGAATTATTTTCAATTTACATGAACCTAACTTTAGAAATATTCATTGTAGATAAAAATCTCACATATATGAATTGCAGGGTACAACAACAATTACAATGAACATTCCTTCTCCAAGATAACTTTAAAACTAGACGGATTACTGCTAAAATGTTAATGTTTTCTAAAATATTCAATGGCTCAAATTCTATACCCCAGATCCAATTTTGATACTTGACTTTTTGCTGAAAATATCACATGGAATATAAATCGAAACTATTGGTACCCAATTATTGGACATATACGGTTTGAAAAATGATTTTTTAAAAAGTCTCCCACCTCATCCTAACCTAACTTACCCTAAACTTTTGTTGCCTTTATGTATTTCCATCAAAATAAGTTTCTCTCGCGTGTGGAGTGTCGTTGTTGAAGCTAAATTTCGTTTTCTGAAGTATCTTTCTGTCGTCTATGAACATGCTAAAGTACAATGTGGTCTGATGAACCTAGGGGCAGGGGGGGGGAGTGGAAGCAATCTCAATGGTAAATAGTTGAATATCTACATTGTTTTCATCGATTTGACCCTTTGCGATTTGCCTTGGAAGAACTTCAGGTTTTTCATTGTTATCAGGATTCCTAATGGATGGATTTATGCAACGGATGCAATAACATATAGTTGTCGCTGATCGAATTGTTTTTTGATGTTATGATTATGGGAAAATTTCAAGTTGTGTAGGCTGCAGGGTTTTATTCAGTTCTTCAATAAGTACTAAAGCAAAGGATCCCTTCTATCACACTTAAATTTGTTCCAAAAGTCTTTTGAATAATTGATTCATTACGATTTTTGTTCCACTTATAGCAAAAGCCGCAACCATTTAAAAAGAAACCTTTTTCAGACAAGTTCTCACTAACACTTAATAGCTTTTTTTAATTAGGATTGCCTCTACCTTTTATCACTTTGAATATTAGTATTACGTAACCATTAGTATCAACATCCTGACTGAATGAAATATTATGAAGTTTGTACACGTATTTTTGAAATTTAGTATCATAGAATAATAATATCGACATTGTATTTACGATGTTATCTGTCACCTTTCGTTCAGATAATTACTTCAGGTTTTCATACAGATCCAAAGAAGTATGAAATATTTCGGATGAGAACATTCTTTAGGGAGAGAAATAACTTTCATTATTTCACCAACCAGTTATGTAGCACCTAGTTTGTTTCACATAAATAAATGATCCATTATGATAATAATCTAATCGATGTGGTTGTAGGTACTGGTCGATTTTGGCTACCGGAACCAGACAGTTCGATTATACATAAGACATAATGTTTGCAATTACTGGACTTGTTCAGTTAAAACATTAAACAGATATAAGCTATTCCGCTGCTTCTTATTAATAAAATGTGATATTTAATATATATTATTAGTGTTTCGAGTGTCCAGTTGGTACTGGAATAAACGCACAGATGGGACAATAGTCATGACCAGAAGTTGATGTAATTGCGTCAAAATAAAAAAAAATCTGGTAGATGTACGCCGTCTGACAAATAGTTCGATTCCTTCTACGCTCCGTTCGTTGATCATCCTGATGAATCGATGCTCAAGGTTGAATCAATAACAACTTAATTAGTTAGAAGCACTAACTAGATTTCAGGTTCTAATAAACATTTTCATAAGTGGAAAAACTGAACCTAAAAGTAAAAGTAATTCATCAAGTCATTACTATAAAATATATTACAAAAAGCTCTACTTTAATTTGTAATGGATGTTTGTTACAATTGCAATACTGAGGGGTATAAAAAATGCGCTGTAAATTGTCGAATCATGAAATGGAATAGGTCAGCTGCAATTATGATCCATGAATTCATGCCTTTCGCAATATCGCTAGGTTGCTGCTTATGTATTTATGAGTGTGTCTTGGCAGGCGTTACATCGATTCCTGAAATTCGCATTGAAAACATCGTTCCCCCGGGAGCAGGCGGCGACAGGGATGTAAATGGCCTCTTAATACAACGGAGCTTGCGCTTGTCCGATTCAGGGCGATCGCATTCTCCTTTGCACCCTTCCCAATGGGAAGAATGTCTCGTCAACAACGCGACTCTGGCTGGCTGCCATCGAAAGTCAGTGCATATATGGACTCGGAGGGAAATAAGCGACAACGATCGCGATTCATCGGGATGTTGTTCTAAGCGTATCGGATTTAACACCACCTCCAATAGAACCCAATGGCTAAAGCTTACAATATCGCCTATGCAATGGCAATCGACTTTGGTTGTATAACATAATTAATTGATACCATATTTATCTCAGAAACTTTTGCTGACATCGTTCATCACTCGCAGAGCAAGGATTGCCAAGTACCAGAATGAAAGCTCGACTCCGTTTTCGCGGCGACGCAAAAAGAGCCGAAAAAGTTACTACCATCATACTCTTCCCCTTCTCTTCCTAGATTAATTTACGCTTGGTAAAGTAAAACATGGTTTTGCTTCATAATTGAATTCGGTGGATCCAGTTTGGAGTAAACCCGGCAGATTTTCCGAAAACTCGAATTAGCGCAACAATCACCCTAGTGTGACTTACTTCGCGAACTCGGATGCAGCTTAATTGAGCCTTTCGACGCGTAGTCGTAATCCTTGTATACGTCTGAGTTGGAAAAGTGCGTTCCTTATCATAATGGAAAAATTTTGTTGACCCGGATTACCGGCGCTTCGCTCTCCACGAACTATGGCACGCTACATTAAGCTAACGTGTCTCATATTTTGCGAAAACCGAGAGATATCGATTTACGTTGGATTTTGGCGTGGCCGAACCATAGCGCCATTTTTTAAATATTATACCCGCTTTCGCGGTGGAAAAATCTCACAAACTGGCGTGGCATTATGTCTCGGGCTTCAAGTGCTCTGCAGTAAATCGCGGGTACTGTGTCATACGTTTCGGAAACGCTGATAAAACTGGAAAGTGGATATTTTGTTATTTTTCGAGGGCTTTCAAAAAAGTGATATTTCCAATGGTCTGCTAGAAAGGTGATTCATTCCCCGTATCTAAAACATTCATAAACTTGCAGTCAATATCCAATATTGCTCTATGCCAATGTTATCACTTTTTCGATTTACTTAAAATATTGTACATTTTATTATTCTTTCAAACCTACTATTAATCAATATTTTAAAATTATTAAATTGTTACGTGTTAAGCAAATACCGTCTTGGTAGAAGTGCGTACCAACTGCTCGTGGATGAAGTACTGTAGAGGAAAAATAACTAACGCGATTCAGCATCAGTTTGATTAGATAATTCCAGACATAATAATGAAAGAGTCTAAACAATTGAAAGTTTCTAAGTTTTTGTATCTTGTCTAGTCTAATTTGACCAACGAACATTTTTTTAGGTACAGAACAAACCAGATGTGATTTCAGTCGACTTATATTCAAGAATTACATCAGTTCCTCATTATACGTTCAACTCAAAAATCAAATTCAACGATTTCTATGCAGACATTTGAATTTTTGTTCTATTTTTTATGCTGTGATAGCCTCGCTTTAGGTCATATATTGTGGTAGAAACATGGGATGAAGACACATTAAATAATAAATCGCGGACCAAATAATTTCAAAATAACAATTTTTCACTATAAGAAAATGTTTTCCAGTACTTATGTTTACTCATTGATCATGCATTCAAGGATATATTAGCTGAAAAATGTATAAATAACTATGAATGTTATTTTTTGTATTATTTTAAAGCGGAAACTGAGTGTGGAAATTTAATTTTTCGTTTGTTTAAAAATGAGCTTACTTCTTACATTTTAGCTTACAACTTGTATACTACAGAGAGGAATTTAAAATAAGAAAATGGGAAAAATTAGTAAAAGATTCGTTTGTCGCATATCAAATACAAGGGATATTTTAAAATTATTTTAAAGAGTTAAAACAGAAAGAAATAAAATTGTGGCATTAAATGTACGTTTTGTTTTGTGATCTTAACTCATTCCAAGTAGAAATCGGGCACTGGTAAGATCGCCTAATCTGATCTGATTTACTGTCTAACCAAGGTCTCTAATATTAGACCTGTTCAGGATTTTTAAGTTTAATTTTGTTGAAAGATGGAAGATAATACAAACAAACAAATGATGAATTTGTATTTTTTGGTTTAAATTGCTAAGAAACGTAGTAATATTTGTAGACTTGAATTTAAATACCTATTAAACACCGATTTTTAATTACTTAAATAAGAATTATTTATATACCAAATTAAAAACTTCTGTAATTACAACTTTCTGTAATAATTCATTTATTTTTTTCATTATGTTACGAACTGATTATGGCGTAATTATCAGGGTTAGATAACAATAAATACCAATAAGAAACAAAAAATTATGTTGCTATGCGTATTCTTTTGCCAGTCATCGCATGTACGAAATAGGTGACAAAAGTAATTATGTAAAGAGTGCCAAGTGGGCTAATTTTGGTAAGCAGAGCTGGCGCTATGGGATGAACCAAACACTGAGTTAAGGCGCCTAAGTCGACGCTTATGGGATACCATTATGTGTTTGTTAAAGGATGTTTTGGGAAGTAGGATCCCTATGTGGACTGTATAGGGCGCAAGTGTAGTTAATAAATAGAGAGCACCCCTGGCCCCGGGAGAAGAGGGTATGATCGATGAAAAAGCCGTCGGTGGCCTATTTCTAAGACAAAAGTTGGCTGATCCGTTAACGCGGGTAAGAAACGCCACGCAAATGTAAACATGTACTAGTTATAACAAGTTAGCTGATGTTTCGTCCCGGGCCCGCTCTCGGACTCGTCAGTGGGGCTACGAGTAGCGGGCCCTGCCCCAGACATCGCATGCAAATATGTAAATATATAAACGACGTATGAAAATAAATGGAAATATTAATTAATATTCATTGACCGACTAATTGTTCCTGAAATCATTTTATATAATTACTACTCACTCACAGACAAGTCCGAGCGGCGTCCCGGGGTTCACAATCAGTCGTCCGCACCTCCCGCAGTCTTGGCCCAAGTACTCTCACACGCTCGAGAGCTGATCGCTTAGGATCCTCTCGATAAACTGATTAGAAATGCCCTCAACGGGCTTATTTATATGTTCACGGAAATCTCCCATTGCGCCAAGACTTCGGGGAAATTCAACCAAACACGCAATTAGAAACAGCGACTCAGAGTCCTGTATACTCCCTTCTCATATGCATGGGTGTTCAACCAGTAACGGGAGGGCCCCCTCTCCTAACCAACTCCGAGCAACTCTTTGTTGGGATTATATCCCGAACAAAGGAGATTTTTCGAATTTACTTTTAAACACGAAAAAAATTACTAACTACATAGTAGTACAAGACGCTGCCATGCAATTTAGTTTAATTTCACTATCTAAATACTAATTTCGACAAATTAGATACGCAAGTATACTATTTAAATCGTAAAATCAATTTGAAAACGTAGCTGCGCCAAATCCTACTATTTAGATAGTCATACCTTCTTTTATGTGCATGTACTAGAAAATTCCGGAATGAATATATTTTAGAACCGTAGTAAATGATATAAATAGGAGACTTCTGCATTTTGAAGTTTGTGAATAGAGGCCGGTTTGCATGCAAAATTCAACTTTCAGTAGTTCGAATCTCACCTTTTTCGTCTTTACTTATTGGATAACTATAAATACTTTTGGATACTCGAAATTAGCCAAGAATATTTATAGGAAATACTGGATACATTGTAAATATTCATAAATAAATGTAACTTCTCGATGATACACGGAAAAAATGTCTTGTGAGAATTACATGATGTGTCATGTTTTGTCCTCTTACTCCCAGAATGGGTAATTCACATGCCAGAACTTGTGGAATACACAAGGCAGAATGTGAATTCCACATTCCAAGCATATGAAAATCACATTTTGCCTTATTTATTTTATAGGTTTTGGTATGCGAATTACCCTTTCTAGTCGTTTTCTGGATAAAACATGTAGTGTCATGTAATTCTCACGATAAAAGTTTTCCATGTATCTATAGATACCATTATCAGAAATTTTTGGAGATGGAATTCACAAAGTAGAATAACGTCGACTTAAAAGTTCTTTTATGTCTCACACGTAGATGATATTTCAAATACTTTCAAGTGTATTAGTGAATATTGATCGCAATCAAATGGATAATTTTTCTTGACACTATACACAGGCTGAGGAGTGTCAATATTTCATATTCGTCAACTAATATTTATTGACAAATATGAAACATAGGGGGGTTTAAAAATGTTGTTTTCAGTCTTCTTTACTCTGGTTCTGATTAATTTGCTATTGTTCAGGTACTGAAAGCGATATTATCCTATACATTACTATTGGCATCCATGGGTGTCATTCAATACTCTTGCAGCAATATCGGCTGGATTATCGCCGTTAGCGTGTCTCAACTTGTAGTTGCAGTCATGCTCTAGGAACAGCGTCTCAACCTTCTTGTTTTCGAGGATCACCGCCAAATGTAATGGAGTATTTCCGTCATCATCGGCTACATTCAGGTCGACACACCATTAGATCAGGAGCTGGAAAATGTTGATTTCTGAAATGTGCAAGATGGCAATTATCATCTGCCGCTACTGCAGCTCATAAGGCACTCTATATATCTATATAATTGTTTAATTATCATTATTATTAAAGCCTGCATTAACAAATAATCCCATTTGGATACAATGTGATAATACAGATATGTAAACTAAATTTGCCCTTCCACGTTGTCTGTATTTATTTTAAAAGTGACGTATTCGAATCTTTCCTTATGAAAATGCAACAAGTTGATAATCAGCACACGAAGTCGACGAACATAGTTATTACAATGTGTAACTTGAACGATGAAAGTTTCACTAAATATTATCAGAAGGTTCAGGATTTGCTTGTATACGAGGCGGATATCTATGAACCAAAAGAGGACTATTCAAGGCCCCTACACGTAGCAACGTATCATTCAGGTGTGATGGTCGCCCGAACTGAACGTCGCGAAGGGCCCGAGTTCGAATCCCCGTTTTGCAATTTTCTCTGCTTATGTCCAGTGTGGAATAACCGGGGAACTTTGCTGGGCGAAGGTACGAATTTGGGACCGCTGCCGACCCCCGTCGGCAGTTATCGGTACCGTCAGCGTCTTATCCGCGGTCGGTACGTCGTGGGTCTTATCTCGGATAAAGAGGGGATAAGCCCCGCGTCGTACTCGCTAAGGCACAGACCGCCGAATCTGCTGGTGGTACCGATATTGGGGTAGGGGGGACTGGCTCTGGGTGGGTGTTGTGTTGTATATGCCTAGTTCTGTCATTGTACTGTCTGTCTCTGTCCTGTACCTCTCCACCCGAGAGCCGACCCGCAAATAGACAAATCGTCATTAACGCGGGGTAAAATAACCTGTCCTTTGTCCTGTCCTTGTATCATTCAGGTGTCAACATTTTGGAGCGCCTGATCAAATTGTGTGCCGATCTGGACGTAGCCGATGAGGATGGAAATACTCCATTGTATTTGGCAGTGACCCTCGAGAGCAAGGAGGCTGGGATGATACTTCTTGAGCATGACTGTGAATGTAACCTGAGAAACGATAATTTCGATACTCTAGCCGATATTGCCGTAAGGGTATTGGATGACATCAATGGATACCTAATTTGTAGGATAATATGGTTTTCAGTACCTGCACAATATCAAATTAATGTAATTTTATTTATTTTTTTTTTCAGTCTGAGGACTATATTTTTCAGTGATGGAAGGAAATTGATATCCATACCGTTTTTTTAGTGTAGTCTACTATGCAGTGTATAATAAATAGTACAGTTGTTAAATAAAATTAGTATACGTATATATTTCATGCATCCCACATACCTACACTGTTGAACAGATGTATACGTACTCGTATAGTAACTCCTATTTTTGAATTAATACATTACAAATATTTTAACATCTATCTGAAAAATACTGCTCAATATACAGACATAGTCCTCCAGCGATTGTTAGACAGTTGTAAAAATATCAATATAAGAACTTCCGATCGATGTGGACACTAATGATTCCAAGCATTTGTTCATAGTAGATCATCAATAAGTTATATATATATATTCAGTATTTGTTATAAATACTCGTGGCGTTTCGAACATCCAAAAGTATTCATGGTTATCCAGTAAATGAAGATGAAATAGGTGAGGCTCGAAGAGCCGAAAATTGAACCTTGCATGTAAAGCGGCCACCGTTTATAGGCTCCAAAATGCCGAAGTTGAGAAATTCTCCTATTTATATTAATTATTTGTAAAATGTATTCAATAAGGAATGTTCTGATAGATACACGGAAAAAAGAAATAGTCAGTTTGACTATCTAAGTAGTAAGATTTGGTACAAGTACGGTTTTAATTGGATTTTTCGAATTAAATAGTAGACTTAGTTATCTAATTTGTCGAGATTACGATTTAGATATCCAGCTAGTTCTCTCAACTATTCAATTTTTTCGTGTTTAAAACTAAAGGTCATAAACCCGCAAAATTTATATTATTTAATGAATATTATCATAAAAGTCTGCATTAAAAAATAATCCCATTTGTATAATGCACAATATTTTAAGGACATCGTAAAACTGATAACATTGGCATAGAGCGATATTGGATATTGACTGCAAGTTAGTGAATGTTTCAGATACGGAGAATACATGTGTATAGTCTGAGTTGTCTACATGACTAAAAATTAATACAACATGTCCCATTTGAATTTGAATTAGATTTCTCGTTTTTTCGTACCTTTTCCTAAATACAATGTGGAATGTGTCTGCTCGAATAAAGAGCATTCTCGGTATCCTGTACGAGAAGACGTATACTCGGATCGAGAAGGAAAATCTGCTCACTTTGCAGTATACTTAGGCCTGGAATAGATCTTCGTGCCAAGAGCCAAATCCCTGGAAAAAGTTTGCGCGTGTCGCAACGTATGTACGGAAAGTCAGCATACGGAGCAAAACTATTTGCGCAGACTGTCCAAAGATCGTTTTGCGCAAGTGAAATTCCTTGGGATAGAAGCTGATTCGTATTGGCAGAATAGATGTTGATGTAAAAGAACGACCCGACTTGGCCTCCGTTCCTTATACGCAGGCGATGCGAGGCGAATTTTCATTCTTTGCAGTTTCTTCTACTGTCTTATTGGTACTAAAAAAGAATTAAAGCCGACAAAATTATATCGTTTCATAACTTTGGCATCATCGTTTATATACATTTTGCTACTATGTACCGTAAAATTAAAGAAATCTTTTCTTATAAGCTTTCATTTTTTACAATTTTATCATGTATAGTAAAGTTAAGTAGACTGTCATGAATTATCAATTTTCAAAAAGTCATAAAGTGATGTATGGAGAATAGTCCATATATCAGCAGATGAATTTGTATAACCCACAGAAAACTTAACTCGCGCAAGTATCGATAGAAAATAGTAGATTACCTAACTTAACCTAACAAGGGTGTAAAGTATTCTTTTAGACATTGGTGGAAACTTTAATAACGAGGCGCCGATATGCGTAAAGTTTCCGGGCGTATGTACAAAAGTTTATACTTTATTCACATTTTAGGTATCCTGTTATTTGTAATTGCGTGTGTAAAGTTTTGATGCCTGTTTCAGTGCGCAAAGCAATCTTTACCCATACCTGATCACTTTACGGAAGTCATCGTGGAGAGTGCGTAAAAGTTTCCTTCAAGGTACCACAAGTTTTTTATACACTATATTTACGCTCGCAATTGCGACAATAAGTAATACCAGTTTAAATATAGACAAATAGCTTATTTCAAAATAAAATTAGCGGTATATTCGAAAATATGTCCGTGAGAAATAGACCAAAAAGTGAGAGAAATAGACCAAAATCAGTCCGTGAAAGAAAAAGGTCCCTGGGTTGAATGGCGTTCGTTTAGTTACGAAGGGCCTATTGAATAATGACCACAGCATTATGACATTCAATTCAGTTATTAATATTTCTTGAAGATTTTCGAAATTTTTCTTGTCACGTAAAAAATATATTTATATGATATTTTATATGGTATAGGCACGTTAATGACAATCTCTCAATAATAATAAATTGTCTCAAACGGCATAACAAATAGACGTCACATTTTATTTTGCCTAGTGAAAAAAAAACATTTATTTGCCTTCTAAGTCACTAGGTCATAATTACTAACTTCTGTAACTTTCGGCCCCAATATACAGACACGAATACGATCCATTATGGTGTGCGTGTTATATAAAAATGTTTCATTTAACCCTAAAAAAAGTTGCCTTTTTAGTAAACAAAGCCAGAAAAACTTCGTTGCTTACCCTGCGGAAAGGTTTCTTCTTAAAATTTTATTTCTTGCATCCGATCGTTAATGAACAATTTATTTACACTTTACGACGAGATACGATATAAATAATTTGGGGTAAGTCCGACCTTGTTCGTAATTTTAACGAGGCACATCGAGTGAAGTGTTCAATAACAATTCTGATTTTCGAGATTTGTCATGATGCGGATACAGAATAAAAAATCCCTATGTTTGAAAAGTGATCCCTTTATTATTTATTTAATTGATATTTCTGGGGAATAAATGACGATTTTAGGATATGTCAGTTCGAAATACAAAACCTACTAAACGAAAGGATGTTAAATTACCCATTATTTACTACTATTACTTCGACCCAGACTAAGTCTGGACGAATTATTGAATTTGGTCACTTCGGGCAAAAAAATTACCATATAATTTTTCATCAAATGTCGACGTTTCAGACCCTAAGGAACCCAAATCAACAATAAAAAAATTTGTGTCCGTGATCTTCTACGTACGTACGTCCCGTTTTTTTGTCTCGCGATAACTCGCGAACGGATAAGCGTATTGACATAATTTTTTTTTTAAAATACGCGTCTTGGCATAACTTAGATCTGATTAGATTTTGGGGCAGATCCACCCGTCCATTACTAAAAAAAAATAGCCCCAATTAAGTTTCTTTGTAGTTTTTTGCATTTATTTTGAAAAATACAAATTTTATTAAAAAATATTTCAAACAAAAAAGATAGAGCATGAAATTCTCTACAAAAAAGGTTGTATGCATTTTCTTCCTAAAGTCAACGATAATGCCATAAAAACTGGTTTAAAATGTTTCTGACTATTGTCTGAAAAAGTATTGAATTTGGTCATCGCGGCAAAAAAATTACCCTATTGTTTTTCATCAAATTTCGACGTTTCGACCCCCTACCCCCCAGGGGTAGTCTTTGCCAGCTCCTCGGGCACGGTGACCACCTACGGGCGCAAAGTTCTTTTACGCCCTTGATACGAAAATAACGATTTCGATATATCTAAAAGATGACTTTTAGATCTTTTCGACACTTTCAAGATATCTTTGACGAATTATATGTATATATATATTGTATATATAATATCATAATAATACAGACAGTAATTAGTAAAACACAGTAAACACGTAATATGCATCGAATAGTCTATTAGAATACAAGTGCATGAAATAAGTGTTTTGCCACTTTTATTTATTAATACTTCGGCTGGCCTGTTGTCGGGGTCGAAGTTTTGAAAATGCTCATTTTCAATTTTCATACATATAAGAAACACTATATTGTTATAACACATCTATCGAAGCTACTTGGACCTAAATATGATTGGACCCCCAAATATCAATATAATTTTATAATATAATTGAAAGCTGTTAGTAAACAAACGAGTCTTAAGGAATAGCCGACTCTCCACTGGGTCGAAGTTTCTGAGCGAGCGAAGCGAGCGAGGCACCACGCCAACACTAGTTGTTATTTTGAAATTCGTTGTCGATTCGAGTTTGCATAACGTGTGTTTTATTCAGAGGCTGCACATTAGGGTGTCCGCAATAAACACTTTTGGGAAATTTTGATAGATAATACGATGAGATTTTGACTTTATTGTCGACCATTTTGGATCGGCCATTATGAATTTTGAAAAAATGACTTCAGATTCATAATCAGCAACCCTAAAATCCCCTGAGTAAGAAATTTTAAGAGAATTCAACAACTTTTGAAAACCTTAACCATACTATGTTAAATTGTCAAACAATTTTTATTTTTAGTCTCCATTTTTAATTAAAAAATCCAGACACGCAAAGCATATTTTCGAACTACAACTATCGTGAATACGTTTTTGATACGTCAGATGACCTGAAAAAATTGATATCACAACTAAAATTGCAATTGAAAAAAAATGCATGCCAAAATCTATTTTTTGAGTATTTATGAAAATTAGAGTTAAAAGTCACTTTTTGAAAATGTTGACAATGCCACACGAAAGAGTGACCCCAAAAACATATGAAAATGTACTTCAAGAATTTTTACTAATTTTGTTTCTTTTAATAGTAAGAGCTTAAAATCAAAATTAAAAATTAGCACATCTGGCTGTTAAAGAGTTAATGTCATAAAATTGACCATAAACGTGCCACCATGATTTCAAAATCCATTTTTCGGCAATTCTGTGCCATCAAACTGCTCCATGTATGTTCACTTTTCATCAAAACGGAAAGCAAAATTCTTTACTTTTTGAAGCTCTACAGCATTTTTCTACTTTGAGGACTGGAGAACCGTATAATTAATCTCTATATTAGGCATTGGTTTGGTAAACATGTCTATTCTTTACATAGATATTATATTTAGGATAGAAGAGAGAAAAAAGGCTCATTTTATTATTAAAATTTACTAAATTCATGGTTTTAATAAACAAATGACAAATGTCCCCTTATAGTAGTCTCTAGTGCGTGATTTTTTAAATGTACAGCATCCGAGGTGCAGGAAAAATGGAATAATTGAAAAGTTCTCAAAATTACTAATTTTAGAGGCTTCCTTCGTGCTTACAGAATTTATAAATAATAAATTTCATCGAATGGTCAGAGTGGGTAGATGAAATTCCTCTTTTAACCCAAACTGTTGTTTTTTAAAATTTGTTTTACTTTCATTTTTCAGCATTCATATATACTATGATTTGCAAGAAACTTTATCATTGCAGTATTTATCTGATTGCACTGTTAATTACCAACTTTTTGCTTTTGTGTTATGAATAAACTATGAAAAATCATCAATAGGATAAATAACAGTAATGGTAACACATTACCAAGCAATATGTTATATCTGCATACGGCAATACATATTTCACAATAAATATAATTTAATTTGGATCCGAAATTCTTGTTTCGTAATAAAAAGATATATTGGTAATATATTTTGATTAATTATGACCGATTGCAGCATATACACCAGATAGCCGAGCAAATTGATAACAAACGCTGCAAAATATACACGTAACAGAAATTTATCAAAATTGTATTACTTTCAAATCGATACGTTCATCAAAATTTAATTTTGATATATTCAATTTAAAAAAACCGTTCACTTTCATGATGTTCTTTGTATTTGTTTAAAAAACGAAATGCTATAAATTGCAATTAGTAGTGGATTTAACAAAGATTTAAATTCTAATAGGAAGGGTTTTATGAAGAGGTGAAAAATTGTGGATTTTTTTTTGTTTCTTTCGAACCTACACGCATATACGGAATCAAATTGATTTTCCCTTACGACTTCCAGAAACATTTGGAGTGCTGCGGCAATAACAAGCCCGGAGATTGGACCGCCTTCGCCAATCTGACTGGACCTCCGCTTTCCTGCTATTCACTAAGGTTAGACCTCTTGTATTTCTGAAACAAAATATTCTCTTTAATAACCACAGACTTAAAAAAAAATTATTTTTTAATTAAAAACACTTTTGAATGAACTCTTCGAAACTTTATTAACAAGTAATTATCTTTATCGTAACAGAAGGTTGCTGCTAATTTTATGTTTTTATTTTTTATTCAATTACAAGACGATGCTTTGCATAGTCAAATCCTCTCTACAGAAATCTTGGCATTTGATTATTCTTACAATTTTCTCAAAAGATATTTACGTACACCTTGTGGTTATGAATGGGATTTTTAAAAATTTTTATTTTTGATGATTTCTATGGCGCACGCGCGTATTTCCTGAATAAGGTATAAATTTGAAAATAATTGCATAGGTAAGAAATTCAAAACTAAACACGTATCACTTCCAAATATATGGGCAAATCTCAATTAATTCCAATTTTTGCATGGCAATACTTAATTTGTGTTCATTTCTGATAAAAAAACATATGTTGTATTAAAATGGTTAAAAAGAGTTTGCATCACAATGGGTTTTGTATTCTCACAGGTAAAAACATAAATTCATTATTTCACAAATATACTCACGTAACCAATTTTTCATAATAAAATGAGTTTTCGAAAATCGCCCACATTTTTCGTTTCGAGAATAAACAAAATGACCCAGTAACTTTCCACTGTTCGAGTCGTCTCGAAACAAGTGTACAGCAGCATAAAAATCGTCCTTGTGTTAATAACGCGAGAAACAGCAAATAAATCCTCTGAAACTTGTATATACGCCCAAACAAATTATTTATTAAATATAAAGTGAAATAATAATTATACTGTGTTTCACAATATTATCGAAGCTCATTTTATTTTATCCCCATTTGTAACTTTTACAACAGATTTAATATTTACGCTTATCTCCGCGGCGACCAGATGTTTTAAGTTAATTACCTGCGACCTAGATTTGTAATAAAATAAATATTTCCAACAAGAAATTAATTGATTCGACGGTGGACAAGCTGCGGTCGCGAATATCTGAACAATTAATAATTTCGGGATATACGAACGCCCACAAAAAAATTCACATCGACCGGAACTACTGAATAACTTCCCTGAATTATATAAAGCTTTAATAAAAGTAATGCATGAAAAGTTGTGTGCTTTTAACAACGAACATTTTGATATTTTTATCATTACTACTGAGATTTATTACATGTTTATACTAAGAGTAATCTCCATTGAAAAGCTCATGGACTAATTTAAGTCCGAGAATTGCTAGAGAATAAACATCTTCACGAGTCAAGTCTCTCTTTCAACATCAAGGCTTCTGTCAAAAATTTAAAGTAATAACTGCTCTCTTCATAAGCTGTTTTCAAAGAGACGTCAAATAACATTTGTAAACGCAATATAGTTGTTTGAAAAAAAGCGTACGTCATATTTAATAAAGGGAAGCGCTCTCATAACTCGTGTGAACGAAATTGGCTTAATGAAGTTAGTTAAAAGTTTAGTCAACTTTGTTGATATTAAGGTAATGCGTTTTATATTATATACGTCGCTCAGTAAGGATTAGTTACTTACTATCTCTGATGAGGCGAAATACGTTGAAATTTATAATAATTTTCTATTAAGCGATTACAGTCTCATTACACGTTATGCTGTTAATTGAAACTTTTTATTGAGTTTGCGGAACAATTTAATCTTCAGTTTATTCATATTACATTCTAATTTACGGTAATACAATTAATACTTTATTAATATTAATATACCATAAGCAATATTTTTTAAAACCATGTTGAAAATAATAAAGTCTATTTGTCTGTCAATTAAAGGGCTGCGTGGAAAAATGGCGTAAATCAAACAACTCGATTTCGAGACAAGAAAACTGTTTACTGCCTTTACTAACAGTGGTCGTAATCAAACTGATTCCGTTGTTAAATGCTTTAAATCAGTTGAACTATTAATTTGAACTTATAATTCAACTATTTTCACACTGTTTATGTACATTTACTTGTAATGCGAATTCTCTTCGATTGAAGGCAGGCGTTTGCAAAAATCTAACATTCATTAAATGATATAACATATACAATACAAGTGTGAATAAATATCAGAATATATGTAAATTAAATAAAAATAAATGGCATATTAAATCAGTGTAATCCGCTTTAACCCATAGAATTTTCATTTGAAAATAAAGTAAAATTTTGTTGCAAGAAGAGTAACTTAAATCTGACATATTTCAATAAAATTTGTATACATTGAGAGAAATAAGAGTGCACTGTAACATAAACTCCACTTTCATTAAATGACAAATGAGGCCAGTTTCTCATCTATAGTTATCTCTTCTGATCATTTTTGTTTGTGTCGATTCTCTTTAAATTCCATGGGGTGAAATTTCATTCTTGAAGGGTGAGAATTTATTCCAAACCAAAGTCAAAGGTGAGCCACTCTATATGGAGTGAATTTTCACACTTTCTGTATATTGGATTTTTTCACGCCAGAGATAGAGCGAAATATAAGCTCTAGTTAAACCACCGACAGTAACAATAACGAATAAATAAGCAGAATTTGTGGAAAGTTTGGGTGAGCGTGAAATCGTTTACTCAATATTTGTGACAACTGCTCCTATTATTGCAACATTTACTAGAAGGGATTGAAATTTCCGAAAAAAAAATATTATAATAGGGAAAATTCTAATATTTATCATCTCTAAAGACTCTTTTTGAATTTCATTTTTAGAACACATAATATGTGTTTTAAAAACAATATAGCAGTTCAGTAATGAAATCTCACTCTCGTTGGAGGGTGTTATGTTAACTCCACACAGAGTGAAAATTCACTTCAACGTTTGGAGTGAAGTTACCCACTCTTTTATTTGTAGTGACTGATCTCACTCTTGTTGAGTGGTTTTTCATTCTTTTTAGATTGAGAACCCTGTTCACTCCAAGACATTTAGACAGCTGCTAATAACGCAAAGCCCAGAAAAAATGGCCATTACGACTATTTTGTTCCTTTGTGATTCAGTTCAATTAATATTATTTGAGAATGTTCGAAAATTTTTACAGTGGAAGAAAAAACAGTAATACTAATACAAACATTTTTAAATAAAACGAGATTTGATGTTGAAGCGATTAATTATTTCATCCCATGTCGAAACATCGCTGTATGGACGTTACTATTTATCAGTTCAGTGATTCATTCATCTCTTGCATTGCGGATTTAATACTACTGAGTGGTAAATTCATTAATATGATTGCTTTCGTGTTTCGATATGAACTAATTAACAAATGAATTCGCAATTTCCGTAAAAATTTATATTGGTGTCAGACGACGAAAGACAGTTAAATAACTATACCGTTGATGATGAGGTTAGATAATATAGTAGCTGATATAATTCTGATTTTAGATAACTGTGAGAATGATGAAAAACAAATATTCTGTACTTTGTAAAATATCTTATGGTATAAATTGGTTTAAAATGTCTCAATGCTTGTTACCACTTATCATCGACCTTAATAATTCGGAAAGACGGTAGATGAAACTGCGATAAAGCTAATAAAGGAGAAAAATATTAAATCTAATGCAAATACAGTAATTCTTATACCCCATAAAATAGTCGTTTGGGTATGTCCTAGTAATATTTTATTTTCCTGTTAACTGATGAAGATTTAAAAAAATTTGTAATACTCCTTATCCAAAATTCGTTTCTATGCATATCCCCAGAGTCCCCAAAACGACTTGAAAAACAGATATGGGGGAAAATTGCTTCTGGGAAAGATGACTAGTTATTTTATCATTTTTCTTGTCTAAATAATAAATATATACAAAAACAAAACTACACAAAAACTTGAAAGTAAATAACCCACAGGTTAACACAAAGCGCTTCTTAAATAATAGTATTCAATTTACGTTTTTCTTCTTTCTTCTTGTATGCCACCATGCCTTTAGATGTCAATATTTTTGTACTTTTTTAATCTTAAATTTCTTCGCGATGCTTCATGAAGATTCGCTGCCAAAGGGTTAGGGTGTTCAGCTAGTTTATCCTTATATCTGCGGTAGAAGGTTTTAATTTCTTGTTGGACAGTGGGAATTTTTAGATTAGTCCTAATAATTATTTACAAATATACTAAGGCACATTTATGACATTTGTCAAGGTTTTTGATTGAAATCTTTCTAATATTTCAATGTTAGAGGTTGCTGAGGATCCCCAGAGTTGTATACCGTATGTCCATATGGGTTTAAGTATTTTGGTGTATAATTATATTTTATTTTCTAGCGATAATTTAGACTTGTTTCTGAGTAACCAATACATGTTTTAGTATCAGATTTAAATGAAACGTAAAAAATGGAATATTCTTGTATCGATGAATATTTTATTACTAATTATTACGAAGCAAAAGGTAATATTACGTATCATATGCCTTCAAACTAACAGAAGAAAATTTTGAAAACTAGGTATTATAACCTAAATGTTAGTTTATTGTAGAATATGTAATACAGCATATTCAGCATTTTCGAGGTAAAACAGGAAAATTTAAAAATTTAATATGATAATTTTTAGTTAACAACCCATACACAAATTTTACGTTTGTGACGTACATACTCTATTGTAAGTCTGTTTTTTGAGACGATCCTGCACTATCCGTGGATTTAATACGAACCTAGTTTTCGTATACTTTGTGTATCAACAATTTAGAACTGATAAAACCATTTTTTAGAAATCCATAATGATTTTTGGTACATAAAGTATACGAAACTGAAGTCCATTATAAATCCATAGGTAATGCAGGATCGTCTCAAAAAAATAGATTTTATGATAGAATACATTTAGTATATTTCCTATAAATCAATAAAAATGAATCATGTAATTTTAATCTTATCCGAATTTGGTCGACTTCGAACAACAATTTAAATTTAAAATAAATAAGTTTTAAAAATACTTGCCATTCATTCTGAAATCTTAAAATTAATATTTGCAGTGTAAAATTCCTTACTAAGTCTTCATAAAACATTTCAAGACTCATAATTCCAATAAATGTTGTACAAACAGGTCCACATTCACATCTTCTCATTTGTAATTTAACTATTAAAAAGGTACCGGTCAACTAACGGTTTCGAAGCTAAAATCAAATTTCTTGAACGTAGTATAATTAAGAATATATAAGAATATCTATAAGAATAATTGATGAATATATATAAATATAATTATAGTATGCCATGCAAAGTACATTCTCTTGTTAACTGTAGTAAGCATGTGCGTTATCTGTCTCTATTTCGCAAAGTTCGGAAAATTCGATTTTAGCGTCGACACCGTTCGTCGACCGGTACATTTCTAATTGTTAAATTACAAATGAGAAACTGTGAATGGGTACCGGTTCGTACAAAATTTATGGGATTATGAGTCTTGGAAAGGTTAATGGAGGTTTTGTAAGGAATTGTACAATGCGAATATTAATTTTAAACTTTTAGAATGAATGGAAAGTATTCTTAAATCTTGTTTAATATTTTTAATGCAATATTATTCAAATATGAATATAAATGTTGGACGCTTGCCTTATAACCATCAAATATAGATGATAATGTGTGTAATATCGGCAGAATTTCAAATTTTGTTAGAAAAATTCAATTTCAATTTTTTAAGTCAGTAAAGAAGGAAACTATTTAATTATTTTTAAATTTTCGAAAAAGATCATTAAGGGGGTTTTAAAGTGCTCCGCCGGTAAGATAGGAATTTTCATTAAAACCCGTAAATAAAAAATGACTGAATCGATTTTTCAAAATTCGGGCTCTGTAAAGGCAATTTTAATTACTATAGATGGTATCCTAGAAAAGTTCAGGGAAATTAATTGAGAATTGAGAATAAGTGAATTTTATTTATTTCCGAAAATTCTCTGTTAGTTTTCAATTAATGTCTTTGGTATTTTCTAGGATACATTGTATAGTTTTTAGAATTGTTCTTATAGAGCCCGAATTTTGAAAAATCGATTTAGTCATTTTTTATTTACGGTTTTTAGTAAAAATTCCTACTTTATCGTCCAAGCACGCTAGAACCCTTTCAAGGGGGTTCCTAGAAAATACCATAGACAAAAAGTTTTCGGAAGTAAATTCAGATCACTCAATTCCGAAACCTTTTGTAATAATTGCTGAAACTTACAGAGCCCGAATGTAGAAAAATCGATTCTGTAAGTTTTTATTTGAGGATTTTAGTTGAAAAGTCCTACCTTAGCGGCAGAGCACTTAAAACCCCCGTTGAGAGGGTTGTACCATTGTAGTGATCTTCCGTCGAGTTTTGTTGGTGTCATGGGATGTTATTCGAATACATATAATCAATGTTCTAATTACTTATTAAAAAAGATACTCTCTCTATTTAAAACAGTGAAAATTCATTGATTCTCAGTGAGTACTTACTCAGTGCCACAGTGAAAAAGGCGCCATTGAGAATCAGTGAAATTTCTCTGTTTGAGCCAGCAAAATTGGTTCACTGCTTTACTCAGTGAAATAAATTCACTGCTTGAATCTACAGCATATTTGTCGTCTGCTATCCAAGATGTAGGTTAGTTTACAGTAACATTCTCAGCAGCATTAGATCTTTGTCTAACACACGGAGTTAGATTATGATGCAATGCTGCTGATCTCTACTGAAACGACTATCGGAAGTAACAAATTAGTTTACTGAAATCTGAGCAGTGTTTTCAGTAAACCAGTAACTTTTCTGGGCAAATCCTTACAATATTCATTACACGCACCTTCTATCATGTGTCTAAATAGAAATTAAAAATTATTAAATATCCTTGACCGTTTGTCCCTGCGATATAATTGTCTGTAAGTCTCTGGTAAAACAGTGAACGCAAATGTTTCACTGTTTCCTCAGTGATAAAAAAATATTAATTTGTTCATTTCACTGTTTATACAGTGAACACGTTGTAAACCACTGATTCAGCAGTGACTATTCATTCACTGATTCAAATAGTGAACTTTTCATTGTTTCAAATTCAGAGAATAGGTTCATGTAAAATTGTTTGTTTATTTTCTCAAGTTAACATGTGCAGGGTGTCCAAGAACTGCATTACGATTTTTCAGGAGGTTCCATGATATTTCAAACAAACAAGTCCGGTACCAATATTGGATCTGAGGATCAGAATTTGGTGATGGTCCGTTTTTTGTTAGGAATATCATGGAGAATCATCTCCTGCAATATCGTAATCCAGTTCTTGGACACCTGCATATCTACCACATAAAGTGGTAGGAAACTTCACTAAAAACCGCAAATAAAAAATTACTGAATCGATTTTTCTACATTCGGCGTAAGAGGTGTCCGAAAACTTGGTTACGATATTTCAGGAGGTGATTTTCCATAATATTTCTAACAAAAAATCACGCAAATTCTGGTCCTCAGATCCAACTTTGGTATCGGACGTTTTTGTTTGAAATATCATGGAGAATCACCTCCTGACATCGTAATTCAGTTCTTCGACACCCTGTACATGTCAACGTGAGAAAATAAAAAAATAATTTCACAAGAATCTATCCTTTTTAATAAGTCATTAAAAAATTGATTATTTGTATTCAGATAACATTCCATGACACCAATATATCCGACGGAAGATACAAGTTAAATAATTTCATGATTAATGTCAGGGTAATTATAGGCATGCAAAAAATGTATGTACTTAGTATTTAGAATATGACTGGCGGTAATTTGAAATTGGATTATTTGAAAAGCATACCTTCAAATTTTTTGTATTGATGAAAACACTTCGTTTAAGAATATACCTGTATACGGGTTTCGAACGAGCCAATATTTCGGACGCCGCCGATTTAAATTCCTATCAATTGCAGCGGATGCGAAGTGCCAACGTTTTTGCCAGTTCGGATTCCACATCGGGACTCGACTAGCTGTTGGCTCGCGAAATCAGTGGATAAATGGTAAACAGACATCATTCAAACCAGCATACGCCAATCATGTTCGACACACTGGTAATATTTGTACATCCGCACAGTTACAGGAAGAATTCGTTTTCCTGTCGTTATCGAATAACACGAGTTGTTTGGGGAGTGCTCCAGCATGACAAAGCATTAAAGAATGCGGACAAGGCGAGTGGACTCCATAAACTAACATGATGAACACTTTTGAGTAGTAGTCAAGATAATCATTTAATTACAAATTAAAAATATAATCTTTTCTTAGTACGATAACCCTTCCGTTCTTTATCATCTATCCTTCTCCCTCTTATCCGTAATTTCCCGTATTCTCAGATCCTTACATTCTTTCAATAAATGCACCAAACTTTCTTCATCCTCTCCACATATCCTACATCTTGTTTGTATTAATCTTCCATTCGACATCTATTCTCGCTCATCTCATTTCCATATCGTCATCTTGCCAATTAATTAGAACACCGTTTAATGTTCGTTAATCATTTAAAGGTGGACGCGAGAAAGGTTCATGATTACATCATTCAATAAATGGTTTATATTTCAACATTATTAATATATTACTTAAGAATTTAGAAGTTCTAATCATGTAAATAAAATTATTTCGACCTTACCCTTTATCGACCAAAGGTGCACAATTTGCACACAGATTATAACATTGGGTTTATTTATAAACAAATTTTTCTTAAATGGACATATCCATATCCGAGTAGTTTTGAGGTCGCACTTTGGAATGGTGTTGGTCAAATTTTTGAACAATGAGGTTTAATATATTTTTTTAGTACTGTAAAGAACCTCGATTTTTGAGGTACACTATTTTTAAAATGCGATTTTCACTGTGATACTGGCTTCTGGCCAACTTCTATCTTATCCGAAACATGTTTAACATGATTATTTTACTTTAAAAAGTACATTTATATATACATATTGAATGTTATTTATTTGGTTTTTTAAATCGCTTCGCAAGGCCGAAAATAGGGAATTTATGTTCTACGTTTGACAAAACCATTCACATGTCCTGTTCTCGGTATTGGAAACAAAATTTTTTATTTTCAGATGCTGATTTTGTTTGATCATACTCGACAATGCACAAAAATAAATAAAGTGGTAATTGATAGATTACAATCCCTTCTTATTCTGTGTAACGAGACTAGGGCCGCAGGCTACAACACATGTAAAATTTCAAAAGAATTTATTAAATGATCGAGACTTACAGATTAACTTATCCTATGCGAATTTCCCAATGGGCACTTTACTCTATAACTAACTGTAAGTTTAGCGGTTTGTTCGCGCGCACAACACTAACTAGACTTATTGCGGGGCCGCGTTACGCAGAACGCGTCGCCCCCACTCTTACTCTCTCTCTCTCTCTCTCTCTGTAACGGTCCGTTACACCCCCCCCTCTCTTCGGCCTCTCTCTCTCTGTGTGCGTGCGTGCGTGCGTGCGTGCGTGCGTGCGTGCGTGCGTGGGTGTGTGTGTGTGTGTGCGTGTGCGTGTGCGTGTGCGTGTGTGTGTGTGTGTGTGCGTGTGTGTGTGTGTGTGTGTGTGGTGTGTGTGTGTGTGTGTGTGTGTGTGTGTGTGTGTGTGTGTGTTATAGTTCTGTCCAGTCTATCGAATCTGCTTCGATTTCTTTTTGTTCTGTCATGTCTAGTTTTATTTTAAAGATGTTTATGTCGTCTTCTGCCGTTGTGTTGTGTATTTCGTTTTGTGTATTTGTGTTCGTAATTGTGAAAATTTCTTTTATTTCTTCGTAGTTTTTGTTTGTCTTTTGTTCGTTTTCTTCCGTGTCAAAGTCTATGAGTTTGAAGTATGGTTCTGTATTGTATAATTGTCTTAGTCTTTGTATGTCGCTGTGTTTTTGTTCTTTTTTGGTTGGTGTTTGTGTTTTATGTTTGTTGCAGTGTATGCAGTTTTCTGGGTGTCCTTCGTGTAATTTGTTTAATTGTTCCGGTGTTAGTTTTTGGTGTGTTGTCGTTATTTTTTGTGTAAATTGTTGTTGTGTTGATTTTTTTTGTATTTGTGTTTTTGTTGTATTTTGTTGGTGTTTTTGTTTTTGTGTGTTTGTGTATAGTGTGGCGTTTGGTGGGCCTCTTGGCGTTGGTAGGAGGCCTGGCCTTCCCAACTTTGGGTAGAGGTGTCTGTTCGGAGGTATTGCCGGGTCGGTAGCAAACCTTTCCTTTGTTTTTCCATTTTTCCTGTAATGAAATTATTTATGTTAGGTATGGTTTGAGGTCTTTTATTGCCCATTTCCCTATGTTTTCCCGTTTCTGTTTTTAGTATGTATGTTGTTGGTGATAGTTTTTCTTTTATTATGTATGGTCCTGAGTAAGGTTTGTTTAATTTAGCTGATGTGTAATTTGCTGCTGATGATAGTGTATAGTCTTTCTTTAATACTTTGTCTCCTATATTGAATTGTATTTCTCTGTGTCGTAAATTGTAGTTGTGTAGTTGTTTGTTTTGTGCTTGTTGTATGTTTTTATGTATTTCATCTCTGTATGAGTTTATTATTTTTAGTCTGTCTATCCAGTCTTGAGGTGCGTTAGGTATTATTTGTGTGGTTTTTTCTATTTGGTTTCTTGTTGAGTGTATTGGTTGTAATTCTCTTCCTAAGTTTAGGAATGCTGGTGTGTATTGTGTTGATGTGTGATAAGATGTATTTAGTGCGAATTGGTAGTCATGTATATTTATGTCCCATTCTCTGTGGTTTTGTTCTAGATATGCTTGTATCATTGTTTTTATTGTTCGGTTTGTTCTTTCTGTTGGGTTTGCTTGTGGGTGATATAGTGGTGTTGTATCGTGTTTTATTCCTAGTTGTTGAGTTATGTTTTTTATGATTTTGTTAATGTATGGTTTTCCGTTGTCTGATAGTATTGTTTTGGGTGTGCCCCATCTCATTATTATGTGTGTTAGTAGCGTTTCTTTTATCGTTTGTGCGTTAGCTTTTTTTATTGGTATTAGTTCTACCCATTTCGTTGTTATATCCTGAAATACCAGTAAGTATTGATTACGTTTTTTTGATAATGGTTCTGGTCCCATTATATCTGTTGTTATTGTTGTCCATGGTTCTCCTATTTGTCTGTTTGTCATGTGTCCGGCTGGTCGTTGTTGTATTATTTTGATTTTTTGGCATATGTCGCAGTGTTTTATATATTTTACTACGTCTTTGTATAGTCCTGGCCAGTAATATGATTTTGCTAATTTTTTGTATGTTTTTTCTATTCCCATGTGTCCGGCTTGTGTGTCGTCGTGGTTTTCTTGTAGTATTTTTTTGTGTTGTGAGTCCGGTATTACTAATTTCCATGGGTTTGGTCTGGTCTAATGTTGCTGTGTAGCGGGTCTGGTATGTACCTGTAGAGTTGTTCGTTTTCGAATTTCCATTCTGGATATAAGTCTTCATTGTTTTGTACTGTTGTTTTTTGTTTGTTGTACCAATTGTCTGTTTGTCTTTCTGACAGTGGTGATAGGTGTTCTGTGTGTTTTGTGTTATGTGTTTCATATTTGCGTGAGAGTGCGTCCGGTATGTAGTTTAGTGTTCCTTTCCTGTACTTTATTTCGTAATCGTATTCGAGTAACTCCAGTCCCCATCTGGCTAGTCTGCCTGTTGGATTTTTTAAATTGTGTAGCCATTTTAATGATTCATGGTCTGTGTATATTTTAAAGTGGTATCCTTCTATATATTGCCTGAATTTCTTTATTGCCCAGACTACTCCTAAGCATTCCTTTTCGGATGCTGAGTATTTTTTTCTTGCTGTGTGAGTGCCCTACTTATGTAAGCTATGGCGTGTTCTTTTTTTTCTACTATTTGAGATAGTACTGCTCCTAATCCTGTGTCACTTGCGTCTGTACTTATGTGGAATGTTTTTGTAAAATCTGGTCGTATTAGTGTTGGTGAAGATGTGAGTCTGTGTTTTATGTAATTAAATGCGTTTTGTTGTTCTTGTCCCCATTGTAGTTTTGTGTTATTTTTTAATAGTCGTGTTATTGGTTCTGTTATTTGTGCAAAATTAGGTATAAATTGTCTGACCATGATGTCATTCTTAATAGTCTGCGTTTTTGTTTGTGTTTTTTGGGGATTGGGTAGTTATGTATTGCCTCTGTTTTTTCTGGATTAATCTGTAATCCATGTTTATTTACTATGTAACCTAAATATTCTACTTGGCTTACGCCAAATTCACATTTTCCCGTGTTTAGAATTAAACCTGCATCTTTTATTGTATTTAGTGTTTTTGTTAGTAGTTGTTTGTGTTCTTCAAATGTTTCTGATACAATTATAATGTCGTCTAGGTATGCGAATATGTGAGGATTTTCGTCGTGTCCTATTATTTTGTCTAGTAATCTTTGGAATGTGGCTGGTGCGTTTGTTAATCCGTATGGCATTCGTTTAAATTGGTAAAGTCCTTTCCTGGTACTATGAAAGCGGTTAGGTGTTTGCTATTGTTTTCTAGTGGTATCTGTAGTATGCTTGGCTTAGGTCTAGTTTTGATATTATTTTTGCTGTTGGTAATGTTTTTAGTATGGAGTCCATTTTTGGTAGTGGGTACGCGTCTTTTTTGTTACTGAATTTAATTTTCGGAAATCTAGACAAAATCTGTATGTACCATTTTGTTTTTTTATCATTATTATTGGGCTTGACCAATCGCTTTTTGATGGTTTCAATGATTCCATCTTTTAGCATTTCCTCTACTTGTTCATGTATTTTTTTGTTAATAATTGGTGATACTGTGTACGCTCGTTGTTTTATTGGTTTGTGATTTTGTACGTCAATTGTGTGCTCTGTCAGTCTGGTTAGCCCAATCTTTTTATTTTCTGTTAATTTGTGTACTATTGTTTAGATTTCGTGTTGTTGTGTTGGTGTAAGTTCTATCAGTCCTGTGTGTGTTTTTGTACGTGTTTTTTCCTGTATACTATATAGTGTTCTATTTGGTAGTGTGTCTGGTGTTGGTAGTAAAGGTTTTTTTTTGTAAGTGTGTGTTTGTTCTTGGTTTTTCATCGGTTGAATATTTGTCGGTGTTTCTTTAAAGAACCATGTTTTCTGTTCATACTGTGGTATTTATTTTGCTTTTTTTATGTAGTCTATTCCTAAGATGCATTCTATTTTTATGTCCGGTGCTATTCTTATGTTTGTGTTGAGTGTTTTATTTTTTAATGTAATTGGCAGTTCTACTATTCCTATAATTTCTATATTAGTGTCGTTTGCTAGTTGTACTTTAATATCGTTGTTTGTAATTTTAATAATTTTTTTTTGTATTTTGTTTCCTAATTTTTGTATGCCTGTTTGTCCTATGTATGTGTTTGTTGCACCTGGGTCAACTAATGCAGTAATTTGAGTGTTACCTATTTTAATTTGTGTGTACCAACGAGGGTCGTTTTCTATCTCTGAAGCTAAATTGACCCATTCTTTTAGCCTCAGTGTCGGTTTCCCTGTTCATTGTTGTTTGTGTACTGTTTGTATGATTGTTGTTTTGGGCATTCTCGTTTGTAGTGTCCTCGTTGTCCGCACTTGAAGCATTGTTCTACTGTATTTTGTGTTTTTTCTTTTTCTGTCTGTTGTCTGTAATTTTTGTAAGTTGAGTAATTATTTGTTTGTGGTGTATATGTTTTTGGTTTGTAATATCGTGTTTTTTGTGTGTAAGTGTGTGGTGTAGGTGTGAATTCTTTTGCGTAGATGTTTAATGGTGTGTGTGTTTTTGGTGTGTAATTTTGTGTGATTTGTTTTTCTCTGTTTTTTTGAGTTAGTCTTTCGAATTCTGTCCCTATTGTTTGTAATTCTTTGAATGTGTGTATTTCATAGCGTCTGATGTGGTATTGGTATTCTTGTCTTAAGTGTTCGTATGTTTTATCTAATTGTTTTTCTAGTGTGTATGGTGGGTGTAACTGGTTTAATAATGTCCTATAGTGTAATATAAAATCTATTATTTTTCTGTTGGTTTTTGAAATTTCTCTTCTAATTGTTTTTTTATATTAGTTCTATATGATTTATTTTGAAATGTGTCTAATAATGTCTCTGTAAATTGTTCCCAGTTATTCCATTCGTTTTTATTTAATTTATACCAGTCGTATGCATTTCCTGATAATAATATTGGTATTGTTTTGTATAATTCGTCATTTGATAAATTATATCCGTTTTGTAGTTCTGTTAGTCTTTCTAAGAAGTCATATATGTTTTCATTTTCCTTTCCTTCAAATTTTAATTGCCAGTTTTGTACCACTTCCATAGGTGTTTTTTTTGTATAGATTTGCCATGGAATGAAGTTTTGATTTTGTGTGTGTAAATGTTGATGTTGTGTATATGTGTTTTCTCTTTCTGTGTTTTGGTTGTGTTCTTGTCTGTGTGGTGTATTATTTTCCTCTTCTATTTGATCGTAGTTTTGTGTTTGTCGTAAAGCGTATGCGTTGTTTCTTTGTAAATGTGTGTTCCTACCGTTTTCTGAGTATTCGTCTAATAGGTTTCGTACTCTTATATTTGGCATAATGTGTTGTGATTGTTGATTTTGATTATTTATTGCTGTGCCTTGTCTGTTTGTGTTTGTATGTAGTTCTTTATTTAGTTCTTCTATTGTCATGTCTAATAATGATTTGTTGATGTTATTGTCTGAATTGTTTTGATCTGTTTGCGTCTCCTCTATGTTTATGTTTATCGTCGCGCCTGCTCTTGCTGGCGTGAATGCCGGCGTTCGTAGCATGTTTATAGATTTATTTATTATCTCTAAATTTGTAATTGAAAATAATATTTTTTTTTTTGTAATACGTGTTTTTGTCTCTAATGTTTTTAAGTTTGGTGTGTAAAAGTAAGTTGTGTGATTGTGTCGTGTGGTATGTTTGATTTTTTTTTTTTTTTTTTTTTTTTTGTGTGTTTATGTTGTGTGTATTGTATGTTTTATGTATAATTTTTCTATTCGTTTTGTGTAATATAATGTATTATTGTTTGTTGTATGTGAGAGTTTTATGTTTGGTTAGTTGTGTAATGTGTATCTATGTATGTGTCACAATTTTCGTTTTAATATGTTAAATTTATGTGAGTTTTTCACGTTGGCGCCATTGTAACGAGACTAGGGCCGCAGTAATAAACAACACATGTAAAATTTCAAAAGAATTTATTAAATGATCGAGACTTACAGATTAACTTATCCTATGCGAATTTCCCAATGGGCACTTTACTCTATAACTAACTGTAAGTTTAGCGGTTTGTTCGCGCGCACAACACTAACTAGACTTATTGCGGGGCCGCGTTACGCAGAACGCGTCGCCCCCACTCTTACTCTCTCTCTCTCTCTCTCTCTGTAACGGTCCGTTACATCTGTAATAAAGTATATCCCTTCCATATATTTTTCCGAATTTTTCCAATCAAGATTGCGTGTATTACAGACGAGTTTTGGATTTTATAATTTCAGGAAGATTTCTTTTGAAGAACACCAATTCTTGAATACATAGATAAAAATATTAAAGTACTTTTTATTATCTTAGAATAGTAGACGACAGATACTTAAAATATATTTTTCTCAGAACAATTACACACCTTTTAATATTAAAATGAATTTACATTGAACTCATGTTAAATACTCTTCACAGTTAATATTCAACTATTCTAGATACAAAAGTAACTTATTTGAAAGAGATCTAACAAATCTAAGTGCAGTTTCTATCAAGGGTCTCGGGTTTACTTTTTTTTTAACCCGGCAAAGAAGTAGGCTGTTATTGAGGGAATAAGAAAGATAGCAAAAAGAGTAATAAATCTACTTTAGAATGCGTTGGTGATGATATATCACGCTGCAGGCTTTTACTTCAAAAGGACTGCAATATGTAAAATAAACACATAACCACGTCTTATAGGTACTTGTCAGGAAATAATATAAGATATTAGTAGCTGCTGATATATGCACTGGCAAGCGCTCTTCTGTGTCCAATGGAATTAAAGTTATGTAAAGGGTGCAAGAAGCAACGGCAGAAGTGTTGGGAAAATCACGAAAAAAGGGTACATGGATTAATTTCTAAGTCTCTCTGCTAACGAAGCTAAGAAAATTGTTTTGTTTTTTTAAGGATTAACTAATGAGGGATGCGTGTCGAAAAAGCGACAAATCAAAAAGCCGATAGGTAAAACCAACATTAAAAAAAAACGGCAATCGAAAAGCTGACATTAAAAAATCCGGCACTTCAACAAATGACTGTCCACTTGCCGATATGTCTATTTTTTTATGTGTCGCCTTTTTTTTTATTAACGGTTTTTTTACCCTTCGGCTTTTTGACTTGTCGGTTTTTCGACCCACACCCGACGGATGAAAAAAGGGTACGTGGATAAATTTTAAATGCTGTCTGCCAACGAAGCTAAAGAAATTGGGATTTTAAGGACTGATTAATCAAATACGGTAAGGGGTTGAATTTTTAAGACTTCTTGTAACCGAAGGATAAGAAATTAGTACGACTGAGACTACATGACACTCACATATTCCTAACTCCCCTTATGTTAGACCATGTTTCCTGTTTCGTCTTAATAAATTTGACTATATATTCATAATTGACATCATTACAATATTTATTATACACCGTATGGTAAATTCCATAGCGTTAAAGTTTTTTTTGCAAGTTTAGGATAAACAAAATGCTATATTTGTATCTCCATTTTTTATAAAACATATCAGGTATAGTTCAACGTCCTCGTGTCTGTTATCAAATTACAATCCAGAGCTGCAAAATTCGGCAAAATAATATCTGATTGTTTTCCATGAAATTTGGACATTTCAAATACAGGTCACTATCCTCGACATTATATTGGAAAGTCTATTCGTGATCAAACCTATTTGACCGCAGGGTTATACCGAATGCGAAGGTGATTTGAATGTCAATTGAGGATAGTAAAATGTCGGCTTTTTGATTGTCGATTTTTGACCCAGTCGATTTTATTATTTGCCGGCTTCTTGACTTTCATCCATAGGTGAATATAAAAATAAAACTGTTTCACGGAGAAAAATGACTCCGATGGATTAGCTGATTCATATCAGCTAAAATTTTCGGCTGGAATTGCCGAAAATATATGCAATTTTAGCTGTTTTGATTCCGCTAATGTAGCCTTAACCCTACTCAATTCGCGCTTAGCTCTAAATTTCCGCTACATTAGCAGATTTGTTCCGTTAAATTTGCGGACTTTTTCAGTAAATTTAGCTGAAATTATCGGCTATCCCTACGGAATTCCAACAGCTGTCCCTATAGGATAAAATTGGTAGAATCCGCGGATTTTTCGGCTGATTTTGCTGATTATTTTTCTCCGTGTTTTCACTATAACTTCAAATTTTTGTACATTATAAGAGGTTAAGTTATGACACAATTATTGTCAAAGTACGTGTCAGAGGTTCAATTACTTCTTATAATTTAAAACTTTATCTACGATGATAAAAATCTACGTGTATGAATGCAGTCAGAGAAATACAAAAGCCTTTTTTATCACAATACCTAGTAGTAATTTACTACTATTTTATTAATACTTCTACAAGTAATATCTAATACTGCGTCAATAGTATCTAAAACTACGTTTAGTAGTATCCAATACTGCTTATAGCAGATGGCTTGCATTTAATCACTATAAACAGGATCGTACATCGCTGCATTTTCTCAATGTGAATTATAAGCTTGTCCATGCATAAAATAAGTGAGAATGAAAAACTCAAACTTAGAATGCATTTAGTGAATTTGAGCGGTTTTCTTTTCAAAATTTTACTTTATAGGTTAAATATTAATATAACATTTTGTAGAATTTGTGCAGACTTCAAATATTCAAATTCTCTGTTACGTCTTTCTTTAATATTTATATTAAAATAATAATACTTTGCTAAATTATATCTACAAAAAAATTAAAACATACAGTATAGCATTTCTAATATTGTTGCTTTAAATATCGTGCAAAATGGAATCGTATTTCTACCTGGGCATAATTGTGAGAATAATACATTATGGACGATTTAGATTTAGACGAATTATATTATTGTAATCTGTATAGTGAGGTTTCAATGGTATTGTTTATCTCATGTTACATTTCTCCCAATATACATGATTAGCATACAGAATTATATATCCACTAATATGGATGGGTATTGCCCGTCAATTATAAAATGCTATTATAGTTCTAGCTCATAATTATTTCGATAAGTTAAGCTTAACAGTTTGCTAACATTGTGGAAAATGTAATTTTTAAAAACAGAAAGTCTTTATTAAATGAACATTTTTATTTCACATTTTTGCGGATTTACAACTGCTGCATATTTTTATTTTGTAAACGTGCGATTTGTTATTTTGGGAAAAGAAAACGAAAATTAATATCGTTCTAATTTACACTAGTTTATTTGAATTTTTATTTGGATATAAAAAGGTACGTAATAATAATATAGAAACGCCTATTAACGACTACTTTGTTTCCATCGTTAACAATTTTGATATACGAATAACAATGACCCGTTTGTAAATTCTTGTGAAAACGCCAGCAAGGACAAAAGCTGAAAATTGTTGTTTCATTGCGGAGTAAGGAATGAGCTTTAGTTATTGATATGTAAAGTACCTCCGTTAGTGCACATTTTGAACTATGAAATTTATGACACGATTAATCTTTAGTATTCTCATAAAGAAGGTAGATATCATTATGCAGTGTGTGCGGCTTCGGGAAGCAGACCGGAAGAATTTATTTCCAGTGATAAATTGTTATTTTCAATTTTGTAAGTTACAAGAGATCCTCTATTAAAAATGTGTCAAACGCGGTCGTTTTTCAATTTTAAATTAGGTTAAGTCTTGGCTTTTCATTAAAATGAATCGACCAAGCCCGGAAAGCCTATGTCATGGAGGAAGAAGCAGTAGATCGGTTAATGAGGCGAAGGAAGCAATAGGAAGATAACGGATAGAAGTACAGTCGCGTAATTTGGTCACCCACAGGCAAATGGATTATAAAACGTACAATCTACGTTTTCTGCACCAAGAAAAATGTTGATTTTTCAGAACATTCTTTTAAAACACACAGTAGCGATTTATACATAAATTACCAAATTATTTCAATATCTCACATATGTTCCACATCACGCATAACTAAATAATCTTTTTTATTGAACTTGAAGAAAGCTAAATTGTTGGTTGTGCAAAGCAGAACTTCTTTATATAATATTAAATTGGCGAGCATAATCATATACAATTACGTTTTATTTTACTCATAAAATTATTATGACATTTAGTCATGAACATTAAATAAAATCAAAACTTATTGTTTCCCATTTCCCAGTTAGGAAAAATTAAATGTTCTTGAAAAATGTGTTTTATTTTTGAACTCTTATTGATTTCTGTAATATACTGCAAGAATTAAAATCTTTCTAAATTGGTGAAGTCGTGGCTTTTCTAATTGGGGATAATCTTTTTTCATCAATATAAATTGGTGCAAACTTAGACATTTTTATTGGGGGTGTTATTGGGGTTGATTGGTGGTTACGATGTGGTTTTGGGTAATATCCGCTTACATATGAGGCATTTTGGGGTACAATACCTGTAAGTCTCAAAAATCAAAATTAAGATAAATATCAATTTGCAATATTTGTTACTTTGTTTACATGTTCTGAGTGTTAAAAGACCCTAAAATAAATTTTAAATTGTTTTTACCAAGGGGATAATTTGCGTCGTAAATCAAAAACTTTTCAAGCCCAAAAAATTGTCATTTAAAAACTTGCCAAGTCCTTAAATTTATCAAGTCATTATTTAATTATGAAAAATATATACCAATATATTGCTAACGTGCAGTTGATGAGAAGAAATAAACAAAAACAGATCCTATTGTTGAAAACGTTTTCGATGGTAATATTATTTGTAAAATTTTCTATTGAATATATGTGATTCAGTTTAAATTTTGATTATAAACCATACACAAATGCGTGAATAGCCTCAAGGTCATGGAAAAAACGGGTTTCAAATGCTTCTTGACCTAAAATAAAATAACCGAAAAACGTTGACTAATTGTGTCCAAATAAAAAAGAGAAAAAAAAACAAGTATTTTCGCGTTATTCGACCCCGTTTTCCCTAATCTTTTTCGCACGTATTGTGATAATTGATTACCAACAAAAATAGTTCGTCGTTTTGATCGTTTTGAATATTGCACGTCGGCACAGGAATGAAATCCATACGCTTGTACGAAAAATTTTTGTTTACAATCAACAACTATCGCAATCTGCGAAAAAAAGGCAAGAAATACAATGTTGAATACCTCGAGAATGTTTGATTTTTTCCCTTTGAATTGGAAAAGTTATTCAACCATGTTTTTAGTTTATTTGATTTTGTGTCAAAAAACATATACATTCAGACTACGATAACTCAACTTCAAAACATTATTTTTTAATCTATAAGTACTCATTTTAAGACAAAACTCCCAGTATTCCAAACTTTATGACGCCATAATCTTAGGATGAATTCGAAAAGAGATTCCTCGCGAACGGGAAAATCCATGTAATGTTTAATTTTTTTGAACATAAATGACATACAAATTCGTAATAACTCTGCAGACATTTTTTATATTCAGAATCAACTGTTCCTCATGGATAACACTTATGAAAAGATACCCTGAATAAGATATATACAAACATTTTTTCGTTTGTTCGCACATGAATTTTTATTTCTCTATTTAAAACAATATTGTTTCAACTAGATTGCCGGAGCTGAAGATATTGTCCGACAGATTTCGGCAATCCCACACGCTGAGAAAAGAAATTGTTTCCACCGAATAACCGTATTTTGTTGGCAATTTGATGAATATATCTACTTAACTCAAATAAATATCTGATTGGTAAATAAATACCTTAATAATGTAAAAATTACAAATTTTTGTTATAAATATGTCATCTATAACACAATACGTTGATTCTCAGTGAGTACTCACTGATTGGCACATTGAAAAAGGCGCCACTGAGAATCAGTGAAATTCGACTGTTTGAGCCAGTGCAATTGGTTCACTGCTTGAATCTACGACATATTTGTCGTCTGCTATACATTTTTGTTATAAATATGTCATCTATTTGAACTAAATACATTTGGTAAGAATATACAGATATCTTATTGTAAGTGAAATAAATGCGCGAGCATCGATCCCGCCATTTCGCGATGTCAGAGCTCACAGTTTCCTCCCATTTTGGAAAACTTGATTTCATGTTATTTTATACTATTCAAATTATTCATGCTGTTCAAATATATGTGAAATATGACACATTTAACAGATTTTTGAAGCGATGTTGTTCTACTGAAAAATGTAATCGGTAAACTTATTTCAATGCATTTTGATTTATGTACTTAATTCTTCCTTAAAAGACATGGCCAAGCTAACCTAAAAAATGTTAACTAAATCGTATAGTAAGTGTAGCCCTAACCATTATGTTTCTTTTCCTTCCTTTTCTTATTTGACATTTTTTGGAGATCGCGTATATTGTGTAGAATTGCCTTTCTCAAGCCAGAATTTCGGCAGACGATTTAATCATTTACTTTGACTTAGGCCGTGGGTTATGAAAAATTATTAATTTATATTTTATAACTTAGGTTTCTACCATATCGACTGAACATTTTAGACCTGACTTAATGGCACGTTCTTTCTATATGTGAAAAATTCATCGCAAAAAAGAATCAGAGGGCCATTCCGGTTATTCTACAGAACCAGTTTACCATTCTTTAAACAGAGTTTATATTGCTTTGTAGGCGTTGTTTATTTGTCTTTCCTGAATAACTTTTTCAAATTGCATATGATTAATAAAGATATATTATTTTAAGATAGAGGGGAATCTTTGAATATCCGTGTCTATATATATCATGGTCGGAATACTGCTTTATTTTCTAAAAATCGATATTCACTAAGTATTACCTTGTATATACGATTTAATTACATATTTGGTAATAATTAACAAATATTATATTTGGCATAGTGCAATCTGTGTTGAGTCGTCTATATTATCGATTTATTATTAAACATGCAATTTATAAACTGTTAATAAATATTTATTTCGCCATAGTTGAATAATATATTTATTAACTATAAACAAATCTTATTTGGCGCAAACAACTTGTTTTCTCAGTGCAGTTTTCCGTATTCGTAAAAGCTGAAACTTCCAGACTCAGGCGATATGAAATTTGAAAATTGTGCATTGCTGATGCAATCTATTCATGCAAAACACCAAAATTCATTACTTTTGACTAATTGTAAAAACAAAACACCATCTAATTTACACCTCATTCCATTAAAACGCTTTATATGGCGTAATCACAGCCATGTGTTTCTTTCGCATATTACGGCTTTTTTGCTTAACGGTAAATGATATCTCGTGTCATTTGGTACATCCCGGCAACATTTTCGTAGAAAAACGACGAACGTTGCTTTCCACTTACGAAACCAAAGTTCGCCAGCCGAAAAATCGAACAAAAGCGAGAACCAGGAATAGCTTCGGCCGTTCATGGCTTCATGCTTTAGTCGTCCAACGGCTAAGCCGGACAACGAGATGATTTTTCGTTTTTGTTTTCCAACTTCCAAACTCGTCACGAGAGATGGCCAAAAAATATAAAAATATAGAAATATGTATAGTATTGTGCGGTGCATAACGGCTCGCATCTAACCACGAGATTTTATCGTATCCCCGACCTCTACGGAAAAACTGACTCTCTTCGAAATTTTACTCTTCCCTATAACGTCGGTCTCTTCGATTGCCGATCTATCTTTGCAGGGTTACAAAATTTTTAATTTTTTGTCAGACTGATCCATATTTAATCATTTATTCCATTAGGAAAACGCTTAGGAGGAAACTCTAGAAATCAATTAAAAGTGATGAATAATATTGACCGTTGTTTTGACGTGTTTGTATGATGGACGATTGACGGCTTTTCTTCGTTTTTTATTAATTTTTAACTACAGTAAAAGCTTTCTAACGTTTCTAGAACTCCGTAGGTATACTCTACATATTGAGTTCGTTTATTTTATTGTGAAAATGTCAGTTGTCTTTCATTAAAAATACGGAACATCTGGAATCATTTTGGACAGCTATTGGATGCATAGAACGATTACCGATCCTTAGGCAAATAATTATTCATTCGAACCAGATAATTGATACGGATAAAATACTTTCGAAATCATCAACGTAGGTGTAAGAACATCCAATTTACGTCAGACCATGTATGAAGTTAGGTAATCTTCCTACTACTTGGTTGGAAAGGTTTGAATTTGGATTTTTTTGCATTTCTATTGGTCATTAATTTCGTGAATATTATACTAATGCTTATACTTTAAAAACCATTGATATCTAATAGAGGTATTGATGAAGATACGTCACTTGCAGCTCTAATATCAAGGGTGTTGATTATTAGCTATGTACGAAAAATTCAGTCGAAAGCACTTAGTTGAAGAACTTAGCTAATGAACATCCGTCACCACTTATTTCTGAAATCTATTGTTTTAACCCATTAACCGCGAAATGCACTGGAATTTTACTTCAAGTTCAGCGTTTTTTTCTGGTATGAAACATGTAAGGAAAAAAATCGAGGGTACATAGATTTTATAGTTTCAAGGTCGCTCTTTCGAATGGCGATGAGAAAATTTTCAAAAAATTGCAATTTCCAATATTTTTTTGCAAAAATATTCGAAAAAACATGATTTTCAGACACTTTTTTTTCGTTTCTCATAAAATTTTTTGACAAAATGCATTTGTATCGACTTACAATAAGTCATAAACGTGCACTCGATGTGTCTACTAAAGGAATCCACCATACTTGATTTTTGGGGTCGCTGATTACGAATCTGTTGTTAATTGTGTTAAATTCAAAATGGCGGATCCAATATGGCGGACCCAAAATATTAAATATTCATCGATTTTTGTGTGTTTCAGTATCTTTATGTTTTTTGAGTCGCTGATTCCGAATTCATGATTAGATTTTCGAAATTCAAGATGGCGGATCCAAAATGGCGGACGAAAAATATTAAATATTCATCGATTTTTGTGATTTTCAATATCCGCATGTTTTTTGGGTCGCTGATAATTAATTTATTGTCAGATTTTCAAAATTCAAAATGGCGGCTTCAAAATGGCGGGCACCATCTCTAAAATTTCAAATTACGCAAATGAAAAAAATTTTTTCGTATTGTATGTAAAATTGTCAAGGAAAAATGTCTCTTGTGATTTTTATCTAAATCACACCGTTTCCGAGAAAAAAAATGTTCGAAATTTCCATAATGCGCAATGATAAGACTCAAATCATGCGCGCTTCTTAAAATTTTTCTTCATTTGGTTCCTCTGTATTTTATTTGCTTATTTTATATTTTATACAAATATAAAAACACGGGGTTACAATAATTAATTGTTATAAACTTTTTTAATATGAATAAATTAGTTATAAGGATCCTTATTATAAAAAAATAAACACTATTTTTTACAAATATTATTCTTTATTTAGAAAGAAAAGTATATTACGAAGTTATGAATAAATTATACAAATGAATATGTCATCTTTGGCCGTCCCTAGTTACGTTGCCCGGTTCCCCCCGGGTGGAGGTTGTTTTCCCTTTTGAACCTTTTTTTTTTTTTTTTTGTAAATTTTATTTTTTTTTTAATTTTTTTTGTTTTTTTGTTTAATTTTATTATTTTTTTTTTCGATAATGATTTTCAAACGTTTTTTTTGGTGATCATGGAAACGTCAGGAATACTACCGAAAAAATATTTCAGAGATAAAAATTCACGGATTAGTTCAATACTTCTACTAAACGCTTCACGAATTCTCTTGCGGATAGCATCACCGCCTAATGGCCGTACGTATCACTAAGAGAAAGAAACAAGATACAATCGTTTCTGACAGCATTCGTTCTCGTTTTTCGCATGAATTCATCGTGTCTTCAATGAACCAGTCGTGGGTAGATAGTAGAGTGTGATGTAGTTCAATCATTACGAGGATGGATCAGCTCACAAAGTTTAATGTCACACATGCGATGCCACTAAATCGTCTGCGACATGAGTCTTATCATTGCGCATTATGGAAATTTCGAACATTTTTTTTCTCGGAAACGGTGTGATTTAGATAAAAATCACAAGAGACATTTTTTTCATTTGCGTAATTTGAAATTTTAGAGATGGTGCCCGCCATTTTGAAGCCGCCATTTTGAATTTTGAAAATCTGACAATAAATTAATTATCAGCGACCCAAAAAACATGCGGATATTGAAAATCACAAAAATCGATGAATATTTAATATTTTTCGTCCGCCATTTTGGATCCGCCATCTTGAATTTCGAAAATCTAATCATGAATTCGGAATCAGCGACTCAAAAAACATAAAGATACTGAAACACACAAAAATCGATGAATATTTAATATTTTGGGTCCGCCATATTGGATCCGCCATTTTGAATTTAACACAATTAACAACAGATTCGTAATCAGCGACCCCAAAAACCTCCGAGTAATGATTTTTGTTCGAGTAGAATTACTTTCGTATCCGATAATGGGCGATTTTGAAAAACGCATAAATATTTCGTCGTATCGACCGCCATTTTGTTAATAAGACAATAAAAAAAAAATCAAGTATGGTGGATTCCTTTAGTAGACACATCGAGTGCACGTTTATGACTTATTGTAAGTCGATACAAATGCATTTTGTCAAAAAATTTTATGAGAAACGAAAAAAAATGTGTCTGAAAATCATGTTTTTTCGAATATTTTTGCAAAAAAATATTGGAAATTGCAATTTTTTGAAAATTTTCTCATCGCCATTCGAAAGAGCGACCTTGAAACTATAAAATCCATGTACCGTCGATTTTTTTCCTTACATGTTTCATACCAGAAATAAACGCTGAACTTGAAGTAAAATTACAGTGAGCTAAAACAGGAAAACCAGGAATAAATTCAACAAATATATGTCCACAAAGTTTTTGGATTCAAAAATGCATTCTTTGCCCTATAGAATCGAAATATTTTACTAATGGTAAGATACCTTCAATTACGATGGCTTCAAGTAGGAAGTTGGTTGAGATTAAAGACGTTTTTAAGAACATAATTGAGGAAGTTATCTCGGTAATAAAATTGACAAACAAATTTTCATTAAATGTTGATATACTTCTTCAGAAAGGTGTACAAAATAAGCAGATAAAATTTTAGAAGGCCCGGATGGAAAAATTGTCCACTTTTTGCCTAGTTTATGGCCATTATTGCCGGCTAATATCCAGATTATGGCCAACATATTCGCTGAATTCTTGCCGGTTTTCTTGTGGTAATGTAACGCTAATGATGTACCATGAACTAGCCATTATTGATGCCCAAAAACTTTCGAATATAATGCCAGATAGTTGGCTATTTTCTAGTCAGCGAAAACTGTATTTAAATTAAAGTATATAGCACCAGGTAGAAAATAGCAACTAACTAATAGATTTTATGGATCTACATAGGTTAGGTATATCATCTCCTATTTAGAAATGGCGAGAATATATGTACATGTAAATATGTCAAAGAAAGTTAATAAGTCATACATGTACATTCTATATATTTATATTGCACAATTGTGTGGTTATAATTAAATTTATTTAGAAGAATATACCGAATGTTTACGAGAGAATATAAATAGGAATTTCCATGTTAACCAACAAATGTTGATGTGATTGCAAAATGCCCAATTTTATTTAACAAATAGCTTACATAGCATGTGGGAGTTTGTTTTGTCCTTAGCCTGTGTTTTCTTTTCCAGGACAAATAATTTTGTCCAGTCAACGACATTCGCAAATTCAATGGAACTTTTTATATGCAAATTTACATACATAGTTTGCTACAAAAACCCCGTTTCTAGGAAAATATAATCTGAAAAGCTCCGCACCAAGCAAGTTTTATCCATATTTCTACAATTGCAATTGATGTTTCTGAAAATATGCACTTTTGCACCGTTTTTTGCAGTAAAATGTAGCGAATATGTATAGAGATATCTAACGTGACGTTACGAAAGTCGAGAAGGTTAGTTATACTTAGATAAATGCCCAGTTTTTTGCTAGAATTTAGGAAACAAATATTGGGCAGCAAAACTATCTATATTCTGGGCAATGGCCAGTCAATCTGAGCATATTTTCTACAAGGGGGTATAATTGTAGACATAGGGTCTAGGGTATTCACGAGAAAGGTTAGGAATGTTTTATTTTTTCGTATTCAATATAGTGTCATATGAGGAACTGCGCTTTTCTGGATTTTAATAAAATATAATGATACCCGTAATACATATCTCTGAAATTTACTCAAATAAAAGTCGAATATGTACTGAGCACATATAGTAAAAAAAAATTAGCCTTCAGTAATTGTGAGGGACAAATTAATTATTCTCCAAAAATAGTGATACCTATCGTGATTTTGTTATCAGCTGTCATTATTCTCAACAATTGGAAACGATGTACTTTGTGATTAGGTTGCATATATATCTAGTGATATCGAAGGGTTTAAAACAACTTCAAGCGGGTATAAAACGTTGCCAGTCTCACTTATAGTACCGAATGAATCAAATCAAGATTGTGATGGGTTCCTTTTTTTGACACTCTCTTCAATCATTTGAGCTTTTAATAACGAACAGATTTTTAATTAGTTGGTTTTCTTCATTTATATCTCTTAGTACCAAGCCTGTGGTGCATTGTAACATTAACACTGGGCTTAAGAATTTCAAATCATCTGCACAGTCTGGGTCATACCAGATTTTTTGAATAAAATCCAAATATTGCATACTAGTTTTGAGGAGGGAGGAGTCTATGTTGAAGGATCTATACTCCATGTCATAATTCAAGTTTTGGGCTTAGGGCTGCTGCAATTTCATTAAACAACCTACCTTTCGAACTCTTCTCAAACTTGTATAAACTGACGATTAAAATGAGAGTATACATGATTGAGTTGTTGTTCTGTAGTGGTAATGTTGTCCCTTAAATAAAGCATGCATTCTAATATGTATGCTTGTATTACCTCTTGATTGAGTTGCAAGTATTTTCAAATTACATTTTGATTGTTATGTTTGCTCACTTATTCCTCACACTACACTTCACCTGATACTATAATTAAATAAATACATTTATATGTTTTCAATTGCTCCACTGTCCAGAAAGCTGACATTATTTTATGGAAAGGTTCTCCAGATTTAATTACTAGTAATGTTTTTTCTTACACTATTTTCGAAGTCCATAGGGTCTATTTAGTAAACATTTAGTTAGGAATAGCCATATATTATTTCAATGTACAAAGAATAAAATGTTAGTAATTTTTCTATGGTTTTGTTTTATTATTCTTTTCAAATACCTTGAGCATCAGTATCATGACCATGAATAAATTTAATGTAGTATAAGAATTCTAGTTTATCCTATCACATACATATTAAATACTATAATGAATGCTGGTATTAACTCCTTGCTCGCGCCTTTCTTGCAGCGTGCACACATACTTTCAGACATTTAAAGCGTTTTTCCATTCTTACTTTTAATTATTCTCAAACGTGAAAAAATTTATAAAAATCTAGAATATTTAATCACCTAAATTTGACATTCAAAATGATCTCGTTGGACGTGCCTAACAGGATTGTGAATAGAATGTCAATATTGGTACGTTTGCTCATAATATTTCATCCAATGATGACATTGGATGGGTGTTACCGGAATAGCTCAAACAATGACCGTGTACGTGTGTCCTACCTATATGCCCTGGAAAACCGAAAATCCTCAATCATTGATTCAAAAGCAGCAACCAATCCTAATTTCAGTACAGAATACAGCAGAATGCTTACACGCCTCATTAATTTAGCATTATGAATAATGGATAACATACGTAAGCACGCGATACATGATATAATACATTTAATGCATTGTGAATAGTACACATTTTAAAAGCACATTATCCACAGCTTAATGTTCGGCTATTTCATTGTAAAATTAGTTGTAATATTAAAACTGCAATTATATAAATATTGCAGCATAAAATGATAATAATATCAATAGTGTTGATCTAAATTTTTCATTGTACTCTGTACTGTTTTTGTTCAACATTATCATTGTCTGACACGTGGAATTCAATTTATTTTATTTATTAATTATCGTGCAAATGCATTTTATATATTATAGTGCACCATACAACTGAATCCTTTGACGCACGTTGTACTTTCAGCAAGACACCTCTTTGTTTCATTAAATTTCATAGTTCGTCTTTTACGACCTCGAAAACTGTTTACATTTTGGCTGTCCGATATTGAATCCGTCATTATGATTTTGAAAATCTATAAGATTAGATTCGTAATGTACGATCCCGAAAACTCTTGAGTACCCAGTTTCATCTTGATGAAATACATTTTTATATTTCGATCGGTCATCTTGTATCCGCCATCCTGAGTTTTGAAAATGGGAGGCCACATTCGTAATCAGCGACCCCGAAAACCCCCGAGTAATAAGTTTCAGCTATTTTTCGTGCAAATAAAAATGTATGCTCCAAATATTACAGAATTTTAAAGTTTCCTAAGCACGCGGAGAAAAAAGGAAATTATTACTCTAAAAGTTCGAAAGTGAATATATAAATCAATCTTATATTCATACTATATAGACAAATTTTCTTTTTCAGAACAATTTTAGAGTGAGAAACACTAATTTAAGAATTAAAAGTAACGGAAACAATTGTGTAATTTACCTGAAATTTCCCTACACGTGAATTTCAAATAGAACTTACTTGGAAAACCTAGTAACAATAAATTAATATTATCTTCCTAATTTTAAAGTATGTGTTAATGTAACTGTACATTACATACTTAGGCATAATCTAATTTAGCCAATTTTCACCATTCATAATAAATAAAATATATGTAATATATAAAGCTATAACTTATTGAATTTAGACGTTTTTTATATATTCAAAAAAATGATTCATAGTTTCTATTCATTTTATTTTATTACGTTTTTCTAATTTTCTCTATTTTGTTCTAGTCGGTATGTAAATATTTAATATAAATTTGCTGAAACCCAGATTTACATATCGGAAATAATCTCTGAGAAACCTCACAATGTACGTGTAGAAATGGTATAATGATAATATATAATTTAAAACAATCTGAAGTGGAGAGGAAACTTATTGAAAAATTTCAGTACTTGAATATATTATAATCCAATAATTGAAGAACTATGTTACCGATCGGCAATAAGATATTTAGAAACTAATTTTAAAGGCTTACTTTACTTGAGGTCCATTAATTTTGCGAGTATCCGGTACATATTTATTCACGTTCAGTTAGATTTTAGTTGTTAGTTTTATATTTCTATTCTCAGAAATTGATTTACTTACTTATACATTAATTACTTCTATAGACATATTTAGGTGTACAATATCTGAGAATGCTTTCGAATTTGAATATATGATTTGGACAATATTTATAGATGTTTTAATAATTTTGTAAATTAAACATTGAACGATCTAATTTTATTTATAAAAATAATATTATACTTTCATTTCTAAGATTGTGTTATAAAAATAAGTTGAATTGAGGCGAAAATATATTTCTAAAACATTTCATATTACATTCCACTTTTGTGTTAATTGTATTAAATCCGGTTCCTATTTCTAAATAAAAGACTACCTAATCCAGATGCTTTAACGTTGTGTTTACTTACTTTTATCTGGTTATTTGATATCAACATTTTATCTCCTTATTATATGCAGATTTAAAATTAATAATTTAATTATCCTGAGTGTTTTAATTTAATATTTTGGTCCAACTGACGGAAATATTTATTTTTAATATTTCACATATATCGATGTGCATCCTGCACGGCAAGTTCAGATCCCGTTTATTTAATCATAAAAGTTTATATATTATTTAACCTACATTTGTTATAGAATTATTTCGTTGCTTTAAAGTGTATATTATTTTAGAAACTATATTGTATTATGAAATTCATGAAAATAAGCATTTAGAGCTCCACCTTAAATATATTAATAACACTGGACTTTGAAATAGTTAATTACGGCGTATTTCGGGGTAAAGGATTAATACTATAATTTAAGAATTTAAATGATGCCGTTTCTGCTTTCGTAATAAAAACATTGATTTATTTTAATAGACATTTTTTATTGAAAGAGTTCTGTAGAACCGCTGGCACAAATTTCTTCTTTTAATAATCTTTTAATGATTATATGGCACAGTTTGAAATATTCTTTTTTATGAAGTAGAGAATCCTGTTTTTAGTGAACAAAATTACCTTAAAAATTACTTTTATATCATGGTAAAATGAATATTTTTAATAAACCTAATAAAATGTTTGATTGTTATTTCCCATGGGTTTTAATAGCAATTTTGTACATAGTGAAGTCTGCATCATAAATTGCACCTACATTTCAATCACTTTTCGTGGCCTAGAAAAAAGTTTTTCTTTTATATAGTGGGGAGTGAAATCTCATACTAAAATAGTGAGTAGTCATTCTTTAGTTTAGTGAACACTGACTCATTTTTTTGTTCACCAAATTATAGTGTACGTATTTTGGTGCGGTCTAAAGTATTTGTTGTATTCAATTGTGATTAAGAAATAAACTTTTCTTAGTTTGGCGAATGTTTCATATTGAATATATCATACTGAAATTTTTAAAAAATTTAAACCTCATAGTTTAGTTCGCCTCTTCAACAATTATACACATTTTCATTTTATTTTCGATAAAATATTGCGATGTACTGACATGTTTATTCCGCCATTTTGAATTTTTAAATTGATTGCAGTCTGTTGATACAGTGTTTTTCTTACGTAGCATTCTTAACAGATTTAAAATGAAATCGAAAAACAGACTTGATATTGTCGAAAGCACAACGAATGTTTCAGAAAAATATCTTAATGGTGAAACATTTTCTGATTTCATTTTTTTGTGTTTGTTTCTGATGAAACATATTAACCCTCCAGGTACTGGTGGGACTTCCGAGTCCTATAGATTTAAAAATACATTTTCAACTGTTTTATTGTCTGATCAGGCGAGTAACATCAACAGTAGATTTCATTAAGTGAAGAAGAATATGTACCCATATAATTAGAAATCGTTGCGCAACTGTTTAAACTGTTTAGAAATTGTTAATACGGCATGTATTTCAGGTTAATTTCTTCATAATTCACAATTCACTCCCTAATTTTACGAAATAGAATAAACAGTAATGTCTTAGCAGGACTCGAAGGTCTATCAATTTAAAAGTTACAAATTAAACGTGCGTTTTTATTTCAATATATATTACATGTTAAGTATTTCTTAAATTGCATATAAATACGTATTTTTATTAATGATCGGTCTAATGGATGATTATTGGACTGGATTAAAATTGTTATTGCACTTTATGACTTATTGGATGAAGTATTCGAACTTTAAACACAGGCCAATGAAATCGAAATATTATTTAGTAATGAGTAATAAAACATGTAACAAGAAAAACATTTCACTATTTTATTCAATTATAACAATTTTTCGCCAAATCTCAAGTATAAAATAGGTCAAATTAAACCCTTAATGAATTATGTGATAATTTTAATACATTCTAGAACCTAGAGTTTTAAAAATCTCCCTAGAGCAAATACCTACTTCTAAGCCTAGCTGTTATTGGACTTCCAATTATTACTATTTTTTATTTAGATGAATGATTGTAAATTCAAGCTGTAATGCAGTAACGATAATTTATTAGCTCCCTATTTCATGAAATCTGTGAATAGAATTGTTTTCAGCATCACTAGTCAATTCCTTCATATAAAACCCAAGATAAGCTTCAGTGCTATATTAGATTAAATATATTGTTTATATTTTATGTGAAATAATTTATATTTTGTCGAAAAATTGCTTAAAAGCACCTGAAATAAAATGATGGTCGGTTCAACATGGCAAACGTATGTCTGACCGTGTTGTCTGAATCTACTTAATTCGGTAGAGCGGATTCGATGTTTGGGATTTTCCACGAAATTAAAACTTTATCATTGCTAAATAATTTAAACAAAATTATAATTTTCTTGCACAAATATGAAATATTGCTCGTGTCACGGTTGAAAATATGGATAATTGGGATGAAGAAGAAATTCAACATTTCTTAATATCTAATCTCATGATGGTTCATTAATAATCTTAAATTAGTTATATATATATATATATTTTCAGTTTTTACGAATTTTTTGTTTAATTTTCGCTCAATTTCCGACGTTTTCCAATTATTACATATAGCCGAGGCATTAAAAATGTTCTTATACAATTGTGATTTATCAATATTCGTTTTGTAATCCCAAAGTTAAGTGCCGCACGACAATTTCTTAATGAGAGCGTTGTAAGGCTTTACTATGATGATTGAAAACTTAATAAAAATGAGTCATCCCGTGAAAGTCCCGAAGTATGATACCATTTTACGTGAAATATATCGTATATTTTCAATACTACATTTTTATGGTAAACGTCACCTAGTAGCTATTAACATGGAACTTGCAGTAAATTCTACCGATTACTAAGATTACTACAATTTTCACTAATTGCGACATTAGGTACTTTGGAATAATGATGCAACGAATTATATGCATTGTTCAGAGTAAATATGGGTATTTTATTATTATTTTCATTTACCTGGATGTAACAGAGACAAATATTGAGATTAACTCCTAAAATTAAAATCATATGTATATTCTTCACCTTCTCCAAAATTGAAAAGCTAACGTTTTAAAATCTCTATAAATCGTAGGTGTTATTAATTGTACTTCCAAAGTCAAATTAAAATACTTCCAAAGTACTTCCAATCAATTGCAGGCGTAAATCGCTGTATGATACTGATGATACAAAATAGTTTTGGTTATAATATCAGTGGTTACATGTCAAATCAACACAAAACAAACTCAGCATACAAAAATAAAAAGTTTGCAAACTCTACATTTTCAATCTCAACATTTTCGAACGGAACATTTGACTAAAGCAACAAATAATATAAATAATATAATAAATAAAATTGTGAAACATTACATTACAACAAGAATAAATATAAATTACGCAATTTAACACATACCACTCAATAGGATATCATCTAACCTAACCTAACCTAACCTAAATACTAATTTAATGGAATATTTCCCTGGACAAGGGCACAATATTCATGAAATTCTTTAATACAAATTGTTATCATTCATTTGTATTTTTAATCATTATTAGCGCAGATTTAAGATTTAATTTATATTACGATTAATGCTATTCAACTTGATTTTCAAAATACAATATAGTTCAATAAACTAAAAGTAATGTTGAATTTCTTAAATATTGAAATTGCAAATGTTCAGTTTGTCGAATGTTGAGTTTGCAAATGTCGAGTTTGAATGTTGAAGTTGCACAAGTCAACATTTGACAATGTGGATTACATCTGTTACCAATATTAGGGTATAATATATTATTCGAATGTGGTTATATCAGATTAGATTAGGTTATGATATGCTAGTTAAGAAGGCGTAACTTATTGAACCATACCATTTTTTCCAATAATATTTTGGCGTCATGTTTTTAAAATTAACATCCAGACTTTTATTTTAAAGAAATATGGAAATCTACGATAAACTAAGTCGAATATTCAATGCATGCTATTCCCAAGCGCCTTTGGAACATTTAAGTCGCTCGTCATAACTATCTGTTTCATATTATGCAAAGGTACATCGAATATTTATCAACTCAAGGTATTTTGAATTTAGGTATGTTAAGGAAGTTGTGCAAAAGTGGAAAAATGCCCAAATTTGGTGGGAGCTGACGGGTTAAATTTTAGTTTGATTTTAACTAGTTAATTAAAAATAAACTCATTTTCATACATTTATATCCATAATTTCTAATTTATGTAGTTCATAAATTATTTGGTAAAATATCCAATATCGCAGCTATCGAGCGGATCTAAGCCACCATTAAACTGGATTTTGACAGCAATTTTAACACAGTTTTACCGCAAATTCAATAGGCTGGAACTTTTAAATAATGGAACACTTAGGCTAGCATGTAACGGTGTGTTTTGCTATAAGGCACTATGATTAGAGGTGGCGGTATTTTAGAAGAATATAAAGAAAAATAAGGGATAGAGAAGGAATCTTTCAATTTTGTTGATATTTATTGTGCTTGTTTACTTGCCTGTATGACACTGTATAATTATGAACGCGGTTAATCATTATCAGTTAGTTTGTGTCACGAAGAAGATCACTAAAGATCAGTGGCAGTTCCGGTTTTGCACGTGGCGGTATGGGTGAGTGAGTAGTATCCTTTATTTTATTATATGTACAGTACAACCTCTCTTGTTCGACATGATCGGTGCCATACGCACTCTCTCTGACCTCGCTAGTTTGACATTTTTTAACCACGCCCACTATGACGTCACGCAATGGTGATTGGCTCATTTGTTTTTACGACAGCTAACCTTCTAACCTTCTGTTTTCCTAGCATTAATTTCCAGCCTCCTTGTCATACATATAGAAGTCAAGTAGACGACTAAAACTTAACAACAACAAATGCGGAGGTTATGTCGTTCGATTTGACGGGTGAGGTGCAATCGTCCGAGTTCGGCATGGGAGCGTTCGTGTTCGTCGGTAATGTAATGGACGGGGCGGAAGAGGGAAGAAGTCTCCGCCTACTGTCGAACTAGGGAGGTTGTCGAACAAGCGAAGTGTCGGACAAGAGAGGTTGTACTGTATTTACGATTAGTTATTTCGTGTCTTGGGTAGGGTCTATTCACATAACCCAACTAGCGAGTCCGTGAGCAGACCTCGGACGAAACACCCATCCATGTTTCATAAAAATTTATAGAAACTTAATTATGCATGCAATAAAATTGTTTGTGCTCCGTCAACCATCTAATATGAATTGTAACAAGCATAAAATCATAAATTACACGCTTTACTTGAAAAAGTACCATTTTTATTTAGCTCGGTTGAAGCATATATTGAAAGCGAAATTGTTATTATAACTCATTTAGTACCAACTTCTCAGTGAGAAATGATCCTTGTTGCAAAGTTGTGATTCATCGAGTCATACGGTGAATTAATTGAAATAACTTCTGCCTATTTAAAGGGTTTACTGCAATGCAGTTGAGAACCTACTAAAATGTACAGAGTAGTTAGAAAGTAATCAAATTTAGTACAAATTATTTTCGGTGCATATCTACTTTGATTTGGATGGGCAAAACTCGATTACGTTCACTGCAGAAATTCCCCTCCACAGTCACCGTAAAAAATGTTCATTTCCCTTAGGGAAATTAGCGTTATTTGTCCGCCTAAAAGTGCAGTTCATTGAGATTCTATTTGATGTAATTAAATGCACCGCTATTACCAGTCTCAAACTGGAGTCACAAACTGCAGGTACGCTCGAAGGTACCTATACTTCTTAAGACTTTAGATAATGAATCTCGGAGAGCGGGGAATTTCAAGCAGGGACTGCGGAAGTTTTCGGAGACTTCTCGAAGCCTTTAATGTAAACGCTGTTCTATGAGACGTCTGTGCAAACACCGAGATAACGGCCGGGGTTCCTAAATCCGTTCCGTGACTCCCTGCGCTACGGTGTTGCACAAACATAGAACGATTCGATATAGGATACCGGCATCTGCGTTTTCATTATCACGATAATGCTATCTACGTGCGGTGGCGGTGGGGGTCGTATGTCCCCCATGTTCCGTCCGGTAATCGCCCCATTGTTCGTGGGCTGCGTCGCGGGAGCCCGTTGACCGCCTTTGGGGCTTCGCGATACGAGCCGCAGGCCAGGCTACTCGTAAGGTACCTTTGTATATTCATCCCTGTGTTATATGCCTGACACGCGAGTGGCCCCCCTGTGGAGCTTAAGGGAATTACCACCAAGATGCAACGAAGCCACAATCCTTCTGCGGTTACAAAAACGAATATTTTATGGGGTTCCGAGACTGCGTAACTGCATGTCTCTTACCTTTACGATTTCAGGTAATTAATGTTACTGCGATTTACAACAGTATTTTAAAGACGAGTAGTAACTCAAAATATATAAATATACATAGTACACTTTGGAGTTTTAATAGAATAATTGAAAACATCAATTCTGGATGAATTAACGAAGATCATCAGGATCGATATTGTACATATGAAGGAACTATTCATACAAATCGTTATCTAGGTAATAAAGAGAACATATTCTTCTTTAAATTCATATGCGAAATCTGTTTTCATATTTTAGTGATCAAAATATCCCATTTTCACACTAAAAGGTCAAATATAATATAAAGGTCAAAAATACCGATCCACAACTACATTGTGATGATCATACTCCAGTAATAAATTTCACGCTGACGAATATTGATAATATCGTTATTTAGATATCATTGACACCTGAAATGATAGTGGTGTGACTAGAACGCTGCCTTAATATTGACCAATTGCTTATTGTATTTCGCGACATTTTTTATGAGATCGGTACGAATTTTGCAAAAAATTTTGGATGTTAGAAAATAGAAAAGGAATGTCGTTTTCGATTTCACCTCATATTCATCCTTCTTATTTGTGCTGAGTACGTCACAAAATGAATAAATGTAAATATGTGGATCGTTCTTCAGATAATACTGATGATAACACTGGGTAACAAAGAAAGTCGATTCGTGTTTTATCTTAAAATTCTTATGTTTGTAGAATCTTTAGGTCTCAGTTAACAAATAAAGAGGTTACAAATCTTTTTTCATTTGGTAAGTTCCATGCAAATCGAGATAAAAGTGCGCAAAAATTGATTTTTTAGAATTTTTTGAATCCTTTTGTGTAAAAAATGCAACGTGATACAAATTTCTAGTAGGGCTAATATGAAACCTTCAAACATGAACTTTTCGACGAAAAATTAAAAAATTACTATAAATAATGGAGGAACTATAATCGTCGTTTTTGTAAATTTTACTAACTAGGCGTTATAATTGTATCTGTAGCAAATTTCAGAGGCATTTTATTTTGTATTTTATATAAATGTTTCTCAAATACTATAGCTTTAATGTAATAATACGATTGATGTTAATAAAACTATATCCTTCTTAATTTTTACCTGTATCGAAAAATAAATTTTAGATTTGTAATCGGAGACTTCGAAATCCCTTGGGTAACAAAATCATAAAGAAATTCGGGTAAATTACAAATATTTCGGTTGGCAAATTGGATCTGTTATTTTAAATTTTTAATAGTGATTAGCAACCTCAGAAATATCGGAGTACCAAGTTTCAAGCGAGTTCACGTAATATTCTTAATTTAGTCCGCCATATTGTATCCGCCATTTTGAATTTCATAAGTCTAACTTTCCATTCGTCATCAGCAACTACAAAAATCAAAATGGGACCAGTTAAACAAAATCTGACCATACGTTTTTGTCACCACACCTTTTTTTTTTTGAGGTACTTCATAAATTAAGTTCCCCCACTATTAATAGTGATTTTTCAAGTTTACGTTTAAAAGTTCACGTTTTAAGCTTTCATTTAAGCCCTAATAGAAATTTGTATCACGTCGCATTTTTTACTCATAGGGATTAAAAAAATGCTAAAAAAGCAATTTTTGCGCACTTTTATCCCGATTTGCATTGAACTGATCGAATGAAAAAAGGGTTGTAACCTCTTTTTTTGTTCACTGAGACCTAAAAATTCAATACACATAAGAATTTTAAGATAAAGAAGAATCGACTTTTGTTTTGTTACCCAGTGTAATTCTTTGAGAAATGGATTTAAATATTGGAGAATAAATTGCGATGTAGAAAACCTAAAGACAATCGATGTAGTACGCTGTCATGACAGATAACCTAAAATAATATATAATACGTAGATCAATGAATGGAATATGCTGATTTCTGTGTCCAACTAGTTATTCAGCGTAGAAAATAAAGGTCCAACATGTTTCTGCCGTTTTCAGTGCAATTATATATGTTATACCCACTTTAGATCAATTAATTGTGATCTTTATGCAACCAAAATTCACTATATTGTTTTCTTTATAATAAGTCATTGATTGGCTCAATCGATAACATTAACAACATCAATATATAAATCGACTTTTTATTAGATAAACTTCTTAAAGTTATGAGGCTCTAACCTTTACGAGACATCACGCAGGCGAGAACGCAAATTTCGTAAAAAATATAAAAGGGAATTTAGGCATGCTTTTAGAAATCGTTCACAAGATTGTTAACGAGACTATTCACGAGACTGATCACGAAATCGATTCCAAGACCATTCACGACGCCGTTCATCAGATGGTTCGTCTTAGAAATCATCTGATATGTCTTTTGGAGATTATTGTTTTGAGTAAACAGGAGTTCCCTCCAAAAGAGAGGCATATAGGGCATGTGTAAATCACCATGATAGTTAGGAATTTTAGTAGCCATCATTCATTGCTGAAAAGAAATGCCGATGACGGAACTGATACTAATGAAATCTCCAATGATAAAGTTAACGTTTGCTACGAAGAATGCTGCGTTTTAAATGTTCTATGAAGAACAGTATGTTTGAACAATTTTGGATGAAGAACTCTATGATTCTGTTTCTTTGTGAAAGAGTGGCATGTTAAAAAATTCAAAATTGAAAATTCATGAATCATTACTCTATTACGTCCACACGGAGTTAACGAATTGATCAGGGTTATCTATTAATTATGTTATTATGTAAACTGATTTAAGTTCTGCACATTTATTGACGAAAGTCGGGTCGGTTTTGTTTTTATTTCAAGATATTAATATCCGGCTATTGACATTCTCACAATAATAAGCAGTGTATTGCTCTCTTTACATGCAGGAATTTAAGAGGACAAACTAATGAAACGTAGCATTCTTTGACTGACAATTTAAAACGTAGCGTTTTTTGTCGAACAAATGTGAAATGTAGCGCTCTTCGTCGCAAAAAAAACGTCGCGTTCTTCATAGATCATTTGAAACGTAGCATTCTTCGTAAGAGCATCTAAGTATAGAAAGTTATTTTGAAAATGTTTGGTTAACCCCTTTCAGTCAACCTGGTTTTTCTCCCACTACCAACAGTTATTTAGCTTGCCAATTACAGAAGAGAAAAAACAGAGCTTGCAAATTAACCAGCAATAGAAAATTATGTATTGATGTATCCATCCATTTTGAGGTTAATGTATATCATTGTATTCAAATATTTTAAAATAGGATCCCAATATAAATCTGAAAAACAACAAAAGATTTTAGCTGCGTTACCGAGAGTTGGAAAATCGATTCAGTTAATACTACCATAAGATATTCTTGAAACGAAAGAACATTTTGAATGCTTGAATGGTGCATTCAAGTTTACTGACAGATTTGTAGCATGACGACTCCGAAATTCGATAATTCGATTTTAATGAATACTAAAGCTTCTTTTAGAAACACTTTAAAATAGAAAGCTTACGACGATTTCATACAGGTGTATCGAAAAAATTAAATGCTGCTCTAGCCATGCAGCAATCTTCAAAGGAATTGAAACAACCGAAAAAACATACCATTCAAAGAAACAAGCTTCACAAAACTTCAGTTAGTGCTTATTTATTTGCAAAATATGTGAAATAATACCATGTGAAAAATATCACTGGTCTATATCCGACACTCAAGTGGTAATCCGAAACCGACTCCTTTTTTGGCAGAGAAGTTGTATTTTAAGGGATACAGTGTTATTAATAATATAATATACGTCAACGGGTGTATGAAAAATGCATTTCAGGACTACAAATTAGGGCACAAATATATTCCATGCTTTGTAGGTAGGTGCCTTGTAGGCACTGAAATTCATGTGTTAAACTTCATTTTACATCCTTAATAAAAAATAGATCTTGTTCTGTCAATGAAGAAACCCATTAAGTAATTCGGATTCTTTGGGTAGAATAATTTTGCATCAGAATAATTAAAAAATTTTATACCGTATTCTTTTCAAGGATATGCAAGTTATTAAAATCGTGTACACTTAGAGAAGAAAATAGTAAATCCTATTAAAAAATTACTACCTACTTTAGAAAAATGATGATATAACTATTGCCCGTAATCAAATGCATTATCCCCTGCTACAAGATGTTATACTCACAGATATGCAGTTAAATTGTTATTCAAAAGTCAGTTCTACTATTTGCGTAGTAATACATTAATATTTTATTTAATATCTTTTATTAATTCATAAATTAACAACGTGTATAGCTCGATTATAACTGACTTAGAGTTACATGGGATACATAAACTATCATTTTCATTATCTCGTAGTACATCTTACTAACTAAATCTTAAACCAGATTACTTGATTATTGACTAGTAGTGTATTGCAAATAAGACTCTATTTTTCTCTCTGTGTATGCACAAACTCTTTCTGCGGCGATTTAACTTCGAAAAAACCGATTAGCATTTAGGAAATTATTTCTCTTTTATTTTATTTATAATCGTTTAGTTTAAGGTAAGGTATAATTCTTTCCATTTTTATTTAGGTAAGAAAATACAAATATTAATATTTAAGATTATTTATCATGGTTTAAAAACACAATAGTTTTATATTGCAATATATTTTGACAAACCTTGCTCCGTTCTAATGTACGTGGTACTAAAATACCATCTTGATGCAATTGCATCTTGCATATTTCACCTATCTTTGCTTGCAGACCACGACGGCTAAAGGCCTGTATATTTTCATTGTTTTCCTTCTTAATAATTATTCAGCTGTCTGTTAAAATTTCATCATTCTCATGAATATCTTTCTGCTTTTCTGCTTGTTACATTTAGTGCAGTTTATTTTCTATCATTCATTGTGATTTATTAGTGTTTATAATTTGGAAATTTTGCAAGTAAGTATCCACTTTTGATAATTACGGTATTTTTGTGAAATTGAATACTTTTATGATTAGTTTATTCATTCGATTTAATTCATATAAAAGATATAATATGATATACGTATGCAGTATTTGATATACAGGGTGACCATTGAGTCGCGGACCGGGCTAATAACGTGAACAATCAATTTTTTTTTTGAAAAACGCCGAAACACGTTTAACGATTTTCTAAACATCTTTTTTTTGGGGGGGGGGGTGCGACTCCCCACCTATAAGCGTGCGTGGGGCACGAGGGGGAGGGGGGTCGAAGATCTTAAATGGCAATATAGGTCGAGTGGGGGCTCATTTGAAAGGTCTTTTCGAGACGAATTCAAGGCACTACGCATAGATGGCGTTTAAAAAAAAAGAAACTTTTCTCCAAGTTATTAGCCCAGTCCGCTACTTAATGGGCACCCTTTATTTATAAATATGTCTACACAGCAAATTCTTTTTGGTTGAAAATTATCTCATGATAGTAAATCTCAACGTAAATGGGTGTGAATTAAGCATTGCTTTTAAGCTTTTTAAAATTGCGTTCATATTAAAGTGAAATTTACTAAAGCTGCGGTAACAGTTGGGTATTAAACTTTCATAGTTGTATGTATCTGATCATATTTCAAATTCATAAATATAATAGGTATTATATACTGCTGCAGACAATACATAGTGCATAAAAAAATATATATGTAGCACATCATTATATACAACAACATGAATTAAACTCCTGAAAACTGCCATTCTATTAAAAACTCATCTATGACCTTCTTTAGAGGATGAAAAATTAAGTTGTCTACTTATGAAAAAATCTTTGGATTGGTGAGGTAGCTGGGAACCATCGCTTTTTTAAGGCAAGAGGTTTGTTTCTCTGTTAAAAATTAAATTTAGATAAAGTTGAACTTGGCATAAATTTCTCTTTAAGAATTCTATAGTATATTACACATGTACAATTCTGTAAGCTTATATATTATACTGCAGTATTTACGAAATTGTATGATTCAAAATTTAATGAAATTGTTCCATTTATAATTATTCTTCGATAGCAATATTTGATGAACTGTTGTGGTATCTCAATGCTACTAGTTCACAAATTGTATAATTATTTATCGTTTTTATGAAAATCAAATTAGTTAAATCAAGTGTTTACCATTCAACAATGAGATTGACGCATAACAGCAAATATTGATATTCTATCATTTTTACATTGTCCTCAGAGAACACAAAAACAAAAAGACCTAATTGTTAATATTTATATTGTAACGATTATTAATTTCACAATTCTGTTTTGAAAAATATTAACAATTAAATTTAAAAAAATTGTTTCAATTGTTTTATACACATACAATTGATTGGCATTGTATTTTATTTTTTATTGATTGAAATACGAGATCATCCTGAGTTTCTATATTATAGCTTTTTACAAATTTTGATACATAATAGTGGTTTGATTTCTTTGTTATTGATACCACGATAAGCTAACATAAAATTAACGAGTAAATATGTCTATAACGTCCATTTTGTATGTAAATATTACGGGGAATGGATAAACATTTTATGGTATTGAAATGATTACTTACAAACAAGGCTTTTATTTACTTTCTCTTGATAATAATTTCACCCTTTTACAACATCCCGCAAAAAAATGATATATGTTAATTTTCATAAAACCGAATTGCGGGTCAATTCATTCTGTTGATATAATAAATATTGCACTAATTTAACTTTCAATTTAATAAATTATTATGTTATGTCATATTGAATGTAATGGTATGCAATACTGGGTGCTGTAACTTATCCAAGCGTTTCCGATAATGCTCGAGGGAAGCAATTTTAATACTATACATGTTATTAATTTTTGCGTGAATCGTGAATTAATTTTTTAAAAAATAACATGTAATCATCTCATGCCATTTGATGCTTTTCTATTTTCCCATATATTCGTTGTAACTTGAAAGACTATAGAGCCACCCAAATGCTATCTGTTTTATCGGTCGAGAAAATGATATAATGCATTTTTTATCACCCATGGATAAAATATTAAATAGTATTTTAACCCTGCGTGTCCCGTTTTACAAATTGTATTAGAATTTTGAAATGCAAAATGGCGGATCAACATTTTTAAATCTACATCCAATTAGACAAAACTCTGTATTTGGGGGGTTTCGAAGCCGAAATTAAATGGGTAATACACTTGAGACAATTAACAAAATATGTTTTTTGACCCTTGAGCCGTAAAACTTGATTTTTCGACCTAGGGTGAAACATTTGGCCGCGAATTATCGAGTCCTACTACAAGCGGATCAAAATAGTATTTTTCGCTACAAGGCCGTAAAATCTGATTTTACGGCTATAGTACCGAAAAATACATTATTGGTCACGGGCGAAAATATTGACTTCCGACGAGTGTGATTGTTACCCTCATTTCGCTCGCGCGACAAACTTCACAATCGTCGAAGATGGATAATTGCGCTCATGACACATAATATACTATTATTACAATTTGCGATCATTATCGTATTAGAAATATGAATTAAAAAACTCGAAATTTTAGTGATATAATTGGTAATAATGGAGAATAAATTGTCTTTTATGGACATTTTTTTGTTCTATGTATGACACTTGTTTACAATTCACTCCTTACTTAAAAACCATACTAGAATACCTGAAGAATTTTATCCTCTCCGACGAATATTAATTTATAAGAAACAATTTGAAACTGCCGAATAAGATCATAAATATCTGGATTAAATATGTACTGGAGGTATTTGGTGAAAATTTCAAAGACAATTGAGAGACCTACTCAACAGTCTAGTTGTTTTCAAATTCAATTTTCCACCCATTTAAGGCAGTTCTATGATGACTGTGAAATTTACGACTAATGTAGGGGCAGGAAATTCACGTTTTATGACCAGCTTAGATGAACTTCTATACAACTTTTTAGAATTGCAATTATGATATATTTTTTGTCTAGCGTTGTTAATATTGTAATGGTATGTGGTTCCTAGTCGAAATATTCTCCGAATATCGAAACTATAGACAATATTGGTTATATCATCATAAATCTTTCCATTGTGCTTTGAATCTTCTTTTAAGAGCATCAACTAGCCAGTTTGGTTGAATTATTTATTATCATGATTGTTTGTTCAAAATCAGCAGTCATAATTGTGAGATAGGTTAGCAAAAAATTGCACGTTTTTCAGTCTATTATTTAAATAATACCAAATTTATTTATCTGGGACTGCAAACGATTAAATACGGTAGTTATTAAATTTATTAATGTATGTACATCTTTATGATAAATAAATGTTACTGAATTCAAAGAAATTGATCGATGACCGAAGGGAAGTTTAATGATCATTTATGGAAATGAACGGTTATGACATCGATTTTTTTTCACGTTAAGCTATTCTACAATTGATAATAGCAAGTACTCAATATATATGTTATTTGGTGTAAATATATTAATTCATGCGATAATAATACACAGATTATATCAAACTTTTTTCATATTTAGTGGTTGACATCAACAACCCAATAATTTAAATTAGCTTCTTAATGTTATTTTAATGTAGTAAAAGAACCGTAACACCAAGTATCTGAATTTTGACAAATATATTAATTCATGTTCAAAATCAATATATTTTAACTTTGCCCCAACTCTTGAAATAAACTACTTTTCGCGAGAAATGAAATATACGAGTTTTCGCAAGAGTCTTCGTAAGGGGCGTCGCCTTAATATGTTATCTGTATGTAATCATCTCTCATAGTGGTCATTGATTGCAAATACATCTAGAACCCGAGAGGAACAGTGAAACGAAAGGCGTGGTCCACCATCGTATTTCACCTATTTCGGATAGAAATGTGATTCTTTATTTACACAGTGTATGTTGGGTCCTATTTCTTTATTTTTCATCGAAATTATTTATAATTACAGTTTAATATATTATAAGTTATCGACTCTCAAATTTGTTATTTGAACAACATTATACATTTTTTGTTAAAAAAGGGTAAAATAAATTTATAAAATCATGCAGAATATCTAATAATAAGTATTTCTATATCATCTAACTTCATTTAAATTCCATAGTGTATATATCAATAACATATATACATGAACTTTATACTTTCTTACTAATTATATTTAGATGAACCAATCATTTAAAATTTAGTAAAATGAGGCACCGAATCGAACAATCGGACTTGCAGGATTGTAATTGGCCTCTGGATTTATTTGGCTGTAACTCTGCCATTTCTCAAAATTTGAACTGAAAATTGAACCAGATACTTCTCATAGTCATTCTGAGGATAATAAGACAAACGAGAAAATATTTTAAAAATATATAACATTACTTTTTGCTTCCGGTAAATAGTCGGTTATAAATGGGTATCTTCAATTGCTATTGCAGCAATAATTTCATTACTAATGCCTACCTTAGACAATGGTTTCTTATATTTTCAGTGTGGCAGATGACGAATCTCGCAGAACATCGGTAATATTCTTTAACCAACAACCGCCAGATTTGTATCTTTTAAACAGAAATCAGCAACATCAGCAGTGACATGAAATACACTTATTTCGAATGAAAAATATTAATTGCCGAATATTTTATAGTCATTCTGAAGATTGAAATTTTATAAAATACACTGAAGAAATATTGCGTAATTTAAAAAATTACATCAATATTATCAAAAATTTGTATTCATTAAATTTCATTACTATTAATTAAATTGAACGAAAATTTGAGTTAATTCCTAGCCCCGTTTTGAATTTTGCCAATTTGATTTTGCCGATCTATGTGGCGTTATTTAGAACGAAAAAATTAAAAAAAAAACAAGTGAAAAATGGGTGTTTTTTGTACCATATTATCAAAACTTTGAATTTGAAATTTGAACTACTCCTACAATTTTTAATATTTCACAACCAATTTTTTTTACGAGCTCTGAGGGTGATTATCTACAATTTCTCGTATGGATTTTAAAAAATTTAAATTTTTTCAATAATTAGAATTTTCAAAATAGCCAAAATACTTGTTTTTTCAATTTGACAATGAATCATAAATTCAGATGATAAATTATGCAAAGTGAACTTCGATGAACGGAAATTTCGATAGTGCCTCCCCTTAAGGCTGTTAATGTTAGGCTGGTGGTGACATTTGGTAAAAAATTCGCTCAACAAAAAAAAATTACATGAAAGTTTGCTATTTTAACGTTTAAATTTGGAGCTAATTTAGACTAAATTTAAATTAGAATTGAATTTTTCAATTGACGTAATCAGGGTTTGGATCGGTTTAAGGTGAAAATGGATCAGGTGGAAGATAATTATTTGATGGAATTGGCTCCGAAAAGTATCACATTTTGATCCAGTTTAAGTAGAATCATCCCTAATTACCTTATTTTTCTATCAACAAGCAGTTTTTGAGTGGACAGTAATTAAATTCAATCTTACGTTACTCAAAATGTGATTCAATTCAAATTCACTCGATGTCGCTAAGAATGTGGGCTGGAAAATCCTGATCTAATTAGATCAGGATGCTAGCAGCATTTTCCCATCATGTCCTATAGTTATATTTTCCTATTCTATCATTTGTATTTTTCTGTCTGTGCCCGTGAATTTAGATGATTAAAAATTTAAAGTGAATACTATTCCGAGTAGAAATTTTGATATGTTACAATCAGATCCTGTTTAGGCTGCCTGAATATATTTCAGGCCCTTATCAGGCTATACTATCAGCCTGATCAAGAACGTAACGACTTTATTGGTCCGGACCGGATCAGACATCCTGATATCCGGCTCTGATCATGGCTCATAAGGGCTATATTTGCATTTTTCAACGCTTGCAAATAAATAAGAAAAAATCTTAACCCCGTGCGGGAATCGAACCCGGGTCTCTCGCTCACTACGCTAGCATCTTAACCATTACGCTACGCTCGCAATTGCATTATTCTGCAACAATAGGTTTCTTCTATTATACCATTGAGGCCCATGCCTAGCAAAAACTCTGTTTTTTGTTTATAAAAAATAATAGTTTACAACATTTTGTGATAAAACAATTTCGAAAAAAGTGGTTTTATACGAAATCTGAACACTTCAATCCAATTTAATCAGGAAAAATTAGACCAAAATATGTAAAATGTGTTGTTAATAGTCATACATTTTTTTTCATTCATATTAAAGACAATTATCATTCAATTTTAAGACACACTTTATCAGGCACACCTGATTGCAGTCTGGTCAAGGCCTGATCCGGAAATGGCTAGGCACACTCTCAGGCGCGCCTGAGTACTGCCGGTTTAATGACTGATCCGGGAGTGATAAGGAATTCCGTATTAGGCGTGCCTGATTGCCGCCTGAACAGGATGGTATAAGCTGTTCTTTATACTTAGAATTCTTTTCATCTAATTCAGTGAATATGCCAGACGGTTATACAAAATCGTTTTAGTTTTATAATAATTCTAAATCATTTTTTGCATTTTCTCTTGGGATGTAAATTATTTTTCTTAAATTGTGCAATCATTTACCGTGTTTTTCATTATTTTTCGGGTTAATCTATTACCGAATTTGGACATTTTTGAACGAATTTCAGGTAAACTTACGGGTGGGCGACGCCATGTAGCTGATGTTTCAATTTACATTTCCATTGCCCAAATAGAAATATGAACTTCTCATTCATATGAAAGTATCGAATTTCCATCACTTTAATAATTTCTTAAGTTCACCTATATTTTTGAATATATTGCAATTATGCAAATAATTCGTTTGTTGACAAACTCACGTACTATTTTATTGTTTATTACACCCAACGTTATACCGGTATGTGCCTCATAGCAGAACCGAAGTCCATATGTTTTCGCCGATACGATTACGAAGTCATGATCGCGTATTACACCCAGTCGTATTTTCGAGACGACCTATTCCGTATTGCACCGATAGTGCGACACTACGTCTCTGTTCCGCTTGTATTTCATCCAGACCAGGATACTTACGAACGCACGTACACACGCGTATTGTACGCCAGGGACGCCAGAAGCGCTTCGTTCGCGCTGGCTGCTTCGGAATTTGATGACCGGAAGGATGGGTTGTTTCAAAAACTGTCGGCTCGTGCCTTTCTTCCCCGACGAATCGAGAACCTGGGACGCCATGAAATATGCTGTCCGACACGTCTTGGCAATTTTTGTATTCCCACACCCCACACTCTCGTTTTCCCTCGGTGCGGGCTGGTCGCAATCTTCCAGGTAATAGCCGTATGTACTGTATATATTGTGCAATACGTAGCAGGGTATATCTATACGTACTGGATGAGAGTAGGTTCAGGTCGTTTTCAGTTAGAGAATCTTCATGTCTCGTTGCTAGTATATTTTCTGTGGAACCATTCGTGAATAAAACTCAGAAACATTGGTATTACCCAGTAGTTATAGCTACGTTTAATATGGCCATAATTTCTTAGATTAGGTAGCTAAATATCATCGCATGTGTATTTGTACATGTTTCGTGTTCATGTTTCAAATGTGATAGAGTTATCCTTCACGGAAAAATCCATATTTGGCTGTTACTACTTGAGTCCAAATATATGGACCTCTTGTACGTACCGTTACTACTTAATCCATAACGCTCCTGTGTTATTTTGACCCCTCGAAATTTTAATGATTGAAATTGTTTATATTTTTTTTTCTTGCTCGATATTGAGGTCAAATTCATGTCAGATTCTTATAAAAAAAAATCGAAAAATAGCTGAAAAAAAACTTGTTCTGCAACCATAAGTTATTTTCAAAGGCTTATGACTGATTGTTCAAAATATTGAGGAAATCGTACAAAAAAATCCCCATGAAAAAATATTGAAAATTGTAAGAGGAGATTGATTTTTAAGGTAAAAATTAAGAAATTTCTATCTACTGAAGCCCTAAATGAATAGAAAAATATTCGGTTTGTATATAGAAATGCAATTATTTAAAAAATCATCAACATTCATGACCATACTGTACAAAGTTTTTTCAAAAAAATTCCCAGAATGGTAAGGTAGCCAATAACCGTAAATTTGTAATGTGAAATAGGGTATTTTACTTATTATTCTTCTTCGGATATATTTGTAAATTATCAATCAAAATTCCACAATGTTCGCAAAAATGTCAATTATCTCATTTATGTGGGAATTTTTCGGAAAATATATTTTTTCAGCCATTACTTTGCGTATTTAACGTTTACTTCCGATGCGACAAAAATTATGAACAGAATCAAAAGTATTTGATTTGACCATGTTGGACTCGATTATTCGAATGGCGTTGAGCAAATATAAGAGTAATAGATAGTAGTATTAAGTAGATAGCCAGTTTTTATACGATTGAACGTCTACTTATTTTTTATCGTTTCCATAACATAAATGTCAATCTATGAATTTTATAAAAACGCGATGAGCTTCTCGTAATTTTTGGAAGAAAACAACTACTGATTATTCATGAAAAATGATTAGCTAATCACTTCTTAGTTCAAGCGTGCCAACCGTGTCAGAAGTCGAGCAAAGTCGTAAGAAGTTCTGCGAAATTTCCCTCCTACTCACAGCCTTTAAAGTCTTTTGAAGTCTTTGAATCTTTTGAAATCCCTCGGGTTTGAATCATCTCATTAGGCCTCGAGATCAACACCGCGAAGAAAAAGTTTCAGAAATGTTGCCGCTAAAGATGAAACAAGAGTTCCCCCTGCTTATTCACAGAACTCGACGCTCATAACTACTTTGTGGCAACGTAAATACCTTTTTTGAGCAAAATTTAAGTGTTTCCTACCTTTTCATAAAGAAAGGTTACATATATCCTCTCAAGATTATTTGACGAATTCATTCCATCAATTATTTCGATCATTTGAGCGCGAATAATAGTTGTAAGTGTTTTTAGTACATTACAAGGATCAATCTAAAATAACTGTCATTTTGAATGAGGCACATTCATCAAACATTTAACACCAATCTGTCTAAGGCTTAAAATAAAAATGCAAAATGCTTTCCTGGTAGAAATCATAAGCATTTAGGCTAAACAGTAATTAATTATTAGATAAATATGTTAGCTTAAAAATGTATAGAAGAAAAATGTACCTACAAAAAATTCATAAATATTGTATTACACAAAATTGTCTAATAAATGTGCTGAAAGCACGCCAATTGTCTATTCCTTGAATATAACAAGAATATTGTACAATAATTATTTAATAATTGCTTTAATTTCTATCGGGATTGAGTAGTTGAAATTACCTACTGCATGAGATATATATTTCTTATAGTTTCAGAGCAATTTGAAGGTTTAAAAAATATGTTCATTCAAGGAAAAATTCGGAATGAATTGATGCTCTTTGTTCACTTTCATTTATGTCCTCTTCATGTTTAGTAAATAAATGAAAATATTATAAGTAAAAAGTCTATATTAGCGAATACGAATACATTTGTAATCAACGCTGCTGAATTACATAGGATTTAATAAAAGTAAATAATTTAAAATATGTTAACGACGCATAAATTTTACCGGTTGCAATTTCAAATTCTCCAATTATCAGTTATTCATGTTGACGTAACCATATTTAGAGCTGAGAGGATGATTATTTTTCTTAATTTTATCTTTACAATCTTAGGTAGCAAATTGAATTTTTCATTTCTTTGAATATAGTACAAAAATGATTACCTCATCTTCTTTTCTAAACTAGATGCTTAAAAGATTCCTAGGGAATATATTGACAATTTTTTAATTACATCAATATATGTTGAAATTTAAATTTATATTTCTCCAATGAAAATCAGTTAAAAATATTATAAGCTTTCTTAACATATTTAAGAGTATTTAGTCAAGTGTATTTCATATTACATTGACAGTATGTTTTATGCACAATATTAAATAAATATGATAATTTTGTTATAATTAGTATATACAGTTTCACTTTTCATATTTTTTACAAATACTTTACTATTAGGAAAGACTGACGTATCGATACACCCCAGTTTAATAAACAATTAAATCCGAATTTAAATTGCAGTGTATTTTTGAACGTATATTTGACCATCATCAAAAGTATTGATAAAAACGAGGTCAAATCTTGTAATTACATAGGCAAATTATATAATTGAAAAGTCAATATTCTACAGTCTATTATTGAACAATTTTTGAAATTGATTGTTATTGGTTAATTGGTTATTGACTAAAATAAATGTAACCTCTGAAAACTAATTAAAATGTTGTATTAATTTTTAAATTGATATTGTTTTGTAAGTTTTTCTATAAAGTACATAACATTTTACGTAAACTACAATAAATTAATAGTAAATAAAAGATATATTATTACTGTCACCTAGTTTTGGTAAATATCAGTCTTCCTATATCGGCATATTTTGTAAATGTTTTCTAATAAAATCGTTATTCTGTGTTCGAAGAAGTAGTAGACGACGTGAAATGCAAATGTTTGTATGATTAATAGCTCAATTATAAAAGAAAAGACATTAAACATGAATATGTGCTGGAAACACATTTCAATTCCGGCATTAAAGGACTTTCAAGGTGGTTAGACCCCAACCATGTAAGTCAAAGACATAGTGAACTTTTGCATGCTCAAATTGCTTTCATATATCGTGAAGTAAAAAAACAACAGTAAATAGATAAACAATATGAAGTACTTAATGCATCAAATAAGTTACGGATATACTTATTGTTAAAAAAAATCGACCAGAAGAATTACGTAAGACATGTGGCAACGTTACATTCCGCCCCGTATATATGTTCGAATATACGTGACACGTGACCACGATTCTCAAAATCAATTATTATAAAAAGTATTATTCAGAAAGGAAAAGTGCAAAGAGGCTCTTAAAAAAATTCAACATGATCGAAATAACCTCACTTTTCTCAAAGAACCAGGGATATCAAATCCATACAAAGGTAATCGAATGCGACGTTGCCAGCATTTTTGTAGATCGTATCACTCCTCCCTGACTTTGTGAAATTTCTCAGTTTACTGATTTTTGATAGACTTAAACTTTTACTGCAGCCAGCAATTAATTACGGGCTTGATATATAGAATTCCTCATTACTTAAATTTGTTCAAACAGGTTTTTCAATAACGTCCTAATACTAGGCTTTTCGTTGACAGAAAATTCCCTACATGTCGTCGATTTTTCGATACTCGACAGTACGGTTGCCACATCCTTGTAAAGGAAAACGATCGATATTTGATGGATGATATCTCAGGTACTAAACGGTAAAAAATATTCAGATTCCACAATATGTGTATAATTATCTAATTAAGTTCAGACAAACGATTTATTAAATTCTTAAATGCTAGGAATATAGGGTCTAACTACCTTAATATAACACCTTACATTTAATATATACAAAAAAATGTATGTATTTATATTAAATTTAATAGCAGTTTTAAAAAAAACCTTAACCAAAAAGCCAGATCGAAAAAACACAACATTAATTTTATAATCTCATGTACGCTTGATCAGGTTTATTTTAAAGTTTCTGCTCTGGATTAGAGTAAAACTATTATTTAAACACGCATAACACAATTGATAAAAAAGGTAATTTGTTTAAGAAGAAGACGCTCCTCAAAATTACTTTCCGCACGTCAAAATTCGTAAGCTTACATAACACCAAGTCCAGGTAATGATATGCATGTAAAATATAGGCGCAAAGCGCCAGAATGAACAAAACGAGTGAAATGAACGGAATGAAATACGAATAATATCCTAGGTGAAATGTAGGAGAGGAAGTTCGAGACAGAAAGAAAGGCGTTTTATCAAGAAAAGTCTGCATAACCGAGCGCTGAAAATCATATTTTTTGCATTTTTTGCCGGCTTCACGACGTGAATTCCGCAAAGAGTTGTGCATTCAGCACTCGAGTACAAGTAGGCGTTTTTGCGCTGATTCTAAAAAATGATATTTCTTATGGGCGACGCGCAGACGCATTACTCGATGGTTAAAGAGCGACGCATAACTATATCTGTATAAGGCTTCGTCGTAATCTGTCACAGCTGGAGGTCGCACATCTCTGTCACGTACTTTAAATTTGTGATTTTTTCCTTTTGATCATTTCCGAGTTTCCGACACGGAACGCGCTTATATCGGGTTCGTTAATCGGGACCCTTAAAATCGTAGTTTTTCACTCCATTTTGCGCCTCATTAGTGTTTCGGTGAAAAACTACGTCGATTAAATTTTATGGGATCGATCATGTATGCGTTTGTAAGTAGAAACTGTACTTCGAATAGATTGTGTTATTTTATACTCCTTAATGATCGTCAAACTAAAGAAATCTGGAGATACACGAAATCAATTTGAAATGAAATTTTGTCTTCGATGTCGTTAACATTAGTATACATTTCTTCTCTGTTTTAAAATATGAAATATATCTTATAATAGAGAATTCGTGATATTGGTAAACATTTATTAATATATATAATGTCACGGGCTTTAAACTAATGTGAAAATAATAAATATAAAATTTTAATACATGGTGTATTTACACAGAAATAACTTATATTAGAGGCTAAAGGTATACAGAAAATAAATGAGTAGAATGAATCATATTCTGGAAACAATTAGACCTGAATATTTTTCAATTTTTTCTTTACCATTATTTATAACTCATATTTCTACACGATGAATGAACAAGAAAACCAGCAATATTAAATCTCTTTTCACAATAGAATTAATTCTCTCTTACGATTGTTCCTACCTTATTTATTATTCGGTTAACCCATTATCCTATGTCCATTTATTTGAATGTTGTTTAATAATTTGATTAATATAATATACTGTTCAACAGCGTTATTTTACCAACCATAGTTCACATTTATGACGAGTCAGAAGTATTAATAGTTGGCACAATTCTTTTATCAGCTCCATCATTAAACGCTTTCTCTCTCATTTTAGAGGAGTCATTCCTACATCATGGAGTGGTTATAGAACTATTCTAGTGAAAGAGTGACTTTCCACTCTAAACGAATGAAAGCTGACTCTTTATGGAGCAAATATTCACATTGCATACAGTGACAATTAACTCGTAAATCACTTTTAGCCATTATTATTTAATCCTTTTATGCTTAAATGGCCACAATTTTAACGTCAACTTCAAGCTCGTGCCTTTCAGTTATAACTAGTGTTGTAAATAGTGGAATTATTTCTTTTTAGCAATAAACAAAAAAAAAACGCGGATTTTCGATTTTTTTCGTTTTAAGGAAGTTTTTTAACCACATCGTCGGTACTTAAGAACATTCTAACCTATCAGGATACGAGACCCGAATATTATGCTTCTAAAATAAATTTTCGATACTTTAATTTTTATTGTTAACTGATCCAAAATGGCGTCAGAATACCCGAAATTATTGAAAAATCAGAGAAATGGGCACTTTTGTAGTCTAATCGAAGTTTTAGAGGGAAAAATAACTTTTATCAGCTTCGTGACAACAGATTGGATGCACATTAGCAAAATTAGCTCATATAATTGATTTTTAAGATGGCTTCCATGATGAGTCAGCTAAAGTAACGTATTTTCACAACCACTGTATAATTTTCAAACCTCTTTATTCAATAGTTTCATGAACTCTCAGGATCATCAGATATAAATTCATTATTAGCTTATGAAAATTGAAAATTACGTATAATATATGGCGAAACTCAAAAATTGCGATTCAGGATTAATAAAAAATACTACCGTATTCTACGTGAAATTTGGAATCAAAATACATCCACTCGTGAACCGATTGTTAATGCACAAATTTTACAAAATAGATTTACATTTACATTTATTACGATTTTCTCAACTGTAACGGGTTGTAATCAAGGAAATGGATCAATAAAAAGTGATTCCGAATATTGCACACAAATAATATGCTAATAGAATATTTTTCAGAAGCAATGGCTTATTCAAAATGGCATCGTGAAGAAAATGCATTCAAAATTTTTCATTCCTTGAAATAGAGATCAGAAAAAGTTTTTATTAGTTTTGTAATGATGATATAAATATTTACTGGATGTGTACGAAGAATATAATAATTTTGAATTCATAAATTAAAAATGGCGGACCTGTAACGGCCACCGTATGTAAATTGTATATCTTACAAACTTCAGACCTGACAAGATCAAAGTCGAAGACACAATACGTCCGCTGGTGCATATCATCAATATGAAATCAAAAAAACGTCTTTATTCTCTATTTCGAGGTTAATTCTGAATAAATTTGTTTCGTGCCGTGGACATTTTGAATCGACCATTGTCTAAAAAATATTGTATTGACATATTATTTATGTTCAACAATCAGGAATACTTTTTTCGAGACATTTCATTGATTTCAATCCGTTTCGGTGAAAAAAATCGTGAAAAATAGAAGAAAGACTTTATTTTGCAAAATTTGTGTATAACCGAAGTTTTGAAAATTTCTCATCAAGAATCGGTACAATAGACTTAAAAATAGTATAAAAGGCATCTTTCAAAAATGAAAAAAATTCTTTTTACTCGAGAAACTGTAGTACCTACTCTTTTCATTTTGGGCAAAAAATAGTTAAAAAATACTTTTTAACGGTTAATACTCATGTTTGATACAACGTCCATATTCGATATGGTTTTGTGAGATTAAAAAGAAACACTTTGCTGTCAATTTTGCCAAATTAATTATTCTAAGTGCCAGACTACTGTATGTTATTAAAGTTAATTTCGCGTACTTAATCCTTTGAAGCATACATTTTTCTTTACGCTGAAAATAGCTGAAATTTGTTACGCGGAAGTTTTCGGGGTCGAAAATTTACTTGATCGATGTGAAATTGGGTACTGGTCGGTTTTCGGAATCACTTATTATGAATCAATTCTCAGATTTTCAAAATTAATGACCCGAAAAAAACCCGACTGCCCAGTCTCGTCATATCTGAGTAACGTTTTTTTATCCACATATATTTTCCCTAAAATATCCAACACTTTTACATATTATTTACATTTTATAAACAATATAACATGATAATTAATTAAAAATATTGATTTATTTACGTTTCCTGCAGCAAAATTAATTAATGATTACCATAAATATGTAAATAATGAATGACAAAAAGGTGAAGCATATATGCTACACCATGCTTCAAAGGGTTAAACGATATTTTTTGTTATTATGACGCATTCATATTAACATTAAATAACCCCCGAGAAACATGTTCCATTGCTAAAGTATGTTGGTATAGTTAATGACTGTTTATTAAACACGCGTTAAAGTCAAATTTAATGAATTAAGAATCCAGTGGTTGGTAAATGTCATATTTACCGTAATAGTAAAAAATAATGTTTATCTTATCGTTTGTGAAAAATAAGTTTATATAATCACGATTATAGGGGACCATTTTTTTCGGGGATTGTGTTTGTGTTTACGAATCTGAATTTAAAATCTCAAAAGCATATTTTCTATATTTTTTGTGTCACATTGGTTAGGAAATACAACATGGCGTTTAAAGAATTGTATTATATTCCATGTTCAGTTGTCTTGTAACAGTAGATACAATGTATACCATTTTAAAATCATCATTTTCAATTTGACATTCTAAACATAATTTGTAATTAGCCATTGCAAAAGTTTCAATTTATTAATTTTCAAATGCATATGATGCATTGTAGAAGTTAAGAAACAAAGAGTGAAATACGCGATTATTATTCCACTGCGGATTTACGAGTGCCATGAACCACTGAGTGAGTTAGATTTGCGTAAATCATGCCTCGTTCTACCGTTGAAAGAAATTAATGAAACTAACCAGTGAATTTTCTTGAATCGTGGAGTGTCTTTAGTTCGACTTTGCCAATTTCGTAATTCTCAGTTTCAAAGCACCCCATTGTTATGAAGTAAATTGATTACCTGAAAAAAAACTCAAATTTGAAACATCTGGTCGAAAATGAAACATTCTTCCTCTGCAGTATTTTTCTTTGATTTTTTGCACTAAATTTGAAACTTTATAAAGGATTTCCGGTACTCCTCAGTCACACGGTACATATTTCCAATTGTTCTCGCGTTAAGGACGAAAAGTACTTTATTCTCGAAACGTAAGTAAATCCAGTATTTGACTCGGGACGATCAAGCCCCTTTCGACCTATTCAATTACATATCATGTACCCCATTCGATATAAATGTAAATGGATCATTTCTGATCTGTCAGAAAATGGGGTTTACCCGTGGTGCGTCGGGAGATGAAAAAATGAGGAGGAAGGAAGCGCAGCTGCTCTCGGGCTATACGTTTCCTCCCATCTCGCGGAATAAAGGGGAAAAAACCTTTATCGAAAAATCTCTTTGTACCACACGCAGCGTTCGTGGGGACAAGATTTTATGGAAAATGGGATGTCTCGACGCGATAACACTAGACTTGGCAAGGATAACGGCATACTTTACTGGATTATGCTCAATGGCAATCCTGGCATTCGCTCTTGCCGTAATACCAGCGGGAATCCTTCACTTGACCAATCGACCTGGGATTACGGACTGATCGTTTCCACCGGAGTCTTCGCTGGACTTTCGAGCTTCAGGTTAGTCGGAATCCGAGTAACTTCCTATTATACTCTACGTGAGTTTTCTCTCGAGCCTTGCAATTGGTGTGGGATCGGTTGTAAAGGCGGAAGAAATGAACGCGTTTTGTTAGCTGATGGAAGCTGCATCCATTGTGTGCTTTTTTCTGCACGCATGTTCTGCAGAGATGGGCCTCTATTTTGATTGAGCATATAAAACTGGATATTTTATAAGTCAATACGACAACTTTTTTTAAAAAAATGGATCTTTTTGTTCCATATTTAAATTCTACATTGTAGTAATCTATATTATATAAGTAGTTTCCAATAGATTTTTAAAGGTGTAAGGGAGAAGAAGGTGAACAAGAAGAGAGAAGAAGAAGATAGAAAAAGAAGAATAAATACGAGCACGAAATTAATTGTTTGATTTGTATTTAGTCTGGGTACTCTTTTATATCACTGTTTATTTCACGGTAATCTACATACCCCGACTGGCGATTTTATCTGCAGAGTTTTCCATCACGATTTTGAGATATTCAGTAATTTTAAATATACTATGAGGTGTGACTCATTTATTTCATCAGTGCGTCCTTACCTGCACCAAAAGTCCTTTTTCGGTACTGTAGCCGTAAAATCCGATTTTAAGGCCTATTTTTAGTCCGTACATTGAAATTTTATGGATCACGAGTAATATGAATCTGCGCTATGAAAAACGTAACCCATGCGGATAAATACAGCTTTCAGTACCGAAATAATATTTTTCGGTCCTAAAATGTGATTTTACGGACTAAAAGGAGTCCGTAAAGTGTCTACTTTACGGACCGGCTTCGCTGGTCCTCGTACACTGGTATTGCATTCGAGCCGTAAAATCTCGTTTTACGGCCTCGTATCGAAATTATGTTACTTTGATCAAACGTCCTTATAAATATGTACACGATATATAATAAAACAAAAGTTTACAGTTACGACTATGACTGAGTCAACATATTCCATTTTTTTTTAGTTTTATATGATTTGAAAAGTGTGGTTATGGTAATAAAGAGTCCTATTATTTATAGAGATAAATATTATCGAAAAATATAGATTTTTCTACGGTTGTTCTAGGACTAATCTTAGTATACCCTTGTACAGCAGATGTCTTCACTCGTGGACAAAAAAGAAAGAAATCTGTGAACACTTTTTTCCCTACGGTATAAAATAAAATATAGCAGAAAACATTATTTGTAAATATCGAAAATGTTAGATTAAAACTTCAATAACCCTATATAAATACTTTAGTGTAATTGTAATTGTTACGAATTGATATATGAAAGACAGAAATTGAAAGCACTTAATCGTAAGGAAAAGTGATTAAATCTGCACTTCTGTCTCAATATTTTCGTCTTTTACGAATGAAAGTGGTAAAATTCCTACTTTTCTTGTTTATAATATTAATTTTCTAGTGTCTTATTTTTTAAATTACTACTATAAAAAATAATTTTATTTGAATCATACTAATCAATTATGAATATTTAATTTTAATTTATTACCCTTCTATCTTTTACAAAAATCCATAATTTGTGGTCACAATTAAGTTCTCTTACAGCGTATTAATTCCTTCCCTTTTATTAACGATTCGGATTAATTATGTGGCCACGTGAACTTACTACCAGATTTACCCGAAAACCTATATGATGAATAGCCGGGGTTAGACGGAGTCAATAGTCACCAGTCAACAGGTTTCCGAGATATGCACATACGCTAATTTTCGGTGCCGACGTTTTCCGCTTCACAGCTTATCGCTACACAGGAATATGCATTCTACTGATGATTCTCCTTGTCACATCACTGTCCTGCTACGAAACACATTATTGATTTATTCATAAGTTCCATTTTCTTTTTATGTTTCACTCGCAGTTTGATTTGTTTCGCAAAAATTCATAAAACAAGAGATGTGTATAATATTATAGAACTTTTAGAGTAAATTATTGTTTTCAAATTATTGTGGCCAGGTTTATTAGTTATAATTGATAATCATACATTGTTTTTTAAATTTAACATTGAGAAAAAAAGCCAGCTAAATTGACTATATCACATAGTTGGAAAAATATAGTTAGAACTACTATGAAAAATAGTTAAATTTACCACTTTCATAGTCGATTTTACTATAATTTTGTTACACCAAATATCTCCTCATAGTTAAAAAAATCACCTATTTAGAATGATTTAATTAAATATGACAAATATAGTTAAAATAACTATAATCTAATATAGTCCTCCTTTCACACTAGGTCTTATAGTAAATCTTTATATTTACTAGTATTCATAGTTAAAGTTTGTATTTACTATAAAGCCATGGTAAAGACTGCCGTACTCCGTTTGTTTTGATGCTGCCAGGAGGAGACGCGGCGCGGCGTTCGCAGCTTTTTTTTTCGAGCTCGTGGCTCCCGTTATTGAAGTGGATTTTCATTTGGACATAAGAAGGACCGTCTGGCGTCAAGATATGATAATACATAATGCATGTCGTAAACGCACGTGTACCTATAGACTAGTTACACGATATGGAGCTTTGTTTGTATAATGGCATTGCATATACATTTTACAACTGGCTAGAGTGTGACATTCACAAACTTAGAGCAGTATTGATTTTTTGTTTTCTCTTTGTTTCCTTGTTTATCTTATTTATATCAAGGAACGCAGGGAGAAACGTGGACTTTTCATGTGCTATGTTATATATAGTTTACAAATATTTATAAAAAGTGAATATCGACTCCTTTCCATATTTTTTATGACAATTTCTTATACAATTTCTCTCAGTGAAAGTAGTAATTTTCTGAAATGATTATTTCAAAATAGTTGAGTCTATTTGTCTGTTACGATAAGTAGCATTCTGAATCCTGAAACAATAGTTAAACTTTACTATTTCAGAATAGTTATTTTAACTATAGCCATGCCTGGTCATCATTTCACACTATGATTCATAGTAAAAAAATGGTCGTTTCACAACTTTTTTTTTTCTGAGTGCATGCGCGATTACTTAAGATAGTCCAATTGTGAATATCTCTAGATTGTCTACCCAATATTGTAATTCGCTGACAAAAATGTGTTTTTTTTTTCAATTAGGTATTATTAGTCCTGTTAATATAGATTTTACAATATAAAAGATTTGAACCGGTATCCTAACAAATGTACTGTCCCTGAACTTTGAATCTAATTCAAATTTTTGTTAATGAATTAAAATGCACTATGAAGAAACGGTACTAGGATGTAAAAACACATTTTTCTTAACTAGCGTAAATCATTTCCCAGACAGCACAAAATGTTTTGTTACATACCGAATACGTTACTGATATATAACGGTTATGAAGCCGGACATTTTTACATAACTGTGACATAACCGTTACATATTTGCAACGTCTGTGCTGTATGGGTTACTAGCAACTTTTGGAATAAATATTCATTTAAATATGAATCTACGATTTTCAGTACACCTCTCTTATTACCCGTTCTTATATAAACAAGAATAAAGTTGATTATCATATGCTAGGTAGGAATTCATAAAGAGTTACTCTGCAAACAATTTTTACAACTAAAATCTAGGCAAAATGAATCACTGGCTACCAAGATCAACGCAAATGCACTGAAAAAAGTCTATCTGACAAATTGGACTACCATTAGGAAGTAGAAAGAAAAGAATTAAAAAGATCTACTTTTCTAGTTAGAACATCTTTCTTTTCTACGACAGCTCCCTTTTTTCATTTATGTTGTTCATTTGACTAATTTTATTTAAATTAATAATGAGTTGTTTATTTTAAGTCCCAGTATTAGAGTGATTAAAAATCAAGAATTGCGCTATAGTGTAGTACGGATTGATTCGGATACAATATTGGCATGCTAATACGATAAAAATGAATCGCCAATAGCTAAAGACAATTATTTTTTTAACTACTAAAATCTCAACGAAAGTAATAATTCAAAAGAAATATTGCACAAAGAATACATTCTACTAATCATTCCACTAAAACAATATCCAAACAAAATTTTTGTGTAAATTTGACTACATTTTAACTACATAGTGTGTTTCAATAGGTTCTGAACGAAATGTAATAAGTTGCAGTTACGACTGTAAAAAAGTTAAGTCCACTAAAAATGTAGTTCTGCAAAATGTCATTTAAAAATGTACTAAAATGTACCTTTATTCTTTTTAGGTTTCTAAATTGTGAAACTCAATACTACGTAGTTAAACAATAATTTTTTTAATTTAATCAAATGAACTTTTAAAATGTCATTCCTCTAACTACACTACCGGCCAAAAGTTCATGAATGCTCCAAATTTTCGAGTTCGTCAAATAATATGCTACATCTCCTAATCCTTTAAAGCTATTAAAAAACTCGAATAAGATCTTTTGAAGTACACAAATAAAGCTTTCAATTGGTGTATTCGCGTTTGCTTTATATATTATAGTTTCTTAGATGTAAAATTTACGAAATGTTGAATATCGCAACTTTTCTCTTACCACTTTTTAACGTTGGCAAGACCAAATAATTCTGGCCATTATGCTTCAATGTTATGATCTTATGACATTTTTTTATTTTATTCCTTGAGTCGAAATTCTTTGGAAAATGGCCAAAAGTTAGTGACTATGCCACTTATGCGTGGTTCTCGAATCGCAGTGTTATTGTTTTTATAAGCATGATGCAAAATACTCAAATGAAAAAAATTGCACTTTTTAAATGTTAACCTTAACTCAAAGCTCGGAAGTAAACATTAATCGAACACATATTATATACAAACAAGATTTCCTTAATGCAGGATTCAAAATTACTGAAGGCCATTTTGACAAATAAAAAGTTTAAAATTTTATTATTTGCTGCGTTCATATATAATATTATTTTTTTTAATCAAATTTCATTGATTTATTTGTTACATGGATTTTTAAATATTATATAAACAACATAATCGGTTGGTAAAAAGTTAATTAATACAACATTTCAACAGATCCTGAATATCTAATTGATGCGTAAAAGGGTATCGCATTTATAATTGAATAATAAACTTTTTAACAAACTTTGTATGAAACAAAAATAGGGAAAAATAATGTTAATTACATTTCGCTACTACGAAATTATTATTACTTAAATATAATTTGGTTATATTCCTAGTACTGTTATGAATAGAGAAAAAGTAATTTTTTTGTTAATAATTATTTATTTGTGTTTACATAGTAATTGCAGTAGATATGGCTCATCAGGTAGCAAATTTTAATAAAAACGAAGAATAATTTTATAAATATTTTAATATTATTTAGTATAAACTTATAATTATGTGCAGGGTGAAAAGAGAGATGTAAATATTATATAAAAAGGGAGAGAAAATTACTTCGTGTTTGGTAATTTTTGGATTTTACCTAATTTATAGAACTTTTTACAATATTGGCAGACCATTATAAATTTTCATCAAGTTTTGTTCGGTTCATTACAGGTGGCATGTTACGCGGAAGTGATAAAGGTTGTATACATATAAGTTCCAAAATTTAGCCGAATATCTATAAGCATTGCCCGGCGTAAATTTAAGTGGAATAAACATATATTTATATTAATATGTTCGACAAGTATAGGCCATTTCCCCCGTTTTCTTCACCATGATCCTATAAAATCTGTACAGTGCTATCGTCCATTTATGCGTCTGTTTGTTTTGTTTAAATTATTCTTATCGACTAGACCAAAAATTAACCACAAATTCAAGTTAATTTTACTGAAATTCTAGAAAGAATTTGGAAATGTACAGCAAAAATTACAGACTGTATGGTATTTTCTAATCCATTTCGATGCAACCATATTCCTCTGCGTTAAAAATTACGTCGTATAATTTCATACTATTTGATTTTGCGCCTATTTGCAGACACTATGAATATTTTGCTAATATCAGTGCTAGGTACGATATAAGTGGATTGAAGTTTGTATCTAAATTTCATCGAGCGTCAGCGCGGTTATTTAACATGTTTAGCTGTTCACTGTATTTTTTATTCATTCGAAAATTTTCTGGTGTGGAGTGTGCTCTGTCAGTGAAGTCTTGAAGAAGCACCATTTCGCTATTTCTCTACTCTTTTCTGTTAACAACTCTTGCGAGGTAGTTTCCAGGTACACTGAAAACAAAATGTTGTACTTTCAAGTCAACATTTACTTGATTAGTAGCATTAGAATATTAAGTAGTAGATTAGAATATTTTTTGTTATTCCAGTGAATTATTTACGTGATACTATTCAAATAAATATTTACTTCAATATAATATTTTTTAACTTATGATATTTCCGCCCAGAAATTGTTAAATTTAAATTCTAATTTATAAATTAGGTATATTTAGTACGTCCAAAAAAGATGGATTCGAATCGAATCTGATTTTATCAAAAAATGATTCGGTACCGACTAAATTTTTACATAAAACTGATCCTGCTTGGACTGAGCTGTTTGGAACGAACACATTAACCTTTTGGCTCTGGGACTGGTCCATACATGGACCAAGAAGAAAAGCGAACGTAATAGATGTTTATAAGGTCAAGTTAATGCACTAAATATAGGAAAAATTTTGAAAAAAAAATGGTTACTTCTTTGACCTTTAAAATTATCTTTGAAGATCAAACAATGAAAATGCGTATTGGCTTAAAAATTGGTGTATTTGTGTTTTATGAACCATTTTTCAAGCGCTAATGCCCAATTCCATGCTTTGACCTTCAATGTTCAAGGTCAAACAAGCTGCTAGCATTTTTATACTATTTTTATCGTATTCAGCGACTCATAAAACGTAGGTATATCCATTTCCAATCACAAATTCCCATTTTCGTACATTGACCTTCAAAGTTCATCAAAGAGATGACTAGAACTTTTTTTAACTATTTTTATCGTATTTAGCGGTTCATAAAACATAGGTACATCAATTTTCAAGCTCAAATGCACATTTTTATTATTTAACCTTCAAAGTTCAGGGTCAAATATGAATCTGACAATTTTTCACTATTTTTATTGTAATCAGCACATCAAGAAACATTGCAAAGCGCTTTCTATCTTCACTGATAATATTTTACATTATCCTCAACTTTCTCTCCAGGAATGATCCATATATGGACCAGCACTCCGAGTGGCGACTTGTCATAAGATGTTCATTCATGTAAGTCATGAAATTCAGATAAAATGCGAGGACAATTTTATAGGAATATCACCGGAGCGAAAAGGTTAAAGGTGATCAAATTCGTGCATATTTCAATTCTTTCATTGGTACAAAATTAATCATAATTGGTTGGATTTAGTCCGAAAAGAGATCCTATCTTTGGTCAAATGAGATATAGTTGAATCTTCCTTTCATTGTCATGATGGTTAGTAGATAAGAATTTGATCAGAATAGATCAGATTTTTATTACAAATAGATCCAATTTTGATCTAATTTTCATTAATGATAAAAAATCCCGAAGAAATTTCTTTTAGACCTTATCGTCCATAAATTTTCAAAAATGAATTTTGTCAAAAATATTTCCTCTCAATTGTTTATAATTATGAATCATATTCCCCAAACTTTTTTCCCCAGGATGCTAGATTCTAAAATGTTTCAATATACCATTCTTATTATGAGCGCTTTTCCGATTATTCTCTTTTGGTTAAATCTGATCAAATTTAGATCATAGCTTTTTTTTACTGCGATTCACTGGAATTATATATGAACGTCAGTTTTGTCAATATTTAAGAAAATGAAAAAATACATACATGCACGTATATTTATAAACCTGACAGTCATGATTATGACATAAACAAATAATGCTCTAATAATAATATTTGTACCTTTAAGAAGTAATCCTGATAAAAATAAATTACGCACTGAAAAAATATGTTCTGTACATTTTACAAAAGGTTCCGTAACCCAGGATAGGCAGTTTTACAAAGTATGTCGAAGAGTTACAGAATAAACCAAGAGAACTTTTTATAAGTGCACTTTTTGAAAATGATTGCAATAAAACAGTTTGAAATTACGATGTAACTCTTACAACGACAGCTATTGGCATTAAGCATAGTCATAATTTATCTAGCCCAGATCATTCTACAAAAATACATGCACAGTCTTGACTACAAAAAATTATTATATATTATTTTTCTAATTTATCAGTTATAGCGCATTATACATTACGGATATTAACCAGCATATTTAACTATTTTATGGCAACGTTTAATTTTTTTAAATATTTTGAATAGATAAACTACACTAGAGAATTTCAAATTGATAGGAACATGTCCAACGATATTAAAGTCTAAACTAAAAAGTAAAAATCTAAACTAAAAGTGAAAACATAATAACTAAACTAGAAAGTTCAACCAAGCTGATATCGGCTAAGACGTGAATCTTAACTGAAAAAAACAAATCAAGACTGCTGACGATTGTCCGGGATGAAAGCATCATGAAATCCTTTTAAAATTTGCTCTAGTCGTATAAAACCACATCATCCAATGATTTCTAATATTCATACCTCATTGTATTATGCCATGTTATCTCATAATATCATAACTAGATAAATTATAAATCCTACTGAATATCTGAAGATTAGTACCGTTTCCATCTAAAGTAGTATTATTTTCAGCAAAAACTTGTTTGCCGCCCCCATTCCATTCCCAGCTTAGAAGTGTACAGTATTTTTAGAATTTTTAATAGAAAGTTCTTAACATTTTTTTTTTAAATCGACAATATATTAAATGAGCATAATAAATACGCATAATACGCCTTTATTCTGAAGTGCTTTTAATATTTTCCTGGTCCTAATGTAAAAGATGTCACCTGGAAATTAGTATCGTTCGTACATATGTTTTTTTAGTTTTTTTTCTTTAAATTTTTTTACTTTAATGTAGCTTCAGGAGGCAATCAACTCGTTCATGTTGAATGCATCGAAAGGAGTTTGCGGAAGGATTTCTGAGCCGCAGGTATTTTGAGTTTCAAACCATTTGTATTATACGGGATTAAATCCTTGTAGACAGATAACTACCAATCTAATTAGATATCCACTTAAATTGATAATTAATCCATGAAAATGATATTGTTCTTTAAATCAATGAAACGGTACTGAAATATTTCGGTGGTTGTTAAATACGACGGGTTGACGCGTCAAACTGAAACAATCATAAAAGAAGTTACTCCACCCCAAGCATTGAGGTGATGCATACTAACTAGTACGCTGTTTAGTTTCCCTCGTCTGCGAAACGTCGTAACTTTGACTAATTAATATGTTTTTGCATTAAACGTCGTTCGTCAGGGTTCCTGCGAAACGGAGCAAGGCTCAGGTGGTAATTGTTAGGGTAATACATACTCGACCTAACTGCTACGAAACTAACAAGAGGTTTGTTACAATGAGAATTTTTTTTTTTTGGAAAACCGATGTCGAACGTAATTTCTTTTATCTAGCTCGCTCTCGGTACCTTTGGGATTCGCAATTTCAGTCGATCTTCTATCGGATCCATGTGTAAATAGGACGGATTGCGCAATTATGTTTTCATTAGGTGGATCATGAATAGAAATTACGTTGCTATGGATCAAAGGGAGCTTCGCAGTCGAGGTAACTGGACGGATCTGGGAACGCGAGAGGGTCGCACGCGCGCACACGATCTGCCTCTTTAATGCACAAGCACCCGCACTCGATTCATTCTTTCCCTTTTTTTTATTCCCTCCTTGACGTGTTCCTTTTTCCGCCACCTTTTGGTCGTTGCGTTCAGATCCCTCTTTAGTACCACTTGAAGATTAACGCATCGATGTGTCTGGACACTACTACGCCTGCGTCCTGAAAGCAGGATGCTCAAGTATGTGTCTGTGTGTAAAAGTTGCTTTCTGAAATTCTCATCAATGTATAATCGCGAATTACGGTTTATGCACGTTAAGTGACTTTTCAAACGTACTTCATATACGTTCAACGTTACGCAAAACAGTCTTGTTTATGATAGCTTTAGTTTTTATCGATGCGGGTAATTGTACAAATTGTATTACAGTCCTTTGATTACAAACGCTGCATGATGCGAATGGTATATCAGAGGCAGATATAAAAGATGTAAGAAATGGTTTGTATTAATGTAGTATATTTTATAAATTTAGTAAATTTTATATCGTAAGTAGAACCTTAAAATTGTTATATGTTAAGCTAATTAGTGTTTAAATATCAAATGCCTTACGTATTGCATTTTTTAATTAAAACCCCATGATGCTTTCATAAGATATGTTCAAAAATTCTTTTATGGGCACATTCTTAGGTAGGGACTAAGAGAAAACAGAAGATGTACAATGGCTCATTTTTTGTTTCTTCAATGGAAATGACGGCCGATTGTTTTTTTCCATTGTCTTCATACAGAAATAGAGTATCATGATGTCTAAAATGCTTGCACTACTCTATCTGCACACTCCAACTCTCAATAAACCATCCAATTTTTTACTAAAGTAGGATGTCCGCGAACATAGATGATTTCCGCCCCCGAGAACCTCCGAAACTTATAAATTCGGTTGGAGCAGAAGAAGATCTAACACCTGATACCGAATTCGAGTGTTTTATCATGTGGGAAATTCAAAAAAATCGTTGTTGAAGTCGCTGATAATACGTAGAAAAATACAGTAATCTAATTAGTAACAGTCAAGTACTTTATATTCCCAACAAAGACTGCGGACTATTACTACCCGAGTAAAAATTTTTTACGGCCATGATTAGGGCCTGACCAAAAGCGTTACACCATGATCAGGGCCCGAACAAATTTCTGCTCTGGTACTTACAAGTAACACTAGGGAAGTGATAATCACCGATTTTTTTGAAACTGCGTATACAAGTACTCCTTTAAAAAGTATTTAACACGTGTTTTTTTGTTTTTCCCCCAAAATTAATTTTTGGGGTAGAAATCACCCTTGAATGTTTGTAGAAATGGCCCTGGAATGTCTTTAAGGTTGAATAATAGTACGTAAAAAATTATTTGTAGCATGCTCTCAATATTTGGATATTTTTATATTTGAAAATTCAAAATGGCGGATCCAATATGGCGATCGAATTTTTATTAATTTTTATGAATGTAATGAAAATTGGGATCTTTATGTTTTTGCGGTCGCTGATGACGATTCTAAAGTCAGGTTTTGAAAATTCAAAATGGCGGAACCAAATTTTTACTATTTTTCAGGAATTTTGTAAAACATGGTTGGCTAGGGACTTTTTGCATTACTATTATCAACATGATGTTCGAGTTTGGGAAATTGTAGATTAAGAATAGCCGTTGCAACACGGTCAACAAGTTTCCGGATACGTAACAATTATAAACTGCATTAGTGTTATATCATGAAATAAATAGTTGAAATTTACATTCTCTACTTTTTACGTTGCTCAGGAACAACGACGTTGACGTAGTAGTTTTTTGTTTCCATCGGGGTGATTTTTGTAAGTGAGTCCCCTTGCCTCTCATAATGACGGGTGTTTTTTTATGCGAGTTTCCTTGCCTCTCACAACGTGTTGCAACGGCTATTCTTAATCTACAATTTCACAAACTCTAACATCATGTTGATAATCAGTAATGCCAAAAATCCCTAGCCAACCATGTTTCACAAAATTCCCGAAAAATAGTAAAAATTCGTCCGCCATATTGGTTCCGCCATTTTGAATTTTCAAAACCTGACTTTAGAATCGTCATCAGCGACCGCAAAAACATAAATATCCCAATTTTCATTACATTCATAAAAATTAATAAAAATTCGACCGCCATATTGGATACGCCATTTTGAATTTTCAAAATCTGACATTAAATTCTTCATCAGCTACCTCAAAACGTCAATATCCCAATATTGCCAGCATGCTACAAATAATTTTTAACATACTATTATTCAACCTTAAAGACATTCAAGGGCCATTTCTACAAACATTCAAGGGTGATTTCTACCCCAAAAATTGTTTTTGGGGAAAAACAAAAAAACACATGTTTAATACTTTTTAAGAAGTACTTGTATACGCAGTTTCATAAATATCGGTGATTATCACTTCCCTAGTGTTACTTGTTAGATGACGACTGTCTTCTATGTAAAATCCGCGACTTCAACAACGATTTTTTAAACTTTCCCACATCACAAAACACTCGAATTTGGTATTAGGTGTTAGCTCTCATTACACTAGAACCGAATTTATCAGTTTCGGATGTTCCACTACGCGCACAGGTAATGTCCACTCTTTATTTTTTATTAGAGATATATGCAACTAGCTCAATTTTGGTTATTCAATCCTATTTTTTCATAAAACAGATTTTAGAAATATGAGTACTTCCACGAAGATGGCTGTAGATGCCCAAGGACAAATTGAATTTCTAAAACCCTTAGTTAGTAGTTGCAATGACAAGTAAAACTATTTGTGTATAAAATTTGGTGAAATAAAGTCGTATACATTTCGCATGAAAATACTCGCCCGATCGGTTTCGCTGGAAAGTACATTCACCCAGAAGTGTATTCACCCGAAGCTGAATTTTATTTGGATTGTCAGACGATTCGCCGGAAAGAATACAAGGTAAGGGCAATCCAGATGAAGAATACGACACAAGTAATTTTGATAAAGAGCCCTGAGCTATCGCCCTATAAACATCCACATAACTCTGAAGGAGGCAAAGATGAATGGGTGATAATTTTTTTGAATTGTTCGGTGGCATACTATCCAGTACCACCAGTAGAATAATAAGTTAACTGAACTAGATTAAATCACATTTGCTAATTGAAAATTTCCAGAATTTACGCGATACATTGAATCTTGGAAAATTAGTAAAATGAACGCTTCTTGATTCATGATGTTAATGACGACATCACATTTGGTGCGGGCGTTTTATGGTGTTGCCATCCATAATAATTTGGAGCACATCGTGAATACCACTACGTAGTATCTCGATGAATTATTTCATGTAGCGCCTTCCACTTTTACCCAATTATTCACCATTTGCATAGTTACAAGAATATTAATCAAGACATTAATCTCCTTTCTCTTGTAGTGCTTGCGCTGTCTCCATTGAAAGAGAATAAATAAGATGAAGGAGCTTCGTCAACGATTTATTCGACAGCTTCCACTTTTGAAATTCATCATTGCAGACCTTAACAAAAATCATTACTGACGACTTCAAATTGTCCGTTACTTTCTGACCAGTGTACTGTACTACGTGTTTTTACTACATAGGTATAGCAATTTGTGACAATTATTCACACTTGGCATAATATACGATGATTTTATGTTTCAAATGTTTCAAATGAAACACTTTATCTTAGGTTTTATTAACACCAACTAACTTTCAATAATTTCCGTAGAATAGATGCCTTTCAAATAAAAATAATCAAGATCAAGACTAGTAATTTCATGCCAGCATAGAACACTAGAAAGTTTAATATGGTTTGTTTACAACTGAATATTTTATTAAAAAAAATACCATGCACTCAACTGGCAACGTTACGGTCTCTGAAAATCTATTAAGTGGAACACGGTAACGTGTACTTCAACGACGCTCTGTTGGAAAAGGATATTTTGGGATGCCTTTGTGAATAACATATCATAATCGCCATATCTTATTAGGTAGTCATCATCGTATGCTACCCCGGAAAGCGACTAAGTTACCGCCAGAGGAAAAATTATTGCCAAAGTTTGTTAGTTTGTTAGATTTTTTCATACTTACAATTTTTCGAATGTACAACACCTCATTCTTTTTTCAATTTAGTTAACGTTTAATTGGTCTTTTTTATAATTTTAACATTTACAAACAAGCAAATGATGTTCGATTTTCGAATCGATGTTCTCGAAAAAGTCCTTTATATTGTGTTCAATGCGTGTGAGAAGGCAGCAGAAGAGAAGTCCCAGTCATCTTTGACATAATCTAATTTTAATTTAAATTCCATGTGAACATGTTTTTCAGGAAACTGTTATATTTTTTAAAATAACCGGCATTTTGTCCTTTTTAAAACCATTATAAATTATGAAATGATTATAAAGAAAGAACGTTTAAATTCTCCTAATTAAAAAAAAATCCAACATTGATATAAATGGGAAGTTTTGAAAAAAAAACGTTGAAGATGTGTCAAAATTAAAGCACAAAAAATTATGTGTACTATCTAATTTAAAACAGTTTCAGATGTTTGTTACTTTTTACTCAATTACCTTTATCGAGAACTCGCATATAGTTGGAATGATACAGAGTTAAAAACGAAGCTCCCATCTTTTAAGTAATAATATCAGTTTTGAAGTTTAGATTAATGACGAAATTTTTAAGTACGCATTGTATAAATACTTAATTTTGCAAAGTTTATATCAGCAATATTTAAAATATGCTTCATTTCAAAAACGTATGCCTATACGGACGTATGGTAACCAGAACATCTAAACTTATAGCAAACCAGCATGCGAAAAAAATTTGTAGAGCAGAACTGAGATTACTTTTAAACATAGCATCGACCATTATATTTTAAATAATGACATGCCTATCGTATCTGAAAGGCGTTAACCAGCATACCTGCATTTCCGATTAATTACACTTACTGTTAGACAAAAAAGTATTCTGAATAACGCATACAAGCGAATGTTTTTTTGACCCATCTCTAATCGTTGCCGAGATATAGCGATTTAAATAATTGAATTGTTTATAACTATTAACCTATAGGTTTTCTGGAAAAACACCTGACAGATTCATATTCCAGAGGTCAAAATCTATAAGAATCATTCCGGTTTTCGAGTGGACCTCTCAGTTACCAGAACATTTTTTATTGGCACATTGACCATCTGGAATTCAGTTTCTTTTCTTCTTAGTCACCTCCGAATTTGTGCATGAGTTGATTGAATGAATTTGTAATCTTATACGATATATATTTGATCTATATGATTGTAAATTAATCTGAAATGACTGCTGCATAAGAATCTTTGAAGAGTAATGTTCACAATAGTGCTCACAACATTATATAAAACATACAAAATAAATTATATGGAATAAGCTGTGCATTGTCGAATATTTTAAAATTAACAGGAACTCAAAATTTGTACCGAAGGAGGAACGTGTTCGATTACCATAAACAAAATAAATCAGTAAATTGGCTCTAACTATATACTCAATCATTACAGCAGTCGTCAGATTGATGCAGTACTACATAAGTAAACTTATTTATCCCAGTTCAGTTGACAAGCAAAGAAATACACATAGTTCTGTAAACTGTATAATATTGAAAAGGTTAAAAAATGTATAAAACTTATTCATCGTGGGTGACTCGAATGCATAATTTATAGCCTTGGGAAGACAATAATACAGGTAATAGTATTAATGAAGAATAGTCACTCAATAAGAGATATGTTAAAATAAATAGTTTTTCAAGAACTTCCAAGCATATTTGAATTATATTACAAGAAAAAAGAGCGATGCTTAGTACTGACGAAGAGGTATTTTTTCTCATAGGATATATGTTTCACAAATGCATTTTTATTTTAAACGTCTTTATTAACGTTCGAGTAACACAACGTATAGCTAAACCTTTATTAGTTATTTCTTTAATAGAATGCAAATTACTGCGAAATGAGAATTTCCCCTTCTAATGTATTTTCCCATGAGAGTGCTTTCTCTACCTTCTCACCAGCCTATAGTTCAGTATATATCACTTACGTCGTATCTTACCAATCATTAACATGTTGTCGCATAATTTTTATTTACAAATATAGATAACAATTCAGAATGTCTTGCGATACTAAAATGAATGTTTGAAATAAAAATAACGAGTTTTACAGAAAAGGATCGGTATCGATACATATGTTAATTACGTGCAAATCTGTATAGATATATCTTCATACATTGAACATAGAATATTCTGAACATAGGACACAAAATGTTGATGACATTATAACATGGTGAAAGTCTAGATTTTCACCACTCATTCTGCTTTATAAGTTTAATGTCAAACACATTCTTCAAATTAATTTGTATATTCCATGAGAAATAATCTATTGAATTTCGAAAAAAAGGTCAACTTTGTAACAAAACGATCTATTGTATTCCACATATTAATGTTAAGAGAAAAAGAGAAAATAGGGATAGAATGAGAGAGAAAGAGAGTTAGGTAGGGAGGAATAAACAGTAATAGTATCATCGAAACGACTTTATCAATTTTCTGATTTTGAAAACACGAAGTTTAGTATAACAGGACAATCAGTCGATGCGAAACATCCAATCAAGACGTACGAGGTCTTGTGCAAATTATAATTCATGTATCAAAGATTAATGAAGTCATCCGCGGCGATAATCATGGATTTGGCCAACCATACTCGTGTCGTCGTCTTTTTCCAGACGGACTTCTAAATATCTCAGAAATTTCCATCGGTGCCTTTATACAATTATATCAAATTCCAAGACCTTGTTTTTATCAAAAGAAAAATATCTGATGAGGGAGTATTCAGCACATCATATTGGAAATCAACTGGAGTACCAACTAACAAGATTTTCAAAGTCCAGGTTTTTTTATAGTTTTAGTTAATCGTCTCTTTTTCTCTCGCGATTATTTATGTAAATCATATGTATTTATTTTATGGAATATAAGTATTGTTTTTATCACACCTCTTTTGAATCGATCTATTATTTTAATTGATAAAGGCAGAAGAAATTTACAACTTTTCTTACAAAGGGCAATCATAATGTCAGATAATTGAAAAACTATGTGGAATTATCTTATTTGGAAATATCGTCTTTTTTTAAAGAAATTTTTGTTACACCATAGTAATGTCAATATTCCGTATAATAGTGAGTTGTGAAATGCTTACAAATTAAGGCTAAAATCATCTCTATAATACAAAGTAAATAAAAATGATTTAACACCTTATTTTCTTCAATCTCGAACCGCTTCTTGCTTTCGAACTCGATTAACTACTCTGAGTGGAAATAAATGGCTGCATTCGTTATTTATTTAGTAAACGACCAGCAGAACCTGGAATGTATGCTTAACTGAACGTGCATTTGCTTATTGACACTGTGACAAAATTGAATGTTTAGTTGAGGAATCATTATATTTAATTGCATGAAATAAATGGCATTTAGCAGACCTGTGCTTGGTCAATTATAAGTATTACTGCTCCTATATTGTTCGTCTCGTTTTATATGAAAGCTTAATTTCCATTTCCTTAATTAGTATACATCAATTCGAAATTTGTTCATAATTTTTCCATGGACAATCTTAGTAATAATTATTTCTGATAAAATTTATGTTTTATGTTTTCTCAGAAAAGGGCTTATCTTCAGCTGATTGCAAAACCGAATGGAGATATTTTTCAATATAATATCGATATATCAGATAATTATCCATAGTCTATCTGATGTAGTTATATACATGCAACTTTTGCGTAGATCAGTATTTAATTGATAAGAACGTTTTTATATTAGAAGTGAATCTGAATCAATACTGATCGAAATAAATCTGTTTAAATTAAAATTGGTCAGTCATGCTAATTTTCTAATACGCCTCGAATATCATATGTTCTAATCTTTTAGTACTCTATAATTTGACGGAGTACTAAAATAAACTAAACACATTTGTGATCATATACTGACATGGCGCCGGTGGATATCAAGTCAGAGGATATTCCGCCCGATATTACTTTTAAATGTCATCCAAGCCAAGTTGTTGGTTGTGTTGTGTGCATTCTGTGCGAAGGTGTTTATCACAAAAGTGATTTCAATAAAAAAAAAGGGAAATATGTGTCAAGTGTACTCGGAATCTGTAACGAGCATAATGAGGACGACTTAACCTCAAAAGAGCCACGTGCTCTAATGGGGAGGCTCCATAAAGAACTCAATGTTTTTAAAGAAGAAAACTCTAGAATTAAAGTGGAACTCGAAGATACCAAAGAAGAATACCAACAACTACTAGAAAAATATAATAAATTAAAAACAGCATTTCTTAAAAAGGCTAATGAACTTACAGTGAATACTCAAAATATTGAACAAAAAGTTTATGAGAATGAGCTAGTACTAAAAGAAAACAATGCATTAAAAAATAAGGTTAAGATTTTGGAGAGGGATTCGAATTTGGACAGAAGTGCAATGCTGGATCAATCAATGCCCGACAACTTATTGCGACGCAGCTGTGTAGAAGATTCATATAACACAGAAGATCAATCTTTACAAGTTGAAAATCTTAATTTATGGAAACGTTTAGTTAAAGAATTAACGGAGAAGAATGCTGTACTTATGGAAAATAATAAATTACTAACTGAGAAAAATGTAAGCTTAAACAAAATATTAGCACAAGGTTCGGAGAAAGTTTCATTTTCTGAAATTTTACAAACTACATCACCGAAAAACACAACAGCTCCTCTTATCATAAAGGTAAGAGATAAATCTAACAAGTGTTCTGTTGAGAAAATCAAAAGTATAATTTTAGCAAATAAAGTAAAAATTGATTTGGTCGACAATAAAAATGGTAAATTAGTTGTTAAAAGTCCAAATGTAGATGATTTAGAAAAAATCTGTAAAGAAGTTGTTACGCTAATGTCTGATAAAGTAAATGCAGAAGTGGAGAAACTAAAAAACCCTCGTATTAAAATTGTTGGCATTAAGTCTGTTTTTACGCGAGAAAATCTTTTACAAGATATTATAAGAAGAAATAATATAGTAACCAGTGATGATGTGTCTATTGTACACACCTATAGCAATAACAACATAACTACAGCAATTATGGAGGTAAAATTATATATATATATATAAACAGATAATGAAAACAAAGAAAATATACGTAGGATGGCAAAGGTGTATAGTTTATGACGACTACAATTTAAATTTATGTAATAAATGTTGCGGATTTAATCACAATGCTAAGAAATGCAAGAGTGCTGATAAATGCATTATGTGTGCTGGTAATCACAAAACCGCGGATTGTAAAGAAAATAGAGAAGAGAATTATTCTTGTGCAAATTGTACGTATGCTAATGACAAATATAAAACCAAAAGGGAAACAGGTCATAAAGCCAACGACTTTTTACGATGTGAGTCTTATCAAATCAGATTACAAAGTATCAAAAGAAGTACAGACTACCCTCCTGATTTGAGACCGGCTTGATGAATAATTTTGATAACTACTTGCAAGATGAATTTCTTTTACACCCCATCGAAAAGGATACAACTGGCAAGAATGAAGAGGAAACCATCCGTAATTGTCTGCTCCGAAACTGGCATTTTGTCAAATCTTAATTTATATAAACTTAATAATTACAAAATCTATTACAATACCAGTCAATTAAATGCTGCTGACGGAGTTGTGATTTATATTAAGGATACTTTTGAGATATGCGATTCAAAAAATTGTTTAATTAATAATATTAATTTTTTAAGCATAGATTTGTCTGTAGAAAACATAACTTTTAAAATTACTGGCATTTATAGATGTCATGATATTGATATCGATACTTTTAATTCAGCTTGCGAACAATATTTATTAGGGTTATCTAAAGTTAAAAATCATTGTATTGTCGGGGATTTCTATATCAATATTCAGTCATTTGATAACAAGAGTGCGACATTTATACAAAACTTTTTACAAATTGGTTACACGCCATTATTTAATACAATAACAAGACCGAATTTACTTGAAGATAGACAAAATGAAGGTACATGTATTGATAGCATCTTTTATAAATCTGAATGTGTGAATTTTTCTTCTTTTAAAATCTGTAACTTATTTACAGATCATTACCCACTTTTTGCCACTTTTCAAGTGAAATCATTGACGAGCTATACTCCATATACTAATGCTACTTTTATAAATTACCAAGAATTAGAGAGAATTATACCAAATGATTTTTGGAATGATATTTATGAGACTGAGGACCCTGAAAAGGCCACTAACCTCATCATTGATAAAATAAAATTAGCAATAGTAGAATGTACACACGAGAAAAATAAAACGAAAAAATTAATTAGGAAACCGTATATAAATAAGTCGATTTTGAAAAGCATTCAAGTTAAAGAAAAATGATTCAATATATACAAGCAAGACAAGAACAATATATCCAATAAAAATAGATATATGAAGTATGCTAAAACCTTGCAAAGAATAATAGAAAAAGAGCAGGATAATTACGAAAAAAATAAAATTATGAAGTTAGGTGGAGATATTAAAAAATTATGGAGTTATGTAAATAATAAGGTGAAGAAAAAGATATCTAGTTCTGCGGATATTAATTATATAAATGATAATGACAACAAAATCATTGATAGGAAAGAAATAGCTGAAATTTTTAATACTTTTTTTTGTAATATAGGAATAGAATTAGCTAATAAGTTAAAAACCAATGATGTACCTGTAATGCCAAAAATCAACCCAAGAACCTTGTTCTTAAAACCAATACTTTCGTTTGCAATATATAATATTATTAAACGCATGCCTCTTAAAGCTGGGGGCTGTGATGGCATTAACGCAAAAGTGCTTAAAGCACTAAATATTAATATATGCAAGCCTTTAGAGTATTTGCTTAATTTATGTATTACCAAAAGCTACTGGCCTTGTGCACTAAAGAGTGCAGAAATAATCCCTATTTACAAAAATAAAGATAAGCATCAATGCACCAACTATCGGCCAATTTCACTTATCTCCAGTATTGCCAAGATTTTTGAGAAAATCGTGTATAACAGAATTTTAGATTTTTTGCTTTGTAATGATATAATATCTACAAGACAGTTTGGTTTCATTAAAGGCACATCTGTCAATAATGCATTAGATTTTTTAACGAACTATATACAGGGTCATCGAAAAGTATCGGACCCCCCTAATATCTTCAGTTAGAATGCACTTAGGAGAAAATGTCCAATAGCAAAGTTGTATGGTTTCAAGCGGGGAGTAAGATGATGACCTTGACTTTGACCTTGACCATGTCCTTCAAGGTCATTTCAAGGTCAATCTTATTTTTTTAAATAGAACCCCCTACATTTTATTGTATATTCTTATAGCTTATCTCGAGAGCTTTCCAAAACACTATAATAAAATATTTTTTTATTAAGTACTTTTTGAGTTATAAAGGTTTGAAGTTAACAATTTTTTGACACAAAATGTAGAATATCTTGTAAAATATTATTTAGTTTTCAGTAATCATAATCTTAATACTTTTGTACGCGGAATAATGAGACCAATTAATTGGTTTAAAGAAAATACATTAATCGGATCCCCCTAATATTTTCAGTAAGAATGCATTTTGGAAAAATGCCAACCTTTATAACTCAAAAAGTACTTAATAAAAAAATATTTTATTATAGTGTTTTGGAAAGCTCTCGAGATAAGCTATAAGAATATGCAATAAAATGTAGGGGGTTCTATTTAAAAAAATAAGATTGACCTTGAAATGACCTTGAAGGACATGGTCAAGGTCAAAGTCAAGGTCATCATCTTACTCCCCGCTTGGAACCATACAACTTTGCTATTGGACATTTTCTCCTAAGTGCCTTCTAACTAAAGATATTAGGGGGGTCCGATACTTTTCGATGACCCTGTATAATGACTTAAATTTAAATAAAAAAACGATTGCAACTTTTTTGGATTTATCGAAAGCTTTTGACACTGTGAACCATAGCATTCTTCTGTCAAAATTACAGTGTTACGGGATTAGGGGTAAATCATACGACCTAATACAGAGTTATCTGACATCTAGGAAACAAACTGTGAGAATAAATAATGTGACCAGCTCAGAATTAATTGTAAATATGGGAGTGCCACAAGGCACAATCCTAGGCCCACTTCTGTTTGTTGTCTACATAAACGATTTCTTAAATTTACCTTGCATTTCATATGCAGATGACACGGTTTTTCTTACTTCTGGTGATACATGGGAAATAGTTGAGAATAACGCAAATGTAATTTTGGTAGAGGCAAATAAATGGTTGCAGGCTAATAGACTGTCTTTGAACATTGAGAAGACGGTCTTTATCACTTTCGGAGTATATGCCGATAGCGTACCGAACGATATTAACATATTAATTAATAATAAATCGCTTACAAGAGTTACTTTTTGCAAATATCTTGGTGTGTTCATTGACAGCCATTTAAGATGGGATAAACATGTCGAATATATTGTCAAAAGACTAAACTACCTTGTCTTCACGTTTTATAAATTAAAGAAGTATTTGAAACATGAAAATATGCTAATGATTTACTATGCGCTTTTTCATTCAATCTGATGGGATTTTGGCATGGGGTGGTGCTTATGATAACATTTTATATAAAGTGCAATCTTTGCAGAATAAAGTAGTCAGATTATGTAAGTTTACCAATATTGTAAATGTTAGAGAAGTATTTATAGTTGAATCTCTATCCTATAATTATTTGTTACTGAGAGATGAATTCAGTCAAAAAATGTATATATCAACGAGAAACAATAGTATTCTTCTTCCAGTTATTAAAAAAACAATTCTCAAGAAAAGTAGTAAATACACAGCGATAATAAATTTTAATAAACTACCAAATAAATTAAGAAATATAGAAATTACAACACCTGCAATTAAAAAATCGTTTAAAAAACGGATCAAGTTAAATGTCAATATGTTTATTTAAAATACAATTTATACATTGTTTATTTTAAGGAGTTTATGTAGTAATTATTGCATTTTCTTCATTATCGGATAATCGATAACACTATCTAATAAATAAATGGCTTGGATAGAATTTTTGGCATTGTAATTTTAGGTTTAGTTTTAGTTTTAATCTAGTATTATATTTAGGTTAAGCTCTCGGGCCTGCGCGCAGATAATTTATTATCTTTGCAGGATATATTTGTATGTTTTATATATAGATATATTGTACAATTTTGTATACACCTGAATAAATTGAATTTAATTGAATTGAATTTAATTTGATGATAAAAGAAGTCCGAATCCACTTTTTTCTGTGTTTAGTTTCAAAGATTTTCTGAGAAATCCTGTCCTGCTGAGAAGTTCCATTTATAAAGATCATTTGCTAGTAATTATAATGTATACAGTCCGTAAGATTATTATTACACTGGTCAACGTTAGCATTTAATGAATAGATTCATTAGTACACTGAACAAAATCTACCTCACAAATTTGTGAAAGTAGTGAAAACAACTTTTTTAGTTATATAACAATGTTCGCATTGTGAATTTTGCTACTTTTATTTAAGTCCATAATTCGTAGTTAAATTGGCGTAAATATTTACCTTGTAGTCGTTGTGATTGAAGATAAAAAAATGCGATACTGCGCTCAACAGTAGTTGATCTCTTACATGGAAAACACTACCATTTATTAAAAACGCGAATTTACTACGAATTTCTTTCAGTTATAAAATATCACTTTACATATAAAAAAAAATAAATCTACAATTGTACCAATTGTGCTTTTTAATAATGTTTCATACAGAAAACTAATTTTGAGAACTAATTATGCACTGTCGAATTGCAGTATTTACATAGTAAATTCGTAAATTACATACTATGTTTCAATAAGGGGTCAATCAGCCTTTCTGCAGTGCTATTCCACTAATATTTATAACGAATAACCTCGATATTAAGGAATACGGCAGCCCGAAAGATAGTTGTTTTATAAATTTACATTTTTTTTATTTATGTTTTGACCTACTGTACTTTGAGATGTATTCAGAATCTGTCTATTTTTTACTATTGTATTTTTATGTATGAGTTAATTCAAAAGGCACCACCCCTCACCCTAAAAACAACAAATAATAATAATAATAATAATATTCATACTATTGTTATTTTTATCGACCGTTTAAATTTATTTAGTTTATCTGGTATTAATATATATCGGTCAATAATAGAAAATAACCTATAAGAGTAACTGAAAGTTACATAAAAGTATTATGAAGAATTAAAAACTATAGCAATGGATGAAAATAGAAATAAATAAGTTTTTAGGAAATATTGGAAAATAGACAAATTGGACATATCTGACAAACAGACAGATCTCTAAAGGTGAAACGGAACTGTTTCTTGTTAGGGCAAAAAATTGGATGCAAAAGTGCAATACAGAAAATTTTTTTATTCAGAAAGAAGGAAATAGTACAGTTAATATCTGCTTTTAAAAATCACTTCTATCAGAAGTTTATAATCCTCTATTGCATTAATCAATTCAAATTTTATACACCAAAATATAAATACATTATTTATAAATAGTAAATATAAGTATATTACTTATAATTAGGTTCATGTTTTATTGGTACTACACACGGACCCATTAATAATCCTATGTTCGTATTTTATTATAAATATGAACAATGCACGCGTTCACTTCCTCTGGTTGAAACGTAGTGTTTCCAATTTGTCAATTTTCCAATATTCTCTAAAAACTAATTTCTCTCCATTTTTCTTTTTTAATCCATTTCTAATTTTTAATCCATCATTAACACTTTGATATAACCTTCAATATATTGTTTATTTTTTATATTTTATTATTGTCCGATATACATCAATTCCAGTTTAAACTATGTTATACCGTATGCACAAAATCGTAACTCTTTTGTGCCATTTGAATCTAAAAGCTTCATCAAATCTTCACAAGATTACTTCTAAATATGGAGAATAGTTTAAAAAACCTTGGCGACTATGCAATTTGATATTATCATAAACAGGATCCTGAAAATGTTAATTCGAATACACGGTGCGCCTAGTACAAATTTAATGAAACTACATATTACCTCCTATTTTATTATTGGAACTGTTTTCTGGTACTGTAAGGATACCTTTTATAAAGTAATCAAAATCATACAGTCGACGCTTTTTCTTATAATGACAAAAAAAATTTATAATAATTTTTTCATTTTGCTTGTTAATATTCATAATAAAATACAGTAAACAGGGTGTATAATATATATAATATATAATATAGTACATCACTTTCATTTTTTTATTATATTCAATCAATAATATCAATAAAACATTATACTTAATAAATAATATTATATTTATATATAATAAATACCAATAGTAACAACGATTAATTAATAATAGTTGCAATGCAAACAACAACAACAACAACAATAAAATCATCATATACCTTGCTGACTATAGTTGCAAAATTCTGTAATGTGTTCAAAAATTCTGTGAATTTTCGTTGTTATTGGGATTGCTAATGCTGCATAACTTGATTTGAATTGTATAATAAACTCTATAAATTAAGAATCTAATGTAACAGAAAAGCATCCATCTACAAATTTTTGAGCTTTCTCAATACGTCAACGTATTTACAGATGCCTAAACACGCCATCTTCTGTACTAGACGCACCGTGAATAATGAATTAATAAAAATTACTTTTATTCGCATATAATCTTAAATTCATATATAGAATTTACCACGCGTTATCACACGAGTAGGGTGAATATGTATATATCGTAGGAATAGCGTATTGTGGAATAAGGGTATAAATAGAATTTTACGCATGGATATACTCGCAAGGATTGGGTAAGGCAAAAATTTAATAATTTCTTACTACCAATATAAGGGTATTGAATCCCGCTTACACGAATTTCACAATTTCAGAAATCTTCTCGGTGCACGTGTTCAGAATTTTTTGAATTCGGGATAGTTGTAAATATTTTAAAGGCACAGATGACATCCGGAGGTCAATGAAAATATATTTACTTTCACTCCTGTAATTGTTGTTATACTCAAATGTCATCCTAATAGTAGCATTTAATATCCGACAAATCCATTGATGAGCCTGTGTTAGAGATATGAAATAAAATAATGAAGTCATAGTTTTATGTGGATGCCCATAATTTCCTTATACTACTTAGTATTTTAAACGAGATTGAAGTTATCAATAAGCATATAAAAAGTATTGAGTTTTTTAAATGAATATGGCATTAATCTTAGTAAAATTTTTAATGAATAAAACAATCTATTATTTATTAATCAACTTCGTTCTGGAAATCTAAAACTTGAACAAAACTTTACGTGCTCAAACGTCATGTTTGATCGTTTCGAATTCCGTGATCAGAAGTAACCGGCAATTTTCCGTTGTTTCTACAGAAAAATCGTGTAGGACATTAGAAAAGGGAGTATTGACAATTAGTAATGTAATAATAGTGTATTATTTATCAGCCCTTTCTTCTCCGGTCAGTTTTTGATTTAAGCAAAAATAAATGGCGGATCGAGTACTTGAGAAATTTGGACGAAAAATTGATGATTACCAATGGTGAATATTAACATCCTAATGATTCACCCCTAACCTTAAAGAAGGATGCTCACGGGTATAGGTGATTTCTGCATCGGAGTCGTAACTGCGAAACTGTTTAATTTGATTAGAGTATGATGAGCACTAACAGCTAAAGGCAAGTTCGATTATTTTATCACGTGGGAATGTTTAAAAAATCGCTGTTAAATTCACGGATTATACATAGGAAAATGCAGTAATTTTAGTCGTAATAGGCCGCACCGTGAGTTCTGCACAGTATGTGATGACTGTTACTACTTAAACTTCTGCATTTTTCTATGTATAATCCGAGACTTTATCAAGAATTTTTTAAACTATACCAAGCGATAAAAGAATGGAATTAGCCATTATGTGCTAATGCTAATCATATTCTAATGGAATTTATCATTTTCGGAGATTACGCCTTCGGGGCAAAAATCATCTATTATATAACTAATAACCAAAGTACCAAATACCAGAGAACATAAAAAAGATTATGGGTTTCTGTAACAAACATGCTCTACAGAACAACAGCAATATAAACATTTCTGCCGAACATCTGATTGCGGAAATTGAAAATGGCGTTTCAGTAGTAAATCACCGATGAAACTGAGAACATCCCAGTAAACAACAAAAATAAAATAAGAGCGGAATCTGTAAGCATAATTTGGAATTTTTCAAATAATCGTTATAAGGACTTTCTGATGATAGGCCACATCAGAGGCCGAAACGTAAATAAGTGTCAAAATTATTTAAATAATTTATTTATAAATATATATTTTTTAAAATAATTCCCGGAAATCAAGGTATTTATAGTCATTAGACCGTTAATCCAAGAACAGCAACTTTTAGCATTATTTAAATAAAGCGGTCAAGAAGACATCAAAGACAATTTTTTTATTTATAATACCCAAAGTAGTTAAATTAACTACATCCATAATTTGATTATACCTCTTACTATGGAAATAGTCAATTTTACATCGTTTTGAAATAATGTATTTTCTATTATAAAATGACTCAATTAACTATATTTTCTCTATCTCTCGGTACATTATAATTCCTTTTCTTCAATGAAAATTAAAAAAATGCCAATTTATGATATTAAATATATGATGAAAAATATGGAGAAACCGAAAATATGTGAAAAATGCAGAAAAAAGTAATGGGGAACTTGGAAGAATATTCAGAAGGCACCAGGGGTACGATTCTGGGATTCTTTTCGGTTTCCGGTCAAATGCTTTGCCAACTACGCTGTGTCTCCCACATCTCTCCGCACCGTCAATTTTTAATTATTAAAACATTTCTTACTTCTTCACATTTGTTATATTAATTCAAATGACTCGTTCTTGCTCAGAGTCGGTTAAAATCAGATCAAGTTCACGTTGTGCTGATTGCACTTGTTTTCTTTTTTCGTCCTGATGGGATAGAATAATGCATCGGCATTGACATCCCTGATAAGATAATGTGATTAAGTTCTTTTCAAATGTGTAGGACAGAGTGAGGAATGGTGGGACGGGTTCAATTATTGCTCTGAAAATTGTTTGAAAATTAATTTTTTCCAAACATTTAATCAAGGCCATGATAAACATACTACATAACCCAGACTATCTTTTGGCTGTTGTAGTTTGTTAAATATCGAAAACTATGGAGCGGTACACCTAGACAACGAAAGACTACGGTGTGGAACACCTGGCCACGTAAAACTACGGAACATTACATATGAACAATGAAAAACTACGGTGCGGTAGACCTGGACATCGAAAACTACGGAGAGGTATACCAAAACCTCCAAAGACATGGAGCGGTGCACCTGGACGATGAAAAACTACGGCGCAAAAGACCCAGACATCGAAAACTACGGCGTGGAACACTTAAACATCGAAAACTCCGGTGGGGCACACCTGGACAACGAGAAACTACGGAACGGAAAACGTAGGCATCGAGAATTATACAGCGGTACACCTGGATAATGAAAATCAAAGGTGCGGAATACGTGGACATCGAAAACTATGGAGCGGTACATCTGACAACGAAAAACTACGGTGAAGAAACCTGGGCGATGACAAACTTTGTTAAAGATATATACGCATGAGCCTGTGATAAGTTCTGCGTAGCTGCACACGATTTTTCAATTATTCCAATTGAAAAATGTAAAGACTAATATGTCTCGCAATACCCCACAATACCCGAAACGCGTCTTTGCTCAATATCACCCTCTATAAACGACTCATTAAATTTTTTTGAAAAATCTTTTCGAGGGTCAAAAGGTTAAGGGTACTCGGTAAATATCCTTATATTTACCTGAAATTTTTGCACTAAAAATTTAACGAAATCAACGATTGGATAAGCGTTCGATTTAACTTTCAAAATGATGAATTTTAAAATGTTAATGCAAAAAGTTTTGCATTGATTTACTCACACCAAATACTATTGAAAACTGATATTCTAGGTAGATAAAACTTTACAAAAATTTTCTTCGAAGTACACAAATGTTTGAAAATAAAGGTGTCCCACAATTCCACACGTTCCACCATACCCCACTCTCCCCTACCAATACTGATGAAAATTACGTAAGTGTAAGTAGTTCACATTTTACGAAGGTTTGACTAACGTAATCACCAGATATTGCCCGTATTTCAGGCTGACTCGTCATTTTGAAATATTTACCAGTCACATACATATTAAAGGCAAGGGGAGGAGGTATTGTGCGACCCTTCGTACGTTGGCCGGGACATTAGCATACACGACTATTTTTCCGGGAAGTTCGGCAGTCTCCACCGAACCCGGGCTTTAAAAGTGCGTCATTGTACTTTGAGACCCCCAGCGGGTTTGCAAGTACGAACTTCTCGGAAGGAAAAACACTCGGTCGTCTTGTTTCAAGCCCCGCTCGTGGTTACTGCCCCCAACCCTGCGTCCCACTTTGGTTCGCCCGCTCTTTCTCGCTCTTTTTCCCTCGAGCTCGCTACACTCTAAACACGTCATTTGTATGCGCGGTAGGTGCATAAGAAGATTTGCATGAGTGTTTGTCTTCGCCGTTAGAGCGAGCAGGGCGTGCAATTTAGTCGGAGGGGCTGAAAAGGATGACCCGTGGCTAGACGGACGAGGTCTCTGCTCGCTAAGGTCGCAGCCGAGGGACTGAGATTAATGAAATTTCGATCGTCGACGGGTGCGGAAGAGACGCGCGGACGACGAAATTGTACCTAGATATAGTTGGGGGGTTGGTGAGCAACGCTGGGGGTTGGACACGTTGGACAGGGGTATGGAGAGAAGAAGAGAAACGAGCCAGAGCGAGATGTCGAGCGTAAAGTTGTCGCTTTGAATGTGAGGAAGTGGACGAGATGTACAACGAGGATGGTGACGCAACGGTGGAGTTGCTACGCCGAACGAGGGTGGACTATAAACTGTCAGAACATCAGGCATAAAGTGGAATTACTTCCCTCGATCGAGATTACTTGGCTGATCGCAGCCCCTTTGATTCCGTCTGGGCATCGCGTTGGCCGCGAAACTCTTCGCTCCCGCCCGTCGAAACGGTAAAGCGTTTCCTTTGAATCGGCCAGCCGCCAAAGCGATTTCAAGTGTGGCAACTGAGTTCCGGAGCATTGCGCATTTCCCGTGCGAGTGAGTCGAATTTATCCAGAAACAAACGTGTCGTTCCCGCGAATAAACAAAAATTTGATATAAGCCTTTGAGCAAACGCGGCTCCGTATAGATGCGTTCGCAAAACGTTATATGGATCGAAAATGATTTCCTCCGAACACAAGGAGAACGAGTCCTCAGTCATCCATGAGATTTATAACGCTAGATGCATTATTTTGCAAGAGTATACTCCTCGATATCATGCGCCACCATTTCAAGCTCAAAGTCAAAACGGGCAGAATCACTCTATTCACTGTTACGTTCGTCGGAGCGGAGCGCATCGTGTGCTCGTGTGCTCGAAATCAATACACGCTGATAATGCACGTTTATCGAACCGTTTAAACCGTTTCAAACCAATAATAGCGAGGTAAATGTATCAATTTATCGACCGTATCTCTATTGATGTCTCTGTTAATTTGCATCTTATATATGGTAGGCACTCGATGTTGTTTGATTCTATTACAACGTTTTTTAATCAAAATAAGAATACATCAATTATAATTGATATATATGCATCATCGGAAGCGTTTGATTTTACCTATTAATTCTCAACGTTGTATGAAACGATTTTTCGTCAACTGATAAGTTCATACTTATACATATATATAGGTCGTTAGGTACATAGGTTTTCTAATGCCATTTTCTAATAAATAAATGCTCTTGCATATAAATAGGGGCATAGGACAACTTACGTTTAATCTATAATTGCTGAACTAATTGGAAAATCAAATTGCATCAAATTCCTACTATGGTAACAGATAATTTACAGTATAACCCATCCTAAGTTGTAGGTTTAAAATCTTCTTGAATGATATACTCATCTCTCTCCTAATATAAGGATCGGCAAATCACGAAACGCTTCGGTTGAATGTACACTACCCAGATATGCATCAGACAAACATTTGGAAATCGAGGCAGTAAGGTGATTATAAATACGAATTTTTCCTTATATTTTAAAAGAATGGACTCCATAAATTAAGACATGGACTTCTGTATATAGGAGAGACACTGGAAGGTTACCCCCCCCCCCCCCTCTTCACCAAACACTTTTTGATCGTCTGACGTTGCAAATTCCTCGACTCAAATTTTGACCGATGTCAAATGAATATTTATTATTATTTGTACACTTTGAAGCAGAACGGCCCATCGCTGGTACAAAGCGTGTCGAGAATAAGTCAATTCATAGTCATCAACATCGTTATCGACAGCATCGCCATGGCTATTATCATCTCCATAGTCATCATCATCCCTATCAACATCGCCGATCATCAACCTCTTCATCACCATCAACATCACCATAATCAGCGGCAACGTTATCGACAGTATCATCATCCGTTATAACATTTTGGCGTTTCCGGTTCTATAATTTGGCTACCAAGGCTTGTTTCAAAATCCGTCAAGAAATTTGATAAACTATAAACGTTTAACCATTACACTGGTCAATAACTTTGAGGCAATTTAATGTTACAGAGATGAAAATAGCTAATATTTGTTAATTTCACGTCGCTCAATCCGAATCCGATAGAAATAATTTATTATTAGGTCTTGTTTCCATGTAATACGGAGAGAAAGTTGCAAAAAACGTCATTTTCTCCATTGTTTCAGGAACTATAGCTTTTAACAGAAATACGATAAAGACTTCAATGATAGCTTAAAATGAATCTTATAACTTCTATTTCATGAAAAGAAAATTGATATACGACCCAGTAAAAAATTATTTTCTTAAATGGGCATTTTTTTTTTTTTTTTTTTTTTTTGCGCAAAATATTGTCTCACCGAAACTGCATGTTACTACTGATCATTTTTGCTGCGCGGCGACCAAAATTCTAGAGAGCGGAGGACTGTCTGAAATCGAATGTTACAAGGACAAAGATGCATCCTTATATAATATAAATGTTTTAAGCATTTATTTTTTAAATCATAAAGAAATTATGACTTTTCATTCATGTTGAAAGGTATCGATGAAACTCCTTGTGTATCCCATGGAAATCTAATTCTATAGCGGGAGCGAAATAGAGACTCGAAGTCGCGGCGATCCTAGCGGTGAAAATAGTTAATATAGAGCGTTTTCACCATAATATCTCAAAGATGGAAAATACTGCGACATTATTTTATTTGCATTTTAATAATTAAAATTCAATGTTCATTGCCGAAGGTCATAATTTTTTTAAGATTTCAAAAATAAATGCATTTTGTTCTGCGTGTTGGTGATTTTGATAGCGGCCGTCCAATAAATCTTAATTTTAACATCGGAATCGTAAACTGAAACCTTTAAAACATATTATGAACCATTTATATTACATAAAAATGCATCTGTGTACATGTAACATTCGATTTTAGTCAGCCGCACGCCAGAAGTTTGGTCGGTAGCGCGGCGAAAATGAGAAGTAGTAACAGGTAGTTTAAGTGAGACGACATTTTTGCGGATAAAAACAAATATTCATTTAAGAAAATAATTTTTTACCAGCTCGTATAACAATTTTCTTTTTGTGAAATAGAAGTTATAAGCTTCATTTTAATCTATAATTGATGTTTGTATCTTGTTTCTATTGAAAGATATACTTCTTCGAATAATGGAGATAATGACGTTTTTTGCAACTTTATCCCTATATTACATGAAAACAAAAGCTAATAAAAAATGTTCACTATCGGATTCGGATTCAGCGACCCAAAATTAACAAAGATTAAAAATAGGGTGGGTAATCTAATACTCAAAATTAAATGTACGTTTAGAGCTATTATCGTTATTTGCATCGATAATTCTGAAGTTCATTAAAAATGGCGGTTCAAAAAAGTTTAGTTTTAAGCTTACCTCTATCATAAGCTGCAGCATATGATACGAGTCCGAAGGCGCCATCAGTTGAGTTTTGCCGTTCATATTTTCTTTTAATATCTTCTTTAGAGGGGGCTGCGTAATGCGTAAATATTCTCGTTTAGAAAATTTGAATAAGATGCTAATTTGTGCAAATTGAAATAAAAATGGGTTTACAAGACTCAAAGTTATTTGATAATTTGATTCATTGTCTAAAATTAAAAAGGTTTTTAAGTGAGATGAGTGTAATTTCACCAATTACAATTATTGTTATTACTGAAAATACGATTGGGATGTGTACTCCCTAAATCTGAGTGATGAATTTCATTAAAAATGATTTACTAATAAATAATTATAATTCACCAATATATTACTCAATTTTTTGAGATTTAAAATTAACTATAGTAATTTTTAATACCTTATTACTGAAATAAATTAGTGAAACTTCATAAAAGAAATTGCAGTTGATCGCTCCTTATTAGTATAAATAATTACTAAATCAATTATTGACTGACATAACACTCCTAGAAATCTCGGAGCACAAACATTAAGGTCTATGCGTTCGTCAATTGTCCATTCAAAGTTGTGAAAAAAATAAAGTATGTTCGAAAGTAATGACAGCAGAATATGTAATTTTATTTAGGTTCCTGCCATGAAAAGTTGCCAAATCAACAACTTTTCAAACTTTTGTATATTTTCAAGAATATAGTTATGTTTTTTCTATGATACTACCAGATTTCTAAAACATATTTTATTTATTTACAATGAATTTGTAATTTGGTTACACGGCATGCAAAATTGTCTTGGACTACAACATTTGCAAATTACAGAGAATTTCCTACGTAAATTAACGAATTAATCGTCAATGTGAAATTTGTATGCGAATGTAACATAAGAACCTTCATTTCAAGTATGATTGACCTTCGTTCCATAATTAAACTGACGATTCTGGAAATATGGTTCTCCCATGACTAATCTCTCCAATCCACTGTATACGAGAGAGGTATATTGATCTTTCCAGAAAATTGGCGTTATGTAAATTGCAACTGAACTCTAACAATTTTATGGCCGAAGTCATATTATAATTATGCCCAAGGAAAACTTAATATTGTAGGTAAAACCAACGAGCAGGGATATAAACTGTTATTAGTACATTCAGTTTAGAGACAATGGATGCAAATTTGAAAGTGCACATGAACAAATTGGCTCTTTTGTTAATTTGCAAGAATATTTTTCCTAAGTTCCATCCCTATTCCCCATTTAAGTTCAAAGTTATTCAAGTGACTTTTGTAATAATACTCGACTCTATATTACGGTTGTCTCAAATAATCAGCCAAACCTCCAAGTTATGGAGCGGCCGAGTTTATTCTCGAGAGTGCGGCTCTTACGAAGTAAACTGTAATGTTTGGGAAACATGCCGCCAAGTCGACAATAAACCATAGTTCATTTGCCCGACCCTTCCAGCAGGTGTATGGCAACTGGAGTGTATTTGACCGAGGGTTACCGATACAATTCGAAACATGACAAACTTCTGTGATGCAAGCTGAAGAAAATGTAACAATATCGATCTCGATATTGCGTTAATTATATAATATGTTGGATACAATAGTGATTGAAACGATATCAAAAAGCATTAGAAACATACAATAACTACGACTGTGAAAAATTTCTTGAGAAATTTTCTGAAACATGTAACGGTAGCTTTTTACGATTACTAAATTAAAAAAAATACAAAAATCTATTGGCTTAAGGTGGTTCTACTGGTTTTTGAAAAATCATAGAAACTCTCTATATTTTGCGAGAATACAATTAAAGGCCTACAGAAACTGTCTGTGTAATTTGAGGGTCGGTTATCGACCAAAAAAAATGAGAAATTAGTAATTAAAATCGAGTACTTTAACATGGGCTCTTATGGCAGGGCCTCTGTGGGAGACAGGAAATTAAATATATTTTAATCGATAACTTTCATAGACAAACCTAAAAACGAAACTCTAATAAATAGAAGTATAAGCTTTCCAAAATTACTCGGAAAATCGTACGTACATAAACAATATGGCATTCGAAGCAAGAAGAAGACGGGGCAACGTCGCATCCTCTCACGGCATACAAACATATGTACATATACATATACGTACATACGGGACCGCGAAAGGCCTCCGAGTGTTTTTGTATTTAATAGGCTTTTTTTGAGTTTGAGTCGGTCGGTATATAATAGTCAATTATGTGAATTAACATGCCACATCTGTGTATTTTTATAAATAAAGAAATACTCCAAATCTGATGTGTATTCACTTAGCAGAATAAGTATATAGGATAAGGTTTTTTTTTGGTTATGTTGTACTTTCGAAAAGGTCCTTGTTATTATTAGAATTTGGATATTTGATCACAACATAAGTGAGATAAATAATATTAGAATAGTTTATTAAATAAATAGTAATGTATTTTAAATTTTTTTAGAACAAGCTTACATTGTTAATGGGTAGGAAATAATGAAAACACTTTTTCTATAGTCTTTTTTGTGGTTGTCACACGAGCTTTGCCATTTTCGCTCTCGCCAAGCAAATGTCTTATGCCCTCATGACCATTATTTTTAAAAGCCTCTTCTAATGCTTCTTTATTTATCCCTGCTTCAGACATTTTCTTTATTGAATTTGATGAAATTTTTCCTTTGAAATGTTGTAGAGAACTTGTATTTGAGTCAAAAACGCGTTCAAAACTAAAGCGCGAAGCGCGACGTTGCCACATGTTTTGTTGACATTTGAAAACCCAAGTCGCCCGAGTCAAATGTCATCCAATAAACTTTAATAAAATACTTTATGTGAATGCTAAAGTAAAGGTAGGATATGTATTAAATCATAAACATTCCGTTGAATATTTTTGAAAAACTATTTATGCGTGTTTTAAGAATTTCAGAAACAATCTTTTTCAAGCTCTCAACTGACTAGAAAGTACTAGTAGAACCACCTTAAAAAAAATAATTTATCAACATGTTTTATATAGTTATGTACGAACATTTTTAGTAATTTCAGCGGATTTGTTGTTAATTATATTAATAAAATATATCAAATTAATGAACCAACACTGTCACATAAATAACCACGATACAATAAAATATAATTCCTATATTTTCATTGCACTCAGATGTATCAACGGCATAATGATTTTATAATATCCGGATATGATGTTCTTTATGAACTGAAGCGAGGCTGTGGAATCAAAATCCATCTTCTACCGTATGAATTACGAGCGTTTCCTGTAGGGAAGCTAACGTCGCGTCTGCCCCTGGCGACAGCAAACTAAACTAACTTCACCTTCGCTCGCTGATTCATATTCATATTTCTGTTACAAGTTTCGTAATTTTCTCATGCTGCTGCATAATTTGTCTGTCTGTTACAGGTTTTTTTAAAATTCTGTTACTCTGGTAATATATATATATATATATATATATATATATATATATATATATATATATATATATATATATATACATATATATATATAAAAATGCATGAGAATTTTCTGAGCATTTCTAACATTGACCATATTTGACTTTTTTCAATATAATGGAGAATGTACGTTTTTTTATTTGGTTATATTGTAATTGTCCGTGGAGACAAAACTATTCTAATTGTGAACAATTAAAAAACAAATGAAACGTAATGCTACAGCCTTATCGAGGCTCAATATCGGCATCTATTGAAGTTTGGTGGGATCTAAATTATAAAAATACCATCCAGAGTGGTTTTTGTATAATGTAATCTTTTCAAAAAGATTCCCATTTTATCTTTAATTATATAACCACTCTTGACTGTTTAATAGATTCAAAAGTGTGATTATAATAAATCTAACTGTGTATTAAATTTAATCTTACAGCCGTATCTACTGAGATCTGCCGAAAAATATACAGACAGCATATAACTCTGGTTAGAAAACCAATGTTCACTTATATCTGATAATAAATACATTTCAGGTAAAGATGTCATGCATCTTAATCCGATGCCATAATTCGTTCTTACTAATATAGTAATGGTTGATTTTAGGTTTTCTGATGATATAGAACTAGAGAATTAAATTTTGTAAAAAAAATCACCACCACAATGTTAAAATAGTAAACACAAACGAAATTTGCACCGCATTTTGTTTATTATATTAAAAAATTCGATTCATTTTTATGAAACTAATTCACTTTTTTAATTAGTTTTCGAAATTTGTGCACAAATGTTTATCTGTCTGTATATAATCAATAAACAGTTAGCTTCTATATGGAGTAGTTAATTCACAATATGATTGAATAATCTAAAATGTTCCTTGTAAAGTGTCTTTATTAAGAGTTTAAAAAAAATTATCTCAACGTAACGATATCATTTTAGATGATTTTGCTCCATTAAATAATTGTAGATGAATTATTCCATCAAAATTGATCAAGTAAACCTATTTTATGCGGGTTTCCTACGTAATAACACACCCGCATGTAGATGGGCAGTATAAGGTGTATACGCAATATAAATTTTACAATATTTACAATATATACAATAATCACAAAAATTTGTAGTTTTGAAAACAAACTAACAATTAAGTAATATGTAATGCGAATGAAGATTTAATCATTACATATACATTAAAATATATTTTTCGCTTTGCATTTTGATATTTATATATCTAACAGCTAGTTAAAGATAACCTTATATAAAAAGTTTTTTTTCAGTATTATTATTGCCGAGCTTATTTCAACTAGAATACGGTTAATTGCAACATGATTAATATATATTTCTTCATAATCCGTAAGAAATATCAGTTGATAATCTCAAATATCATTTGATTAAAATTTATCTTGTGAAATCGAAGTTTTTCGTAAGATAAAAATATACAAAATATTCACCTACTGTAATTTACTAGTGTGTATGATTAGTTCAATTTTTATTATATAACTTCATGATTGGGTTGTCAAACATTTTTTCGATGGAACCATGTCATGGATCAAAAAAATTATGACACGATATATAACTTCGGATATTAAAGTTTTTATTTTTTTTTGTTTGACGAATACATCATACAGTTTGAGATATGTTTGAAATTGAAATTGGCCCATGAATACTGACAATTTACTGATTCAATTAGAATTATCATTGTAAAACCCAATACTTAAAATGTTTACATCATAAAATCATCGAATCTATACTGCATAAGTTCGTGTCTAAGTAATCTAATTTAAATTATATCCTACTTCCAGTCACTTATTTTACTTAATTCCAAATTTCAGAGGCATTTTTTAAAATTAATTTATGGATTGTTTTTAACAGTTATGGTTCTAATGATAGACACGTACTTTGTTAAATTTATCGTTCTGCATTTAACGTTAAGTTTCATCGCTCTTAAGCTAAACGAATATTTAATTCCAGATACCGATGAAGTTTCAGTGGCAGAAAGTATCCCTTTAGGAGTAATTCGTGTTTATTCTTTGCAACGGAATAATGGTACTTGTCTTAATGTAAATTGGAGTATGACTCTTGCTGCTGATGTGTAATTAAGGAAAGTAGTGTAGAATGCAAATAAACAAAAATAAATCAATGCAATATGTAATGGAAAAACAAATCACAATACAGTGTACCGGATTAAAGAAGTGCGTTAACAATGATGCATACCTATGGTAGAAATCTGTCAAGTTTTTTGTTACATTGCACATTTTCCTATTATTTTTGAGGTCGCTCTTGAAGATTCCTAACTCAGAATTGAGTTTTGGCCAACAGCAATTCCTACATGCCATCAAAATTGAAAATATCGCCAAAAAATTTATAAATATTTAGTTTGATGAATTTTTTCGATCAATTATTATATTGAAATTCTATTCGAACTATGGAAAAATGTGGATAAAATATTTAAATAGAAAGAAAAAAAATGTACTTTTATATTTTACTTCATGGGAATGACCTCAAAATAAAAATGATATATATTAATTAAAAACTGAAAACTATGAGGTTTTTTTGTTTGTTCAATTTTACGAACGAAAAGTACTTTGCAATCACTGAGAAATATACCGGAAATGCCCCCTTTTTTAAACGTTATTTTTAGAAGTTCTGTATTTACTATTTAATAAATTTTTAGAATGTAATAAAAAATTCTGAAAAAAATATGCATATACTTTGATTAATTCTAAGTAATTTAGCTCTCGACAAAAATCTAAAACTATTGTATTTGATGGTAACTTAATAAAAAACGATTAACTTTTCGAACAAAATATCAAACAATAAAAAATGCATAAAATTCGTTAAGGAATATACTAACTTTTAGAAATTTGTTAAACTATTTAAGTACAAAATTACTGAAAACATCATTTAAACAATCTGAAAAAAAATTTCAGTATATTCCTCCATGATTACTACAAACTTTTTGTTCTTAGCATTTTCCAAAGAAGCTCATTTTTTCAGTTTCAGCAACCTTAAATTTGTTAACAGAAAGTATAAAATTAACATTTTTTCATAAAGTTCAAACATCTTGTCCTCCTTTGTTCATAGTCTCAATAGTATCCCATCATACTAATGATTAAAAGAAATTAAAAGAAATCGTACAACTATTTATACATTTTTGGGGAATTTTGTTCAAATTTAACGCCACATTAGAATTCCTGTTCGATATAACTCAATTTTTACCTCGGAATCTTGAAGAGCGACCTCGAAAATAGTTGGATAAGTATTTTCAACTTTTTGAACCTCAATTCCGAAACGAAAGACTCGATTGAAATTGAAGTAAAAACAATGTAATTTCAGGCGTTAATGGGCTAACATGGAAAATAACAATTGGACAGAAAATAGCCGAAAACTGGGATCACTAGACACAGTACAAAAGGAAAAACTTCAATAAGGTATAAGTTACAATATAATTAGGGGATCTCAATTTTGCTAGGATTAGTGTAATGGTGCGAAATTTTCTTTCCAGGAAGAAACTGTAAGTCGCAAGGCGTGAAATTTAATTCTTGCTCTGCCGTTCTCCCCCTCTCACCCTATATATTCCTAGTGGACGATAATTTTAAGTTCCAATGCTGCTGCAAGAATGTTGCTTTATTTAAGATTAACTTTTATATAATCGTAATAAAAAATTTATCCAATCGATTTTTTAGCTATTTTTCATTATTTTTTTTTTAAATATTATGAGTATTAGTAATGTTTCTCCAATTTCGAGATAATTTGTGATTATAATTGTTTCGACAAAAACTAGCGTTTTGGGCATCCGAGCAATTACGATGCAGAGTGTTTGAGATGATTTAAAAAATTTCAAACTGAAAAGCATTTCCATCTAATGTATATTGTAGGCATTTACCCTTAACTATGTTAAAAATTATAAGATAAGTATTCTGTAATTTTTAGAAAAACGTCTAATAAACTATTTCTAAAGTCCTTTTTCTAAATTACTGCAATATTAATTGCCCTATACTAGAAATCAATCCATTTTTTAGCCAAGAATTGTATAATTAATGTATTTACTATGTTAAAGGTATGAGCAAAATGGATAGCGTAAGAAAACAACGGATAAGTTTCTACCAGGGTGGTAAAACAAATAATATATTATTATTTCATTCATTGTCCAATAGTAAAGAGTCGTAATAATTGCTAATCAATATCCGATTAAAATGGACTAAAACTGTAATGACGAAAATTAATCCACTTCGTTCCAAAACGACCATCTGTATCTTTGAAACTACCCAATCGGATAGAGTATGATGAGATGTAATACCTCATATCAAATTCGATTATTGTATCATGTGAGAAAGTTTAAAAATTCATTGTTGAAGTTGCGGATTGTACATAGGAGAATGCAGTAATCTAAGTAGTAACAGCTCGCATCATTGTTGGTTCGTGACGGATTCGCATTTACTACTTGTATTACTGCTTTTTCCTATGTTAAATCCACGTTTTCATTAATGATTTTTTAAAACTTTCTCACGTGATAAAACAATCGAATTTGGTAGGTGTTATATCTCATCATACTCTATCCGAATTAGGTAGTTACGGAGGTTACACCTCGAGTGACAAAACCACCTGTACCCGTGGGCACCCTCCTTTTATTGTCAAACTCGATTTTCTGAAGTCCGCAGGGTTCCATATTTCAGGTTGTAAATCAAATATGCACAAGAAACAGAGCAAAATGAGAAAAAAAGACAACAAAATAAATCAAATACAAAATGTACAAAAAGTTCATGATCATAAAAAAAACTCATTTATACCATTGACCTTCTTGCTAATAGGAACGGATATCGGATATCGGCTACTTACCTTACGGTAGATAATAAACATTCCGAAAGCATTTGAAATTCAATACTAAAATATCTTAAACCTCGTTTCCTATTTAAAATTTGTATATGTAATTAGTACAGGTATTTATAATATTCGTAATGTTTAACTGTTCTAATAAGTACCAGACTTTGGACACTCATTTAATTATCTATTCTCTTCATTTTGGACAATAGTTCACATAATAGATTTGCTATTATGGATTTCTCATTATGAATTTGTAAAATTAGGTAGCGGATTCATATTCTGCGACCTGAAACCTCGACCCCGATATACCATTTATCAGACAAAATTACAATTTTTGTTTAAATTAGGACAGTCATATTGAATCCGTCATTTTGAATTGTCAAAATTTGAAAGCGGATACGGATCCAAAACTATAATAAGCCTATATTCCACAACAATATCTCAATGTTACCCATAAACTTTTGGAGGACGAAAATCGGTGATAAATTTTGTCGTTCTGGGACGAAACGGATTAGAAAATCATCCAAAGAAATTTTAAAATTATTTCTCATTGGCACTATTATAAATCTTAAAATCATCATCATGATAGTATCATGTTAAATACCTCTCAATTGCACAGAGGACCGATCGACCATGTATCCATTGGAAAGAAATTAAATAACAGTGTTTTGTGTTTTCTTTTTATAGATAATTCCACCTTTGTTCGTCTAACAGCATTCATGTCACATTTGAACTTGTAATGTAAAACATTACCATTAATATCCCTAATTACTTATAATTATGTACATTTTTTAATTAGTATTTATTACCGATAATTATTAAGATTAATTTGTAATTTTGAATATTTGCCATATAAACTATAATTAAAGTCGTCTCACAGTTATATGACGAAGTCACTGTTTTCAAACCACATTCACATAAAAAATGGTACTTATTATGTACTATTCGCATGTGGATTCGCTGTACCAAGCAGTTACACACCGGTGATATATTTGTTTACTCTTACTGCGCATACTTTCCTCTGCAAGTATTTTGAAACTTTCTGAATCTTTTGTTTTTGTTTTAGGATTAGAAGTTTGCTAGCTTTGTTTATTCGCAGTCTAATGATTCCACTTTTTTGGAAGTGGAATTTTTGTAACTCCCTTATCTTTCAATAATCGATAATGCTTGAAAAAAAAAGTGATAGATTCTTGTATAGTGAAATTCTGATATTCTCGGTATATATTCTACATTTAAAATTACATCTACTACTTTAAACAAAGAATTGTTTATTAAACTGAATTGTTTATTAAACTGAATTGTATATGACAATTAAAGAGGTTGAAGGTGCTATTTAAGAAAGCGTTGTAACAGTAATGAGGATATAAATTGCTAAAATATTCATTAAAATATTATGTTTTCTACTCTTTAATAATATTATCTAACTTTGAAACATGAAACAGACATTGTGAGCTTCTGACTGTGATATGTATTCAACCTCCCCGTAGCGATGAAAACCTATAGGAGAGGTTGGAAACACTGTTTGAAGGGGTGCGTATACTCTCGACTTTACGGTTTACTATCTACCTACATATTCACCTATAACGAGGTTGATACGCGATCACTAAATCTCCAAGGAACTCGATGATGTTATCAGGTGTTCGATTCCGCGGTATCTTAAGTTTCATCGGTATTAACGATCCTCTGTCGACGAGCCCGTTTTCCAGTGGTGACGTTATTTTTTTACCATTTCATGCAAATCACTGCAAAGAGAAAATCTTGTTCAAAGTTGAAAAAATCTTAAAATTAATATATCTTAAATTCAGCTTCTTGGATGAATAAATCGAAGATAGGAAACTTAATTTATTATTCGCAGGTTAATCATAAATTCCAGGCGATACTCGATTGAAATTTAAACTGTTTTAATTTCGACAAAATGAGAGGAAACGTTTTAATTGCCCAAATTGTCGTGTGAAAGATAATTTGTTCTATGACAGTAACACCTTAAGCTCAACATTAATTTAATTGAATCGTAAATATCTCAACGCAATTTCAGACATAAATTGAGCCATACTAGAAATGTGCACAAGAAGAGATTCTTCAATCTTGATTTTGGTTTCGAACACTCTTGATATAAGTAACTCGATTACACCATTGTTCTGTGTATAAAATGCATAAATTGTTCTTTAATAGGCACAATTAAATTAAAGGAAGGGTCGCGAAATGCCCGGCGTCGATTTGCTTGATCTTGATAAATGTTGAAACGGATAAAAAAAAGTGACCCTTATTTTTTTTATCTGACCAAACGTTAATTTAAGGAGTAAAACTACCTCTTGAAAATGGCAGCGTCAGTTGTCTGCATTTATAATATTATTGCAAATCGGAATATTTTTCGGTAAGGTTAATCATAAATTGCAGGCAATAAAAATTTTAGAAACAACTATATTTATATGATCAGTCTTTGATATATAAGTTCAAAAATGTATATTCAGATTTCATGAGAATCAACGAATAAAAACTGGAATATACGACTGTATTTTTAAAATTTCGGTGGAAACAGATTGCTATTATTGAAATTCGGTACCACAATGGAGGATAAATAGATCTACTCTTTAATCGTACCAACAACCAACGAGATAATAGCATCTGTTACCGAGATATTGTACGATCTAATTATATTCATTAAAGTCAAAAAAGATCTCGGTGGCCAGGGAACAAAGTTCCGAAAATCAAAAGTCCGAAAGACTAAAATTTCGATATTGCGTGAGTCCAAGGTATTTTAATTTTTGTTTTATTTTAATTTGCTTTATTTTTGCCAAATTTTCAATGACAAAGTGAAGAAAATCACGCTGGAGCTATACTATATTGAAATTTTTGACTTTCAGGGTGTGTTGATTTTCGGAAATTTGTTCCCTGACCATCTTGGTTAAGGCCAGATCTGCAGAAGTCTTTAAATTGTATAACTGCATAGAAATACGTCTATTATAAATATCTAATACAATTAATGTCAGAACTGGATTTAATCGGGTAATATATAATTGGATACGACTATAATTGAGATCTAATTTGATATGACCTTTTTTCTTAGGTTATATTTTTTGTGAACGTCTGTGAACATATATTAAGAATGGCGATGGATTATGGACACTAGTTATATGAAACGAATTGTCTAATTTAATGCAATCAAATATTTACAACTTTTTAGTGTATAAAACTGCTCCATTTTCATATCTTTTAAATTTGGAATTTAATTTATATTTTGCCTTGAAACTGTATATTTTTGTCTCCACACCCTGCTTAAATAGCAATAATTATGAAATAATTGAATATCACAGTATAGAATAGGTATTGCTAAAAACGAACTAAACCTATCATATTATTGTCGGCGAAACGTATTGATTTACAAACTTTAGCATAGAAAAATCGTTATCTATACATTGGCATAGTTCGCGTTATCTGCGCGATGAAAAATAATTTATGAAACTTTGCCAAACTTTGATTAAAGCTGGGATACATTCCAAGAGGCACCTAATTATCTGGAGTTAAATCATATTTTCTTCGGCATATTTAATATTACTTTTCTGCCGGCATGTTCGAACTTTATATTTGAAAGTATTCGTGGTTATTTTTATATAAGAAGTATTATCGATTATTTTACTTCGTCATTACTTATATTTTCATCACATCTTAATAATATTACTATTTTGGAGTGTACGTGTTCGTTAGAATATTTCAATTGAAGTACTTTCAAATTGTCGTTTGTTTTTATATTGTAATGCGAAAACTTCTTCTATTCTTCTGTTGCAGAATACTTTACCCGGACTAGTAAAATTTAAAGAAAGGAAAATTAAGGGAAAATAAAGAAGAAAAAGTTGGGAAAGCTCATTCGGCCAATCTCGCTATGGGAACTTAATCGAAACTAACGATGCTTAACGGCTATCGAGGAAAAAAAGCTCGGAGGACATCCGGTCGCGCATTGGTTTCGGGCTCATAAAGGGAAGCCGTTCGCAGAGCTTGAATTTTTCTCCTCTACAAACTGATCAGCATATAGTACCACAATGGCGTTAATTAGTAATATCAATTACGGGTTCGATTTAATTAATCCTTATGGCTTACGGTATAACTTTCCGTTTTCCCAACCATATCGACACTTCTGTACAAAAGGGCGAATGTAAAATTTTCATGTTCAAAATGTAATAAAAAAGTTAATAAATATTTCCTTTGAATGTTGGGTTTAATAAAAGAAAATATTACCATTGTTATTGGAGGTATTATAATCAATGCAAATGTTTCTAAACTTCTGATTCTGACCATTTAGTATACGTTTATAAGTTCTTTAGGGATATTCGAAAATTGCTACGGAAATAAAATATAGTTGGTTGTTTATGAGACGATTTTATTTTTGTCTACATAATACTTGATCCATCACTAAATGGTATTATATAAATGTGTAGTGTTATCTAGTAATTAGTGCACTTTCAATATGTTGTTTTAAAGATAAATAAAGCAAAATCTTTGCTATAATGACTCTTCATGGTTGTATTGAAACTAAATTCAATTAATCAAAAGTATTAAACAGAATAAAATTTCGTATGTCAATTTTTTGTCACACAACTTGAATAAACCTGTATTAAGGTTTAATAAGTATAAATAAATAAAAAAAGTAAAAGTGCATAATTTTCCGAATTCCTGGAAATTGGTGTTTCTTTAAATTAATAACAGTCCATTGAGTATCTACAACTATTAATATATTGTGCCACAAAACTTTTTAGTCTACTATATTCTACTGTTGTATTATTGTGTTCTAACTTATAATGCATTATTTCAATATAATTTGGCTACTTGCATCAAGGTGACAACAATTACGCACATTATATTCGAAAGTATACTGGTAATTTTTGCATTTATGGTAAAAATTGTAAGTAGAAAAGGTATGAGAAATTAAATTGGACCTCACACGACTTTTAAGAGCCCTGGTATTTACTCTTGTGTTGAAAGACCTAAGACTAGAATCAGTTCAATTGAATATAAGAATTTAGTTCTACTAAATATGAAAAAGCGCCTAAATTTGATTATTTATTTTTAACTTAAATAATAATAGTAACATTACATGAACAGGAATTAACGAAATGAAATCGTAATTGATGATTTGAATTATTAATATGGAACTATGATTTTATGTTGTTATTGGAACATACAACAATTATTTATAAAAGTGTTCTTAAAAATACTAATCGGAAATACCGGAATCCCTAGGGAACAAAAGAATTATTGAATTGAAATGAATTTTATAAGCAAACTCGTCTTTTATTATAGCAAACTATTGAGCATTGTTACATCATTACAATGTTAACGACTCAATTTTTTATTTAACAGAATATCCAATATGTAACGAGTACGCATTTAAAAATAATATATGATTGATTTGATGTCACAGTTTACAGAAAAAATATCTGTAACTGTTTCAAAATGTATTTCTTTAACATGTTTATTTGTAGATTTGTATACAGATATCATTCTAACATTTAATATAACTACTTGTACATTTAACAGATAATTCTATTGTTTTTGCATGCAAAATAGTAGCATATTTCATTGTGTTAAATCCGGAGAGAAATGTTATATACATGTTATACTTCAAGACAAAAATGTCTTATTCTAAAAGACCCTTTGACTGCTAAAAGGTCTGAATATTTTTTTTTAAGACATTTTCGTACCTTAAAAAGATTTCGTATAAAATACGTATGTATGAACCCTAATCGGCCCAAGTATATACCGATTTTCGATGGATTTTCGATGTTGACTTTGACTATTAACTGTGTTCACAAAATATAATATTCATCTATGTTAATGTTCATATCTCATGTTTTCTAGTTCGCTCTGTCGATTGCCGCTGAAAATTTGTCATGAAATGTCACCTATCCAATATTTTTCAAATAAATTTGGCAGTAATAATAATAATAATCGTCTTTATTTCCATCAAAGAGGTTTCATAATAACAATCCCTTTGAGGTAAAGGACGAACCACAGCAATAGCTGTTTTGCAGACTAACCCATACAAAATAGTTCACAATTAAATAGATTTAAGATACAAACTAATAAAACGGAGTAAAAAATAGGAAACATACGCATACCTTAATGATTTAAACGTTAATAAGTGTTTCAATGTCACTTTTATAATAAAACTATCAATTCACACACACACACATACAAGTTACAATTTTTCTTATTTTAACAGGTAGCGCTTTAAATATTCTAGGCGCAGATTGTGAAAATGCACCATTAAATTTACTAGTGAAATGTCTTGAATAACGAAGGGTGGAAGAAATGGCAGTTCTATTATTGTTGAAATTACTACCCAACATACAAATATTTCAGTGTTTTTGAAACAAACAATCGAAAACCCAGAGATAAAATATTTACTTTCATTCTTTCTTGTATCCTTAACGGGAACACCTCAAAAACCCGAATTTCAAACATCCGAAACATTGAAAAAGCCGACACTCAAATAACGATGACTGTCAAACAGCCAATGAGTCATAGAGCTGTAATATTCATGAAAACAACAATGTCAGCTTTTTAAATGTCGATTTTTCAACGTTTCGGATTTTTGAAATTCGGGTTTTATGAGGTGCTCCCTGCTTAATCAGCCCGATCTAATGAAAGCATTCGAAATGTGGTCATATTTCTGAATACCATAAACGTACCGTGTACATGAATTTTGAATTGATTCAACTCGCCTCCAGTCATTATTCGAAATACAAGGACCATACACCGTACACAGTAAATCAAATGAGATAAAACCAAAAATTCGCAGAGCCTTAGTTTAGTGACAGCAGATAATTCTCGGTTCTACGGGTACAACTTTCTCAACAATGCAGAAGAAAGAGTCCATTCTTAGATATATGAGATGGGAAACACAAGTTACTATCAATAATTAGGCACAAGTTTTGTACCTCTTGCACTACAGGAATAACATTATTCTTGATAGAAATTTGAATTTCATTAAGATCAATCATTGCACGGCTGTTCCTGTTTCCCACAACTAATATCTGCGACTTTCGAGGATTCAAAATTAAACTATTATTACTTCTAATGCATTGCCAGGATGGAATGGCGCAAGAATCTGCACGTCATCTGCATAAGTTTTGATCTTTAGACCTTTTTTTATTACAACATTCATAAATGACGGTAGTAAAATTATAAACATAAACAGGGTACTTAATTTAGTTCCTTGCGGGTTACCCTGATTCAGCTGTTTTCGAGAGGAAGTAAAACTGTTATTATTAAAATAAATTGTCACAGATTGTGATCTATTATCAAGATAGGATCTCATAAGATTACAGGTACTTTCTGATACTCCATAGAACGACAACTTTGCCAAAACAGCAGGTTATGATTAAGCATGTATAATCAGAAACAAAGAAAACTTAAGAGTTTGTTATTCTAGTAGAGTTTTCATTAGAAAGAAACAAAAGTGCTATTTCACATCCATAAAAACGACTAAAATCTAATTGAAAGTCAGGGAAAAGGTTATAGTTATTAAAGTGTCTTAAAAGCTGGTCGTAACATAACTCTTCGAAGATGTTCGAAAGGAGGGTAAAGCTACTGATAGGTCAAAGATCTTTTGGTAACATAGGTTTTGCTATTTTCGGAATAGCGCGAACACAAGTATTCTTCCAGACTTCAGGATTAATTCCATTTTCGATTATATGATTAATTACAAAAAGAATCTCAGAGTGAACAAATTCTCCCCAAGTAAACTTTCTGTTCACTGATTAACGTCAAAGAGACAATATACATATAATATTTCAAAATTTCCAATTGTATTGGCATATTTGTACGTCCTCAGCGACTCCGAAACCCATGCCTCCATATGAACACTCGCCAATTGGATCCTCCAGTTCGAAATTTATAATATTGGAAGCATAAGTAATTGTAAATATCAAAATTCATAAATCAATAGCAAATGATTTCGTTAGCGGCTTTACTTTACTTTGCTATTTTTTTTATTATTATGGTAATTTCCAGGTGTCAGTTGAGATTCAATAGTCACCCAAAATATCTATTTGATGATTACGGCTGTCCTATTTTGACATCCGCATAGATTTGATACCACTCGAATAAAAAATAGATAGATATTAATGTGACAATTCAATATTTTTATGAATCAGGATATGGAAACTGCGATATGGTGGAATTAATACTTAATGTTTGTAAATGAAATGCGTAATCACGAACTTTAGTAGTTCTATATTGTTAATATTATTAGATACTACGCGATGAAAATTCAATTGCAGTTATACCATACAACACTAACTAGTAAGTTGAAAGTACAGTTATCATAAATACATAGGTATTACGTAGGGAGAAGCAAGCATTATATCTGCAATTCAGAGAGAATTTAACCTTGGATTAAGTATAAGAGTAGGTTTAACGTTAGTCCGAAATTCCATGGAACGGTTGTGTGACGGCCGCAGTATTATGTAAATTGTTTTTAATTCGCGCCTCGACCATTGCTGTATATTTAAATAATATTACTTGAAAATCGAAACTGGAAGTAGGGCAAGCAGTATTCGCTGATTGGGGTTACCTAATAAAATTCATATGTCATCTTGGACTTTTTATAAAACGTTCGAGGATTACCGGAGGGCATACTAGTTTCCTGCCATTGAACACACCTGAGGTAGATATCGCTGCGCCACAAGAAAAGAAAAAGTCCAGCCGCATTTTAGCGGCGATTTTTCGTGATGTCTGCAGCCAGGAGTTCCATTTCCAGCACTTGCTTTTCGAACTGCTACGATTTGAAGTAATGCCATCGTTCGAGTTTTTCGCCCAGTGGTCGAACTTTCTTGCCGGCGACTTCAACGGCTATTTATACTTTTATTGGAATATATGGATGCAGTTAGTCGGAATGTACGTACCTACCTGATGATATTCGCTTCTGAAACTTTCAGGTACATAGTTTCCAGAGCTTACGGTAGTTTAAACGGAGTTTAGATATTGAATAAATATGCATGCACTTCAGCGGCGTGTGTACATCTGGCACGAATTTGCGAAATATTTTGAGTCACTTTATTTTCTTCTTTATACTGCAGGACATTTTCTTTATCCATAAATTTTCATAACCGACACTCCAGCTTGTGAAATTTGAATCTAATTAAAATTAAAGGATTTTTAGTGTACGCGGTTCTACTGGCATCAATTTTAAGAATCATTAATGAATAAAAGCAATCACCCTTTGTAACCGACAGAATCGGTATTTTAACAACTGGGTATCTGGCGTAGGTTTTTTCCTACTTTGGTGGGTGTTCCCTACTCCACTGCACACTCAAAGGGGGGTACTCTTCAAAGGTAAAGAAGGGTGCCTATAGAATTAACTTCGGACGGGCCCTTTTGAAATGGCGACGATATTTATATTTGATTTAGATTAACGCGGGAAAGTTATGTTCGAAATAGGTTTCGACTTATCGATAGGGTCGATAGTCAGTTTTTAATTGTTATATAGACAGTGTTTGATTTTGTCGGATTTCAGGGTTAGCTGGCGATTCTAACAATTTTCCGAAATATCGACGCCGATCGTCTTAATATAATCTTTATACGTTTCCCAATAAATTGTTGTGTTTTATTTACTAGCGACTCCGTCTGTCCGCGAATATTTAGTCATGGACCCGCACATCCTCTATATTTCCACAAGCATGCATAGAGATATAAATGTCCATTATTTGTGGGAGCGAAAATTCGTCTCGATGGTATTTGATTATAGTAACAATTCATACAAAAGTTCAAATAATTAAATAGCTCGGTTTATTCCGACATTCGTTTTAACATTGTTTCTCAATTGTATCAATAACTTGCAACTCTTACATTATTATTGTTCAGCTTAATCACAAAAAATTGTTAATAATTAATGTTCAATTTAATTTATTAATAAGCATAGTAAAATATAATTATGTATCGACATTATTCATGTCGTGTACATTTAGCCGGAAAACTCGTTAATTAAATTATTAAATAAATTATTAATCAGAATATTTTCATTGGAAAATTATACCATTCGATTTCAATTTAATCGCATTAATATTATATTGAATTACTGACCGAAAATCTTCTAATTAAAATACTTTATAAAGGGTTTTATGTACACTATAAAAACAGCTCAGTATATTTGCACTATTTTTACATCAGAAATCTTAATAAATTACATTATTACGTTTATATTATTTTTTCATGGATTTGCTATTAGTATTTATAATTTTTAAATAAGGGTGGTGAATCCTCGTCATAGTCGCTATATAAACATTAATTAACATAAAATGGATGCATTAAAAAGTCAAGTCATTCCTTGTGATCCACCGATAAATTTTCAACATCTAGCTTCACATTTTAAATAAAGATAAACTATTAAACCGTATTGTCTCCAAAAATGTATTTCCTCAAATTATAGAGAAAAGTTATTTCAAAAACCAATTCGATCATTTTTAAGGAACTATTTTGTATTTGTGTTTTACTAAATTCAGTAAAAATCCAGGTAAGTCAGTGAAATTATTTGTTCATGAATTGACTGTTAGTTTCTTGAGTAGTATAACCGTAGGAAATGTAATTCCATGAAGGTTGTGCCGATGCGAAACAAGGGTAACAATGGAACAAGCACAGTATTGAAATTTACAATATTTAAAAGTTCCAAAACCTAAACCCTAAAACGGTATTAAATTGGTTCTATAGTTTATTGAATTGAATTTTATAATATACATTATAGGAATATAGAAATATGTATCCAGACAGCACAAAATGTTTTGTTACATACCAAATACGTGACTGATATATAACGGTTACGAAGTTGGACATTTTTACATTCCTGCAAAATAACCGTTATATATTTGCAACGTCTCTGCTGTGTGAGTGAGTATCGTAACGATGGTATCGATTACTATCTTTGATACTATTCTAGATTTATTGTTAGAACTATTTTTCTTAGGCTTAGTAATTTTCAAGACAAATGCAAAGAAACACATCAAGAGTTTTTGTACTTTTGACCTTGAAGATGAGCTTATAGCCAATTGTGACTACTACGTTTATAATCAGCGCATCAAAAAACGTGGGTGAAGGTACATTCCAGAATATGTGGGGTATAGGCTTCAAAATAAATGCAAAAACCCGCAAAATAACATGACTTTCCTTTGAAGTTTTGACGTTTAAGATGACCTGTGGCCAATTTTCATGATGATATTCGTACCAATAAAAAATATATCAAAAAATGTCCGAAAAGGTACATCTGAACAAAATTTGAGGTGTGGGCTTCAAGATGAATATTAAAAACCAAAAAATAACTCGGTTTTTGTAGCTTTGGCCATTAAGATGACATTGTCGCTAATTTTCACGATGATATTCATAATCAGCGTATCAAAATTCGTTGTAAAAAGTATGTGCAAACAAAATTTGAGGTGTGGGGTTCAAGATAAATATCAAAAACCACAAAATAATTCGATCTTTCTCGTTTTGACCTTGATTATGACCTTGTCGCCAATTTTCACAATGATATTCATAATCAGCGGATCAAAATACGTCGGAAAATGTAGGACAACAAAAAAAAGTGAGTTGTGGCATTGTTTTGTTCACACAAGTTAACTTCAACCCCGGCGCCTAAAAAAGTCACTTTTCCTATTTTCATTGCTAGTTTATTGCTATTTAGATAACTATATAATACTTTCATGGATTTGAATCCATTAAATGATAACAGGGAATTTGAAATGCAACTTAGCGCGTATTAGTATCGCCTTAGATAATATCTTGAATTGTAGAAAAATTATTGAATTTGACGGTAATCATCATGAATGGCGTAGAGTAATATGTACATTTTTAACATCAGACTGTTGCCCTCCATTCCTCTCTGTATCTAAATTGAATTTTGACTTTCTTTAGCAACGTTTTTACTATCACAGTGATCCTATTCCCAAAAAAATCAGTTTCTTTGATTTTTTGATTGAAAAATTTTCAGGCATATTCTTATAAAATCATCAAGCTAATAAACTGAGAAATCTCTTTTAAAGTTGGTAGATGTGATATCTCAAACAATTCGGTACAAGTCAGATTCACGTTGAACACATAGATGTAGAATATATATTTTAATTATTGGCAAAGTTTCTGTGGTAATTAATCGTGGTTTTCACTTCCACAAAAAATTAGTTCTTATTGAATATACCAGGAGAATGTAAGACCGACAAAATTAATCATTAATTCCAATCATGTGGATTTCGCATGGTCTAATGATGACTATATCGTGCATTCCATACTTCGGTTTTTTATGACACGTTTTCGGTTATTTTTTGGCAATGATTAATTGTTGGTTATTTTTTTAATAATATAATTCATAAATTAATTTACAAGTTTGTATTTCTGTTAAACCTGCAAGTCTGTACTACCCCGATATTGTATAATATCCTGTACGAGTATATGTGGGTATGCGAGGTACCAATTAGATAACGATGAATGTTTAATGACGCTTCACAAATGGAATCATGAAGTACAGGGTATCCCAAGAATATGTCAATGTTCATATACTACGGTAACCGATGAAGACAAAATTGAAAAAGCAGATACGATTAGAATGTAAACAAATATATCCAATGTACACTGGAAAATACATTGTGAGAAGTAATTCTAAAAGCAATATTAATAAGTTCTCAGCAGGGAATATGTGAAGAGTTAAAATGGAAAATTCCGGATACTGAAACAGTGAGTTGAAGGTGTTTCTGAAACATTACGGAAATAAGACGTAAACAATTTAAAAATAAATAAAAAAATTAAAGAAGAAAGAGAAAGAAAATAGAAAGTAAAGAGTTAAGAACTAGAAAATATGTGGTGGCAAAGCGAGAAGTACTCCACGATGAAAGAAAATTTGCTCAGAAAGTGTAAAGAAGGGAAGTTATTGTGGGAAAGGTGGCAATGAAGAAATAATCGCGAGAAGAAGATTGGAAATATCTTCGTCAGGAGAAGTAAAAATGAGAAATTTCCATGTGATAAGTGAAAGAAAATAAGGTTTGTGTATATTAGCGACATTCAAAAGATAGATAAGGACAAATAGAGATTAATTTGAAATTGAAGAGAGACGACTGAGAAGAAAGGCTGGTTGGAGTCTTACAATGCAACGTATTTACGAAGAAGGGCGGTATTTCTGATGGAAATGAAACAAAGGAACTGAGTATCCAACAAAGATAGACAAAGTGAAGCCTAGTTGAAGAGGAGAGAAGCAGAAGTGGATATTGGATAAAATCGACGGTATTTGGTGAAGAAGACTGCTAAAAAAAGATAAACGCGAGTGTAAGAATGAAGATTTAAAAAAGGAATAAAACGTGAGGCTGTGTTGGAGTGATTATTCGTCTACTAGCTAGGGATTTAATACTTCCGCTTAGTTTAAATTGTTATTTGGTATAATGAGCATTTCTAATATTTAGGATTAATAAAATGGTGGAAAAAGAAATAGATTTGTGTTTATACTCAAATAAATGAATCCAATAAACGGTATATGAATAAGAGATACATAAGCAATAATAATGTGAGTAATAAGCAAGTAATTCTGATATGCTAGTAGAGGGCGTGTAAACGTAAATTGTATGGTCCGTTATAACCGTAGGGGAACTCGAAAACTTCCTGTATATGTACGGTAAGGTTATATTTAATAAATTCATTAATATATTACACAGCGTACTGTATTCAGTATAAGAAATATTGTATCCCTTAAGCATTATTTAAAGTATATGAGCTGCAATTGTTCATAAAGATTTAAGACAAATATGGTTTATCTTATTGCATGATGTCTACAATTTTCTGCTTGGTTCTGCGCTAAAACTCATTTTGCACCCCGAAAACGAAGCATACAGTCGCATTTTCCGCTGCGGATAACAAAAAAAGCCATGCATTGAGACCACTATTATATCTGATACAGTCTTGGGCGCAGGTATGAAAGATTAGAATGATTCTGTTTTAAATGAACAGCCTTGCAATTTTAACATTATTTTTTGAAATCCTTCAATATTCATTGGTTGCTCGAAATCAATGCATTATATACATATATATATATACTATAGATGTACGTAAAATACCCACTCTTCAGTTCTCAAATTATGAACCACATTGCTAATTTTATAAATAAAAAATAATTATACGACCGAGGAATATGCATATCATTTAGATATTTCGTTCTCTTTCAGAAATAGTACAATTCACTTTTCGATCGGCTTTATTTATGTAGAAGTTTTTAAATTCCATATTTATTTTCAGCATTCGAAATTTGAAAACAAAATTATACTAATTATTTTTTCGCGAATCGGCTGTATTTCTTAATCGAACGGATTAATAATACAGTCCTTCGAAAGAAAGTAAAATGAATAATAGTTGATCCGACGTCTCTTTTGCTGTCATATACGTCAATTATATTTCTTCACTAATAATTTCGCCATTACTGAATTTCGTTTCAAAAAGATGCTATCTGGGAATTTCGATTTAAAAAGCGGTCTTACTCGTGATTCCTCGAGTAGAATGGGCCCGATTTGATCCAAAAGAAACAGGACTCAGCCGGGATACGTCCTAGACTTAACACAATTAAAAATTCGGTCCGGGTTCTGGATGGATTCCAGCCAGGATAACAAGAGCCCGATTGAAAATTCTACTTGAACCGTACTTTTTCTCTCCACTTTAAGTCGGAAGTTCGTAAACTATGAATGATATATTCAATCCAAGTAATACTCGTCTCGCAATTTCATTCAAAAGAGGATCTTATTCCTTCACTGAATCTGTTCTCTGTAATTTGCTGAAGTTGTGTGCCTGCAACTACCCTAGATGGATAGATTTTTGGAAAAATCATTTCACGTGTTTTGGCGATTTTTTTAACACATCGATGGTTTGCGGAATATTCGACCCTTTCCCGAAATTTTGCCGTCACTGTTTATATATACTTGTGAAATACAAAAGTTTTCTATAGATTCTAATATATAATAAAAATACCTGTTCAAAAATTCCTAATGACTATAAGAATTGTTTTACCATAAAATGCAGGAAATATCTGTTTTTTACGAGTATGTCCTGCTGAAATAAACTGGTATAAGAATTTTCAAGGTAAATTTTGACAGCATACTTTGTAAAATTGTATTTTAACGATATTGTTATAATTAATACGTTTCCAAACAGCAAAAAGACATCTTAAAGAGCTCTTTAAGAAGTCTTAAAATGATCAGATGCCCTTAATACTTATCATAAAGTTCTTAATGTGATCTTTAAGAAGACTTATGCGTCGATTGTAAGAGCTATATAAGACCTCTTAAATATGAGGTCTTAGGAAAGAGGTCTTATTTGAGAGCTTTGACATATAAAATAAATAATATAAATGAAAAGAATAGATTCTGTTTTTGTATCTTAATTATTAATTTACATACTTTTTACCTGAGTTCCTTTTTACTATTTGTATACAGTTATATATTGAATGGTGATTACATTCAATAGAATGGGATCATGCAATAATAATACGAAACTGTGATAACATTGGCTAAATATCAGTAAAAGCACTTCTTTGTCAGGTTAGCTTATAATTTATCGGTCTGATTACGAAGTAAATATCGCGCGTGTGTCTCTGGAAGAAACACGGATCTCAACAATGGGAATCCCTTTACTAAAAGAGACATGGTCTAAACCGAGATAGATTTAAGACCTCAAACACAAGACCTCTTGGAGATTACGATTTTAAGAAGTCCTCCGAAAGACATCTTTAAGAGCTCGTTTTATATATTATCATAATTAAGACCACCTCTTCAGGACGTTGTTTGGAGATATCTTTGAACTGAGCACTGGACGACCTCTATAAGAGGTATGTGTTGTATGGGTGGTTATAAATATTATTTTGCGTCATTCTGATCGTTTTTTAATAAGATCGTTTCATCAAATAATCTATACACATACCAAAATTACTGAAATTTCGGTTCTGCTTACAATCCAATTGATTTCGTACACAGGGGTGGCGATGAGGGTGTCTCGCTATAATATCATAAACGATATTGCGTCCTATATACAAGATTGATTCCAATACTAAATAATTCTATAGGATATATTTCAAAAATATTACACATACCCAAGTGTAATTTTTCTAAAACACTACGGAACAGTCGTTTGATTCACAAATGCTACCTAGATCAGTTATATACGTGACTCGCGTCTGTGTAAACATAAATACACCACGCAGCCATATATTTCTCTTCGTTAGTTATGCACACATTGCTATGTATATATTATCGTGCGGTTTCTACGCAGCAGTGACGGGGATGATCTTTTGTTGTTGATTGGACTAATTATATTTAAACGAAGTAGTTTCCGATTTGGGATATTCTGCAATTAGTAAATATGCAAGAAAACTTCAATCCGAGATAAGTATTGAGTCTTTCGGGCGATTTATTATTTATTTATTTATTTACTTTGGCTTGAGTTGGTAGCGTCTTTGGCTAACTTCTTTTCTACAACTTCAAAATTTCTTTTAAATTTACTATTTACATTCCATAAATGGTAAAGAAAGATTGTTAAATAGTTTATTCGTTTAAAGAATTATTATTGAAGATCTTATTTTCAACACTTTATGTGTCTTATTTGACCCCAAGTATAATCTTCGACTAACTTGAGTTTACGGTTTTCTTTTTATACAAAACACGTTGTTAGTGTGTTTACAGTGGATTGTGTGGATTATATAAAACATCTTGCAAATGATACAATTTGCAGAAGAAGCATATCATATAGAACTATTCGTTGTAAATAAACCGATATAACAAAAGCGAATCAGCACCATGTACACTTCTAATGGTGACACAACTATGTGCTTAATGTGTTAGGATCGACCGGGTTATGGGTAGGATTTGACATTGTTTCCTGGTGTTAATTTGACCTGATCTTAGAAAAAAGGTTGTTTCTATTTGGGTCATTTATCGGGCTGTGTCCGACGTACACTAAGAAAACTTTTCTTGGAAAAATTCCCATACTCTGTTTTAAGCCGGATATACTCTGAAAATCAAGAAATTTTCTAGATTTGTATGAGATAATTAAAATACCTGCATCCAAATCTCCTCGTCAGTATGGGGCTTTTTCAGGCAAATGTAGGAAATATCGGCATTTTAAGAGTATATCCAGCTGAAATCAGTCAGTATGGGAGTTTTTTTCAGGAAGAAATGTTCTCAATGTACATTGATCTATTCTATATGTATTCAGAGAAATTCTTTTCGATCAGATTTCCGCCTGAATCCTACAATTTTTGGATCACGGTCGAGGCCTCGTTTTCATTTGGTCCAGATTAGGTCCCACAATCCATCCCAAGACGTCCTGAGGAGCTTCTGAGGACGTCCAACTGTCCGCTTTTGGTCTTCGGAAGCTCCTAAGTAGCCTGAGGCGGGGTTGTGTTATATGGGACCAATGAATGATTAAACTCTCAACTGATCTTCAGTAATAGATAATCAAAATTTCACAATATTTGAACCACTAAATCGTACCTTTTTTACACCTTCAAAAGCCCTTTGCAGAATATAAGCTATAAATAAATGTTCATTTCCGAATCGCGCATACACTCTAAAATTGTTGGCGATAAGTTCTCTTCACTGAAAAGTAGTTCACTTTTTCAAAGTAAAGAGCACAAAAAGCCAGAAAACGTTTGTAAAGAATTTTACTTGCAGAGAAAGTTTACTTCAACAATTTTATTACGAAAGAACAATCTTAAATATATCTATGATTTCGTACAACGCAGCAACTAGTAACATTCTGTATATCATGTGTTAAATATTCTTAATATATTGTTATACATTCGTTATTTAGAATATACATTTTCTAAATAATAATATTCCTAAAACCAATATCCTACCAGTTTTAACTTTTGCAATTCTTGAATTTATTTGAAATAATTCTATTTATATTCTCGCAATTAGAAAATAATAAATAAATTTTGGACGGAAATGTTAGACGCGCGAATCGAGATGATTATCGCACACTTCTAATTTTTCTAGCTAATTTTTTTCTGATGACAAAAACTCGTCTGCGCGATCAGAAGCAATGCAAATTTCACTTGAAAAATTCACAAATATTTGTATGCTGGTAAAGATGGACGCACTGGATTATTTTAAGATTTTCGAAATAAATGAGGACCCTTAAAGTGGAAAGATTAACTATATATTCTATACATTATAATTGTTCTCATTGGTGGGACATAATCCGTATTTAATTTGTTAAAAACCGACCCACGTTACACCGTTTCATTATTATGAGCTCTGGGCGAGAAAGAGCAAAATCTTGTTACATCGTCGACAGATGTCTTGAGTACGGGGGTTGGATTTTCGCATCTAGCAGGGTCCATCCAATTCTGTACAAAAGACTTTCCATCGTAAAGAATAGTAAGCAGCATACATGGCAGATCTGCACCAACAAGCCTTGCTGATGATTCCAGTAGGTGCAGATCGGGATGAAACGCCAGAGGTGGAATTCTCTCATTTTCGCATTAAAAGAATTATGCTTTGTTCGACTGATGATAAAAAATAACCTTTTCAATTAAAAATCATTGGTGTGGCATAAGCCGTATTTAATTTGTTAAAAACCGACCCACGTTACATCGTTTCATTATTATATACATCATGCTTCAAGTTTGTTTTAAACGAGATAACATTTGATATATGCCTGGAGTATGTATATTAATTTGGGTATGATAAAATTTTCTAATATTGGATGTAAAAATAATAATTTTTATCGAAACTAAACCTTAAGAGAATGTATAGAAGTGTGGTACGACGTTCCGAACTTGATCAAAGATAAATAAAGCATCGCTTTTGTATCCATCTTTTAACACTAGTAAATATTTCGTAATTGTTTAATTTTTATTATTTTTAGGTTTTTAGTATTATCAATTTATTGAGTTTTAAGCATATTTAGAACGGGTGCACCTCAAAATCCCGACAAATAAAAAACAGACACTTCAAAAAACAGACATTCAAAAAAACAGACATTTAAAAAAACAGACATTTGAAAAAACAAATAGATAAAAAATTAAATTGACCTTCAAATGGCGTACGAAATGAATCTCTTGGGCAAACAGTTTTGACCTTGAAATGACCTATCAGTGAGACCTCAAAGACGGCGTACCCGATATAATTTTTTTGTCTCAAACGCACCAATCGTAGATGTCGAAACATCGTGTTCTTGAATGTCTGTTTTTTTATTTGTCGGGATTTTGAGTTGCACCCTTTTCCAACGACCGCACTCAATCCTAGCTGGATTGTAACGCGTCTTCCAAATTTTAAAACACGTCTTTCTCAAAGATCGCTAAAAAAATATTCAAATTATTACAGAAACATTCTCAAATAAAAAGACGCGGATATTTTTTGAGCGATCATTCAGAAATAGGCGTTTTAAAATTTTGAAGATGCGTTTAATCCTACAGAATTGAGTGCGGTCGTTCTAAAGATACTTAAAATTCGTAAAATTAATAATGAAGTAAACCTGTATTAAAAACGCCCTTAATTTTTAGGAGATCTTGGTGAAATTCCCTTAAAATTGCAACCTAATATTTTTTTTTTCATACCGGTAATGTTTAGAGGACTTACGAATTTTTAATATTCTGTTAAAAATGAAGATAATTATTTTTATTGAAAAAATATTGAATTGATAAAATAATTCCTATATATTAACACGTCTTTGGACGGGTAGGTTATTATCATCATGACAATGAGACATGTACGTCACAAACTTAATAAAACAATTTCCGGTCGTGCTGTAAAATTAAAACGTTTTAAACTTCAGCAATATGTATTTTCTTCAAAAATACTTTTTTCTAGCAGCAGTTTCCTACTAACTTTCGGTGTGCATTTCCTTTTGTTGCAAAATGCAAGTTAGCTGGAGTATTTTTTGTCTGTTTCTTTTCTCTAGCGTCGGAGTGCTTTCTGTAACCTCTTCTTGTTTTTTTAATTTCTTTGTTGTGTGTAACCTCTAATTCGTATTCTGTCATCTATATTACAATTTTTCTACAATTTTCGGTTGGTTATAAAAAGATCATAAAGTAAGAATAGTAAGTATCAGTGAACTTTTGTAACAATCTTTTTATACGCACATTATAACATTCAGTAGGATTGTGTATGATGATGGAAAATGCGTATTACACATAAATAAATGAAAAAGAGTCTATTCTAAAAAAAAAAAACTCGGAAAGGGTCATATCCGCTTTCCCCTTAAAAAGTACCTGCAATATAATCCAGGTCAAAAATAGGCCTATACATCCGTATATGTGTGGAGATTCGGCAACATTAATATATTTGCTTTGCACTTGCCCCATAGATTATTTATCAAACGTATACTTGGCAGTTCCGCTTACTTCCTTAATGTACTGGTGGACTACATTAAAACCAGTAGAGTTGCATCGGTCCTTTCAAATAAAATTTGAAAAAAATGTTACTTATATACGTAATTGAAAAAAGGGTTAATCGAATCATGAAGAATAAAAATAGTTCTGATTCATAATAATCGATAATATTACAAAATATACCATACAACAACAATATTTACTGAAATAAGAGATTATATTCGTTTAATCAACGTTATTACGATGGATTTACTGGAATATGAACTACATCATTGTTCACCGAAATAGTTATACTTATTTTGTTATAGGAAGGTTCCAAAGTCCATTGGAAAATCCCATTCGCATTTTCCTATGTTCCGTCGCTACCAACCCAGTGGATGGTTAGTAAATTTACGAAATAGAACATTTTCCTGTATTAAACGGGTATTCATGAACTTCTCCAGTCCAAAAAAGCGATAACTCATAACTAAGCGTGCGGAGTTAAATAAATTAATTGAATTCTTTGTTTTCTTCAACTATTATAGTGTTGCTTTTTCGGCATGTGAAAACTAGCATGAGGTTGGAATAACACGTAATAAAGCCGAAAACAAAACAATATAGCAAGAAAAATGGCGAAATTGATTTCTCGTAGTTCGCTGCGCTTAGTGCATTTTTTGTAAAGTTCGGCATGTTTATAATTCCAGTAGCATTACAGTTGCAAGCATTTTTTCGTCATAATTGCCTGAAACCCTTGTATTTCGGTGAAAAATGGTGAGCGAGAAACAGCGCCATCATGTCGAAGCGGTAAACAGCGGAATTGGGAAACGTAATTATGTAAAATTAAAGAAATATTTTTTACTGCTTTTCTTATTTCCTACTCGGTAATTACTTATTAAGTATTTAATAGCATATTCTGTGACAAGCGCGACCATCGATAATCCTCGCCCGTGTTCCATACGATATTTTTTAAGACGACAGGCGTGGGCTGGATAATTCGCGCCCGAATATTACACTGCAGGGCGCAAAATAGAGTTCTACTCCCGGAGTCTTAAAAATACTTTCTAATCCTCTATAACTTCCATCAGATTCATATGGAACTGGATTATTTGACTATATTGCATTTATGTAAAATTTTCAGTACGCTTTTCTCATGAGTTAAGATACATTTCAGTTAAATTAATACTTTATTATGGAATATATATTTTAATGAAAAATCAATCCTATTAATTTGTATTATAATCGGGGCATTTATGCTGCGGCTACTAGTGAAATGGATTAGGATATGATTTCCCCGTTAATAATAACTAAACCGCAACTTCATCATATATTACGAAACATTGAAATAATGTGTTTATGTGTAGTATTAAAGTGCACTAATGTTTCTTGCAGCGATTCAACAATTCTCGCAAGCTATTCTGCAAAAACGCCGAATGCAGCGGGACTAGAGTAATAAAAAATAGACGAAACAATTAGTTTGTATCCAGCGTGAATAAATATGTCAGTTCCACGAAATATTAACTGTACCTTCCACTCAATCATTTCCGGAATGTTTATTAAAATCCCTGTTTTTTTGTTTGTGGGATAGAGTGCGGTTTGTTCCTGCGCGTAAAAGGAGAACTTTACGGCGTACTCTTACGTGTTCCGATATCGAACTCCAATGCCAGGCAGGCAAGCTTGGACATTCCAATCTGTTTATTGCTGACAAAGGGCATCAGCGTGTATTGGTTTCTCGTTACGTGCTCCAGGCACAACATTGGAAATAATACGAAGCCTACACCAGAGACTCGTGATGCTTGCAGCGATTGAGATTACATTCAATGTAATATCGTTCGCATTTTGGTTACCATATCAGACGATTTTGATTTTTTTTTCTGGAAAATTATGATTACCGTAACATTTGAATGTCTCATGAAACCAGTAATTGTGGATTTTTTTGAGAAATATGAACTAGCATTATAAGAAGACGTGAAATTGTTATAATAAAAAGTACTATTGAAAATATATTTATTATTACTGGAAACGGTGCTATACGAAGAAATTTTAATTTAATAAGACAGATATGTGAGGATTAGACATTAAGATACCGAGAAAAGATTATGGAAACAACTGTCCTAAGCATAGATTGTAAGACTACTAGAAATCATGACAACACGAAGAGAAATATCTTAAGATTTACAATATGTATTGTAAAATTTATAATTAGGTAAATAAATCAATTTCGTGTCATTGCGGTTTTCTTAATCGCATGTTTCAAAGAGTAAGTAAGTAAGTAGAAAGTAAGTAGAAAATAAATAAATAAAATTACATAACAAGGATATCAGTTCTCTAGTGCAATAAATTAACCAGTTCTTAAAAGTAAATTTTAGAATCACTTGCTACTGGATTTATTATGAAAAATCATCATTTATAGTTTTCATATACTCCGTGTACAACTGTGAGATCAGCTACAGCGCCAACCTTTCTTTCAGTGTACGGCAACTAACTAACTAATATACTTCTTTTTCTAAATCCACTGATAGAGAAATAGATAAAATTTTGTCCCATGTCGATAGGAATAAGATCGATTACAGAAATAATTAGTTACACAATCAGCTTTAATCAAATTTAATCTAGTGGACATTTAAAATATAATAAAAAAATAAGTATTACTCTAATCACATAGGATTTTATTTTGCTTGATCAATAATCTTCGAAATAAATACTCGTTGGGTTAGCTCTGTTAGCTATACAATAATTTTGATCAGAAAAGAGTTGATCATATTTGATCATAATATATCTGAACTAACCCTAAAATGTAACCGGATCATATATAGACCCTGTTGGTGTCTGCAAATAACTCCTATTACAGAGTATGTTTTATAAAAGAACTAAAAAATAGTCAAATCCAACCTACCCGATTTTCTACATCTATAACGAGCTGAAAATTGACTCCATCAGTTTTAGAGCATACTATAATAACATAAACGGACGAAAATTAGTTAAAAGTTAACGTATAATCACTACTGTAAAGCTAATTTGTTAGCTATTAACAATGTAAATTTAGTGTTACATTTTTAATGTGTAAATAATAATATTTTTCTCAGTGTGTTTTTCAAGAATCTTTCTTCTTTAGGCCAATTTCATATGCTCGAATTTTGGACGTCCATTTTTAACTCAATTTAGTTGTGTTATAGTGTTAAGAATTAAGACTATAATAAATAATATATTATTATATAAGACCTGGTATTATATAAGTTTGGCGGATTTATTCCAATAGGAAAAGGTCGGGTAGCCCCGGGCACTTGAATGAATTGCAAGTAAAACACAAATTAATAAAACTTATATCTTTATATATTGTACTTAAAATAAAGTTAGATAAGTTTTTAAGCATATTTAGTAAATATTACAAATTACATTACATTTGTCAACAAAATGTACGGAAAATATATAGGTAATATTTTGTTGGCCTCAGAAGAAATGGCTTTCATATTTTTAAAGATAATATAGAGCCATTACAATCAGCTTATATTTAAAAATCGATGTACACATTTGTAATTTCAATTTATTATGGTAAATTATTACAGTAGAACCTGCAAAATTGATTCCCTTAAAATTGATTGACTGAAAAAGAAAAGAAGTACAAAAGAAATAATAAATTTGAATTGATTGAAACTTATCAAAATTTTGAAAAATCGAGGTTACGAATGTAAGTCTTAGACAATTTAAAGTGAGGATCATCTCCCCTTCGCTCCCTTTCGCCACTTGCAGTCCACTTTTATGGAACAGATGACATTCAATTTCGCAAGTCCTAGTGTACTGCATGGGGTCCTCTGCAATCCTGTTAAAAGTGCACAATTTAGTCGGTATCATAGTTACCCTGGTAGCAATTTGTCCATTTTTTTGTTACGCTATCCATTTTTCCTATACCTTAACATGGTAAATAAGAATGTTATACAAGAATTGTACAAAAAATGTTTCCATTTCTACTAGGGTAATACTAATGTTTTATCTTTATAGATACCTCTTCACCTGTACGAAGTAAAGGTGAACTCTTGTCGATGCAAAATTAGTTGAATGTATAAATATCAGACGTCAAAATGTCACGTCTAAATATCATACATCCAAATATCAAATAAGAAAATATCACCGTCAATATATCACCAAATTTAAATTTATTAATTAACAGCCGAAACACACACGTGTTGTACCAGCAATTAAACTGCTAGTACTCTCATTATTACTCTTGTTTGTCTTTTTTTAGTTTCGAAACAACTTCCTTCGCGACAACTTTTCAATAATTTGGCGCATGTGAATGATTACTTTTAGATATAATAGCACCTGAAAAAACTCAAACGAAAACGAATGCAATATAGCAATGAAATTACCATTTTTCAAGTCGAAGATAACCTGGTTGTCCATATAAATTGTTAAATAAATTGCCATCATGACTCGAAATCTTTCTTCCTTTCTGACAACGACAGACCCATGATTACGAAGAAATGAAATAACAAAATTTAAAGTAGCAAATAACAGCTTTACAAAGGTAAACAAATCGAGAATCGAAAGAGGCGAGAATTTTTTCCGTGTATCATATCTCTCTCTCCTTGAATTTCGGATTTAGGATGATGAAAAGTATCATTTGATAGGTAATTTCATAGTAAATATTCACATGTATGTTACTTACGGTATATGTTTTACAGCTGGCCAGCTATGGCCAATTTAAAAAACTTAAAAAACACGGGGCGAAGCGGCGATAGCGGGGTGAAGTGACGAATAATTATTTTTAGAGGTTTCTGAGACGACTATCATAAAATTAAGTGCAAGTCATAATCTTTTAAGTTATTATTGTTTGTTTTATTAAAAATAAAATTCCCCGTTGGTGGAATGAACGTCTTCAGATATATTAAAGTTTCAAACAACAGTAAAAAAAGAAATTGCATCTTCGGAAGCTTTGAATACTCGTATTATATCAGAATCACATATTTTAACTTCGTCTTTAGTTACTTAATGCATTTATCAAAAGGGCATTTTAAAATAAAAAATAATCACGGAATAGAGACATCCGGGAAAAAATATCGCCGTTTCACCCAAATGTATTATTTCGACTTCCAGGTACGATATCTCATTACAAACACTCAAAAAAAAAGGAACAATTTATGTGTTATAAATAAGTCCAAAAAATATACTTTTAGAATAAATATATAAATAGTGATTATTAAACAGACAAAATGAAAATATTGATCAATCTAACAAAGTACAGGAAAAATGTCTTGAAAATTTTGTTCTAAAATTACATTTCTCGCTCCCAAAGGTAGGTAAGAGAACAAAATGAAATATCATGCCTCAAAATGTGAAAAATGGTGTAAACAAAGAAATCAAATATGATATTTTACAATCAGTATGATCATAATGGAAATGTTTGAGATTCGCCAATTTGCCCCGTTCGCCGCTTCGCGCCGTCTTCCCCTACTATAAACGCTATGTCATGAATTAATTAATGTTTCAATTATTATAATATTTGTGACATTTTTTAAATTTAATGGTATTTTGTAGAATGATTTTACTGTGATAGAGAGGTGCTACCACGAAATCGATATGAATTATTTCCTCGAACTTAGAGCATACCCGAACAGGTTATTGTTACGTGATTGCTACGTCAGTAACATATAAATCTAAAAATTTAACAATAAAATCCTCATATTAGAAGGAAGTGAACAGTATTTAATGGTACCTTTCTGAAAGGGATCTCGAGAGTCATCTACCACACTACGATTCGTAAAACATTAAAATTGCACACTATAAATTCAATTCCTTTATCATCGAAGCTAAAACTTACTTGAGGTTTTTGGGTACCTCACTAGTCGGACGCCGATGTTCGGAAAAGAAACTATCCAGAGTCGTTCAAGGACGAATGTTGTTATGAGCTTGCAGGGATTATCCTTTCGAGAACGATCAAGAAGGATCTCGCGTCTCTCCTCCACAAAGTTGGAACGAGCTTGGAAGTGGACCATGCGCCCGAACAAAAATAGCAGCACAACTTCGAAATTACTTGCCAGCCTCGCTCCGCCTCGGTTGTTCATTCGGCTTGAAGAAAACAGCGGGACGGAAGCAGGAACCGAGTGCAGCTTCTACTTCGAGACTTAAATTATATTCGATTTTACAAGCTGCATAGGCGACGAGCTTGCGATTCCGTACGCATTTGCCTTTCACTTTAATTAAAGAGTACGACTAGCACGAATGGAGAGAATTGCGTAACATTTTTCTCATGTACTTATCACTTAATCGGATGCATAAATAGTTGGATTCGTCGGATTGGATAGGAATGGTTTCCAATTTTTAATTAAATTCTTATCTAATTACTTATAATTAACGTTTATCTTTTTATGTCATATTTTTCTTAAACTTTTTTCAGTTTAAATATAGATTTCAGACATTTATCAGTGTCGCTGATTACATATTTGAAGTCAAATACGAAAAATTGTAAATAACAAATCCTATTATCACAAAATTTTTGAAAATTATTTTAAAAATTGTTCCATATATACTACTTTTATGCAATAGTGAAATAATTAACTTTTGCACATAGAATTAAAAAAAAACTCTAGTTCCAAAAAGCGATTAAAAAGTGCTACTGGTACGCAAAATTCTAATTGACGCAACATGTTATTTTTCAATATATTTAAACTAGAGTGAAACATAGTGATAATACTTAACATTACCGACATAACAATATTGCTGCTCACGTCACTTGAAATTCGTGTATTACATGTACTCAACCATCGCGAATGATTTTAATGATTATTATGAATGGATTCTCGAAAAATTGTAATTTACAAACTCTCGAACTCTGTATTGGTCCAGTACTGTATGGCAGTAGAGCGGCAGGATGGAGTAGGTAAAGTGCTGGTACCGTACGAGTATGGTACTCTGCCGGTACAAAGTCAGTACGTGTGCTAGTCGGACAATGCTGCCAATTTTCTAACAAATCTAATGTTTATTTCTTTCGAAATTTTCAATCTTTTATATCAATGCTCAATGAAGTTGGATCTATATTTCCGTTAATAAGTAGACAAAAAAATTAATTAAATGTTTCAATTTAAAAGATACGGACATCGACATTCATTATTTTACCTTCAAACATCTAAGACATTGACAAAATTAACGATATTTTTTTCAATACAAAATAAGAAATTGTATACAAATTAATGATGAACATAAATATCATATTTTATTCAGCTGATAACGAAATTAAAGATTGGTGAAATATCACGATTTCGATTAATTTCAATAATGATGAAAAATATGCACAAGTTATATCAACATGTTGACGTGTGTCGTTTTCCAGACATTTCTTCCAAATCACAAGTGATTTTTCATAGTCACCAATCTAAGACCCATTTTTAGAAATACTAAATCAGGTATTCAACATATTCAATGTTACACGCGTTAAAGATTACAATAGCAGCTACAGTATCGCACTGCGTCTTGTGTTAACAAACAATTTCGGTTGCTTTTTAATCCATTAATGCCAGAGTGCACACAAAATTTACACCAACTGCAACGTTTATTTCCAATATGATTTTAAAAAAAATGAAACCTTCCAGATTCTACTATTTCCGGGCCGCTCTTTCGAATATTGGTGACAACATTTTTAAAAATTCAAAGTTTATATACGATTTTGACCTATATAGTACAAAAACATGATTTGCAATTATTGCCTCAGTACCACTTTATGGCTATGAAGGCGATAGCAAGGCCTATGAATAGCTCAAGTGTGGCAATTATTAATTTATGTAATCACAAAAGTTACAATATTTTATCTTTTAAAAATTTTAAAAATCAAAATTTTAAAACAATTAATCTGAAAAATTGAACAAATTACAGAGCATTGTTTAATCAGTTCTAAGACAATTATGTTTTGCACATTTTTTTATAACATATATATAAGTTTTCAAGATAATAAAGTATTAGTCTTAAAAGCTAGAAAACTACAGAATTTGGAATAAATTTCATTAGAACAAATATGTCACAGAATTGTTTACAGAACGCTCTTCAATTTGTTTCATTAAAATGTTGAAAATTCAGGTTTAAAAAAAAACTGTAATGATTATATTCTGAGAAAAAAATCAAAGGTATTCTTCGATTCATTCTGAAGCATTTTTAGAAAATTTTCTCTAATCTCGATAATTTTCAAGAAAATATTCTCTAATCTCGATAATTTTCAAGAAAATAAACTGTTAAACTTTGAAAAGAAATTTATCAATGCGGTGGCCTTTTTTTCATCTAACGTCATAATTTAAAACGTATTTAAGTACGTTTTTAATCTATTTTAGGTAATTCAAAACAAGATATTGTGTTAAAAACTCTGTGTATGAAAAATGCGTCCTCTAAAAAGAATGACTTTTAATGCGTACGTAAAAATCATATATAAATTTCAATTTTTAAACTAGTGTTGGCGTGGTGCCTCGCTCGCTTCGCTCGCTCAGAAACTTCGACCCTGTGGAGAGTCGGATATTCCTTAAGACTCGTTTTTTTACTAACAGCTTTCAATTATATTATAAAATTATATTGATATTTGGGGGCCCAATCACATTTAGGTACAAGTGGCTTCGATAGATATGTTACAACAATATAGTGTTTTTTATACGTATGAAAATTGAAAATGAGCATTTTCAAAACTTCGACCCCGACAACAGGCCAGCCGAAGTATTAATAAATAAAAGTTGCAAAATACTTACTTCAAGTACTTGTATTGTAATAGACTATTGGATGCATATTACTTGTTTACAGTGTTTTACTAATTACTGTCTGTATCATTATGATATTATATATACAATATATATAGATATAATTCGTCAAAGATATCTTAAAAGTGTCGGAAAGATCTCTGACGGATATCTTTTAGATACTGTAAGACATCTTTTAGATATATCGAAATAGTTATTTTCGTATCAAGGGCGTAAAAGAACTTATGCGCCCGTAGGTGATCACCGCGCCCGAGGGGCTGGCGAAGACTACCCCTGGGGGGTAGGGGGTCGAAACGTCGATATTTGATGAAAAAATATAGGGAAATTTTTTTCCGAGGTGACCAAATTCAATACTTTTTCAGACAATAGTGATAAACATTTAAACCAGTTTTTATGGCATTATCGTTGACTTTAGGAAGAAAATGCATATAAACTTTTTTGTGGAGAATTTCATGCTCTATCTTTTTTGTTTGAAACATTTTTTAATAAAATTTGTATTTTTCAAAATAAATGCAAAAAACTACGAAGATACTTAATTGGGGCTAATTTTTTTTAGTAATGGACCGATGGATCTAGGCCAAAATCTAATCAGAACTAAGTTTTGCCAAGACGCGTATTTTAAAAAAAAATGTATGTCAATACGCTTATCCGTTCGCGAGTTATCGCGAGACAAAAAAAACGGGACGTACGTACAAGATCACGGACACAATTTTTTTATTGTTGATTTGGGTTCCTTAGGGTCTGAAACGTCGACATTTGATGAAAAACTATAGGGTAATTTTTTTGCCCGAAGTGACCAAATTCAATACTTCGTCCAGACTTAGTCTGGGTCGAAGTGAAATTGTCTCGCCAGAATTCCAAAGAGTGACCGTTTATTTCCCTTTGGAAATATGGGTCATATTTGAAATAAACTTTCTATTAATTTGGGCATTGATTATTGGTTATTTCTTTATACAGGAATACGATTTCCCCTGTTTTAGTGTCTAAACTATTAATTTGACATCTGTTTATCTAAAACCTTTATCTAAAGCACACATAAACTACAGATAACATTGTTAATGGCGCTTTGGAATTTTAATCCCTAATATACATCCACCAGGACCATTAGTAGAGTAAGAATAGAAAAAAAAAATGATTAGGCGTCTAGTAAACACAACCATAAATTTTATTGACCATAGGAGCCCTACACAAACAACCGGTCAATTTTTTTAAATATAAGTAGATGACCCGGGTGCCTACAATCGCATTGCACTTTCTTGAAGAAAGAGTGACGCTGCTAAGAACATTCCCATTTTAACACTGCCTAGGAAAAAGGGGGCCAGGGGTAGTTCCAGCCATAGTTAGGTCCAAGTAGTTTCGGTACATATATTATTATAACAATATTCCTTAAATGTATAAAAAGTGAATCTCGAGTCGATTAATGCATATATGCAAACGGATTTTGAAATTTTTAAATATGGAAAATTCACAAAAAATTCTTAAATATCTCGGAAACTGGAAGAGATATAAGCGGATTTTGAAATTAGACCTACCGTCTGGGTCGGAGTAGTTAAAATTAACATTTTTTACGAATTTTGTTATGACCCGATGCCATATTGGATCCGCTATTTTGAATGTGAAAAAAGTATGCGCAGATTCGTAATCAGCGGCATCGAAAACCCCCGAGTAACAAGTTTCAAACAAATCCGATCGAGTTTGAAAAATTATTCCGCCATATTGGATCCGCCATTATGAATTTTGAAAATGTGATGTCGGATTCGTAATCAACGACCCCAATAACCCCCGAGTAACAAGTTTCATAAAAGTCCATTAGAAATTTTTTTAACACACTTTTGGTCAAAACAGTGGAAATCGTTCAGACAGCCGAGTGGTTAAAGAAGGATCTGAGGCTCTGCCCACAGACAATACCAGAATGCATTTTTAGAGGCATATAATTCACGTATGACCCATTACTATGAATCTCTGTTGGTTAGAGTTTAGGCTAGTACAAAATGGTATAAAAATGTTTTCAGAATTTATAATTCAGCATTATTTCCTTCGGTCTAAAAGTAATGCGTTAACGTAGGTAGTGCTGGGCCACCGCCCAGATTCCCTTTTTATAACTAGCATAACCTCCAACCACAAAGGTATAAGCCAGACTACCTCTTTTTGAATTAAAAATCCACTGTACTGTAAAGAAACTAAGCTAAAGCCGCTCAAGCGAATAAGTAGTCACTTTTATCACTACTTGGAGGAGTTTCTTTTCCGATTACGAAAAAAATGTACATATCATTTTTTATATGTTTTTATAATTTTTGTTTCAAACATTTTTTCAAGGTTCGTACTTTTTGCGACGCAGGAAAAAAAAAACTTTAAAAAATTGCGTTTTTTGACTGTTTTTTTCGAAACATATATTTGTTTTCAGGGGGCCAAAATACATCGAAAAGACGTTGTCGATTTCTGGATTTCGTAGGTTTACCCATTAAATGATTTGTTTATAAAGCTTAGTCATTCAAAGTCTTTGAAGACAAATACAAAATTAATTATTTCACAGATTGTTTAAAGTTGAAAATCTTTCTGCAGGAATACGTAGAATTATAACTTCAGTCGTGAGTAAAAAACGTATCCCAAGGAAGTTTCAGTATTAATTCTAATTAATTTCAATAATTTATTTCGCAATCATTTTATCCTCGTTTCAGTACTCTTTCCTTCGTATTATATTCCAGACGATTCGATTTGTAACCAATCTTCAAACAATCCTCCACTTGTAATGAATATTACTTTTCACGCAAACAACTCATTTCCTTTCCGCAAATAACTTCCACTGCGGAATAAGAGCACAACTTTCTTAATATTCTCGTTAAGATCGTTGCCCACGCATCCAGTTTCATCTGGAAACGTTATCCACGGATAAAGTCTTATTCAATTCAAGGAAATGAAAAAACGACCAATAAGTTACGATTTTCCTTATATCGAATTTTACAGTTTGTTTCATTCCCTGCTAAATAAGGATTACCCACGTGCCATTGCCAACGGAGGGACCCTCGCCTTGGTTCGTAATCTTCCTACAAGGGCCGACCAACATCGTATTGCCCCTGCTATTTTTATCCCTCTATTACTTATCGCATTGTAAATTATTAAATACTTTTGCGGAACTTCTAGAAGTCTTCAACGCCTGTTATCTCGCTCCTAGTTCGTTTCGTTCAACTGCAGATCTAGTTATTTTCGTTATAAGAGATGTTATATTATATTATAAAAAAAATAAATAAAGTAAAAAATTATACAAAACTCATGCAAAATGGCATCGATTCTTGAGAATCTTGGAAATATTATACTTCTGGTTGAATAAGTCCGTAATAATTTAAGTTTTCTTAGATAGTTAAGTTCCAGGACACTAGATCACTGAATATTTATATCCGAAACTGAATATAATTTCAAACAAGAGTATTATACAAACGTGCCATAAATTGAAAATGTAAATGTCCAAAAATAATATTCCCAAAATCGGTAAATTGTCAAAGAAATAAATAAAGAAAACAAAACAAAAAGTTTAAATTAAAATGATTCTGGCATTGGAAAATGCAGGGTTAAATTAACACGTTTGGTGTTATGTAAACGAAAAGTATATTTTAGTTTATTATATAATAATTATGATACATATTAATTTATTGTACAAAAGAGTAAAACCTAAAAGAATTGTATTTGTAAGAAGTATTAATGCTTAGATCACTATTGTATTGTCTTAAAAACAAGCAGAGTGCGATAACTGCGAATAATTTATCTATTTTTCAAAAAAATGAAATTTTTTCTTAAATTTTCACATTAATTAGATAAAATATTGACATTAATTCAATAGGACATGAATATAAATAAAGTATTATGAAATAACAGAAATACTTATTTTAAACTGCAATCATATTAGCATGTCCTGAATGAGCTACAAAAGTGATTTCATGTGATGTTGATTGTAATATAGTCTTTGACTGAATTTCCAATACCAAACATTTCCGTAAAATTTTACGTTTAAAAAAATGGTCGTTTGTTATGCATGTTATGACTTTCCTGTCTACGTAGAAAGAACATTTTCAGGAAAATAAAACCTTTGCATAAAAGAAGTTATTTCGAAAATTGTAACAAAGAAACAATACGTTTTCTTTATTATATATAAAACGAAAGTGTCCAATAATTTAAAGTAGAAGAAACCGGAAAAAGGAATGACAACGTAATATTTATCTTTAACAATTATCTGTTTCCAATATTTAAAAAAATATGTTTATATTTTATTAATGAAAATAATAATAACATTGGATTATAATAAAGAAAAAAAAGCATACAAATATTACGGATACTCAGAACTCTGATAGCATTAAAAATTTACTGATAAAGTACGAAGGTCCACTACCTGCAAAACCATCCCTCCGATTATAAAATGGGAAATGCTCTAGGAATGTGACCAAACTAAACCGGCGACCTAAAACCTACAACTGTTATCGCTGGTTATTGCGGGTAGGGAAAACCAATTCTTGACAATTGTCTGCAAACAGCTTATGGAAAGGTTATTTACTTCGACCCAGATTAAGTCTGGACAAAGTATTGAATTTGGTCACTTCGGGTATAAAAATTACCCTATAGTTTTTCATCAAAAGTCGACGTTTCAGACCCTAAGGAACCCAAATCAACAATAAAAAAATTTGTGTCCGTGATCTTGTATGTACGTACGTCCGTACGTCCCGTTTTTTTGTCTCGCGATAACTCGCGAACGGATAAGCGCATTGACGTAAATTTCTAAAATTTCTAAATTCATCCGCCCATTACTAACAAAAAATAGCCCCAATTAAGTTACTGCATAGTTTTTTGCATTTATTTGGAAAAATACAAATTTTATTAAAAAATGTTTCAAACAAAAAAGATAGAGCATGAAATTCTCCACAAAAAAGTTTATATGCATTTTCTTCCTAAAGTCAACGATAAGGCCATAAAAACTGGTTTAAAATGTTTATCACTATTGTCTGAAAAAGTATTGAATTTGGTCACCTCGGCAAAAAATTACCCTATATTTTTTCATCAAATATCGACGTTTCGACCCCCTACCCCCCAGCGATAGTCTTCGCCAGCCCCTCGGGCGCGGTGATCACCTACGGGCTCATAAGTTCTTTTACGCCCTTGATACGAAAATAACTATTTCGATATATCTAAAAGATGTCTTATAGTATCTAAAAGATATCCGTCAGAGATCTTTTCGACACTTTCAAGATATCTTTGACGAATTATATGTATATATATATATTGTATATATAAGATCATAATGATACAGACAGTAATTAGCAAAACACTGTAAACATGTAATATGCATCGTATAGTCTATTACAATGCAAGTGCTTGAAGTAAGTGTTTTGCAAATTTTATTTATTAATACTTCGGCTGGCCTGTTGTCTTGGTCGAAGTTTTGAAAATGCTCATTTTCAATTTTCATACGTATAAGAAACACTATATTGTTGTAACATATCTATCGAAGCCACTTGGACAGAAATACGATTGGACCCCCAAATATCGATATAATTTTATAATATAATTGAAATTTGAAACAAACACATATAATTTAAATTTTAGAACTTGAATATGATGGGCGCAATATGTTGGTTTAAATTTGAGATATTAAGCGGATTCGTTTGAAACTATTTACATTAAGGTTTTCGAACTTTCCGACATAGAATCATTGTGCAGCTTTGTGCATTCAAAACGCGTTGGCTCTTCCTTAAGTTTATCCAGTATTTTTATAAATTTTAAACAAATATATCATATTATTGTATAATACTAATAATATAACAATTTAACAAAAAAAAAAAAGGTTTATTGAACCAACTCCGCACAGTTATGATAAATAAAATTAGTTTCCAGGACAAAATAGAAAGATTTGTGCTGATCTTATCCTGGTGAGTTTTTTACGTGCAAAATCTCACATTATTATTTTCATACAATACTATAATATATTATAACAATTATGCTGACTCAATTGAAAAACAGTTTTTCTTGACCGCTTGCTAAGAAATTTTTATACCGTGAATCTTGGACGTATTCACATTTTATCAAAATTCCTTCACTACCAGCAGTGATCACAATCTATCGTAGATTTTAAATTTAAAATATTACATTATTAGTTTGATACAATAATATGATATACTAGTTTAATATTTATAAGTCTAATGGATAGAACTCAAGAAAGAGAACATGTATACCACGCCGTATATTAATGCAAAGCTGGTTTGTGTGTTTGTTATGTATTTTGAGAACGCGAATCTCACAAGTTACAGTGCCTTCCTTCATTTTTAGCTATTTGTGGTGTTTTTATTGGTTGCTGACGATGGATCAAATGTTAAATTTAACAAATTTCAAATGGTGGGTGCATTTTGAATGTACAAAACTGCAGAAATGATTCCAAATTGGAAAGTTCGAAAACCTCCGAGTAAATAGTTTCAATCGAATCCGCTTAATATTTAAAATTTAGTCCAACACGTGGTGACGGTCATATACAAGTTTTTAAATTTAACATTGGATTCCTTGTTAGCAACCCAAAATCCACTTTAGTGACTAGTTTCAACAGCAACAAAAATCGCAGTTATCAGTATTGTCCTTGTAACCTCAGATATGTTTTCTTCGTTAAAAAGATGGTAATTTAATTATGTTCCCGCACTACCCGCTTCTAAGCTTTAGAATTAGCCCTATTAAAAATGTTGTGTGCAATCAGTGTGATTTTATTGTAGCTCACAAAGGGTGAAAAACTTTTTTTTACGCTTTAACTTCGGTTTCGATGGAAATGACAACATGGGAAATATTCTATTTACTCATTTCTTATGCATTCTGACCTAAGAATTCAATAAATCCCTGAATTTTGAAATAACCAAACCAGACCTATTTTGTACTACAGCGTGTTTTGTATAAATCAGAATTACAATCGTGTTTCCGAATTAAATGTTACTTATAAAGGATGACAGTTTTCATAGGCTGGAAAAAATAATAACCTGCATGTAAATTCAAAATAAATAAATCATCATAGTTAGTCCTACTTGTTTGATCTCCCAGTCAGCGAATACCTACAATTATTTGGGTGTTTGAAATTCATAAAGAACATTGTTGAAGAGCATTTGATGTATTTCAATCTAAGGGTAATTTTCAAACTAAAATTACAAGTAATTAATTAATTAATACTATATTGATGGCTGGTAGGAAGAACGTTGCATCCTAAATGTGAGGCGAAAAACCGGATAAGTCGGTTTTGGGACGAAGAAACGGACATTTCGGCGGTTGCGAGGAAAACCCGTTCATTTCGTGGTGTGCGACGATAAACCGGATATTTTTCAATTGTGCAAGGAAGGACCAGACAAATCCAAAGTTTTTATCATAAAATCAATCGCTATAGAAAATCTTTAAATGTTCGGTTTTCGGAGCAATATTGAGAAAAGTCAGGTTCTTTGTCGTAAATTCGGAAATGTCCCGTTATTCGTCGTAAATTCGGTAATGTCCGGGACTACGTCGAAAAAGTTTCGTAATTTCCGGTTCTTCCCATCACGCTTTAAATATCCGGATCTTCGTTGAATATCCATCGATACAGGCTTATTAATAGTAATCTAATTTCACAATTTCCCTTCATACGTTACACAGGCTAAGGACTTAATGACATAATGTTTCACATTCTCCATCGAATATTAGTTGAAGAATAGTAACATAGGCGTGTTTAAAAATGTGTAAATTATTTTGAGTCTTTTTTGCTTTGATTCTCGTGTTTACTAGCATTTGCACAGGCAGTGAATACGATATTAACTCAAAATATCATTAAAATTAACGCTCATCTTCATCGAGATCTTTAGTATCCTGTCGGCGATGTCATCTGGAGTCTCGCCCCTACAGTTTCTCAGCTCAGGGTCGCAGCCATTTTCCAGGAGCAGCCTCCCAGCTTCCTTATGTTGTAATATCACTGTCAGGTAGAGAGGAGTGTTCTCGTCCTAGTCTACTGCATTCAGGTCGGCACACCATTCTATCAGGAGTTCAATAATTTTGACTCCCGAATTATAATAGGCCGCATGCAATGGAGTTGAGCCGCTATGTTTCGGCATTCAATTCCATTTCAGGAACACCGTCGGCTGCTCCGATTGTACATAATCACGGACTTCACAAGAGTGAACTGTAATAAATTTGTTTCTTAGCCCAATTTTTTATTAGATTTAGTGAAGTATACTCATACACACGTTCGCATCCATTATATGAATACAAATGTTAAACTTCGACTTATTTTAATATCTTCGTGGTAAAGTCATGATCGAATAAAGTATTTTACGATTTGAAAATTAAGAGCATGAGAGAGAGAGCGAGAGAGAGAGAGAGAAGTACAGAACATTATATTTAATCGAAATATCAAGAAACCTGGCCAGGTGATGTCGATGAACTTTGTTTCTTCTCAGAAAATACCTGCTTTGTTTCCTCGTTGATATCTTTGCTGATCGTTACCATTAGAAAATGGATTTCGTGCGTCGAATAGATCCGACCCAAGATGGCGACGTGTAAAAGCGTACCGTCATGAATTTGCGGGCGACGGATTGTACACCCAAGTCTTGAGAGTCATCAGCAAAACTGAATAAAAATCACAATCTTCATTGCACAATCTCGTTGGACGAATATTATTTTTAGTTTTCCTCACTCGGCGTCGGTAACACGGATCAAGTTGACACGGAGCATGGCCCATAATGCGGTAGAGAACATGGTTTGTATCGAAAATTGACGGGATTTCGATTAAACGGAGATTAATGCCGGAAACGAACCCGGTCACTCTGTTTCTCACCGTCTAACATACGAATGTCACCACGATTATCCGTTGTGAACCGTAATGACTTTTTTTTTTGTATCCGTATTCAAAAATGGATGCCGACGCGTCAAGTTCTCGAACGAATCTCCTTTCTATAAAGTCAAGTTCCTTCTTCTTCCCCACTTCAAGCGACGCATCTCATTGGTGAACGTTCTAGCGTGGTAGCGTCTCTTTATTCGCGCGTGATTGGTGAGTCATCCTACCTAACACTACCTATACACATCTAGGAAATGACCTGCGCTCCCTCTCACAGCTTTTCGCCTACCTATTCTCTCTCTCTGTATCGGTACGTAATTCTCTACCTTACCGACTGTACACAACTTATTATCAATATGTAAATTACCAACGGACTTACAAACAGATTTACACAAAATAATACATTGCACATTTTATCTATCACAGAACGATAAGAACATCTAGAAGAGTATGCGAATTATTATGTAAGGAATTATGGGTTGGGCAAAATGGAATAGAGTAAAGTGAATATTCAGTGATTAATTGGTGCAAAACGTAGTATTAAGGTTATTTATCGGTCGCTGAATAGGCACTGCCTGCTTTCCAGACCCTGAGAAAAAGATACTGACATTGGAAGTCATTTAAACGTATTAGTCCCGAATTTTTGCAGATTTCATGTCCAAGAAACGGCCCAAGTATTTTTAGTTCATGACAGGTTTCAAGGACTTTTCTCAATGAGATGAGCTTGATTTCGACATCACGTCCTCGACGTTGGATCCTCTTTCTCTGAACGAGAATGAAGTTAGGGTCTCATGCGAATCCCGTTCGGTATAATATATCCACAGGTCAGCCGGTATGATCTCCTTGGAGGCAATCTTCACTTTATATAAAAAGTTGATCTTCTCGACCTTCCTGTGGACCTCAAGAGTCCTTCGCTGCACCATGAATGTGCAGGCAATTTTGCTCGACTTTTTCAAGGTCTATTCGTTCTTCCTGCATCGACCCTCGTAGGCATGTAACTTTTAACTTTTATACTTTTATATGTGCTCTAAACAAGCCTTAACTGCTGTGACGGGTTTGCATAATGCTACTTGTCGTTATTTACTCTTACATAAATTTTAGCTAAATAACTCTAATCTCCAATTAACAAAGTTTATTCGTGAATTTAGTATTTGTCATATTTAAACCATTCTTTGTGGTGTCTTATTTCATTATCAACATTTTCGAGATCTTTTATATGAAAGATAAATAATTTCAAAACGCACTCTTTCTGTTGAAATCGGAAAATTTGTTGAATAACACATAGAAAAAGTAATGCTAAAACGTCGTCATGATTGTTATCATTGAATAATTGAGGGGTGGATTATGTGGAATAACGGCCTAAGTCGAAAAAGTCGATTTTGAAAAAAACGCAAAAAACTGTTTAACTTTTTGCAGGATTTACTGACGAAGCTCATAATCAGTAAGACCGTCAACGACCGATATATACACCAGTATACGAAGGCATTTTTAGCATATGTATAATGATATAAATTTTATCGCAATTGCAACATTTGCAGTTAGGCCATTATTACGGAAATCAGATTTGTTTTTTATAAGTATTCAACAAAATTAGGTTCTTTTATGAATATTCAGAGAATTCAGGTTATTTGCATTAATAATCAATGAAGTTAGATTGTTTTAACAATTATTAAGTAAAGTTAGGCTCTCTTTAAGAATATGAAATAAAGTTTGGCATTTTTTCTTTAAACCAATCGCTTGAACGTAGTAAATTTGAGAGGAATAGGTATTAGAAAATTAAAAAGAATATTATATCGTATTTGTGACGAAGTTTATTGTGATATGTGTGAGAAAAAAAACAATCGTTGAAATTAATAACAAGTTTGTACTTAATTACGTATGTAAGAACAATCGACCTTTCGAAAGTACGCGAGAAACTGACGAAATATGTGAGAAATATAATTGTTTATATTATGATTGTTGATCGTAGCATCTATCATAACAACTGATGTATTGACCTTCGAGGATTTACGAAATATTTACAAATACAACGACTGAATATAGAATGTGTGATTTAAACTCGTATTACAGCATTATTAATATTAATATTTTTTAAAATAATGGGGGCGAGATGGTTACGATGGCTAAGGCGTCCGCCTTGTTTCATAACCTGAACTCCGAAGGTTCTGGGTTCGAGTCCCCGTGTAGACAATTTTCTGCGCGTTGAATTGAACTCAGTACCAACACTGCAATCACCTCATGGTTTGGGGCGTGGTTGCAGTGACATTTCACGCTGATCTGGTAGAGATTTGAGCAAAAAATTTTCACTTTTCTTACAGATTGAGCGACATAAGAAACCAATGTTGTTGTTAAAGTTATTATTGAAATAATAATAATAATAACAATAACAACAACAAAAAAATAACAATAATAACAACAACTATAATAATTCGAATATTTCCATTTTCGAAAAAACAGCCTAACTCGAGTTACGCTGTTTTTACGAAAATGGAAATATTCAAATTTTTTTTTTTTTTTTTGACGGAGGGGGGAAATGCGTTAGGCACCATAGGGGGTTGAAGATGTTGTGCAACCCCCCGTGTGTCGGACTCCCTCACCTTTGATTTTAACGGCAAGGTTTACCGACTAAAACCCTAACCTCCCTTGGCCCTCCAGAATCCACGTGTGCAGTCTGCAGCAGAAATGTGGCTCCGATATCCATCTCCTCCGCTGCAGACTGCACCGGGCCATTTCGTTTGCAACTGTAACCACTCCCTCTACCATTGGGTAAGTGGTTACAGGATCTCGTGTGACCTCATTAGACGGAGAGATCCAAGTAGCACTGCTTTCTGCATTCGGCCTGCGATGGAATTTGCATGTTCTCGACAGGCCGGAATGCTTTTGATGTTTTGGAGGAAAGTTGGTCTCATTCCTCCCAGTACTCCATTTATCAGCACGACGAGCTTGATTTTGAACCCTCGATACAGCTTGCGAATCTCGAACAGGAGTTCCTGATATTTCATCCGTTTTTCGTCCTCTTTGCTGACTATATTTGTTTCTGCTGGTGCAGAAAACTCGATGACGAAGATGGATTTGTCATCGAAGTCAACAAGGACGATGTCAGGCTTATTGGCTGATATTTGCCTGCTCGTCGGGAATGAGTAATTCCAGTATATTCGGCACGACTCATTCCCGATAACGGATTCAATATCAGTGGGGACGTACGGCAAAAATTGGGGTTGCATCAATACCATAAGTGCTGCGAAGATGGTAATACAGCACTCGAAGAGCCGCATTGTGACGTTCTATGTATGCTGAAACTGCATACATTGGGCATGCTGCCAAAAGATGCATTAGTGTCTCAGCATGACATCTACACAATCTACAAAGCGGACTCTGTATAGCCTAGCGTAAGATGTTCTGGCGATACGCTAAGGTATTGATGACCCCATCCTGGCATGCGAAGATAAAACCCTCGGTCTCGGATTTCAAACCGGCTGATCTTAAGAAGGAGAAGGTCATCTCTGCCGACAAGCCAAGTTGTTGGACATTTCGAAAGAATTGTCCATGCAACGGCTTGTCGATATGCCTTCCCTCCAACATACGGAGTTGTTCCTTCCGTATGTTAGCCCTGAGACGCACTGGGCACAGATTGATGACTGATTCAGCCTCCTGTGCACCACTACGTCCCACGTTGAAAACCAGACCGAGGTTTCGCGCCGCTCGTTCCGCCGCGTTGTACAAAAACGCCCCCTTCCCCTGAATTTCATGCTGATGTTCTAGCATCATCAGGGGATCCTCCGTTCGATTAATCACGTCGCAAGCTGTTTCGAGGACCAATCGGTCATGCATATACTCCAGGCTTAAAAGGCCACGACCTCCCATATTTCGGGGCAAATGCAGTCGTTCCACGGAAGATCTTGGATGCAAGCTGCGTTGCATACAAATCATCTTCCGTGTGCTTCGGTCAAGATCCCTTAGCTCGTCAACGTTCCACTTCAGTGCTCCAAAAGAATAGAGCACTGGTGATACGGCCAACATATTCGTCGCTGCCACCTTATTTCTCCCGGTCAATTCTGATGACCAGATCTGACGGAGAATACGCCGGTATTTCTTAATGATGGTGGTTTTAGCAGCCTGCACATCCTGGACATGCCTTTGAGGTACGCCCAGGTATGTGTACGCTTCTTCGGCGCTAAGGTGGCGGATGACATTTCCGTTGACGAGCTCCATATCGTTGTTATGGGAGCCTGACCTTCCTCTGTGCAAATGAACGACTGCACACTTGTCCAATCCGAATTCCATGCCGATATCTCGAGTATGTGAAGGCGATGTTCAGAGATCGATGTAATTGATCTTCGCATGATGCGTATAATTTAAGATCATCCATATAGAAAAGATGGGTGATCCTATGTACACGTTCACCAGGCGGTCCGCACATGTACCCTTGAGATTTCCGGAGAGCAACGGATAGAGGCAATAGTGAGATGCAGAAGAGCAGAGGACTCAGAGAATCTCCCTGATAGGCACCTCTTTGGAATTGAAACGTCATGGTTCGACGCTTGCCCGATGACATGACAAAGCGTGTTTTCCAAAGAGGCATCAGGTCTTCTACAATTCTCACTATGTTTGGGTGGACATGGAGGCGTTTGAACAACAAGATTAAAACCTCGTGCGATGTTGAGTCATACGCCTTCATGTAATCCAGCCAGGCGATCGACAGGTTACGCTTGTACTGGACTGCGTCCTGACAAACAAACCTGTCGATAACGATAAGCAAGTTGTCCTTGCAGCCGGATACACCCATTTTGCAGCCTCGTTGTTCTACTATCCGTTGCCACACCGGTTTCACGGATTTCTCAATACGTTCGTTCAAGATGTTAGTGAACAATTTGTATAACGTATTGATACACGTGATCGGTCTATGGTTTTTCGGATCGGACAAGTCTCCCGATTTTGGGATCAGTGTCGTTCGGCCCTCCACCAACCAGTGCGGAATGGGTTGGTCTCCATTTATATAAGAGGTGAATATTCGGGCTAGGTGTTGATGGACAGAAATGAACTTCTTCCACCAATAGTTGTTAATTCCATCCCAGCCCGGCGAGGAGAAATTCCTCGCTCCTGTGATGGCATTTTTCACGTCTAATGCACTGACTGTGCAGCTGTGAACAACGAAACCTGTTCGCCTCAGATAGGCCACATAATCTCCCAGTTGTTGTTGAGAAGAGCGATCTGCCAGTTCGGGATGCATTACTGCAAACCGACTATGCATTCGCGCCATGTAGCCCCTCTGTTGCGGACAGCTCTCCTCGTAGCAGCGCATTAGATCTTGCCTGAGATCCTCCGTCCACTGAAATCGTCCGTGGGCATTCGTTGGTCGTTGTCCCGGGACACCTGTTTCGGCTCCTCCACCTCGGGACTGGGCTGCATCCGAAGCAGTCCGATGGTCAGGAGCCCTGCGCGTTCTATTTATAGTAACCGCAAATACAGGGAGTAGGGTGGTTAGCCCTACTCCCCGTTGTTATGCCTCTCTCGTTTGTCTCTTACCTCGCCACCCACTGGGGTTGGTTACCCAATCTCTGGCAAGGTTGCTAAGAGTCCAGGGCCCACCGGCTTTAATAAGCACACGTGGAGGTGAGAGTAGGCCATTTGGGAAGATAGGCTAAGATGCAGCTTTTTGCATAGCCGCATTGTGTTACGCGTCATTCCCTTTGGGCCCCATGATGTTTTCACAATGTTTACACAACATTATGGTTACACAACATCTTCAACCCTCTATGGTGTTCAACCCTCAATAAAAAAATTCGAATATTTCCATTTTCGTAAAAACAGCGTAACTCGAGTTAGGCTGTTTTTTCGGAAATCGTTGATGTTTTAGCCTTAAAAAAATACTTCAGTACTTCCTGCTAAATGCATTAATAGCGTAATCATATTCAAACCATTCTTTGTGGTGTCTTGTTTCATTATCAACATTTCCCAGATCTTTTATATGAAAGATAAATAATTTCAAAACGCACTCTTTCTGCTGAAGTCGGAAAATTTTTTGATTAACACATAGAAGAAGTAATGCTGAAACGTCGTCATGATTGTTATCATTGAATAATTGTTTGTGATCACTAAATAACAATTTCTTTGATCTGCAGAACTGGAGGATCTTCTTAGCAAACTTTGGCCATTCCGACGAAAATGCTAAGATTTTTTTAATGTCAACAGCCCCGGATTGTTGTTATTTTGAGCAATCATGGGACATACAATAGTATAGCAACTATTGCTATCACTGGAAGGCCGTATTTGTAGCTGTATTTACTCGAAGAGACATTTGTATGGTAAAGACTTCCACCTACACAAGTGTATGGTCAAGATTGTTGTAAGTAAATCAATTGGAATCAAGTTTACGGGGAAAAAGAAATGTATGACAAAGAATACCTCTGGGAGGCCTATCTAAAGTACATGAATTCCCGAGGGCAAAATTTACGTAGTACAAGGAGTCGATTACAAATTTCACATTCATCTCAAATTCAAATTGAATTTTAAAATTAAATAAAAAAGAACGTTCATCCACAAAATGTCATGCTTTATTTTAAAATAAAATGACGAATAATTAATATTATATGTGCTAGATAATAGTAAACTAATTTTACCATTTTCCTTCACACTTTGCACAGGCTGAGGACTGTCAATGTTTCACTTTCCTCAACTAATATTCGTTAAGAATGTGAAACACAGGCGTGTTTAAAAATGTATAAAATATTTCGAGTCTTCTTTACTCTGATTCTCATGTTTAGCTTTGCGCAGGCAGTGAATACCAAATTAACCTAAAATACCCTTAAAAATAATACTCACCTTCACCGAGGTCCTTTAATACCCTGCCGGCGATGTCATCTGGAGATTCGCCCCTACAGTTCCTCAGTTCTGGGTCGCAGCCATTTTCAATGAGCAATCTCCCAGCTGCCCTATTATCAAGGATCACTGCCAGGTGGAGAGGAGTGTTCCCGTCTTCGTCTGCAGCATTCAGGTCGGCACACCATTCTATCAACAGTTGAAATATTTTGATTCCGGAATTATACAGGGCAGCGTGTAATGGCGTTGAAAGGTCTTGTTTTCTCTCATTGATGTCCGCACCGTTCAACAATATTTCTTTCACTTTTTGAAGATTCTCAGTGAAGACTGCTTCGTATAAACTGCCCATTGTTGTCTAGACGTCCGTTCACTTCGGCTGGTAACCAAAAACTAGTTCTACTGTCGCAAACTAAGGGATCGGCCACGGCCATGTTCAAAACAGATATCGGAAGTAGTGGGGGGAATTGTGTTTACAAAAATTATCTAGGCTTATTTAGAGCTTGGGGTTGCCCTTGATGAGTGCCCGTAAACTTCGTTCAGAAACTTGCCCTTCATTGGTTTGCTTAGTGATATGTTTTCAAGCTATTGGTTTTCTCTACCTGCGATAACATTTCTAGGTTATATGATGATGGCGAAGATTGGAGAAATTCCTAGAATAGTGGTAACTTCACAATCGATGGGGTGGTTTTCAGGTAATGGCCCTGGTTAACAACTAGACCTCTACTTTTCAGGTCAGTTTTTAACGTATTTTAAATGTCAACCAACTACATATGTACATATTTTTTAAAATATTAAAAGTAGATAGATTTTACAGTTTTTTATCAGTATCAATTTAAAACATATGTCAAGAATTTGTTGAACTACGTATAGTAAATTAGATTTGCATCAGTTGTGACTAGTTTCAGATATTTGTATTGCAGTAAGATCGGACCTCAATTCGGATATTCGGTTGCAACATTGTAGTTTTTGTGTCTGAAAGTGTTGCAAGAGACTAAACCAGTCACATCAGAAAATGCAAACAGTCTTGTGCACAACAGGAGGATACCAGCGATCTCGAACTCCGATGCGAAAAAAAGGCCGCGAGAAACCTCGCGCGTCTACCGTAGGACGAGGTTCGGTCGATTATTAATCCAGGCCGAGGAAAGTTGCAACCAACAATGAATCTCACCAGATTAATTTTAAGATCGAAATATAATTGCGCAGGAACTTGATACAAAGAAGATCTTAATTTTTCCAGAACACGCACGAGTTTCAAGCGCGTCGACTTGAACAACCACACCGACGTGAACACTCTCGAAAAATGTAAACTCTCGTCGCACAAATTCGAAAAACATTGTTTCCGATTGAAATGCCAAATCGCAACTGCCCTTCCATTACAGTCCCTCGACAAGTGACGAACGATCGCAAATCCCTTTGTCACGTGACACGCAAGTAAGTCGCTTTTACTAGTGTAAGTGTCGATCCCAAATCCTTTCAGAACGCAACAGTGTCATTGGACATACAATAATAATAAATATATATTGCAAATACAACATCTTTACAGACATGCAATTGATGTGTACTCCAATGGGAAGTTCTATTCCTATAACTCGGACCTTTGCTACCAGCCCTAAACATTTCCCAGAAGGTTTGGTCGAATACTCACCGTATTCGTTTAGATTTCCAAGGGTACAATGAGTCGATGTATTTCCATAACTGATGTTTTCGTATCCAGCTCCGTTTTAGCTTTAAATATTTTATCTAGACATTTTGTAAAACCTCGCCCTAGAATTAATATTGTAAAATTTCAGACAACTGGTAACCTTGCAATTATCGAATAATGTTTCGAATTTATTTATTTACCTTTTTAGATGTGAATTCATATGTGGATAAATTGAAAATATAATTCTATCGTACACTTGATCCGTTTAAGGCAGTCGTGTACTTGACGCAGAAAAAGCATGGTCAGGATGTGTCGGTTTTGACAGCCGGTTTTATAAACTTTAGATTTCCTACTAGTCGAGAAAAATATATCCTACAGGACTAACAATACTCTGAGTAGCAACTGATTTAGGCTTGACCGCAGCGTTACGCGCCCGATCAAGGCCTTATCTACTCAGGACGTTCTTGTAGAAACCATATACAAAAAAAACGGAAACTTGGTTTACATTCTAGTTCTGAAATCATACAAATAAGATATAAATATCACCTAATGTGGTTAGTTTGCTAAACGACATAATTTGTTTTAGTATAGGTTATTTATGGTACTGATAAGACCTTCGGAAAGAAAGAAGAAAAAAGGAAGATTTCATTGTGCCTCTGAATACTTCTTAAAACTCTGAATACTAGAAATTGGGGCTTCGATAAGAAAACCGATGGTTAATATTGAGGTAATTTTTTTTTTATATTATTTTACGTCAACTTTTCTGAATCCATATGGGACTAAATCGCGACGGGACCTACAGTTTATGAAGGTGGAATCCGAACCACCTGAGCTTTGGCGTTATTAAACACATATAAACAAATACAGAGGTGTTCCAATGACAGATGGCAGCGGCCGGGATCGAACCAGGGTTTTCTGATTACGAAGCCGACACTCTATCAACTGAGCCATCGCCGCTCCTAATGTGCCTGTTCATATATTTTCTTTTCTTAATGATTTCGAGCTTTAATGGCCATTTTACAAATATTTCTATACGTGTGTGTTTTCATTTTCAACGAGATTTAATTTTTTCTAAAATTTTCAATACAATAATTATGTAATATGTTGATTTTAATTTGATACGAATATAATATGAATATACTATAATATAAAACTTCAACAATCCATAAATTAAACTGCAAAAATAGCAGCCTAACCTGAATGCCCTGCAACAACGATTTCATGCGATGCTAATATTTATACAAGTTTGGAAATGGGAGTTTGAATTCTAACAGTTCTACAATATTCTCTAAATTTATTGGACTCAATCGCGGTGTCGAAGAGAGTGTAATCGTTAAATTTCACTCTTATAGGCTTCAATTTCACTCTCTTGGAGTTAAATTTCATCCTTAACATGCAAATAATGGTATGTAATCGGTGACTTTCAGATGAAAGGTGTAAAACATACTGAGTACATTTATGTACTGATGTATTATTGGGCACTGGTATAAAATTCACTAGAACTTAATCAGGAAATCTTCACAGCAATGACAATTAAGGCAGAAGCTCCAGAGTAAATTAAATTTTGAATAAATTAGACGGTCATTACCGTGCAAAATTAACCTTTATTATTAATTAAAAATGTTGCCTAACGTTTCGAAGGGCATTGAGTAACGGTTGACAAACATAAGGAACGCGTATTTAGGGAAGCCCCCGTCTGAGCCATGCTCGAGCCCAGCCAGTTAGACAAGCCGGTATTTGGTATGATGAGCCCCACACCAGACTTGTGTACATTCTGACGCAATTTCCACCAGGGATAATTTGAAATAAACTGCTCTCTTTAACTGAAATTTCGTTTAATTGCTGATGTCTGTTGCGATTCGCACGTTTTTCGCGATCCTTTATTGCGCACGCGTGCATTCGCGTCAAAACCTGTACGGTCACAACCATAGTGTGAAATACAGTGAATAAACACGTGCAAACCATAAGGACACTGGATTCATTAATACCTGGCCATTTTTCAACATAGTTGCCACGGCTTTGGTTCACCGCGTCGTGCAACAAATTTTGGCGATCCTGCCAGTATACTGTGAACTTTGTGTGCTGAAAAGAAAAGTGTACAACATTAAAGTGCTCTGGTTCTGTGGCGCGTCCCTGTGTGCGCCAGTGAGTGTTTCTGTGAGAAAAATAGGAAAACATTCATCGTTCAAAACGAACAATAATTTTGTCGTTTCCGGCATTTTGCAATTTCGGTATCGCCATCTTGTCGGGACGCTTCTTTGTACCCCCACTCGTGCCGCGAAATTTGGATTTTGGTTCATCGGCGCTGTGTCTATACACCGCCCCGCGGCACTCGTACTACGACACTCGTGTTTTTCGAATCCTCGAGTCTCCACACTTCTCGGTCGCTCATTCAGGCTCGTCGTGTGCCTAGCATCGATCGTCGAATTTCGATTAACGCACCTGACGAGCTTTGCAGCGAAATCTTAGTCGCAGCTAATTTCGGCACGACTCGTATCCTCATTGATATCGTAATCAATTACAATGTCGTTTGTATCCGTTGAGGGGACATTTGAAGAGTTAATCGCTTCTCAGGAAGCCAACTTCAGCAGCTTGACACGGGCTCGTGTGAACTTTAACGAAAGTGGACAGCCTACCGTCGCTAAACTTCATGTGCGTCGAAAGTATATCGAATCAACGTGGGAACGTTGTCGACTTACTCACGCTAAGATCTCTCATCTCGCTACGGCAGTGGAGCGTAGACATCCATATTTTTCGGATCTACTTTACGAAAAGGCTGAAACATTATATCTGGACTTGGCTGCAGACTTCGAAGAGGCTTTGATAGCTGCAACACCATCAATGTCAACTGAATTCTCAACGGCTCCGGTTCAACCTGTTCCAGTTCCTGTCATCGGACGTGCGTCTGCGCATCTGCCGCGTATCGAGCTACCTAAATTTACTGGTAACTATAACAATTGGGAATCGTTTAGTGATTTATTTACCTCGATTATAATCAATGATAACGGCATAGATAATGTGAGAAAATTCCATTACTTAAAGACGTGTCTCGAGGGGGAACCGCGACATATGATTGATCATTTAACGTCGACCAATGAGAATTTTGTTATTGCATGGGATACGCTTGTATCTTATTTTTCAAACAAACGATGTATTATCGATTCGCATTTGCATGATCTTTTCGAGTTACCGAATTTACGGTCTGAATCCGTCGATGCGTTACGCGAACTCTACTACTCGGGAATTTCAATCGTAAACGCGTTAGCTTCACTCGGTCAACCGATCGAAACGTGGGACGCGATATTAGTGCATTTGTTTGTCATGAAACTAGATCCGGATTCTCGTAAGGCGTGGGCCACTTCACTAGGCTCCAAAACCGCGTATCCGACCTTTGAGGAATTAAAAGTATTTTTGAAAGATCGAATTCAGGGATTCCCAGCAGCTGCGTCTAGTCTCACGCGACATTCATCTCACGGAACTAATGTTAAGTCGAACGCGAAATCAATCATAAAAAATAAGACAAGGGTAACATGTCATGCAATTGATACCGGGAAAAAACGATGTCCCAGTTGTTCTGGCGAACATTATTTATATAGCTGTAAGCGTTTTCGTAACTTAAATGTTTCTAAACGTTTTGAACTAGTTAAGAAGCTTCAATTATGTTTTAATTGTTTCGGGCCACACTCGGTATCTAATTGTTCAAATAAACATTCATGCTTTTCCAATCAACGGCATAACACGGTGCTGCATCGGGACAAGGGTTCCGAACAAACCGATACAGTCCCTCTGAATGAAAATTCTTTAGTGGCCAATTCGAGTGCCACTAAAGGTCAATCCGAGGTCATTATGACACATTTCTCGTCAAATCAACCCATTCGGGCCGCGAGTATTCTTTTAGCTACTGCGACTGTTCGGGTTCACTCCGCGAATGGGCGAGCTCTTAAAGTACGAGCTCTGATTGACCAAGGATCCACTTGGACGTTCGTGTCCGATAGTCTATCGCATGCTCTTCAAGCTCGCATATGTCGCGTCTCAACGTCAATTAACGGAATCGGCGGAGTATCGGCCGGCTCCGTCACGCGAGCAGCAGACATTCGGATTTCTCCGCACAATTCGGACACGCCGTGTTTTCATACGCAGGCGCTGATAATGAAAACACTCACGTCGTATGTGCCCACTTTGAACCATTCGATATCTCAGTGGCCTCACCTCAAAAACCTCCCTCTCGCGGATACGTGCCCTTATGGGACTGAACCTATTCAGTTAATAATAGGTTCCGACCTCTACGGCGCCATCTTACTAGAAGGAATAGTCAAGGGTGGCCCCGGTGATCCCATTGCTCAGCGAACCATTTTTGGATGGATGCTTTCGGGGTGCATTACCGCTGCATTTACCCCCACTCCTTCAGTGATCACTGCTCATCATGTAATCAGCAACACGTCTCTGAACGACGCTTTGCTACGATTTTGGGAAACGGAAGAAGTTCCTTGCCGTAAGCCACTCTCACAAGAAGATGAGCAATGTGAGCAGCATTTCCGCGACACCTACACTCGCGATCCCGAAGGTCGATACGTCGTGCGACTTCCATTCCGGTGTCCATCCCGTGTGACTATCCACGATTCGCGCATGGCCGCTGTCAGCGCTTTCAAAGCGCTCGAAAGACGTTTTGCTCGAAACCTTGAGACCGCCACATCGTACAAAGACTTCATGCGGGACTATGAAGCTCAAGGTCACATGACGCCCATTTCTTCGAATGAACGTCAGACAATGTCGGTCTACTTACCGCATCATGGCGTTATTAAAATTACGTCGTATTCAACGCCTCGTTTAAGACGTCACACCCCACGTCCTTGAATGATCAGCTGTTGGTAGGCCCGACTCTCCAATCCGACCTTACCCACGTCGTATTGCGGTGGCGTACATTTCGGCATGTCTACTGTGCGGATATCGCCCAAATGTACCGCCAAATTCTAGTCGATCCACGCGATCGAGATTACCAGCGAATTATTTGGCGTGACGCCCCCCACCATATTGTAAAAGACTACAGGCTCAACACTGTAACTTTTGGCGTAGCTTCGGCTCCATTTCTCGCCTTGAGAGTTTTACGTCAGCTCGTCGAAGACCACGGGTCTGAATATCCGTTAGGGGCAGAGGTCATTTTAGCGGGGTCATATGTTGATGACTGTCTGTTTGGTGCTGACACTCCTTCACGAGCTCGATTAATTCGACTTCAGCTAATAGCACTCCTAGGACGAGGCGGGTTTAAATTGCGTAAATGAGGTAGCAATACATCTGAGCTATTGTCTGATGTCGAGACATCCAATCATGGACTAGCCTGGGAAAGGCCGCTTCTAGACACTGATGGCATCAAAGTACTTGGGATAATTTGGAACCCCACGCGTGATGTCTATCAGTTCACCATTACATTAGAACCAACACAGATGCTTACCAAGCGGACGTTGTTGTCGCTTATCTCAAAACTCTATGATCCCCTTGGTTGGGTCTCGCCAGTGATTATCACAGCTAAGATCCTGATACAACAGCTGTGGCTGATAAAATTAGATGGGGATAGCCCACTTCCTGACTCTATTTGCACTCGGTGGTTAGAATTCTACGCATCGTTGTCTCTACTGGGCGAATTTTCGATTCCGCGTTGGACGGGATATACGAACGACTCTCCCACCCTTTTTAGATGAAGATGGTCTCATTCGCGTGGGGGGTCGTCTAAAACATTCGACTCTGCCCCCAGATATGAAGCACCCGATCGTCCTTGGAGCACACCCTGTTGTAAAGCTTTATATTGCCCATATGCATCGACGATGTATTCACGGCCGAGTACGCCTCACTCTGCGCACCCTGCGCCAAACTGCGCCGAGCGGTGATTTTTCGATGTGTGATTTGCGCACGAATCAAGGCTAATCTTGGATCTCAGCTTCTAGGTGATTTACACGCGGCTCGAGTTACCCAACCTGAAAGACCCTTCATGCACTGCGGTGTTGATTATGCGGGTGCAAGTCCGAATTGCAGCCGGTCGCGGTCGGAAGGCGCATTCGTGTTGGATTGCAGTTTTCGTCTGTTTCGCGGTAAAGGCCATTCACGTAGAATTAGTATCTGATTATTCTGCTCCGACATTTATTGCTGCACTCAAACGATTCATCGCTGGCCGCGGAATTCCAAAACGTATGTACAGCGATCAAGGGACAACATTCATTGGAGCGAACAATGAATTGATTAAAGTCTTCCGCGCCGCAGTTAACGATAGTTCCTGTCAAGACCTGCTGTCCGCTAACGGAATTACATGACAGTTCATTCCCCCAGCTGCCCCTCATTTCGGAGGATTATGGGAGGCTGGTGTCAAAAGCGTTAAGCATCATCTTCGACGCATTTTGAAGCATCATACTCCCACCTTTGAAGAGCTAACTACGCTCCTGTGTGAAATCGAAGCGGCTCTGAACTCGCGTCCGTTAGGTCCACTAACAAACGATATTGATGATCTCACCTTATTAACGCTAGGACATTTCTTGATCGGCGGTCCTTTAAACGCGATCCCTGAGCCGTCGTTGTTAGTACATCCCATCAATCGGTTGTCAAGATGGCAGCTGTGCCGACAGCTATACGAACGCTTTTGGCGTTTATGGTCATTGGATTACTTGGTCTCGTTGCAGCAGCGTACTTAATGGAGATTTGTTGACAATACCGCGTTAGAAGGCAAATTAGTTTTAGTAAAACGTCCTAACTTGGCACCTACTCATTGGCCACTTGCAAGAGTAATTAAATGTCATCCGGGTAGCGACGGTCTTACTCGCGTTGTGACGGTGCGTACCGCTGCGTCGGAACTTACACGCCCGATCACACAATTAGGGTTGTTACCGATTGACCTCGAATCGAAGGAGTTGAAAAGTATGTAAGTTTAGCTTTAAGATTTGTAATATTACCAATTGCGAGCCACCCACTGTGGCTCACGGGGGGCGGTTGTTGCGATTCGCACGTGTTTGGCGATCCTTTATCGCGCACGCGTGCGCGTCGTGTCGCTGTTTTCGGCGTACGTTTTCCGATTTTTCACGATTCCGGGTCAGATTAGCGAAAGCTTTCAATCGATGAGCATCGAACGCGTCGATCAATTGTCGAAAGTACGAAAAGCGTCCTCGCGCCACGTGGCTAATACATCGGCGATACCGCACAGTCTTAATTTCAGAAAGTATTATTTCAAAATTAGTTGCCATTAAAATTGTATGTTTGTCGTAAGTAATTTGATTTAGTTATTTCCATTCCATTCGCGTCAAAACCTGTAAGGTCACAACCACAGTGTGAAATACAGTGAATAAACACGTGCAAACCATAAGGACACTAGATTCATTAATACCTGGCCATTTTTCAACATAGTTGCCACGGCTTTGGTTCACCGCGTAGTGCACAAATGTCAATAATAGTTTTCGCGGCTTACTTTACTTTAGCTTAGTTTCGACGAGGAAGATGATCCTTTATTTAATATTAATAATATTTTCATCATTTCTCAAATTACATTCTGGCGCCTAATAGAGTCATTTAATCTGACGTCACGTTAAAATGGGTGTAATAATTTTCAGTTTATACGGACTGAATCATTAATGTTTTGAAAGATTAAGGGGCATTTTAATCATTCGTACATCCCTAACCCCTTTTTTTCCTAAAAAAGAGTAAAATATAAAACCGAAATCAGCCACTAGTGTAGACACCAACCCCCATCATCTTACATTCGAGCAAACTTTAGTACATTATTTAAATATTCATTGAAACAGTCGTAGCAAATCTGATATTTAAAATAAAGGAAGAAGGACTTACTATATCAGAAATGATAAATCCTATATCTGGTAATTATTGTATACAATCTAAATCCATAAGTTTATATACAGAAAAAATTGCAAGTGGAAACATGTGACAGATGGTAATCTAAATTTCTAAAAATGAAAAAAAAATAAATATACCAAGCATTTAGGAATTACTCGGGGCAATTCTAAGACTAATGAAATTCGCTTAGAAAGAATGTTTTACAAGGGTAATTTCGTCCTTAGAGAGTGGCTAAAATCTAAATTTTTTAGGTAACGATCTCTTACGAATAGGTGTCACACTCATTCATTTTTCTCTTCCAAATGCGAAAAAACATCCACTATTGCTGCCTACAGGCCACAAATTGTTTAATTTAATAATTAAACATGAGCATGAACGATTGCCTCATGCGTTCCACGAGCTTCGTAATGTCATTTATATCTAAACACATATCTAAAACAACAGAAAATATGCCGGTAACGAAATTTGCCGCTTCACGGAGACTGTACTCGACATCATTTAAAAACTCCGTGGAGTTAGAGTTTCACTTTGAGAATCTACTACGCCCCAATAGTACACTTTATTATCTCCACACTACCGGAATATTCCAAAGTATTCCATCCATATTCCACGAACAGTGAAATGTCCGACGTTCGGAATATTCCTTTGCAATATTCCAGGAACATTGAATTATTGTGAATCATAAATGTTATTAAGTATTACAGATTAAACATTTTATTCGCATATTTTAAAAACTCTATCAATTAATCTAGAGGGATTATAAACAATTATCATATATTGGTATTTTTAACAATTACCTACTAGATTTTCAGTAAATCATTTAATAATTGTGACACATCGCAATTAAATATTCTGAAATGAGCTTATTAATTATATTCATTCATTTCGCATTGTTATTTCGTCTAAGATTTTGGAATATTCTAAAAAATTTATATTGTTTATAATATTTCGGATGCAGAATATTTAAATGTTCCTGGAATATTCCGAATGTGGGACATTTCAATGTTTCTGGAATATGGATGGAATATTACTTTGGAATATTCCCAAAAGTAATGCGATCCCTTGCAATGAAAGCGAATTTCATTATTGGTATCCACACTAAATTTTCGAATGATTGGCGAGCGCTTGTGGTTTCCTCTGCAGAGTTTGTTTTAAGTTTTTCAGGTCATTTTACATGTTTCAACCAAAACATTTAGTATTTCTTTTAGGGCCTGAGCACACGGGGCGACTTTTCGCCGCGTGGTGTCGCGCGACGCGGCGGAATATTTTTGTTCAGTACCGCCAGCGGCCGCGCGCGGATCTCAACGCACCGCGCCGCGTCGCACCGTACTCCGTGGCGCCAGACTGGTCATTCTGATGCTCATCCACTTCCAAATTAAAGTTTTAAAAAATGTTAAGACCAAATTCAAAAGGATATGTTCACAGAGCCTATAGAATATTAAATATCTGAATCTCAGATCTATTATAGATCTACATTGAAAGGGATAATATTTCTGCGTAAAAATTCTAAGCAATTTGGTAAAGTTAATGAAGACGACTGGAAACGATACAAAAGACAAGGTAATAAGGAGTCTTTCTTCTGGACAAATACCTTCTCTCATTAGTATATTTTTTTCTTATCCCTGACTCTATTGCTGCAAGAAATTCATAAAATGTCGATTGAGACATCCTTGTATATTCAAAAAATGTATTGTTATCTTCCTTCAAACAGGGGAACAGAGTAGTATAAAATCCGTGACTGCCTCGTTCCCTGGTGATTGGATGAACCCAGTATCGTCGTTTCGAGTTTATCCTTTTTCTGTTTTTGCTGATCCGATGGTGCAGTAACCATAATAATATGATTTATTTAATGTTTGCGTCCATCTTAACTTGTATGTTAATATTTCAGAGTCCTGTGCGAAGCGGCATGGCGCGGCATGGCGACACGCGGTTCAAGCCGCGCGCGGCCGCTGGCGGCGTGAAAACAAGGAAAAAATAAGCGCCGCGCTTGTACAATTCAGAATTACAACTGTATTTCAGAATCAAAATTAAGTGTTGCTCATAAAGGATGACAGTTATCACAGGCTAATAGAAATGCTATTAACCTGCACGTAAATAGAAAACAAAATAAATCCTTACAGTTTGCCCAACATGTTTGATTTCCAAGTCAGCGATTACCTAAAATTATTTGGGTGTCTAGATGCTTCTTTTCATTCAATTATATCACACAAATAAATTCACAAAGAACGTTGATTAAGAACATTTGAAGCATTTCAATAGAAGGTTAATTGTATTCAAAATAAAATTACGAGCAATTAATACTGTATCGATAGCTGGTCCAAAGAACCGGACATCCTAAATGTGAGGCGAAAACCCGGATAAGTCGGTTTTAGCACGAAGAAACGGACATTTCGGCAGTGAGGTGGAAAATCCATTCATTTTGTAGTGTGCGACGATGAACCGGACCTTTCCAAAATTTTTATTATATAAATCAATCGCTATGGAAAATCTTTAAATATCCGGTTTTTCGGAGCAATATCGAGAAAAGTCAGGTTCTTTGTAGTAACTTCGAAAATATGCAGTTATTCGTCGCAAATTAGTTAATTTCGGTTCGTCGTCTTACAATTCAGATGTCCAGTTCTTCGTTTACCAGCCATCGATACCGGCTTATTAATAGTAAACTAATTTCACAATTTCCCTTCACACTTTACACAGGCTGAGGACTGTCAATGTTTCACATTCCTCAACTAATATTCGTTGAAGAATATGTAACATAGGCGTGTTTAAAAATGTGCAAATTATTTGGAGTCTTCTTTTCTCCGATTCTCAAGTTTATTAGCTTTTGTGCAGGCAGTCAATACAATTTTAACCCAAAATACTCTTAAAATTAACACTCACCTTCACCGAGATCTTTTAAAACCCGGCCGGCGATATCATTTGGAGTTTCCCCGCGACAGTTTCTCCGTTCAGGGTCGCAGCCATTTTCAAGGAGCAACCTCCCTGCTTCCTTATTGTCCAGAATCACTGCCAGGTGGAGAGGAGTGTTCCCGTCCTCGTCTGCTGCATTCAAGTCGGCACACCATTCTATCAGGAGTTCAATAATTTTGACTCCCGAATTGTAAAGGGCCGCATGCAATGGAGTTGAGCCATCTTTATTACATTCATTGATATCAGCTCCCTTTAATAGCAGATCTTTGACTTTGGAGATATTCTCCCTGAAAACCGCGTCGTACAAGGCGAACATTTCAAAAAATATGTCTGTCGACTTCGGCTGCTGACTACGAACTGGTTGAACTGACATAAGCATACCATGAACTATTCAAAAGATATGAGTAGAAGGTATGGTGGGGTAAACTGTGCATACTGGGAATAACCAATTTAGGGGCTTATTCAAATGTAGAATAACCTTTCCATAAGCTGTTTTCAGACAATTGCCCAGAATCGGTTTTCCCTACCCGCGATAAGCTGCCATAACGGTTGTTGGTTTTAGGTCAGAGGGTTAGTTTTTTAGGTGAACCTATGGTGGAAACTATCAGTCTTAACGGAATACCTGTTTGTGTATTTTTGTTAATCCGTATGCTCGTATAAACGTTTTCTCAAGCAAGAATTAATATACTCATTTTTGTCCTATGCACTGATAAGGGTGTTAATCTTTTTTAGAGATGGTTTCTGTATATTCAACTTTTGATATTTTATATGCTGTAGGGTCATTCAATAAAATATTCATCTTATTGAGGTAATCATGTTTGTATACGATGACTGTTGTTTCCTTTATCAGCACGGGTAAAAATAATATTCTTTTCTTTTTTCAGAAACTCATTAAGGGTGTCAAAAATGTGTTTTGGAAACTGATCATGGGGTTTATTATTACTGCTTATGGTGTTAAGAGAACGTATACAATCGTGTCGGACAAGATTTTGGTTATCCATGGTTATATTTCCTTCTTCATCAACAACATTGTCTATTTAATGAATAACATTCTCAATGCTTGCAATAAAATAGTGTAATGGGAAACGATTCATAATGGGAACGGCATATTTTTAACCTAAAACGTTTATATTTCGAATTTCTGTCGGTAAAATTACATTGGTAATGTTTTAAGTTTATTAATTTTTCTTTTCCGACTCCATCTACGTAAAAACGCTGGAGGAAATGATTGTTAAATGCAGGCAAAAGAATACCTGAATTTAAATTTTTTTTTCTGATGAAGACAATTACTTTTTTCGGTATTTAAATAAAAATATAAAAGTACCCAAGAAATCGAAGCTTTGAATACGTAACCCGATTTCAGAAGATGCAGATGGCGGTGAAGAAAATTCTTCAGAATAACGATTCTAAAATTTCCTTCACAACTGATGGATTCTTCTAATCCGAATAAATCCTCTTATGCAGTATCGGTCAATTTCATTGATCAAGAATGGAATTTGCATACATTATAGGTAGACATTCTTCCATCAAATGTCAAACGCACTTGGCCATGATATCGCTGATTTATTTTATGAAATGCTAAGAAATGATAGTTTATCACAGAAATTTCAGGGCAGAAATGTTGAAACATTTCTGCTACATTTAAGCAGACTTGTAGATCCTCCATATATTACTACTTACGGCATCTTTGACACAGAGCAAAATCCATGTCCGGATCAGTAATCCCGAAACTAAGATGTTTTTTTTTTAATTTTAACTTTCAGAGCAATTATCAATCAAATTAAAGTCTTGTTATAAAACGGTAAATGTAAAAATGTTATCGGCCAATATAGATGTCTGTACTCGTTGGAATTCCTCCTATGATATGATACAGTCTTCTGTGTAACCTTAATCAAGCATTAATATGGATACGATATTCCGAAGATGAATAGCGATTAATTTTAGATGTTACAAACATTTGACGTCATTTAAAAAACAGACAACCTTATTTTCTGGAGAAAAGTATTTGCCAATTATAGTAGTTGGATTTACTATGTTATTAAACGAAATACAAATAAAAACAATCACTTAAATAAATCAAATATAATAGGATTTCAGACCTACAGTACTAGAGAATGCAACAGTTTTTTGGCTAAACTCTGATAAAGGTTGCAGGAGGGTAATAAAATTCATAAATATGATCTCCTATTACTCATCAGTATAATGTAAAAATAGTGCAATAGTCTATTTCTAAGTGTAATTGTTAAGACGCTTATAAGATTAGTAATTCTATAGAGACTATAAATAAACAACCAAAAATATCAAATCCAACATTGTCCGAACAGGAGATGACAAATGGAATACTAACTGCTCGCGATAAACATCTTTAAACACTACGATTTATGTTATTGGAGGTATTCCATTGTTATGATATTAAATCCACGTCACAAACTGCATACATTTAAGCCAACATCTTGGAAACAAGAAATGGAGAAATACATAAACATACAGTTCCACACTTCGCACGCAAGGCCAAAGACTTTTTAGCGATCCCTATTACATGAGTACCTTCAGAACATTTGTTTTCTTGAGCATTTAGTAACTAGAAAACACTGCTGAATCACCGCGTACAGTGTATTTAAATTTTTAGGCTACGTGAGGATGAAATCAAAGTTCATAGATAAGATGGATTTGTAAATATAACTTGTACATTTCTCACAACACTTTGCACTTATATTAAAGATAAATAATTTCAAAACGTACACTTTTTGCTGAAATCGGAACAGTAAACAGAATTTGAATAACACATACAAGCAGTAATGCTGAAACATCGTCATGATTTTTGTCATTGAATAGCTGTTTGTGCTCAGTAAATAACAATTTTTTGATCTGCAGAACTGTGGAGCATCTTCTTAGCAAACGTTGGCCATTCCGACGAAAATGTTGTTGAAAAGTTTATTTATAATGGCAACAGCCCCTGATTGTTCCTAGTTTGATCAATCATGGGACATACAATATTACTGCAACTATTGCTACCACTGGAAGGCAATTTGTAGCTGTATTTACTCTAAGAGACATTTGTATGGTAAAGACTTCCACATACACAAGTGTATGGTCAAGATTGTTGTAAGTGAATCAATTGAAATCGAGTTTACGGGGAGAGAAAAATTTATGACAAAGACTGTTACCTCTGGGAGGCCGATGTTTACTAGGAGAGAGCTCGTTGCAGTACAGTTGTCTCTCCCAATAAACTCATTTTTAAATAACCTACAACAATCTGTCCCAAGCAGCAAGAGTTAAAAATTATTTAACGAAGCCAAAGTCAGAATGCCCTAATCAAGTAAAATTTACCACTTTTCGGCCAATGAATTGTGGAACGGATTGTTCTTATTTTGATCATTCACAATTGTCTGAAAGTCTGACTATAGATGACAATCAATTATCGACAGATAACTGAAATATATACCACCTTCAAAGATTTGCAAGTTCAAAGCTTTGTAACTATCCAAGTAATAACATTCAAAAAAGATACCGGAAGTAGTGGGGGGAATTGTGTTTACAAAAATTATCTAGGCTTATTTAGAGCTTGGGGTTGCCCTTGATGAGTGCCCGTAAACTTCGTTCAGAAACTTGCCCTTCATTCGTTTGCTTAGTGATATGTTTTCAAGCTATTGGTTTTCTCTACCTGCGATAACATTTCTAGGTTATATGTTGATGGCGAAGATTGGAGAAATTCCTAGAATAGTGGTAACTTCACAATCGATGGGGTGGTTTTCAGGTAATGGCCCTGGTTAACAACTAGACCTCTACTTTTCAGGTCAGTTTTTAACGTATTTTAAATCTCAACTAACGACACATGTACATATTTTTTAAAATATTAAAAGTAGATGTATTTTACATTTTTTTTTATCAGTATCAATTTAAAACATATGTCAAGAATTTATTGAACTACGTATAGTAAAATGGATTTGCATCAGTTGTGACTAGTTTCAGTTATTTGTATTGCAGTAAGATCGGACGGACCTCAATTCGGATATTCGGTTGCAACATTGTAGTTTTTGTGTCGGAAAATGTTGCAAGAGACTAAACCAGTCACAACAGAAAATGCAAACAGTCTTCTTCACAACAGGAGGATGCCAGCGATCTCGAACTGCAATGCGAAAAAAAGGCCGCGCGAAACCTCGCGCGTCTACCGTAGGACGAGGTTCGGTCGATTATTAATCCAGGCCGAGGAAGGTTGCAACCAACAATGAATCTGACCAGATTAATTTTAAGATCGAAATATAATTGCGCAGGAACTTGATACAAGGAAGATCTTAATTTTTCCAGAACTTTTAAAATGATTCTGGCATTAGAGAATCCAGGGTTGAATTTACACGTTTGGTGTTATGTAAACGAAAAGTAGATATTACTTTATTATATAATAATTATGATACGTATTAATTTATTGTACAAAAGAGTAAAACCTAAAAGAATTGCATTTGTAAAAAGGATTAATGCTTAGATCACTATTGTATTTTCTTAAAAATAAGCAGAGTGAGATAACTGCGAATAATTTATCTATTTTTAAAAAAAAATGAAATTTTCTCTTAACTTTTCACATTAATTAGATAAAATATTGACATTAATTCAATAGGACATGAATATAAATAAAGTATTATGAAATAACAGAAATACTTATTTTAAACTGCAATCATATTAGCATGTCCTGAATGAGCTACAAAAGTGATTTCATGTGATGTTGATTGTAATATAGTCTTTGACTGAATTTCCAATACCAAACATTTCCGTAAAATTTAACGTTTAAAAAAATGGTCGTTTGTTATGCATATCATGACTTTCCTGTCTACGTAGAAAGAACATTTTCAGGAATATAAAACCTTCGCATAAAAGAAGTTATTTCGAAAATTGTAACAAAGAAACGATACGTTTTCTTTATTATATAATTATAAAGCCATAATATGTTGGTTATTCTAAAACGAAAGTGTCCAATAATTTAAAGTAGAAGAAACCGGAAAAAGGAATGACAACGTAATATTTATCTTTAACAATTATCTGTTTCCAATATTTAAAAAAATATGTTTATATTTTATTAATGAAAATAATAATAACATTGGATTATAATAAAGAAAAAAAAAGCATAAAAATATTACGGATACTCAGAACTCTGATGTTAGCATTAAAAATATACTGATAAAGTACGAAGGTCCACTACCTGCAAAACCATCCCTCCGATTATAAAATGGGAAATGCTCTAGGAATGTGACCAAACTAAACCGGCAACCTAAAACCTACAACTGTTATGGCTGGTTATTGCGGGTAGGGAAAACCAATTCTGGACAATTGTCTGCAAACAGCTTATGGAAAGGTTATTTATTTCGACCCAGACTAAGTCTAGACGAAGTATTGAATTTGGTCTCTTCGGGCATAAAAATTACCGTATAGTTTTTCATCAAATGTCGACGTTTCAGACCCTAAGGAACCCAAATCAACAATAAAAAAATTTGTGTCCATGATCTTGTACGTACATACGTCCCGTTTTTTTGTCTCGCGATAACTCGCGGACGGATAAGCGTATTGACATAAATTTCTAAAATTTCTAAATTCATCCGTCCATTACTAAAAAAAATTAGCCCCAATTAAGTTACTTCGTAGTTTTTTGCATTTATTTTGAAAAATACAAATTTTATTAAAAAATGTTTGAAACAAAAAAGATACAGCATGAAATTCTCTACAAAAAAGGTTATATACATTTTCTTCCTAAAGTCAACGATAATGCCATAAAAACTGGTTTAAAATGTTTATCACTATTGTCTGAAAAAGTATTGAATTCGGTCACCTCGGCAAAAAATTACCCTATATTTTTTCATCAAATATCGACGTTTCGACCCCCTACCCCCTAGCGATAGTCTTCGCTAGCCCCTCGGGCGCGGTGATCACCTACGGACTCATAAGTTCTTTTACGCCCTTGATACGAATATAACTATTTCGATATATCTAAAAGATGTCTTATAGTATCTAAAAGATATCCGTCAGAGATCTTTTTGACACTTTCAAGATATCTTTGACGAATTATATGTATACAATATATATATTGTATATATAAGATCATAATGATACAGACAGTATTTAGTAAAACACTGTAAATATGTAATATGCATCGAATAGTCTATTACAATACAAGTGCTTGAAGTAAGAGTTTTGCAACTTTTATTTATTAATACTTCGGCTGGCCTGTTGTCGGGTTCGAAGTTTTGAAAATGCTCATTTTCAATTTTCATACATATAAGAAACACTATATTGTTGTAACATATCTATCGAAGCCACTTGGACATAAATATGATTGGACCCTCAAATATCGATATAATTTTATAATATAATTGAAATTTGAAACAAACACATATAATTTAAATTTAAGAACTTGAATATGATGGGCGCAATATGTTGGTATAAATTTGAGATATTAAGCGGATTCGTTTGAAACTATCTACATTAAGGTTTTTGAACTTTCCGACATCGAATCATTGTGCAGCTTTGTGCATTCAAAACGCGGTGGCTCTTCCTTAAGTTTATCCAGTATTCTTATAAATTTTAAACAAATATATCATATTATTGTATAATACTAATAATATAACAATTTAACAAAAAAAAAAGTTTATTGAACCAATTCCGCACAGTTATGATAAATAAAATTAGTTTCCAGGACAAAATAGAAAGATTTGTGCTGATCTTATCCTGGTGAGTTTTTTACGTGCAAAATCTCACATTATTATTTTCATACAATACTATAATATATTATAACAATTATGCTGACTCATTTGAAAAACAGTTTTTCTTGACCGCTTGCTAAGAAATTTGTATACCGTGAATCTTAGACGTATTCACATTTTATCAAAATTCCTTCACTACCAGCAGTGATCACAATCTATCGTAGATTTTAAATTTAAAATATTACGTTATTAGTTTGATACAATAATATGATATACTAGTTTAATATTTATAAATCTAATGGATAGAACTCAAGAAAGAGAACATGTATACCACGCCGTATATTAATGCAAAGCTGGTTTGTATGTTATGTATTTAGAGAACTCGAATCTCACAAGTTACAGTGCCTTCGTTCATTTTTAGCCATTTGTGGTGTTTTTATTGGTTGCTGATGATGAATCAAATGTTAAATTTAACAAATTTCAAATGGTGGGTGCATTTTGAATGTACAAAACTGCAGAAATGATTCCAAATTGGAAAGTTCGAAAACCTCCGAGTAAATAGTTTCAATCGAATCCGCTTAATGTTTAAAATTTAGTCCAACTTGTGGTGACGGTCATATACAAGTTTATAAATTTAACATTGGATTCCTTGTTAGCAACCCAAAATCCACTGTAGTGACTAGTTTCAACAGCAACAAAAATCGCGGTTATCAGAATTATCCTTGTAACCTCAGATATGTTTTCTTCGTTAAAAAGATGGTAAGTTAATTATATATAATATATAATTATACTTATATAATTATAAGTTCCCGCTCTACCGCTTCTAAGCTTTAGAATTAGCCGTATTAAAAATGTTGTGTGCAATCCGTGTGATTTTATTGTAGCTCACAAAGCGTGAAAAACTTTTTTTTACGCTTTAACTTCGGTTTCGATGGAAATGACAACATGGAAAATATTCTATTTACTCATTTCTTATTCATTCTGACCTAAGAATTTAATAAATCCCTGAATTTTGAAATAACCAAACCAGACCTATTTTGTACTACAGCGTGTTTTGTATAAATCAGAATTACAATCGTGTTTCCGAATTAAATGTTACTTATAAAGGATGACAGTTTTCATAGGCTGGCAAAAATAATAACCTGCATGTAAATTCAAAATAAATAAATCATCATAGTTAGTCCTACTTCTTTGATCTCCCAGTCAGCGAATACCTACAATTATTTGGGTGTTTGAAATTCGTAAGAACATTGTTGAAGAGCATTTGATGTATTTCAATCTAAGGGTAATTTTCAAACTAAAATCACAAGTAATTAATTAATTAATACTATATTGATGGCTGGTAGGAAGAACGGGGCATCCTAAATGTGAGGCGAAAAACCGGATAAGTCGGTTTTGGGACGAAGAAACGGACATTTCGGCGGTTGCGAGGAGAACCCGTTCATTTCGTGGTGTGCGACGATGAACCGGATATTTTTCAATTGTGCAAGGAAGGACCAGACAAATCCAAAGTTTTTATTATAAAATCAATCGCTATAGAAAATCTTTAAATGTTCGGTTTTCGGAGCAATATTGAGTTCTTTGTCGTAAATTCGGGAATGTCCCGTTATTCGTCGTAAATTCGGTAATGTCCGGGACTACGTCGAACAAATTTCGTAATTTCCGGTTCTTCCTATCACGCTTTAAATGTCCGGATCTTCGTTGAATATCCATCGATACGGGCTTATTAATAGTAATCTAATTTCACAATTTCCCTGCACACGTTACACAGGCTAAGGACTGATAATGTTTCACATTCTCCTTTATTGGCGAATTGAGCATTTGTCATATTCAAACCATTCTTTGCGGTGTCTTATTTCATTATTAACATTTTCCAGATCTTTTATATCAAAGATAAATAATTTCAAAACGTACTCTTTTTTGCTGAAATCGAAACAGTAAATAGAATTTGAATAACACATACAAGAAGTAATGCTGAAACATCGTCATGATTCTTGTCATTGAATAGCTGTTTGTGCTCACTAAATAACAATTTTTTGATCTGCAGAACTGTGGAGCATCTTCTTAGCAAACGTTGGCCATTCCGACGAAAATGTTGTTGAAAAGTTTATTTATAATGGCAACAGCCCCTGATTGTTCCAAGTTTGATCAATCATGGGACATACAATAGTACTGCAACTATTGCTATCACTGGAAGGCAATTTGTAGCTGTATTTACTCTAAGAGACATTTGTATGGTAAAGACTTCCACATACACAAGGGTATGGTCAAGATTGTTGTAAGCGAATCAATTGAAATCTAGTTTACGGGGAGAGAAAAATTTATGACAAAGACTGTTACCTCTGGGAGGCCGATGTTTACTAGGAGAGAGCTCGTTGCAGCACAGTTGTCTCTCCCAATAAACTCATTTTTAAATAACTAATAATATAAAATTTCTTTTTTCGTTGCTAGTTTCAACGATTATTTTTATTTTGATCATTGGATACCAAATATATATATACGTACTGGATAACGATATTCCGTTACCGAATAATAATCGTATATATATCTATGCATTAATTCTATCACTTCCTCCTCTGATAGTTTTATTTAAAAATTGCACACTAAATTAAGAAACCATATATACATCTAGGGCAGGGATTCGCATGATTGCCCTAGTGAAGAGTCTATACGGGTTCCTGGGACGAAATGTATATTATTTACAATAGGCACTTGTTTCTACGATAGTCGCTAGAGGGACACAAAACCCATTTATATGTAAATCAATTTAGATACAGATATGAATATTCCAAAGTTAAGGTTTTGTCGCGCTTATCATACAAAATCCGGCGATCAACTTCTTGCCATCTTCGTGTTTTCAATCGAAAACCAAAAAATTATGTTAATTTAAAAAGAATTTTTATATTATTAGTTAATTGACCCGTAACACCAAGAAATATTATTAATTATTATTTAATTTAAAATTAAGACGGCCGAGAAGAATACTTTTTCGTTGCTAGTTTCAGCGATTATGTTGATTTTTGTACATAACTTTGGAATCAATTCCCTATGCAATAGACTGCACAATTATACAAAAATAAAACAGAAATGTTGTTAACTTGACGATTTTAAAGTCACTTATATCTAAAGTATACATGAATTCCTGAGGGCAAAGTTTACAAAGCACATGGAGTCGATTAAGAATTTCACATTGATCTCAAATTCAAATTGAATTTTAAAATTAAATCACAAAGAACGTTGATTAGGAGAATTTCATGCTTTATTTTAAAATAAAATGATGAATAATTAATATTATATGTGCTAGATAATAGTAAACTAATTTTACCATTTTCCTTCACACTTTACACAGGCTGAGGACTGTCAATGTTTCACATTCCTCAACTAATATTCGTTAAGAATGTGAAACACGGGCGTGTTTAAAAATATATAAAATATTTCGAGTCTTCTTTACTCTGATTCTCATGTTTAGCTTTACGCAGGCAGTGAATACCAAATTAACCTAAGATATCCTTAAAAATAATACTCACCTTCACCGAGGTCCTTTAATACCCTGCCGGCGATGTCATCTGGAGTTTCGCCCCTACAGTTCCTCAGTTCTGGGTCGCAGCCATTTTCAATGAGCAATCTCCCAGCCGCCCTATTATCAAGGATCACTGCCAGGTGGAGAGGAGTTTTCCCGCCTTCGTCTGCAGCATTCAGGTCGGCACACCATTCTATCAACAGTTGAAATATTTTGATTCCGGAATTATACAGGGCAGCGTGTAATGGCGTTGAAAGGTCTTGTTTTCTCTCATTGATGTCCGCACCGTTCAACAACATTTCTTTCACTTTTTGAAGATTCTCAGTGAAGACTGCTTCGTAGAAACTGCCCATTGTTGTCTAGACGTCCGTTCACTTCGGCTGGTAACCAAAAACTAGTTCTACTGTCGCAAACTAAGGGATCGGCCACGGCCATGTTCAAAACAGATACTGGATGTAGTGGGGGGAATTGTGTTTACAAAAATTATCTAGGCTTATTTAGAGCTCGGGGCTGCCCTTGATGAGTGCCCGTAAACTTCGTTCAGAAACTTGCCCGGCATTGGTTTGCTTAGTGATGTGTTTTCAAGCTATTGGTTTTGTCTACCTGCGATAACATTTCTAGATTATATATTGATAGCGAAGATTGGTAAAATTCCTAGAATAGTGGTCAGCTCCACAATCGACGGGGTGGTGTTCAGGTAATGACCATGGTTAACAACTAGACCGCTACTTTTCAGGTCACTTTTTAACGTATTTTTAGTGTCAACTAACTACATATGTTCATATTTTTTAAAATATTAAAAGAAGTAGTATTTTACATACTTATATCTCTATCAGTATAAAACTTGTGTCAGGAATTTGTTGAACTACGTATGGTGAAACAGTATTACAGATACACTTTCAGATATTTGTATTGTAGTAAGATCGGATATCAATTCGGATATTTGGTTTTAACATTGTAGTTTTTGTGTCATTGGTATATATTTTAGATACAACATCTCTACAGACCTACAATTGTATACTCCAATTGGACGTTTTATTCGTATAATTAATTCGGACCTTTCTACTCCCCGTATTCGTTTAGATTGCCAAGAGTACAAAAAAAACACAAAAATGCCCCTTGTGTGTTTCTAGAAGAGAACCACACCTGTTCTTCCACCACATTTCTGTATACCGAAGCAACAACACATTTCGTATATCCAATCTCGATTTACTTTACTAAAACACATTCCTACATGCTAGGCAAATATGTTTGTTCACAAACCCAGACCGGGGATCTAGGAATTGTGTTGAGAGACCTACAGTTTATAGTGGGATCCGAACCAATTCATCTCTTGGCTTTCTCTATCTTTGCTCGTACTTTTTGAGAACTTGATCTTAATGATGATTCTTAGTGATTGCTCAAACTATCTGTTTTCTGCTTCATCATATCTTGTTCAATTAGATTCAACCTGGTTAGTTCTGTTTGCAAGATCTGTTTGATATGGGTCGTAGTTTTCTTTATCTTCGATTAGATCTTTGGCTATGGAGGTAAAGGTTCCACTTCGCTCTGTCTTTGACAATTTTCTTTAGGCTTATGATTACTCTGCTGTGTTGATCTTTACATCTCCGTCTTAGATAGTCATATTTTGGGCAGCTTTCCAGTAAGTGCTTTGAAGTATCTTCTTCACCGCAAGTACATGCTTCACTTTCTGTTTCGATCTCCATACCCACTTTGCTTTTTCAGCTATTAAATTTACCATGTCCTGTTAGGAATTGACATGTCCATCGATTGGGATGAATCCATTTGTATTTTAGTCTATCTGCAATCGTAGGCAAGCAGTCAAAATTGTTCTACTATCCTCCGAGCTATTCAATCTTCTTGCCATATCTTGATTAGTTCCTGATCGATCTGTTTGCTTATCTGATTTTTGTTCTCATCTTCATCAGGCTTGTACTCGAAGGTACCAATTCGGAATTCTTGCCTCCTTCTGAGGCGGTATTGTGCAATTCGATTCTTGATTTCCAGTTCCATAGGAAGGACCAAAGTGCAAATCGTTGTGCTGCTCTTAGTTTCGCTATGTCTGCTTTTAGTAATTGCCGCGTAGGAAGACATGGGGACAAAAAACACTCCTTTATAGACTCTCATCATCCTTCCGAACCTGAGACCCCAGTCTCTTCTTGCTACTGCACTTAGAGCTTTAAAAATTGTTCGGGTCTTATTTACAATTTCGTTGACATGACCTTTGCTACCACGTCTTTTCTGCAAGGTGACTCCTAGGTATCTGTACTCTTCCGTTGTTTTAAGCTTCTCATTTCCAAGTCTTTTTCTGTATTTATTTTTATGATGGAAATCGGGCCATTTGACGTGCAATACTTCGTATTTTTGTGCTGCAAGCTGAAGCTTGTTTAATTTGCACTATTGTTCGACATGTAATGCTATTTGGGCCTTTTCTTCTAGCTTATTTTTACTTGGACCTTCTGTGATAATTATACTTGATCATCAGCGTATGCCACTGTCTCGATGTTATGCTCGGCGAGTTTTTTTTCAGGTTCGAATCAAAGACAAGGTTCCACAGAGTGGGGCCCAGCATGGACCACTGAGGACATCCTTTGTTGCTTTCTTTTACTACTTTCTTTTCGTCATACTACATCAGAACTTTCCTATTCCGTAGGTAGCTTTTAATCAAGTTGTACATCCTACCTGGGCAGTTCAGATTCTTAATTCCATAGAGTACAATCGGCCACCAGACGTTATCGTAAGCTTTCTTGATGTCTAGAAATATGGCTATTAGGTATGTTTCTCTTGAGTTTGTAATTAGACTTCTAAAATGATTAATTGCGTCTTTAGTTGATTTTTGTGTTCTAAACCCATATTGGGTGTCTTGGGTGTCATCAAGTACTAGTTTTTGGAGTTTTAGCAGGATCATTGTTTCTAACAGTTTTCCCAAGACTGGTAGAAGGCATATTGGTCTGTATGATAAGGGATCCGTGGGAGAAAGAATGCTTGTTTCAGGCAGGCGTTAAATACTTTTAGAAGATCGGTCTTGATGATCTTCATTGCTTCTTTTATGATCTCCGGATTGAAATTGTCAGGGCCTGGAGGTTTTTTTTAACTTAATTCTGTTTATTGCCTGATTGAGTTTTTTCATAGTAAATTCTTCCATTTCCCCATTAGGAGCTTCAATTGTCTTATGTCTTATTTCTCTGTGTTCGTTACTGTCTTCTTCGATCTTATCATCTGGGAAAAACTGTTTCAGCATTTTCGGCTTTTACATTACTTTTGACATTTTTAAGATTAACTTCAGGTAAAAGTACCAGTAACTGACCACTTAAGCATGCTGCAGACGAATATCATCAATATAGAATATTGAACTATATATTGAAAAAAAGTTACATATATTTTGAGACAATGACATCTTCAATCGAATCGGCCAAAAATAAGAACATTTTTTGCCTTAAATTAATATTTATACATAAAAAATGTAAATATCTTCTGTGTACCAATAACTGACCATTGAAAATGTGTATGTCTAAGTGTCTGACCTTGGATGTCCCAATAACTGACCATTAAGCTATTGCGTTATAAGTTCCGCACTGACAGGTTTTCAATAAGCAATATTAAAGGTTAAAATATTAGGGAAGGGGGCATAAAAAATATAAAATTTTGTTATTAGTTTTTTTTCTTTTATTTATAATAAGCAATATAAATAACGAATTAAATAATGTAACGATTTATATTTTTAAAATCTAATATCACTTTTATAACTATTTGTATTTTCATGACTTTAAATGTAGTATCACATTTTGTTTTTTTTTTTAATCTAGTAACACTGTTTATTGTAACTGTTTATTGTAATAACTATTAGAACACAATAAGTATTAATTTACACTTTAGTTTAAACATTGTGCACAAGTATGAATACAAACATTCAAAATTTGAGGTTATAATGTGTCTACTAGAAATATTGCTTGAAAAAAGTAAATATTCTATATGATTACATTGCAGCTTTCATGTATTATGTTAGATTGTTATAAACATTGCATACATACGTGATGTTTCTGTAAAAACACTCTTAAAAAATTAGTAAATAGCAACGGCCAGACATCGGAACATGGAAACCGAATACAGTAAAACCCCTCTTACTTGAACAGGGTCGAGCCGGCATTTCCCCCCCGACCCCGTTTACTTGAACGCTTACAGTTGTCCCCACTCCTCGCGCAATACCCGTCCGGCGTGAGTAGCGCATGCGCATTGACGAGCACTGCGGAATTCAAACACGTACAGAGATTGTTTGTAGATAGTTTCGTTTTCTTGAAAAATTGTGTAGAAAAGTTTATATACATATATTACTCACCATGAATTCTGATTCCAGCAGTAAGTGGACAAAGAATACATTTTGTTTTGTTTTATTTCAATCATTTAACTTTATTTTCCATTCCAGAAAAAAAATGAATTATCTTTCTTTGGAAACAAAGGCCAGTATTATTCGTCAACATGAAAATGGGGAATCCTACCGAAAACTTGCAAATGGACATGTATCCATTGGAACAATCCACTACATAATTAAAAATAAGGAAAATATAACATCGTTGAATAAATCGTTGCATAAGAAGGATCCGAAGAGAGGTTTTAAAAAATTATGTGCCTTTGAAGATTCGCTTCTGTGTGATATTTTGCATTCTTGGTTCGATCAAAATAGAGCCGCAGGTATCGTTATTTCTGGACCATGTTTACAAGAAAAAGCTCGACAAGTAAACAACAATTTAATCGGACACTCCGACTTCAAGGCCAGCAATGGGTGGCTGGACAGATTCAAAAAAAGGTACGGTATCAGAGAATTATCAATTCAAAGGGAGAAGTTATCGGCTGATGTTGAATCGAGTGACGTATTTTGTGAAGAGTTTCGTCAATACATACGATCAGAACACTTGGACGAAGACCATATATATAATGCCGATGAGACTGGCTTACAATGGAAGTCATTACCGAGGAAGACTTTGGCCACGTACAAAGAAAAAGAAGCACCGGGATTTAAGATGGCAAAAGAAAGAGTTTCACTGATGGTTTGTTCCAATGCATCTGGAAACCATAGAATTCCACTTTTGTTAGTTGGAAAGGCAAAAAATCCAAGATGCTTTCGAGGGTATGATACTCTACCAGTGCATTACACTTCAGAAAAAAATGCTTGGGTAGATACTCCTATTTTTCTTCATTGGTACACTAATGTTTTCCTTCCTGAAATTAAAACCAAAATGGAATTTCCAAACGAAAAGTTTTTGTTATTGTTGGACAATGCTCCTTCACATTCTAATTTAGAATATTTAAATGCAATTGACAGCTGCTGTTCAGTTATGTTCTTGCCTCCTAATTGTACTTCATTAATACAGCCTATGGACCAAGGCGCAATTGGTGTTATGAAAAAATTTTATGAAAAGCATACTTGCAAGAATTTCTTCTGTACCGGTTGGAAAATCCAGACAATAGAAGAAATTACAGCACAAAAAATGAACAAAGCTGTAAATTATTCTGAAGACATAATTGAAGAGGAGATACACGAAGAAGAAACTGAAAATGTTCAGCCTCATCCACCAACCATCGAGCAAGCTCTTCAAGGATCTGATTATTTTTTCAGATGGCTCATGACTCGATGGGATGTTGAGAAACAAGATATTGATACCGTAGCAAAGTGCAAAAGTTTTATTACTACGATTCTTACAAAAGAAAAATGTTCCAACGATTAGCAGTAACTTTGTTATAAAAGATAAATGTGTTAAATTTATATAATAATATGACAAATGACGATACATGTTTTAAATTATTCCAATAAGAAACCTTTTATGTTTTGAAATGATTGATATATTTGAAGTTGTGCGTTTCTTATATTTAATAAATATAAGGATATATATGTTTATGTTAAATAATAAGACTGATCAAACCAAAAATGTATTATATATATGTAATATATTACATGTACAAATAAAAAGAAAATAATTTTTAATACCTACCGTTAATTTATCTTTATGTAGTTGAAAACAGCGATAGAATACATGAAATTAAATAATTTATTAAATTCACTACTTAAAAAGCATATAAAGCATTAGACAAAGGTATGCGTGATTTGTTGAAGGCAAATTTTAATTTATTTTATATTATTGCATTCTAAAAAGGTGTAATTTCATAAATTTTTTCTTTAAAATTACATATGGCTGGATAAATTATCTATTACCATTGTTATAAAATTGTATATAAATTACTTATTTTACGTAATTTGCGATAAATGTTTGCAAACTGAGCTTTAATGATTTTCAAATATCCCGCGGAATTTGTCTCCGCGTGAGAGCAAGTAGTGGGGATAAGGAGAAGTAGACATCGTTCAAGTAAACGAGGTTATTTTGTTCAAATAGACGGGGGTTCAAGAAAGCGGGTGTTCAAGTAAGAGGGGTTTTACTGTACGTGAAGTGGCACTCGGCCGATAACTAACCGGCCAGTCAGTTACCCGTCGAACGAATAGTTGCGTGTACCGATATATAACCACTTAATTATATAATTAAAATAGTAATGAAAAGCTAATTTTTTGCTTACAATTTACTCTTAAATATGTTTTAAATTATATTAAAACTTTCTGGTAGCATAAAAACGAGTTTTAATTAATTTATCGCCTTAAATATTACTAACATTTTCTTAGCAATATCTTAAGAATGTATCAAATTTATGGGTGCACTTGGCAGCGATTGCACAAATATTTTATAATTATTTAATAAGTGACAGTCTAAGGTATTCATTAACAATTTAAGACACTAAATAGTTAGGGAATATTAAGAAATAAAAATATATTTCATATTTTGTGTACATTGCTTAATATTAGATAGAAATCCTGTTAATGGTCAGTTACTGGGCAGTGGTCAGCCACTGGTACTTTTACCTTACTACCGGACAATTCATGACACTGGAATGCCGCAGCGAGCCGCATCGCATCCGCTCATTAACCCTTTGAGGAGCACATTTTTCATTACACGGAAAACAGATTAAATTTGTTATTAAGGGGTTTTTGGGGTCGCTGATTACGAAACTGTTATCAGATTTTCAACATTCAAAATGGCGGATCAAATATGTCAAAAAGATTCATTCTCCAAAATGTTCAAAATTTTTTTTTGAAAAAACTAACGTATCAAAAATTCTGAAAAAATATATATTATATAACTATGTATGAAGAATGTGTGGAAAAAATTCCAGAGTCCCAGTTGTCTATGTTTCAGAGAAAACGATTTTTTTCTAAAAAATACGCGTTTTTTCACGTTAATTGTTTATAACGTACATGTAAATAAATAAATTATTGCAATTTTTCACTAAATTCTAATAATTTATACTCACAACAGTCAAAAAAGTACAGATACATTCACATAAAATTAAAAAATATATATGAAATATTAAAAAAACTTGGATAGAAAAGGTGGTAGATATTTGTGCCACCGCCCCTCAAAGGGTTAAAAGCATGATACCTCAGGGCCTCTAAAAGCGATAAGGCGCACGGTGTGGCCGCGTCCCGTCCGCTCATTCAAAACCCGTTATCTCGAGTTCTACGAAAGTTTCAAACAATATTTTTTTTTAAATTAAAGGTGAAATCATAAGGAATCACCACATACATATTAAAAAAAATAAAAAGGGTATAAGTTTGAAAAAAATTGGTTCAAAAATTTGTTTAGTATTTTTTTGGACCAAATTGAAAAATTTTTTTTATTTATTTATTTTATTTCGAAATTGTATGTTTTTAGCTTTAATATCATGTGGTGGTTTTCAGGTAATGGTCCTGGTTAAAAACTAGACCTGTACTTTTTAGGTCAGTTTTTAACGCATTTCAAATGTTAACTAACGATATGTGTACATATTTTTAAAAATATTAAAAGTAAATGTAACTGGTAACCTTGCAATTGTCGAATAATGTTTCAAATTTATTGATTTACCATTTCAGAAGTAAATTCGTATGTGCAAAAATTGAAAATTCACTTTTATCGTACACTTGATTCATTTAACCCGTTTCCGCCCAAAATGCCGTAAATTTCCCTCCATTTTAATTGTCACTTTTCTGGTAGAAACTAACGATGAATAATTCTGAATATTTAGATTCTATAGTTTTCAACCCTCCTCTTTCCGAATCCGAAGTCCGTTTTTCGCTGGGAGCAGCCATTTTTTAAATATGGCGGCGAAAAGGCAAAAAAATAGAGAAAATTTTTATTTTTGGATCGCTTTTTCATGTTTTTCAATAGGTTCGCGCTGACCGATCATTCCAAAGACCTAGATCTGGTGGCATAATGAGTTTGACTAAAAGTTGACATGATCAGATATGCAAAATATAAGATGGCGGATCCAAGATCGCGGATTTTTCGCCGAATTTGATGTTTTTATAGCATTTCCGACATTATTAGCTATTTATAAATATATTGGTACACTTATTATTGATTTATGCAATCATTTATAACAGTATCTTCTATCCAATACTCGAAATTCAAAATGGCGGTTCCAAGATGGCCGACTGAAATGCAAAAAAATTTCTTGATCCAGATGAAACTGACTACTCGGTGGTTTTCGGGGTCGCACATTACGAATATGACATTTGATTTTCATAATTAAAAATGGCCGACGAAAATACAAAACGTTGCATGTCCGAAATGAAAATGGTTACTCGAGGGTTTTATATTATATAGTTCGCAATTATAGAAGTCTTAATTGTAAGTTATATTACTTCAAAAACTGTTTTGCAATAAAACATACAAATTAATAATTTATGGTAGAATACAAAATGTAAGTAGAAAAATGTATAAAACGGAAAAAAATAAAAATTCAAAAAAATCAAATAAAATAAAAAAATAAAAAAAAATATGATTCTCTACAATCATTGACCTCCACGTGGTGAGAGTTGGAAACATGAAAAACCATGGCTAACAAATGATAAAAACAATAAAATTAATTTTATAAGACTATAATTGTGAACTATATTTTATATGCTATAAAAACACAAAATTCGGCGAAAAATCCGCCATCTTGGATCCGCCATCTTATATGTTGCATATCTGATCATGTCAAATTTTAGTCAAACTCATTATGCCACCAGATCTAGGTCTTTGGAATGATCGGTCAGCGCGAACCTATTGAAAAACATGAAAAACCAATCCAAAAATCGAAATTTTCTCTATTTTTTTGCCTCTTCGTCGCCATATTTAAAAAATGGCTGCTCCTAGCGAAAAACGGACTACGGATTCGGAAAGAGGAGGGTTGAAAACTATAGAATCTAAATATTCAGAATTATTCATCGTTCGTTTCTACAAGAAAAGTGACGATTAAAATGTAGGGAAATTTACGGCATTTTGGGCGGAAACGGGTTAAATCAGCCGTGTACTTGATGCAGAAAAAGCATGGTCACGATATGTCGGTTTTGACAGCCGGTTTTATAAACTTTAGATTTCTTAGTATTCGGGAAAAATATAATCTACAGGACTAACAATACTCTGAGTAGCAACTAATTTAGGCTCTAATTAGGAGCCTGACCTCAGCGTTACTCGCCCGATCAAGGCCTTTACCTTTAAAGGGCCGGACAGACGATATATCGGCTCGGTCCCTGAAAGGAACATTGTACATAGTTGATGAGTGATACAAGACATGAATTTGAACACTCTAAGGAGGTTTCGAAACCTCAAAATCCGGCCCTTTAAAGGTTAACTAATATCAACTCAGGACGTTCTTGTAGAAACAATATACAAACAAACGGAAACTTTTACATTCTAGTTCTGAAATCACACAAATAAGATATAAATATCAACTAATGTGGTTAGAGTACTAAACGGCATAATTTATTTTAGTATGGGTTATTTATGGTACTGATAAGATCCTCGCAAAGAAAGAAGAAGAAAGGAAGATTTCATTGTGCCGTAACTCTGAATGCTGAGAAATTGGGGCTTCGATAAGAAAACTGATGGTTATTAATATTCAGGAAAATTTATTTTTTCACGTTTTTAACGAAAATAAAGCAGCATATGCGGTAAGAAGTTATAATGCAGTTTATATACGTTCTCGTATGGAAATAAAACCGATCTATCACAAGAATTAAATGTTGACCGGAGAACAAGAAAAATTAAGAATGTCAACTACAGTACAAAATACAAAAATAAACTAGTGTTGGCGTGGTGACTCGCTCGCTTCGCTCGCTCAGAAACTTCGACCCAGTGGTGAGTCGGCTATTCCTTAATACTCGTTTGTTTACTAACAGCTTTCAATTATATTATAAAATTATATTAATATTTGGGGGTCCAATCATATTTAGGTCCAAGTGGCTTCGATAGATATGTTACAACAATATAGTGTTTCATATATGTATGAAAATTGAAATTTATTTACAACTATGACCTATGGCCTGAATCGACGTAACATTGAAAATGAGCATTTTCAAAACTTCGACACCGACAACAGGCCAGCGGAAGTATTAATAAATAAAAGTTGCAAAACACTCACTTCATGCACTTGTATTGTAGTAGACTATTCGATGCATATTACATGTTTACTGTGTTTTACTAATTACTGTCTGTATCATTATGATCTTATATATATATATACAATATTTATACATATAATTCGTCAAAGATATCTTGAAAGTTTCTAGATATCTTTTGGATATCTATAAGACATCTTTTAGATATATCGAAATAGTTATTTTCGTATCAAGGGCGTAAAAGAACTTATGCGCCCGTAGGTGATCACCGCGCCCGTGGGGCAGGCGAAGAATACCCGTGGGGGGTAGGGGGTCGAAACGTCGAAATTTGATGAAAAACGATAGGGTAATTTTTTTGCCGAAGTGACCAAATTCAATACTTTTTCAGACAATAGTCATAAACATTTTAAACCAGTTTTTATGGCATTATCGTTTACTTTAGGAAGAAAATGCATAGAACCTTTTCATAGAGAGTTCCATGCTCTATCTTTTTTGTTTGAAATATTTTTTAATAAAATTTGTATTTTTCAAAATAAATACAAAAACCTACGAAGAAACTTAATTACGGCTAATTTTTGTTAGTAATGGACGGATGGATCTGTGCCAAAATCTAATCAGATCTAAGTTATGCCAAGACGCGTATTTTAAAAAAATTTATGTCAATACGCTTATCCGTTCGCGAGTTATCGCGAGACAAAAAAACGGGACGTACGGACGTACAGACGTACGTACGTACAAGTTCACGGACACAAATTTTTTTATTGTTGATTTGGGTTCCTTAGGGTCTGAAATGTCGACATTAATTGATGAAAAACTATAGGGTAATTTTTATGCCCGAAGTGACCAAATTCAATACTTCGTCCAGACTTGGTCTGTAAATGTTAAATTGTTATATTATTTTATTTTTAATTTAAAATTCATATTGTGAATATTTTAAGTCATGGGCTCTAACCTATTGACAGCTGCAGGTCCTAACCTGTCAGATTGTTTTTCATAGATGCATATGCATTTTTTATGGTGTAAGTTCTTCTCTTACATCAAATGATTTATTGATATTCATTAATGCGCTAAGCTATCAATAAAGTTTGGTTCTGATTATGAATTATGCAAGTTTTACTTAGATTTAATGTTTTTCGCTCGAAGAGTACTAACCCCTTAATACCAAAGGTTCTAACCTGGTATTAAATTTTAATCAAAGATTTCTTTGGTTCACTAGTAGGTTCTGACCTCCTTTCTGTCTCTTCATATTTTAAAACAATCGTTCTGCTAGTAAAGAGAGGAACAGAAGTAGTTCTTTTAGAAGTCGACGTTCTTTTAGTAAAGAAACACACAAAGACGCCCCAATTCAAGACCGATCGAATACTCCTATTGGTTCTCCACCACCAGTCATCGAAAAAAAATAATTGTGCAGATGGTACAGTTGATAATATTTCGCAATCTGTTACCACAGTTCAAAAGTCTAACGAAGGCGAAGAGGTAATAATTATCGAAGATCTCGACGCAGACATTTTGGAGGTGATTGGCAGAAGAGTAGCTGTAGAAAGAGTCCTGGCTCCACCTATTTCTAACAGCATTTGTGTGCGACTCGAGGATATTATGAGGAAAGGTCTTCCTAAAGACGAAAAAGATGCTCTGATTAAGAATAACGTTCAGCCACAAAATTGTATATTTTTTGATCCTCCTAAGTTGAATGAGGAAATTAAAGTGTGCCTTAATGAATCATCATTGAAAAGAGATGAACGTATCATTGATAAACAAGCGAAGTTTTCTGCGTGTTTATCGCTGTTGAGTAATGCGATGGATAATATTCTTAAGGACAAAGGCCATGAAAAAGAAAAATTATCGTCAATTCAAATGCCAATTGTAAAAAAATTTAGTGAAGCATCACGTCTGTTGGCGGATTTACAACGAGATAATACGCTTATAGGTAGGAATTTAATTCTAGCCAATATTAATAATGCACAAAAAAGAAACTTTGGAAGCTTCTAAAGCGGATGAATGGATTTTCGGTCAAAAATTGAAGGATAGTCTTAAAGCAGCCAAATCTATTGAGAGATCAGGAAAAGATCTTAAAGTAAAATCAAGGATCTCTTTGAATTCAAAAAACTTGAAAGTCCCGCCTCGATATCGCTTCAAACTCGGGACATCAGGCAGGTATTAGAACAGATTTCCAAATTAACTTCCGATGCAAAATGTAAATCATTATCCCAGCCAGTTTTCGAATCAGTTTCATCGCAACAAAAAGCATTGGGATTATCAGTCGAAGAGGAATCGCAACAATTGCCAGTCGCAAACTGCGCAACAAAAAAAGATGTAGTTATTCAAGATGTAAGTAAAGTGGCTGGTAGATTGAGTTTTTTTTTAGATTATTGGAGAAAAGTAACTTCCGTTTGCAGAATTTTGATTTGGATTAATGGATATAAAATCCCTATTGCAAGACCTATTATTCAAAATTCGGTCCCTAAAGAGCCTTCTTGGACTTATCAAGAAAAGTAAAGATCAAATAACTAAATTAATGACTAAAGGGGCTGTGAGTAGATGTCTACCACAAAAAGGTCAATTTATATCAAACATTTTCCTGATTCCTAAATCAAATAAAACAAGTAGATTTGTTCTTAATATAAAACAATTAAATGAATTCATTGATACCGAACATTTCAAACTTGAAGATTATCGTGTAGCTTGTAAATTAGTCACTCCTAACTGCTTTTTGGGTAAGACAGATCTTACAGGTGCTTACTATATGATTCCAATTGAAGAAAATTCCAAAAAATATTTAAAATTTATTTTTGATGGAGTTTTGTATGAATTTAATTGTTTACCATTTGGTCTTAACGGCTCCGTATGTCTTCACAAAGATCATGACACCAGTAATAGGTTATTTGAGAAGTAAGGGTTTTCTGTCGGTTGTGTATATTGACGACTTTTTATTTATAGGGAATTCTCACGCGGAATGTTTAAATAATATGAATACCTCTGTAAACCTTTTGTTGAATTTAGGCTTCATTATAAATGAGAGAGAAAAAAAGGCAAAATTCGTTCCCAAATTTGCAGTTTTCTTTGTTTTATTATCAATTAAAAAAAAATGACACTGGAATTACCAGTTGACAAAAGAAACAAAGTTTATGACCAAATATCGATTTTTAAAAAATTAGTTAAATGCAAAATTAATGATTTCCCAAAACTTTTCGCGAAACGAAAGAAAGAAATACCTGGCTCTTTTAAATTCCAAAGATAATTATAATGGAATTATGAATCTTAGTCCTGATTTACAAGCTGATATTAATTGGCGGGAAAAAGCGATATTATATAGAGTTTCAAGTATTGCAAATCGTGAATTTTCTCTAACCATATTTTCAGATGCTTCTTTAACTGGCTGGGGAGTTTCTTGTGGAAAGAATAGAGCTCGCGGTCGCTGGAATGATTCGGAGACATTGGAAAAAATCAATTATTTAGAACTTTTGGCTGCTTTTTTTTGGGTTACAATGTTTTGCTAAAGACCTCAGAAATTGTAGTGTCCTTTTAAGGATTGATAACACCACTGCCATTGAATGGTGTGAGCATCGCGATCTCTTTATTTTTGCTTCCTACATTGCTTCAAAGGATAATGCAGATGCGAACTTTGAGTCTGGAAGGCTAGATGTACAAACAGAATTTGAGTTATCAAATTTAGCATTTTAATAAATTGTAGAGAAGTTTGGAAATCCAGAAATTGACTTATACGCTAAATGCAGAAATTATGTGTCATGGAGAAAAGACCCTACTTCGTCAGTTGTCGATACTTTTACTATAGGTTGGGGAAATTTATTCTTTTACGCATTCCCGCCATTTATTTTAATTACTAAGGGTTTACAAAAAATATTGTCTGAAAAAGCCACGGGTATCATTGTTGTTCCTTATTGGCCTGGTCAACCATGGTTTCCCTTGTTTATCTCAATGCTGGAATCGGGTGCGGGTCAAAAAACCGACAAATCAAAAAGCCGACAGGTCACAAAACCGACAGTCAAAATACCGACAATCGAAAAGCCGACAGTCAAAAAGCCGACACATCGAAAAATAGACGCATCGACATGCGGACTGTCATTTTTTGAAGTCTCGGTTTTTTGACTGTCGGCTTTATGAATGTCGGTTTCTTAACCTGTCGGATTTTTGATTTGTCGGTTTTTCGACCCGCACCCCTGGAATCGGATTTTTTAATTTTTGATCCTAAATGTGATGTTTTACTTTCTCCTGATATGGAACCACATCCCCTTGATCAGGAGTTTTTTCCTTTTCCTTTCGATTTCTTGGCGTATCTTATATTAATTGAAGGTTCGCACAAGTGCATATTGAAATGCCTCATCTTTTCCTGCATATCTGTCTGCTGGGCTTCGCTAAGGAGGAGACAGAAGAGCTCATCATAGCAAAAGGTACTCTGTGCAATGTCTTTTTTTTTGTTACTTTCGCTTTTCTCCGCGTCACTTCCTCCTTCTCCCTGCCGTATCGGACGACAAAATATACATAAACAAACAATATTAACATTGGTTCCTTGTTAAGAAAATTCAACGAGCAAATAAATAATTGATTTCTATTCAAAGTGTATTCTTTTCAAACCAAAGGTCTATTTAATAAAAAGTCTCCCCGTAAGTGACTTCCTTTTCCAACTTCCCCTCATTCACCTTGTTAGCTTCGCGTCTTATGTCTTGTTAGCAACAATCGCATCGCCATACCCAAGGGTTTCCTTTTTGTAGCAATTAATATTTACCATCCATGGAATTGGGGTTTCGATTTCATATTAAAACACCCATCAATAAAATAAATACTTTGTCCCAACTTAATTTTAACTGCATTTCCATTTAGAAAACAACATTAAAGTGTAACATTCAATTTAGCAGTTCATAACCTTTATCATTATCGTCAGCTTCGTCAACAATGAACATCATGATCATTGTTGTCGTAATCGACATTATCATCGTTGCCATCGTCGTCTTCGTCTCTTCGTGTCTGTGATCAACTAAAGTTTCATCATGATCATCATGGCCATCCCCATCATAATCATCATAATCATCGTGGCCATCTCCATCATAATCATCATGATCTTCATTATCATTATCATCTTCATCATTATCATCATCAACAGTATATTATCGTCTTTATCATTATTTTTCGTTATCACATGTATTATTCATTGGTATTTCGTCTATCAACTTATTCAGTTACTTATTCGCATAGAAAAATTGTCTGGAAATATAAGAGAATAAAACATGCTTATTATTACTATGTTCTATATTTTGTAAATAAACATAATAATTATCTGTTACCTTGGCAGAAAAATTCGGTAAAAATTACAAATATTTTTTCTGTTATCGTTTTCTCCAAATTCGACTGCTTTTTATGTTGCATTCACAGACTACTTTTGTACAGGTTTACTTATTCATTTTTTCGCGACTAACCCGCTCATAAACTGATTTTTTCATTCCTGTACCCGGTCGGTCAATATTATTTATTGCATTTATGCACTCTTATTGAAAGTGGGTTTATCAACTTAATATATCCAATGCGTGTAGCTTTTCTTTATTTTTTTGTGCTATTTCATATTTATAATAATAGTTTAGTAATTTGCCAAGTACAATGTTATGTAAAAATCTGGTATCCAGATTTTTACTCGCATAAAAGACGCGTTAGTTAGGAGGACCAAGTGTGAATTGATTGGAAAACTATTTACTTAGATAGGAGAATCAATATATTAACTGTAATCATTTACAAAATTTTAAAACATTTTATTCAAATCAATCTTTTTAGTCAAGTTCATTGCTTCGTTGTGCGCATAATCAGTTTTTGCGCACTTTAATGTATGCGGAAATAGGCATTTTTCGCATATGTTAGAAAAAATATTTGCCATTAGCTCAGACAACAACCTTGCCCGTCATACACGAAACGTTTCTCGTAATTGTGTAGAAATGTAGTATTTTTGTAGATTAAGAAACATAAGTTTACACAACAAATTACTAGATTATACTAGTAGTTTGCCATGCAAGTGCGTAACAGTTTTTCTAGGAATGCAATGAAAAAGGCCGCACCGAAAAAGGTCCACATTCATATACTTCCAAAAAAGAAATGTGCGTGCTTACCTCAAGAATATTTGTTATGCAATAGTGGTCAAAGTGCATCTAACAAATTTCTAAAATACGTAAAGTCACACTTTATACAAACTGCATTATATTTTCTAAATATTAATTATAAATATTCTTATTGAATTTGATAGATTATTCGAAAGTAGTTTATGCGTATAAAGTTTATATTATTCAAATTTACTTTACTCCTATTTCTATTCAATAATTTGGTATCCTTTACATAACCTAAAAGAGCACAAATCTCGCTAAACTTCTCGAATCATAAGGATAGGAGACACACAAGATTTTTACAGATCGTAACCAACATTTTCAAGACAAGAGCTATCGCAATACAAGATATACTAGATATATATCGCAATACGTATGATAACGTAATATTTATCTGTAACAATAATGTGTATCCAATATTTAAAAAATTATGATTATAATTTACTAATGAAAATAATAATAACATTGAAATATAATATCGAAAAAAAGCATAAAAATATGTTAATATGTTCTTTTCTGATACTCAGAACTCTGAAGTCAGCGTTAGAAATGTACTGATAAAGTACGGAGGTCCACTACCTGAAAAACTAACCCTCTGACCTAAAACCAACAATTGTTATGGCAGCTTATCGCGGGTAGGAAAAACCAATTCTGGGCAATTGTCTGAAAACAGCTTATCGAAAGGTTATTCTACATTTGAATAAGCCCTTAAATTGTTAATTCCCAGTATGCACAGTTTACCCCACCATACCTTCTACTGATATCTTTTGAATAGTTCATGGTATGCTTATGTCAGTTCAACCAATTCGTAGTCAGCAGCCGAAGTTGACAGACATATTTTTTGAAATGTTCGCCTTGTACGACGCGGTTTTCAGGGAGAATATCTCCAAAGTTAAAGATCTGCTATTAAAGGGAGCTGATATCAATGAACGTAAGAAAGATGGCTCAACTCCATTGCATGCGGCCCTTTATAATTCGGGAGTCAAAATTATTGAACTCCTGATAGAATGATGTGCGGACTTGAATGCAGTAGACGAGGACGGGAACACTCCTCTCCACCTGGCAGTGATCCTGGACAATAAGGAAGCAGTGAGGTTGCTCCTTGAAAATGGCTGCGACCCTGAACGGAGAAACTGTCGGGGGGAAACTCCAAATGATATCGCCGGCAGGGTTTTAAAAGATCTCGGTGAAGGTGAGTGTTAATTTTAAGAGTATTTTGGGTTAAAATTGTATTCACTGCCTGCACAAAAGCTAATAAACTTGAGAATCGGAGAAAAGAAGACTCCAAATAATTTGCACATTTTTAAACACGCCGATTGTTCCCGATTCATTCTTGATTGCTATTTAATTTTCTGTGCGATCGTGATTTATTATTTCTACAATATAGTATTAGAATAAGAAAATTATTTGTTATTTAAATTTTAAGAATTTGTTATAAAAACACTGGTAATTATATAATTATAAACATGTAGTAACTATTTTCGGCGAATCTACTTGAATTCCGATTATTATTGTTATCTTTTCGTTTTCTCTGGTTTCGCTTTCTGCATATTTTGTTTTGCCTTTGTTATCCTTTTTCTTTGCAATATCTCTATTCCCCTCCTACGCATGATCACGTAGCACGAGAGAAATTTGGTTCGACCGTGGTCTTTGAGCCGACAGGCTTGGGTGCAATTGCACCCAAGGCCTTTAGACCCCCCCGTGGAACTTGTTCCTGACATGTGGGTCACAAAAAGCTGGTAGAAGCTAGGCTCTATCCAGGCGATATAGGCTGTGATAGGTGCGAGGTGGAGAAAAGAAGTAGCCAACAACGGCAGTAATTTGTTTATTGTTTTTCATTGTCCTTTATTTATTAGTCTTGGGCGAAGCCAGAGAGGGAGAAACGATCGCGAATGGGGGTCATACCGTGGGTCCGCGATTCACGAGTTTTTCCGTGTCTGACTTTCAGCGCGATAACTTCTATATGTTATTTGAATAAAGACTTTGTGCACATACATCGTGTCTTGTTTTCTTTTGAAAAATCACCTTTCTGAAAGTGAAAGAACACCGATGTTACATATTCTTCAACGAATATTAGTTGAGGAATGTGAAACATTGACAGTCCTCAGCCTGTGTAAAGTGTGAAGGGAAAATGTGAAATTAGTTTACTATTAATAAGCCGGTATCGATGGCTGGTAAACGAAGAACCGGACATCTGAATTGTAAGACGACGAACCGAAATTATCGAATTTGCGACGAATAACTGAATATTTACGAAGTTACTACGAAGAACCTGACTTTTCTCAATATTGCTCCGAAAAACCGGATATTTGAAGATTTTCCATAGCGATTGATTATATAATAAAAATTTTGGAAAGGTCCGGTTCATCGTCGCACACTACAAAATGAATGGATTTTCCACGCCACTGCCGAAAGGTCCGTTTCTTCGTGCTAAAACCGACTTATCCGGTTTTTCGCCTCACATTTAGGATGTCCGGTTCTTTGGACCAGCTATCGATACAGTATTAATTGCTCGTAATTTTATTTTGAATATAATTAACCTTCTATTGAAATGCATCAAATGTTCTTAATCAACGTTCTTTGTGAATTTATTTGCGTGATATAATTGGATGAAAAGAAGCATCTAGACACCCAAATAATTTTAGGTAATCGCTGACTTGGAAATCAAACATATTGGGCAAACTGTAAGGATTTATTTTGTTTTCTATTTACGTGCAGGTTAATAGCATTTCTATTAGCCTGTGATAGCTGTCATCCTTTATGAGCAACACTTAATTTTGATTCTGAAATACAGTTGTAATTCTGAATTGTACAAGCGCGGCGCTTATTTTTTCCTTGTTTTCACGCCGCCAACGGCCGCGCGCGGCTTGAACCGCGTGTCGCCATGCCGCGCCATGCCGCATCGCACAGGACTCTGAAATATTAACATACAAGTCAAGATGGACGCAAACATTAAAAAAATCATATTATTATGGTTACTGCACCGTCGGATCAGCAAAAACAGAAAAAGTCGCGCGACACCACGCGGCGAAAAGTCGCCCCCTGTGCTCAGGCCCTAAAAGAAATACTAAATGTTTTGGTTGAAACATGTAAAATGACCTGAAAAACTTAAAACAAACTATGCAGAGGAAACCACAAGCGCTCGCCAATCATTTGAAAATTTAGTGTGGATACCAATAATGAAATTCGCTTTCATTGCAAGGGATCGCATTACTTTTGGGAATATTCCAAAGTAATATTCCATCCATATTCCAGAAACATTGAAATGTCCCACATTCGGAATATTCCAGGAACATTGAAATATTCTGCATTCGAAATATTATAAACAATATAAATTTTTTAGACCATTCCAAAAACTTAGACGAAATAACAATGCGAAATGAATGAATATAATTAATAAGCTCATTTCAGAATATTTCATTGCGATGTGTCACAATTATTAAATGATTTACTGAAAATCTAGTAGGTAATTGTTAAAAATACCAATATATGTTAATTGTTTATAATCCCTCTAGATTAATTGATAGAGTTTTTAAAATATGCGAATAAAATGTTTAATCTGTAATACTTAATAACATTTATGATTCACAATATTTCAATGTTCCTGGAATATTGCAAAGGAATATTCCGAACGTCGGACATTTCACTGTTCGTGGAATATGGATGGAATACTTTGGAATATTCCGGTAGTGTGGAGATAATAAAGTGTACTATTGGGGCGTAGTAGATTCTCAAAGTGAAACTCTAACTCCACGGAGTTTTTAAATGATGTCGAGTACAGTCTCCGTGAAGCGGCAAATTTCGTTACCGGCATATTTTCTGTTGTTTTAGATATTAGAAATAATGACATTACGAAGCTCGTGGAACGCATGAGGCAATCGTTCATGCTCATGTTTAATTATTAAATTAAACAATTTGTGACCTGTAGGCAGCAATAGTGGATGTTTTTTCGCATTTGGAAGAGAAAAATGAATGAGTGTGACACCTATTCGTAAGAGATCGTTACCTAAAAAATTTAGATTTTAGCCACTCTCTAAGGACGAAATTACCCTTGTAAAACATTCTTTCTAAGCGAATTTCATTAGTCTTAGAATTGCCCCGAGTAATTCCTAAATGCTTAGTATATTTATTTTTTTTTTTCATTTTTAGAAATTTAGATTACCATCTGTCACATGTTTCCACTTGCAATTTTTTCTGTATATAAACTTATGGATTTAGATTGTATACAATAATTACCAGATATCGGATTTATCATTTCTGATATAGTAAGTCCTTCTTCCTTTATTTTAAATGTCAGATTTGCTACGACTGTTTCAATGAATATTTAAATAATGTACTAAAGTTTGCTCGAATGTAAGATGATGGGGGTTGGTGTCTACACTAGTGGCTGATTTCGGTTTTATATTTTACTCTTTTTTAGGACAAAAAGGGGTTAGGGGTGTACGAATGATTAAAATGCCCCTTAATCTTTCAAAACATTAATGATTCAGTCCGTATAAACTGAAAATTATTACACCCATTTCAACGTGACGTTAGATTAAATGACTCTATTAGGCGCCAGAATGTAATTTGAGAAATGATGAAAATATTATTAATATTAAATAAAAGATCATCTTCCTCGTCGAAACTAAGCTAAAGTAAAGTAAGCCGCGAAAACTATTATTGACATCAACAATTGAACGAAATTTCAGTTAAAGAGAGCATTTTATTTCAAATTATCCCTGGTGGAAATTGCGTCAGAATGTACACAAGTCTGGTGTGGGGCTCATCATACCAAATACCGGCTTGTCTAACTGGCTGGGCTCGAGCATGGCTCAGACGGGGGCTTCCCTAAAAACGCGTTCCTTATGTATGTCAACCGTTACTCAATGCCCTTCGAAACGTTAGGCAACAATTTTAATTAATAATAAAGGTTAATTTTGCACGGTAATGACCGTCTAATTTATTCAAAATTTAATTTACTCCGGAGCTTCTGCCTTAATTGTCATTGCTGTGAAGATTTCCAGATTAAGTTCTAGTGAATTTTATACCAGTGCCCAATAATACATCAGTACATAAATGTACTCAGTATGTTTTACACCTTTCATCTGAAAGTCACCGATTACATACCATTATTTGCATGTTAAGGATGAAATTTAAAAGAACTTTAATTTAGAGCATTTGATGAGTTTTAAAGGTGGGTTAAATTTCTCAATAAAATTACGAGTAATTATTATTGCATGCGCTAGTTAATAGTAATCTAATTTTACAATATTTTCCTTCACACTTTACATAGGCTGAGGACTGTCAATGTTTCACATTTCTCAACTAATACTCGTTGAAGAATGTGAAACATAGGCGTGTTTAAAAATGTATAAATTATTTTGAGTCTTCTTTATTCTGATTCTCAAGTTTAGCTTTGCCCAGACATCGAATCGAATATAATATTAACCTAAAATACCCCTAAAACTAATACTCACCTTCACTGAGGTCCTTTAATACCCTGCCGGCGATGTCATCTGGAGTTTCGCCCCGACAGTTTCTCCGTTCAGGGTCGCAGCCATTTTCAAGGAGCAACCTCCCTGTTTATTTATTGTCCAGGATCACTGCCAGGTGGAGAGGAGTGTTCCCGTCCTCGTCTGCAGCATCCAAGACGGCACACCATTCTATCAGGAGTTCAATAACTTTGACTCCCGAATCATCAAGGGCCGCATGCTTACGTTGATTGATATCAGCTCCCTTTACTAACAATTCTTGAACTTTTGAGGTATTTTCCCTGAAAACCGTGTCGTACAAAGCGAACATTTTAAAAAATAAGTCAGTCGACTTCGGTGTTGACTAAGAACCAGTTGAACTGACATAAGCATACGATAAACCATTCAAAAGATATGAAAAGACGGTATGGTGGGTGAAACTGTCCATACTGGGAATTAACAATTTATGGGTTTATTGAAATGTATAAGAACCTTTCCATAAGCTGTTTTCAGAGAATTGTTTAAAATTGGATTTCTCTATCCGCGATAATCTGCGATAACAGTTGTAGGTTTTACATCGACGGTTTAGTTTGTTCATATTCCTAGAGCATTTCACATTTTATAATCGTTGGGATGGTTTTACAGGTAGTGGACTTCCGATCTTTATCAGTAAATGTTTAATGCTATCTTCAGAGTTCTCATTATTCGTAATGAACATATTAACATATTTTCATGCTTTTTTCATATTATTATGATGAAGATATGACATAGTGAGGAAAACTGTGTTTGCTGTGAATTAATGTATCTTATTCAAAGGAATAATAACCTTTCCGCGAACTGTTTTCAGAAAATGGTCCAGAATTTGCTTTCTCTACCAGCGATAACAGTTGTAGGTTTTAGGTCGACGGTTAAGTTTGGCCACAACCCTAGAACATTCCAAATTTTGTAATCCGAGGGATGGATTTTCAGGTAGTGGACCTTTATAATGGTTAGATCTCTGTACTTTGTCCGTAAGTTTCGATGGGGTTTTGCAGCAGTTCTCAGCATTTGTAAAGAACGGAGGTCCACTACCTGAAAAACTAACCCTCTGACCTAAAACCAACAACCGTTATGGCAGCTTATCGCGGGTAGGGAAAACCGATTCTGGGCAATTGTCTGAAAACAGCTTATGGAAAGGTTATTCTACATTTGAATAAGCCCCTAAATTGGTTATTCCCAGTATGCACAGTTTACCCCACCATACCTTCTACTCATATCTTTTGAATAGTTCATGGTATGCTTATGTCAGTTCAACCAGTTCGTAGTCAGCAGCCGAAGTCGACAGTCATATTTTTTGAAATGTTCACCTTGTACGACGCGGTTTTCAGGGAGAATATCTCCAAAGTCAAAGATCTGCTATTAAAGGGAGCTGATATCAATGAATGTAATAAAGATGGCTCAACTCCATTGCATGCGGCCCTTTACAATTCGGGAGTCAAAATTGTTGAACTCCTGATAGAATGGTGTGCCGACTTGAATGCAGCAGACGAGGACGGGAACACTCCTCTCCACCTGGCAGTGATTCTGGACAATAAGGAAGCAGGGAGGTTGCTCCTTGAAAATGGCTGCGACCCTGAACGGAGAAACTGTCGGGGGGAAACTCCAAATGATATCGCCGGCCGGGTTTTAAAAGATCTCGGTGAAGGTGAGTGTTAATTTTAAGAGTATTTTGGGTTAAAATTGTATTGACTGCCTGCACAAAAGCTAATAAACTTGAGAATCGGAGAAAAGAAGACTCCAAATAATTTGCACATTTTTAAACACGCCTATGTTACATATTCTTCAACGAATATTAGTTGAGGAATGTGAAACATTGACAGTCCTCAGCCTGTGTAAAGTGTGAAGGGAAATTGTGAAATTAGTTTACTATTAATAAGCCGGTATCGATGGCTGGTAAACGAAGAACCGGACATCTGAATTGTAAGACGACGAACCGAAATTAACGAATTTGCGACGAATAACTGCATATTTCCGAAGTTACTACAAAGAACCTGACTTTTCTCGATATTGCTCCGAAAAACCGGATATTTAAAGATTTTCCATAGCGATTGATTTATATAATAAAAATTTTGGAAAGGTCCGGTTCATCGTCGCACACTACAAAATGAATGGATTTTCCACGTCACTGCCGAAATGTCCGTTTCTTCGTGCTAAAACCGACTTATCCGGTTTTTCGCCTCACATTTAGGATGTCCGGCTCTTTGGACCAGCTATCGATACAGTATTAATTGCTCGTAATTTTATTTTGAATACAATTAACCTTCTATTGAAATGCATCAAATGTTCTTAATCAACGTTCTTTGTGAATTTATTTGTGTGATATAATTGAATGAAAAGAAGCATCTAGACACCCAAATAATTTTAGGTAATCGCTGACTTGGAAATCAAACATGTTGGGCAAACTGTAAGGATTTATTTTGTTTTCTATTTACGTGCAGGTTAATAGCATTTCTATTAGCCTGTGATAACTGTCATCCTTTATGAGCAGCACTTAATTTTGATTCTGAAATACAGTTGTAATTCTGAATTGTACAAGCGCGGCGCTTATTTTTTCCTTGTTTTCACGCCGCCAGCGGCCGCGCGCGGCTTGAACCGCGTGTCGCCATGCCGCGCCATGCCGCTTCGCACAGGACTCTGAAATATTAACATACAAGTTAAGATGGACGCAAACATTAAAAAAATCATATTATTATGGTTACTGCACCATCGGATCAGCAAAAACAGAAAAAGGATAAACTCGAAACGACGATACTGGGTTCATCCAATCACCAGGGAACGAGGCAGTCACGGATTTTATACTAGTCTGTTCCCCTGTTTGAAGGAAGATAACAATACATTTTTTGAATATACAAGGATGTCTCAATCGACATTTTATGAATTTCTTGCAGCAATAGAGTCAGGGATAAGAAAAAAATATACTAATGAGAGAAGATATTTGTCCAGAAGAAAGACTCCTTATTACCTTGTCTTTTGTATCGTTTCCAGTCGTCTTCATTAACTTTACCAAATTGCTTAGAATTTTTACGCAGAAATATTATCCCTTTCAATGTAGATCTATAATAGATCTGAGATTCAGATAATGACCGTCTAATTTATTCAAAACTTAATTTACTCCGGAGCTTCTGCCTTAATTGTCATTGCTGTGAAGATTTCCAGATTAAGTTCTAGTGAATTTTATACCAGTGCCCAATAATACATCAGTACATAAATGTACTCAGTATGTTTTACACCTTTCATCTGAAAGTCACCGATTACATACCATTATTTGCATGTTAAGGATGAAATTTAAAAGAACTTTAATTTAGAGCATTTGATGAGTTTTAAAGGTTGGTTAAATTTCTCAATAAAATTACGAGTAATTATTATTGCATGCGCTAGTTAATAGTAATCTAATTTTACAATATTTTCCTTCACACTTTACATAGGCTGAGGATTGTCAATGTTTCACATTCCTCAACTAATACTCGTTGAAGAATGTGAAACATAGGCGTGTTTAAAAATGTATAAATTATTTTGAGTCTTCTTTATTCTGATTCTCAAGTTTAGCTTTGCCCAGACATCGAATCGAATATAATATTAACCTAAAATACCCCTAAAACTAATACTCACCTTCACTGAGGTCCTTTAATACCCTGCCGGCGATGTCATCTGGAGTTTCGCTCCGACAGTTTCTCCGTTCAGGGTCGCAGCCATTTTCAAGGAGCAACCTCCCTGTTTCCTTATTGTCCAGGATCACTGCCAGGTGGAGAGGAGTGTTCCCGTCCTCGTCTGCAGCATCCAAGTCGGCACACCATTCTATCAGGAGTTCAATAATTTTGACTCCCGAATCATCAAGGGCCGCATGCTTACGTTGATTGATATCAGCTCCCTTTAATAACAATTCTTGAACTTTTGAGGTATTCTCCCTGAAAACCGTGTCGTACAAAGCGAACATTTTAAAAAATAAGTCAGTCGACTTCGGTGTTGACTAAGAACCAGTTGAACTGACATAAGCATACGATAAACCATTCAAAAGATATGAAAAGACGGTATGGTGGGTAAAACTGTCCATACTGGGAATTAACAATTTATGGGTTTATTGAAATGTATAAGGACCTTTCCATAAGCTGTTTTCAGAGAATTGTTTAAAATTGGATTTCTCTATCCGCGATAATCTGCGATAACAGTTGTAGGTTTTAGATCGACGGTTTAGTTTGTTCATATTCCTAGAGCATTTCACATTTTATAATCGTTGGGATGGTTTTACAGGTAGTGGACTACCGCTCTTTATCAGTAAATGTTTAATGCTATCTTCAGAGTTCTCATTATTCGTAATGAACATATTAACATATTTTCATGCTTTTTTCATATTATTATGATGAAGATATGACATAGTGAGGAAAACTGTGTTTGCTGTGAATTAATGTATCTTATTCATAGGAATAATAACCTTTCCGCAAACTGTTTTCAGAAAATGGTCCAGAATTTGCTTTCTCTACCAGCGATAACAGTTGTAGGTTTTAGGTCGACGGTTAAGTTTGGCCACAACCCTAGAACATTCCAAATTTTGTAATCCGAGGGATGGATTTTCAGGTAGTGGACCTTTATAATGATTAGATCTCTGTACTTTGTCCGTAAGTTTCGATGGGGTTTTGCAGCAGTTCTCAGCATTTGTAAAGAACGGAGGTCCACTACCTGAAAAACTAACCCTCTGACCTAAAACCAACAACCGTTATGGCAGCTTATCGCGGGTAGGGAAAACCGATTCTGGGCAATTGTCTGAAAACAGCTTATGGAAAGGTTATTCTACATTTGAATAAGCCCCTAAATTGGTTATTCCCAGTATGCACAGTTTACCCCACCATACCTTCTACTCATATCTTTTGAATAGTTCATGGTATGCTTATGTCAGTTCAACCAGTTCGTAGTTAGCAGCCGAAGTCGACAGTCATATTTTTTGAAATGTTCACCTTGTACGACGCGGTTTTCAGGGAGAATATCTCCAAAGTCAAAGATCTGCTATTAAAGGGAGCTGATATCAATGAATGTAATAAAGATGGCTCAACTCCATTGCATGCGGCCCTTTACAATTCGGGAGTCAAAATTGTTGAACTCCTGATAGAATGGTGTGCCGACTTGAATGCAGCAGACGAGGACGGGAACACTCCTCTCCACCTGGCAGTGATTCTGGACAATAAGGAAGCAGGGAGGTTGCTCCTTGAAAATGGCTGCGACCCTGAACGGAGAAACTGTCGGGGGGAAACTCCAAATGATATCGCCGGCCGGGTTTTAAAAGATCTCGGTGAAGGTGAGTGTTAATTTTAAGAGTATTTTGGGTTAAAATTGTATTGACTGCCTGCACAAAAGCTAATAAACTTGAGAATCGGAGAAAAGAAGACTCCAAATAATTTGCACATTTTTAAACACGCCTATGTTACATATTCTTCAACGAATATTAGTTGAGGAATGTGAAACATTGACAGTCCTCAGCCTGTGTAAAGTGTGAAGGGAAATTGTGAAATTAGTTTATTATTAATAAGCCGGTATCGATGGCTGGTAAACGAAGAACCGGACATCTGAATTGTAAGACGACGAACCGAAATTAACGAATTTGCGACGAATAACTGCATATTTCCGAAGTTACTACAAAGAACCTGACTTTTCTCGATATTGCTCCGAAAAACCGGATATTTAAAGATTTTCCATAGCGATTGATTTATATAATAAAAATTTTGGAAAGGTCCGGTTCATCGTCGCACACTACAAAATGAATGGATTTTCCACGTCACTGCCGAAATGTCCGTTTCTTCGTGCTAAAACCGACTTATCCGGGTTTTCGCCTCACATTTAGGATGTCCGGTTCTTTGGACCAGCTATCGATACAGTATTAATTGCTCGTAATTTTATTTTGAATACAATTAACCTTCTATTGAAATGCTTCAAATGTTCTTAATCAACGTTCTTTGTGAATTTATTTGTGTGATATAATTGAATGAAAAGAAGCATCTAGACACCCAAATAATTTTAGGTAATCGCTGACTTGGAAATCAAACATGTTGGGCAAACTGTAAGGATTTATTTTGTTTTCTATTTACGTGCAGGTTAATAGCATTTCTATTAGCCTGTGATAACTGTCATCCTTTATGAGCAACACTTAATTTTGATTCTGAAATACAGTTGTAATTCTGAATTGTACAAGCGCGGCGCTTATTTTTTCCTTGTTTTCACGCCGCCAGCGGCCGCGCGCGGCTTGAACCGCGTGTCGCCATGCCGCGCCATGCCGCTTCGCACAGGACTCTGAAATATTAACATACAAGTTAAGATGGACGCAAACATTAAAAAAATCATATTATTATGGTTACTGCACCATCGGATCAGCAAAAACAGAAAAAGGATAAACTCGAAACGACGATACTGGGTTCATCCAATCACCAGGGAACGAGGCAGTCACGGATTTTATACTACTCTGTTCCCCTGTTTGAAGGAAGATAACAATACATTTTTTGAATATACAAGGATGTCTCAATCGACATTTTATGAATTTCTTGCAGCAATAGAGTCAGGGATAAGAAAAAAATATACTAATGAGAGAAGATATTTGTCCAGAAGAAAGACTCCTTATTACCTTGTCTTTTGTATCGTTTCCAGTCGTCTTCATTAACTTTACCAAATTGCTTAGAATTTTTACGCAGAAATATTATCCCTTTCAATGTAGATCTATAATAGATCTGAGATTCAGATAATGACCGTCTAATTTATTCAAAACTTAATTTACTCCGGAGCTTCTGCCTTAATTGTCATTGCTGTGAAGATTTCCAGATTAAGTTCTAGTGAATTTTATACCAGTGCCCAATAATACATCAGTACATAAATGTACTCAGTATGTTTTACACCTTTCATCTGAAAGTCACCGATTACATACCATTATTTGCATGTTAAGGATGAAATTTAAAAGAACTTTAATTTAGAGCATTTGATGAGTTTTAATGGTTGGTTAAATTTCTCAATAAAATTACGAGTAATTATTATTGCATGCGCTAGTTAATAGTAATCTAATTTTACAATATTTTCCTTCACACTTTACATAGGCTGAGGATTGTCAATGTTTCACATTCCTCAACTAATACTCGTTGAAGAATGTGAAACATAGGCGTGTTTAAAAATGTATAAATTATTTTGAGTCTTCTTTATTCTGATTCTCAAGTTTAGCTTTGCCCAGACATCGAATCGAATATAATATTAACCTAAAATACCCCTAAAACTAATATTCACCTTCACTGAGGTCCTTTAATACCCTGCCGGCGATGTCATCTGGAGTTTCGCTCCGACAGTTTCTCCGTTCAGGGTCGCAGCCATTTTCAAGGAGCAACCTCCCTGTTTCCTTATTGTCCAGGATCACTGCCAGGTGGAGAGGAGTGTTCCCGTCCTCGTCTGCAGCATCCAAGTCGGCATACCATTCTATCAGGAGTTCAATAATTTTGACTCCCGAATAATCAAGGGCCGCATGCTTACGTTGATTGATATCAGCTCCCTTTAATAACAATTCTTGAACTTTTGAGGTATTCTCCCTGAAAACCGTGTCGTACAAAGCGAACATTTTAAAAAATATGTCAGTCGACTTCGGTGTTGACTAAGAACCAGTTGAACTGACATAAGCATACGATAAACCATTCAAAAGATATGAAAAGACGGTATGGTGGGTAAAACTGTCCATACTGGGAATTAACAATTTATGGGTTTATTGAAATGTATAAGGACCTTTCCATAAGCTGTTTTCAGAGAATTGTTTAAAATTGGATTTCTCTATCCGCGATAATCTGCGATAACAGTTGTAGGTTTTAGATCGACGGTTTAGCTTGTTCATATTCCTAGAGCATTTCACATTTTATAATCGTTGGGATGGTTTTACAGGTAGTGGACTTCCGATCTTTATCAGTAAATGTTTAATGCTATCTTCAGAGTTCTCAGTATTCGTAAAGAACATATTAACATATTTTCATGCTTTTTTCATATTATTATGATGAAGATATGACATAGTGAGGTAAACTGTGTTTGCTGTGAATTAATGTATCTTATTCATAGGAATAATAACCTTTCCGCAAACTGTTTTCAGAAAATGGTCCAGAATTTGCTTTCTCTACCTGCGATAACAGTTGTAGGTTTTAGGTCGACGGTTAAGTTTGGCCACAACCCTAGAACATTCCAAATTTTGTAATCCGAGGGATGGATTTTCAGGTAGTGGACCTTTATAATGATTAGATCTCTGTACTTTGTCCGTAAGTTTCGATGGGGTTTTGCAGCAGTTCTCAGCATTTGTAAAGAACGGAGGTCCACTTATAATTCAGCTAAATTTTTCACAAATATTTTACAAAATGTCACGGGTAATACTAACACAAATATCACCGACAGTTGGCATTGTAGAAAAAAATTAAAAACATACAAAATACCAGAAAACCATAAACTAATGTCATTAAACAATTGAAATTATTTTTCTTATAATAGAAGACATATGGCAAAAAATAAGTAAATCCACCTCAATTCCATTAAATGAATTTAAAAATGGCCTAAAATTGGTTCTTCAAAATACTATGTTTTCGTTTCACGATGTATATCAGTACTGCTTCGACTGTCAACGGCGTGTGGTCGGCTTAAAGCGCAGTTATTAGGGTTTCTAATGTTATTGTAATTATTATATTTATGTGATCTTTGCTGTGGCTTTTCGGTCTGGTTGATTGTGTTTTAAGAAGAACTGTATCTATGTTGTTTTGTTGAGTGGATAATTACATATGAAACTTTTCATATTGGAGGAATCGGAATTGTGTTGAATTTTCTTCGCCAGTGAATGTTAATCGCTAAATTGGCGAATGCATATTTTTTATTTACCTGTGACGTAGTGTATTCAATACTGCTATATAATTTTGCTTGTTGTATTTGTTTATTATTATAATCAGTGGAGCATCACTTAACTACTAGCATCATGCTCTGTAAAGGCTGTGGTAAAGAAGTTAAATTACCAACAATTTGTGACAAATGTAAAGGTGGTTATCATCCTCACCGGTGCACCGAATTTAATTCAATTTTGCACACGGGAAAAGTATTAAAAATTTTCAGAGCTTGTGTTTAGAAATTATTTAAATGATGAAATGTAAGGAATTAGACAATTCTTGGAAGGTCGAGAAAATGTAAATACGCGAAACTTATGATGACGATTGCGGGTATTTGAACGTTACTTCGATGTATATAATTTTAAATAAATTCACCAGTTCGACTAAATCATTCAAGGCGTCCACATCGTAATTTGCTCACCCTAAGGAAATCCAGCGAATCCTTGCTTATTACATTAAAAATACAGTCCACTATTATCAAGGAACAAACAGCTTGCCTTGCTGAAGCAAATGTCAACACGCCAATACACCAACGTTCTCGCAATTCGTCAACATCTTCGAATACATGGGCAACGAATGATGATGCCGAACATCCTCCAACTTTGAAAGATATTATGACAGCGATAGCAGCGAATTCTGCAAGCTTAAACTCCTTTACAACAGCACAAGCTGCACTGAACGCATCATTTACAGCTGAACAAACAAAGTTAAGAGATGATTTTAACAAGCATTGTCTCGAATGTCAAAAAAATCAAAATGATCTGCTGGTCGAAAATGCACGTCTTAAAGAAGAAATCTCTTGTATGAAATGCCAATTAGACGCATTGACTCAACGTGATCTTAGGAAAGATCTCTCGATTATTGGAGTTCCTGAGCAGCCCTCTGAAGACCCTGTCATGACTGTTATTTCTATCGCCTCGGCTGTCAATATTAACGTCGATAGAAGTGATATTGTCAATGCCTATAGAATCAAATCTACGGATGCTAGAGCTCAATCTCCCCGTCCGATTCATGTTGAATTTGATTCTCTGGTAAAACGGAACAATTTTTTTTCTGAAGTGAGATCTGTCAAGGGACTAGCAGCGTCCAAGCTGTCTGCTGACTTCTCCTCTACCAACAAAATTTTTGTGAACGATTGGCTTTCACCAGCAAACATTAAACTTCTTCGTCTCACCAATTTGCAAGCTAAAGAAGAAAAAAATTTTAAATTTGTTTGGGTTAGAAATGGCAAGATTTTGGCACAGCGTGACGACCGACCTGGTTCGAAACCGATTTCTATTTGCTCCGAAGAAGATCTTTTTAAGTTGAAAGCATGACGTCCTACTATGCATTGTAATACTTCGCAGCATTCGAATGCACTGGAACCAGCCTCACAAACCATTCTACAAGACATCTCCGTATCCAAATTTAATTATTCATCGAATTTTTCATCATTGAAAACCGTTGATACCGAATCTAACTCTTATAACACTATAAGTTTTGCACACTTAAATGTTCGATCTCTCACTGCGCATTTTCTCGAAATATACGAACTTCTGTCTGAACGTAATTTCGATATTTTTTGTATTTCGGCATCGTGGCTGAATAGTTCAATAAGTAACCATGCTATCTCAATTAAAGGTTATAATATTCTTAGATGCGATCGGGAACATTCAATAGGTGGAGGGGTTGCGATGTATATAAATGATCGCTTTTCTTATGCTGAATTCTCATCGCTTCACGATGTTTTCGGGTTAGAGCAATTATGGGTTACGCTAAATTATCATGGAACAAGGTTCGTTATTGGGGTCCTATATAGGCCCCCCAAATCTCCCTTGAATGTTTGGATAACTTATATAATTACTATAATTCTCTTTTTACCCAAGTTGATAAAATAGTTATTCTGGGCGATTTAAATATTAATCTGTTGAATGTCACGAAATCGGATTCCATCAAGCTTCTTGAATGGTCACGCGCGTGTAATTTTCAGCAGATTATTTCTTCTGCTACCAGGATCACCGCTTCATCCTCTTCTTTACTTGATTTAATACTAATTTCATCCGCAGTGACGGTTGCCAAAGTATTCTCATCCAGGGAGCATGACATCTCTGACCACTTTTTAAATAGGTGTGAGATTTTCTGCCCCAGATTGCATCATAAGATCAAATACGTGACTACCCGAGACTTTAAAAATTTTGATCAGCAAAAATTTGAATCTGATGCAAGTGTTGTCCCTTGGGGACAATTATTTAATTTGTCGAACGTGAATGACAATATCCAATACTTAACAAACGTCATCACTAGTTTATTTGATTATTATGCGCCCTTAAAAACTATTCGCGTTACGAAATCTCATGCTCCCTGGGTGACTGATACCGTAAAACTATTTATAAAAAAAAGAAATACTGCACGCTCGAGAGCGCGTAAATCCGGGCGGATTGTCGATTTCCGTTATTATAAGCAGTTACGGAATAGTGTTAATAGAATGCTGAGAGTTGAGAAAAAAGCCTATTTTCGCAATATGCAAACTAAATCAGTGAAGAAGTTCTGGGGGGCAATTAATTATCTTGGGGTTAACAGCAAAAACAAACACCAGGAGATCCCTTCATCGTTAAACAATCCGGACCTGCTCAATAGTCATTTCACCAGCCTACAAAAGCTAACACCCAGTGATAAAACACTGCAATATTTTTCATCTTCTCGTTCCAATAGTTTACCCGATTTTGCAAGTTTTTCTTTTTCTGAAATTTCGCTAACAGACCTAATGTTTATTATTAATAAAATAAAGACTAATTCAGCGGGCTCTGATGGAATCTCCAGTGAAATGTTTCTGCGTGTATGTGGATATTGTCTTCCGGAGATTCTTCATATTGTCAATGACATAATTCGTACCAATACTTTTCCTAGCGCATGGAAACATGTTATGGTATATCCGATTCCCAAACCAACCACTTTTAACGATTTACGACCTATCAACAGGCTTCCAATTTTTTCCAAATTGATTGAAGCGATTTTATATGAATAGATCCTAAAATATTTTAATCAATTAAAGCTTTTTCCAATTTTTCAATCTGGTTTCAGGCAACTGCATAGTTGTGAAACTGCACTCTTAGATGTCTCTGAGGATGTCCTTTTTGGCTGGGATAGTAAGAAGCTAACGTTAATCGGCCTTCTTGATTTTACTCGCGCTTTTGATTCGCTTGATCACGACCTAGTTATTTTAAAGCTAAAATTTTACGGCTTTTCTGAAGCGGCCTGTAATCTTATTAAATCATATTTCTCTCATAGATCACAATCTGTAGTCGTTAAAAGTGGTTTTGATTCTCTGTATTCCAATTCCATTTCTTTATCGTGTGGTTGCCCGCAAGGTGCAAAGTTGAGCTCAATCCTTTTCATTATTTACACGGCAGATATTTATAATGTCTGTAATCAAGTTAGTCTTAAAACGTATGCCGATGATACCCAAGTGTTATTGTCCTTTTTGCCAAATCATGCTACGCAAGCGTTTGAAAATTTCAACACTGATTTAGATAAAATTGCTAATTGGGCGGTTAATAACGGATTAGCATTAAACCCCGCCAAATCAAAAATGTTGTTGGTTGATAATGCAAAGCGTCGTGAGGAAGTATCAAATTCTAATGAAATTATTATCATGGGTAATGCAATCCCATTCGTTCAGGAGGCAAAGAACCTAGGAGTTTTTATCGACAATGAGTGGTCATTCTCTAATCATGTCCGCAAGAAATGTGCCGTCTCCTTTATGCAGCTACGTTTGCTGTTCCCATTCAGGCATATTTTGTCGTCTACTGTCAAACTAAAACTATGCAAATCATTGGTTCTAGTACACATTATGTACTGCCTTTCGGTATACGGTCCTTGCCTGAATGGTGATAGTAAACGAAAAATACAATCTGTGCAAAACGCATGTCTCTGATATGCCTTCGGAGTTCGGAAATTTGAACATATTTCTCCGGCATTAGCTAGCTCTGGGTGGCTTAAAATAGAATTTCAGCAACAAGTACGAATTTAACGCTTGTTTGTCGGCTGCTTGCATCAGGGACTCCTGAATATCTAGCTGCGAAATTCCGAGTGTTAGGGCAATCCAGGTCCAATCCGCGACGCGCCATTTCCGCTACACTGAAACACCCTCGTTGTAATTCGGCGAAATATAAAGGTTCTTTTTCTTGTATAGCTGCTAAGATTTTCAATGCTTTGCCTCTTGGAATTAGAACGTCTGTCTCATCGGCCAACACTTTCGTATCTCGTGTTAAGACACACTTTTTAGCACTTCAAAACGAGTAATCTTATTGTTTTAGCGGTTGCTTATGTTAGTAATATGTTATCGCCGTAGATTAGAGTCGCCTTTATTTGTAAGCTAGTAGTGTATTATAATCAATTATTGTTTGTTTAAGTAGTTTTGTAAGTTTAATAGTTTTGTAAGTTTAATATATCATTGTATCTCTGTATTTGCGTGGTTAGGCTGCAAATCAGCAGTGAATTGCTGAGCCTCGCCGATTTGCTATGTATTTTTATGGCAATAAAGTCGTTTATTATTATTATTATTATTATTATATTACAAACAACTACCTCTTTACACAAGATATGTGGATGATATTCTTTTAGCCTACCTTGTTGGCAAAAAGTATAGCATCCTCAACACCTTTAATAGCTCAACAAAAATTCGAGGATTTACCAATAGAATTAGATTCACTCAAGAAATAGAACAAAATAATAGCATTCGACATCTGGACATGCTTATTATGAGAAAAAAATAATGGTTTCATTCATACTAATTGGTCACAAAAAGAAGCGTGGTCAGGGAGGTTTTTACATTTTACATCAAATCATTCACTACAATATAAACTTAGTGTAGTTTATGGTATCATAGATAGAGCAGTTAAATTATCAGAAATACGATTTGGACACAAAAACTTGAACTTAGACGCACATTATGCGAAAATGGATACCCTTTACAAATTATTAATAATTGCATATCGAGGAAAATTCATGAATTCTACAGTTCTTCATAAAAAAATATCCCTAGTCTCAATAGCGTAATCAAGACATCATCCATCCCACATGTTAATGGCATAACGGAAAAAATACAAGGCATAATGAAAAAAGAAAACATAAAATTCGTTTCAAAACCCATTTGTAACAATGTTGGGCGAATTAAATCATACAAAGATAAACTCCCAATTACAAAAAATTGTAATGTAGTTTACTCAGTACCTTGTTTCTACTTTGTACCTTGAAAATAGGGGGTTTACTTAATCCAATAATAATACGACAATTTCATCTGTAGATATGTAATCGTTAAATTTAGTTACCTCCGTGGTTCATTTGATCATCAGTTAACACAATATCTCACACTGATCCTGGTTGGATGGTGTATATGAAAAAAAGGCATAAACATATCCCTTTTCATATACAATCAAATGAATCTTGCTTGACTCAGTTCAACATCAATTTTTTTCGTTGTTTCTGGTACTTGTATATTTATTTATTTATTTCATTACTTAACAATCTATTCTAAAGAGGGCTACAATCGAGAGCCGAAACGTTAATTGAATTATTTATATATTATGGTGACCGCTTTTAAACACGACTATCTTATAAACAAAATTTTTAATGACACGGTCGAGAAATTTAAACATAAAAACTTAAAACATAATAATCAAAAGACTGTGTCTAAATCCACGTATGATTTCATTTCATGTAAGCTTGGAATTTGCAGTCAAATCGCGTAATTTTTTTTGCCTCGAATTCTGGGTGTCTTCTGGGGTACTGCCGTCTTTCAGACCCCCTTCAAACACTATCCTAACCTAACCAAAAACGTAAAACCTTTATTGCATCCGTATCTTTTCCTCTCACGCACCATATAGGAAACCGTACGTGAATATGGACACTCCGTAATCAAAAATGGTTGGAGAAAAAAATATATGACCAGGGACTGGTCTTGCAGGATGCCACCCTGGATGTTTTCTTTTAATTTCGGACATTGTTAAAAGCACTAGCATACAGTATTGATAACCTCACCATACATTGTTATCATCATCACCATCCTGATGATGATCATTGTCTGATTTGGCATTCGAGTTATCTGTTTTGAAGTTCGAATTTAACATTTGGGTTATATATTATCATTTTTAAATCTTAAAAATAATTAAAAAACAACTTTTAAGGAGTAATTCTAATATGAATATCCAAAAAAGCTTATATATCATTAATATAATATTATTGGGAGCTACTGTATATAACCAAACAAATGTTTTTTCCCCTGAAAGGTATAACCTAATAGAATACCAAATATGTTGTTTTGTGGTAAAAAACATTTATTTATTATTCGTTTGATTCTCGTGCGTAAGAATTTGATTTTACGCACCGGTCCTATTTAAACGTACTTTAAAATGCAGCGTGTAAAGTCGTACTTTACGCACATGTATCGAAAAATACTATTTTGTATACGGGTTTCTATTCTGAATAATAAAAGAAACATTTTATAGCTATCTTTTCATACCGTCAATTCTTCTGCAATTATTGTATGTTATAACATTTTTTACCTTTTCCCTTTTTAATTTTATCTTATTTTGTAAGATGTCACATGCACATAATGTTATCAAGTTTAAGGAATATCCGACGACAAGTCGAAAAACGGATGCAGCCATTGTTTCAGAAACTTTCCAATAGATATCCTAAAGGATTCTCCGCGTAAAGCAATATCGTAACTTTCTAGATGGATGAGAATTTTATTAAGGATACCTTACATATTTCGGATTGAAATCCCACGAGATTTCCTGTTAAGGTTTTGCGAACCTATAGATACATTTCCGAAATGTCTTTTTCGCAACTTCATGTTTCTCAGAAAAGTTTTAAAAATCTCTTCAAACACTGAAAAGTATTGTATCTTAGGAAATATGAGAAGATTCACGCGCCTACACACGCCCAGATATTTATATCTATATATATGAACAATATATAGGTATTGGAAGTATCAATGTCGGTGATTTCGAGACAGGCTGCTACGAGGAGCCTGGATTCGAGTTCAAGGAACGTCGTTAGCGACGACGACGACGACGAGAAAATGCTCGGTGATCCAGCATCAAATGGTACTTCCGAGAGTCTCTTTCCGATCCTTTGTCCAAAGCGGGCGGAGTAGCGACGTGTTTCGTGCCGTGGTGGAAATAGTTGTGATTTTGCCTCCCGGCTGAAATCTGCAACCGTTTTCCCCTTCGAAACGGTTGCAAGCTCGTCGTCGCGAGAGATGCAGTGTGCCGAATGCCACGCCGAAACGAGCGTCGATAATTGCTAGCAGGTTTTACTACCGGGAGAGGAAAACAATTAGCGCTAATTATCGCGGCGTCGCGAAGTAACATCTAATTACGCTCGGCGGACCACGCTTCTCCGTCGTCTCCACTCCCGCGACGTCTATGATTTATCGGTCGCACGTACAGACAATCATTATGTGACTAACTTCTCCCGGAGACGGCACGAGAGCGACGGGAATTGGGTGAAAAGGAGGCGAAATTCCCTCCGAATACGTACGAAATCCAGAGACGGCGACGCCTTCCACTTCTTAAACTGCCGGAGCAATTAATCTTCAATCTTTCATCAAATTATTACTGATAACTTTAGTGGTCGCGGGCCTTCCTACGTGGTTGATGAATCTATCTGTAAAATCCTCCGGAAAGAATATAAAAGAGATCCTCGATCATCACGATAATGTGGACTGTATAATTGAATTTTCACTCTTATATGGCTAATCCTCAAAATAACAACTAATCTTCAGTTGCAAAAAACATTTCTCCCTATGATTAGAAATAAATAAGTTTTCTAATAATATTGGTTTTTGTTACTAACATTCACAAAAAAATTTAAAATTACTCTCTAAATCTGAATCAGCGAAAACCGCTGCAAATCAGCGAATATACCTGCAAATCAGCGCAAAGTATGCCGCTGATTGAATTAGCGGTTTTCGCTGATTCATATTTAGAGAGTAACAACAAGAGAAAGCCGAGCTATTTTGTAAACAATTCTTTTATTTAACTCAACAAATAATTTTGTCGATGAAATACAAATGTAATATACACCTCCGAGTACAATATTCTGCTTCTTCAATGGAATATTTGATAACCTTTTCGGGCCCTCCAGAAATGCGAAGTTGTGCACTTACAAGTAAACTTACCCAAGTGTCACTCACCGATCTTAATGAGACTTGGCATTCTTTGAAAAAGTCGAAAAATATTGGATACGCGTTTTTTATACGTCCCCATAAAGCTTTTTAAGGGTAGAAACCACCCCTTGAAGTTCAAAAAATTCATCCTTTTTTATTTTTGTTTGGATTTATTGCAGGCAGTACATTTTTATCGTACATTATTAGTCCGTTATAAAACAGAATTATTGTTTCAAAAAAGACATCGGATTCATAATTAGCATCCCCGAAAGTATTAGAATCATGATTTTTTATGTATATAATGTTCTACATTTTTCGTCCGACATACTGTTATTTCCATTTTGAAAAACTGATATCGGAATCGTCATCAACTACTACAATCCGAAAACCTCAGAGTAAGGATTTTTGTGAGCATAGCATTTTTACGTATTCTCATACGCCATATTGGATCCGCTATTTTTAACTGTGAGAAAATAATATCAAATTCGTAATCCGCAACCTCGAAAACCCCCGAGTACCGAGTTTCAAGCAAATTTGATTAATTGAGATAAATCACTCTTATTGGATCCGCCATATTGGATCCGCTGGTTTGAATTTTAAGAAACTGACATTCATAATCTCCGATCTCGAAAATCCCTATCAGTAAATATAGTAAGATTAACTGAAAGATTCAATCAACTTAACTCTACATTTTTCACATGTCATAAAAAAGGATGAATTTTTTTAACTTCAAGGGGTGGTTTCTACCCTTAAAAAGCTTTATAGGGACGTATAAAAAAACACGTATCCAATATTTTTCGAAGTTTTTCAAGAATGCCAAGTCGCATTAAGATCGGCGAGTGACACTTGGGTAGGTTTACTTGATAGTTTAACCTTTTTGGACTAGGTTTTTCGGGCTGCCTGATTGCAAACGTGACGTGAGTTTTAAAAATTCAAAATGGCGGATCTAATATGTTGTCTTGCTGATTAGGACTATTTGAGGATGGTGATTACGAATATGATGTCAGTTAATAACAAAAAACTGCGCATCCTATATTTTGATGGACGGCGTTTTTATATATGTACGTGTCTGGATTTGCTTTAAACTTGCCTCCCCTTTTTTTTAGAATTCGTGATATCACTAAATTTACTTAAAATTTACTTTGTTTTTGGGACCGTTGGTTATAAATTACTTCGACCCAGACCTTAGGTCTGGACGAAGTATTGAATTTGGTCACTTCAGGCATAAAAATTACCCTACAGTTTTTCATTAAATGTCGACGTTTCAGACCCCAAGAACCCCAATTCAACAATAAAAAAAATTTGTGTCTGTGATCTTGTACATACGTACGTCCGTGCGTCCATACGTCCCGTTTCTTTGTCTCCCGATAACTCGCGAACGGATAAGCGTAATTACATAAAATTTTGTTTAAAATACGCGTCTTGGCATAATTTAGATCTGATTAGATTTTGGCGCAGATCCATCCGTCCATTACTAACAAAAATTAGCCCCAATAAAGTTTCTTCGTAGTTTTTTGCATTTATTTTGAAAAATACAAATTTTATTAAAAAATGTTTCAAACAAAAAAGATAGAGCATAAAATTCTCTACAAAAAAGGTTCTATGCATTTTCTTCCTAAAGTCAACCATAATGCCATAAAAACTGGTTTAAAATGCTTATGACTATTGTCTGAAAAAGTATTGAATTTGGTCACCTCGGCAAAAAAATTACCCTATAGTTTTTCATCAAATTTCGACGTTTCGACCCGCTACCCCCAGGGTAGTCTTCGCCAGCCCCTCGGGCGCGTACGTTCTTTTACGCCCTTGATACGAAAATAACCATTTCGATATATCTCAAAGATGTCTTATATCTATATATATAAGATCATGATGCAGACAGTAATCATGTAATATGCATCGAATAGTCTATTACAATACAAGTGCATGAAGTAAGTGTTTTGCAACTTTTATTTATTAATACTTCGGCTGGCCTGTTGTCGTACTTTCATACATATAAGAAAAACTATATTGTTGTAACATATCTATCGAAGCCACTTGGACCTAAATATGATTGGACCCCCAAATATCAATATAATTTTATAATATAATTGAAAGCAGTTAGTAAACGAACGAGTATTAAGGAATAGCCGACTTTCCACCGGGTCGAAGTTTCTGAGCGAGCGAAGCGAGCGAGGCACCACGCCAACACTAGTTTGAAGTTTAATTTTATACAACTCAAAATAGCGGATCGGATATGACCGACAAAGTATCTAAAATTAATAAATTGCATGAAGCAATTAATTTAAAAACACATCTACGGGTCTTCACGGCGAGTTGGACATACGTAAGGCTATTTGCTTATAACTTTTTAGCGGATAATGATTTTGACAAGTTTTTGGTACCGAAGAAAACAAAGAAATATATAATTTACTTACAACATTTGTTTTCATTATTGCGAGTTGGACACTAAACGAAAATCCACTAACAAGTGAGAAATATGAAGTGGAGTAAATAGTAAAAAAAATGCATGCAACATTATTAGGTGAAATAATATTTTATTGCATTTTCAATTTAAAACCCTTGCCTTTGGATATCAATTTATTTCAAACTAGTTTGAGCTATCAAACAGGCTATATGGCCAAGAACAACTGAAGTATATCGAGCATTTTAATGATATTCAATTCGCAGCTGAAAAAAAGGTTACCAAACGCAGCATCAACGATATTTTTTTCAAACCGGAAAAGCATAGATTTGTCTTCATTATATGCATCTAATTCTTTTTACTTTTATTTAACCCTCCTATGCACAAGGACGAGTGTACTCGTCCAAATTACATTGTTTCCATATGGAAAAAGAAAAACTCGTTCCCAGGAGGTTTAATTAACAAAAGTTCATCGAAATAATCGAGGATAAAACTTTAAAATGACTAGGTCTTGATTTTTACTTACCTGCAAACTAGAAAGTCAAATTTCATCGAGATTTAGCATCTCGATGGAATAATTTATTATTGACGGGAATTAAAAATGAGGAGAAAACAAAACTCTTAAGAGAATATCCGCAGAAAGTTAACTGTCCACTGGAGACTCCGAATCTCAACTCTGAAATCACCGCATCGATGCAAGAAACGGCAATTAAAAGACATACACATTTCATGTATTCCCAAAATTTCGTAGGTTCAGCTTTGTCAGCCCCTAGTGGCATTACTATGCTGCCAAACGAATACGATTATTAGAATTTTTATGTGATTCTAGAGAACAATTGGCTAGTATCTGTTTGGGCACGATTTGGGAGAAAAAATAAAATCAGCCAAGGTTCTAGGAAAGTGGGCTTCGAAAATTTCTACCAGTTTTTAGATGAATGGAAAAAGATATCTTAAATTAAATTAGAAGGTACCAAATTTGATTCGTTGAACCAATCTGAGTATATTATGAGTTTTCATTAAAATTCTTCTTAAATTGTATGGGGGAGAGATCTTGGTGCAATTGCGGTTTGCAAACTAGTGAAATAAATGTAAGTGAAATAAATTTATACAAAATTCTCATTTCAAAAAAGAAGATATTCGTTCCACATGCCAATTAATTTTCACGGTAAACGTGGACTTACAAGATGTATATTACTTGAAAAAATTATATACGTTGTCTAGAAATTTTTACGATTTGTTTATTAAAAACGAATTTATAAAATTACATGTCCTCCAATCGGAAATCGTTCAGCTCCAAGAATTGCGTACGAAAATCATGAAACCGATTGTCAATTATTTAAGCCAAAATGGCCTTTCCTCAACTATTTATTTAGAAGTTGTCCTATATTTAGGTTAAGGCTACCATATATGTACAAAGAACAATCCAAACGTTGTTTAAGTTAGAGCTCATAAAAATAAAGAAAAAAGTAATTTGGCCCATGATAAAAATGTAACATTTTTGGATTCATCTTATATTTTGAATCTGTGAGATTTTAACTATCTCTGGTGATACGACAAAAAGTATACAAACTAATTAATGATGTAAGTCATATTTTGAGATTAGAGAATTCGGGCACTGCATTGCAATTTTAATTTCTGGATATCCTGTCATTCAATATTGGATATAAAGTATTAATCTGAATGTAAGTATGGTGATTATGATTCCTCTTTTACTTTACCTAAATCATTAAAACACGAATTTAAATGGTGGTACAAAAATATTTTTGCAGTGAGCAGTAGTTTAATAAAATATATTCGTTTAAAATATAAATGTATCCAGATTCTTCAAAATCAGGTCAGGAAGCACCCCAGGTAGTAATTTCGGAGGCCTGCCGGAGTTAACCACCGGCGGGGTACAGACCCAGTAATGAAACACAGTACTGATTTATGGAGTGGAATCAGTACTGGCTGCACCACCTGTAAAGTACTGAACCAGTACTGTCCGTCAGTACTGACATACGGAGTTGAGTCAGTACCGACTTCCGTACCACATCAGTGCTGACCCTATACTGGCAGTCAGTAGCAATGTCCGAAACTTAATTAATATATAGGTAAATCTTTATTATTAAAAAATAATGGGACAGATTAGAGATTCTTTTGTGTAATAATTTCTGTTCAACAAGTAAAAGTTTATCCGTAAGCATAACGGTATCCATTACTAGTACCCTCCTCACATAGAAAATTAAAAATAATAGTACACAACGTTTCTTTTAAGAAATAACGACTATTTTTGTTTCGAACAAAATTTTTTAGATTTTTAAGTTTTATATAGGGCATGGATCTAAAAATAATTTCAACCTAAGCAAAAAAAATATATATGTATATATTTTTTAATCTAACTTTGCAAAGTTTGGATGTATCTTAATGTATCAGTTCCGAAATTATGTTTTGCAACATAGCGTGTGGCGTAATGGTCAGCGTGAGTGCTTTACGATCTAAGGGTCGTAGGTTCGAATCCCGGCGGATACAAACGCTTTTTTCATTTATATTTGCGAATTATTTAGAATTATAAGAAAATAGAGTATAAAATGTGAAATACGTAATGCGAGAAACAACAATAATAAATTATATAATAAATAAAAATACATAAAAAATATTAAGAAAAAATGAAATTAGTAGAATATTGAATATCATTTTTTTGTTTTCCGAAGAATTATACCGGCAATCAGTACTGGTCCAGTACTGCTCTACTCCGGCAGTCAATACTTAGTCACTACTCTGCCGGTCGTCAATTGCTACCTGGGACATTGCAATGGACTACTCGAGATTTTTGGACCCAGGCTAAAAGTTCATTACATACATATATACAGGGTCATCGAAAAGTATCGGACCCCCCTAATATCTTCAGTTAGAATGCACTTAGGAGAAAATGTCCAATAGCAAAGTTGTATGGTTTCAAGCGGGGAGTAAGATGGTGACCTTGACTTTGACCTTGACCATGTCCTTCAAGGTCATTTCAAGGTCAATCTTATTTTTTTAAATAGAACCCCCTACATTTTATTGCATATTCTTATAGCTTATCTCGAGAGCTTTCCAAAACACTATAATAAAATATTTGTTTATTATGTACTTTTTGAGTTATAAAGGTTTGAAGTTAACAATTCTTTGACACAAAATGTAGAATATCTTGTAAAATATTATTTAGTTTTCAGTAATCATAACCTTAATACTTTTGTGCGCGGAATAATGAGACCAATTAATTGGTTTAAAGAAAATACATTAATCGGATCCCCCTAATATTTTCAGTAAGAATGCATTTTGGAAAAATGTCCAATAGCAAACTCCTTTATAACTCAAAAAGTACTTAATAAAAAAATATTTTATTATAGTGTTTTGGAAAGCTCTCGAGATAAGCTATAAGAATGTGCAATAAAATGTAGGGGGTTCTATTTAAAAAAATAAGATTAACCTTGAAATGACCTTGAAGGACATGGTCAAGGTCAAAGTCAAGGTCATCATCTTACTCCCCGCTTGAAACCATACAACTTTGCTATTGGACATTTTCTCCTAAGTGCATTCTAACTGAAGATATTAGGGGGTCCGATACTTTTCGATGACCCTGTATATATACAGTACCGCTCAAAAGTATGAGCTCACCCTTGCGGAATTTTGGCTAAATTAAAATGTTGATATCTCATCGTCAAATTAACGTACGGGAAAAATAAAAAAAGAGAATTAAAGAGGAGACTCTCGGCTTCTCAGTCGTGGTAGTTTTTTTTCTATATATACATTTCCGCACGAACTATGCTCGATTTACTAAAGTCATTTTTTCGTATTATTTTTTTCTTTTTCAATCAGCTCCCATTTTTTTTAAATGATTGCAACAGAAATGTACAACGTGTAAACGAAAGGTAATCCCTATAGCTTTAATTTGCCTCTTCGGGATTTTATCTAATATTTCTTTACAAATACTTATTTAATTTTGAACAAATTAATGTGATTTTTTTTCAATCTGCTATATCTCGGAAAATTAACCTGATATAAAAAATGTTTAAGAAACAAAAAGTTTCATTTTTTAATTATCCATTGGCTGAAATTTTTTCAAAATTTTAGAAGGAAATTGTTTTAATCCTATTTTGTCAAATTTACGCTTTTGTGCTACGATTATTAACAGATCTAGATTTGCAATTCAAGTATCCTCAGTTTGAGATATAATAATTCATTTACATGTATTTATAAATGAACAATAAACTGTATTTTAACATACATAGAAAATATCAACAATTGTATTCATGTATATATGTACATATTTATTAAATTTTGCTTTCTTCAAAAAAACCGCTTCGCGCTTTGTGTGAAACATCCTAATAGTAAAGACAAACGTAATCTTAAACTTAATCAACTTTGCATCCGAAAAGGATTGTTACATAAAAATGTTGAAGTCGACAAAATACGGTAAAAAAAAATTTCCTTCTAAAAATTTGAAAAAATTTCAGCCAACAGATAATTAAAAAATAAAACTTTTTGTTTCTTAAACATTTTTGATATCACGTTAATTTTCCGAGATATAGCAGATTAAAAAAAATCACATTAATTTGTTCAAAATTAAATAAGTATTTGTAAAGAAATATTAGACAAAATCCCGAAGAGGCAAATTAAAGCTATAGGAATTACCTTTTGATTACACGTTGTACATTTCTGTTGCAATCATTTAAAAAAAATGGGAGTTGATTGAGAAAGAAAAAAATAATACGAAAAAATGACTTTGTATCAGCATAGTTCGTACAGAAATGTATACATAGAAATGAAACCACCACGACTGAGAAGCTGAAAGTCTCCTCTTTAATTCCCTTTTTTTATTTTTCCCGTACGTTAACTTGGCGATGTGATATCAACATTTCAATTTCGCCAAAATTCCGCAAGGGTGAGCTCATACTTTTGAGCGGTACTGTATATATACATGTATATAGTTTAGAACTGATTGTGGTTAGGATGGCTTCTAAGTGTTTCGCAAGTGATTGTAAATTGAAAAATAAAATTGATAAAACAGCAAAAATTTCCTGTATTAATCGAATGGTTGGTGGAAACTATCCTTATCTAAATGCAATTGCAAATAAAATATGGAAATAGTATGAAATTCGACAAATTTGGTTATTTGCTACATATATTCCGTCGGCTAAAAGACAGATGCAGATTGAGAATCAGGAGTACGCAATGTGGATACAGAATGGGAAGTATCGAATGGTGCATTTAACAAAAGCGTTCACATTCATGTTATTAGAGATATCACTGAATGGTCAAGAAACTTTGAAGTTTTCGCCGAATTTTATAATAGACTTATCAGGCAAATTAGGGCAGAATTTTTCAAGGCCGTTGTTCCTGGTAAGTTATGAAACAAACAATATGTTAATGTCTTTAAATATTTACTTAATTATTTATGTACTTTCGAGAACGAAACTTGTACCATAATGAAACAATCAAATCAATCTAACAAATGTTACCTAAGTAATTACCTAAGTAATGTTCATGTGATTAATAAATGTGCAATTGTTTATTTGAAAATTCTATATATATGCTTTAAGCTATATGAGTGTTATTTATGCAATCTCTTCGAACGAGACTCTATCGATAATTACAATCGAACATCACTTAGGTTTGATTGCCGAATTATATACGATAATATTTAATCAATATATTCCAAGCCTCTATTTTTCATTACATCGGTAGTAGCACTCATGCTGTCATAACGAATCATTTGATAACTCCTTTATCACAATCCATCGAACGGTTTGCATTCCATGTGATTGGCTTTTAACAATGTGGTATTCCATTTTTCCGCCTTTTTGGTTTTTTAAATTGTTACATAGTCTAGAACAATTGCGTTATCGAAATGGTGCATTTGATACCTCGCTCATCAAAATCTATCGATCCGTTTTGGCTGTAGGAGAGAACAAAGATATATGTTTTTTTTTTCAAATTCCCCGATATGGTTACGCACGCACGGAATGTTTCTACTGAAGGAGTTTAAAGGGCAATAGTTACCACCGTGACTTCGAAAGTGACAGAAAATAATTAAATCAACCGTGAAAAACGGTACAGAAACGCTCGTAACATATATTGATAGTATAAATTTATAACACTGTTGTAATTGTCTGGAGTGTAAATTTGGCAATTCATAATTGTAAGCAGTGCCAAATTATGGGTGTTAATACTATTGAAAGGCATAATTTTCTCCTTGGGGGTGTTTAGTGACAGGGATATTGTAATTTATTTATGAAATTATAGAATTCCTTATTTGTTTAGTAAACACAATGATATTATTGCATGTTTTATTTCAAATCATAGTTAATTTAATTTCCTTCTAAATTTTAAAATGTTTTATTTAAGAAATGGTTAACATTTAATAATAATTAAATTAATCATTGTTTTTTATAATGTTACAACATATGTATCTCGATCTTAACAAATAAAGAAGCATAAGTTAATTCTTTAAAAAATCATTTATGATTTCAAAAAAGGAAATATTATTTATGACGCATGTAGAATGTCTACAGATACGAGAGGTTTTTACGTGTAGTAGATTTTACAATTCTATCATTGTTATATTGTTAATGTGTCAGGAAGAATTAAAATTAAGGTAGAGCATCAATAATGTGACTTGTACTACTAAAGACATTTATTTAATAATTTCATTTAAATTATTATTTCAAGAATGAGTTAAAAATTATATTTTGTTTAGTATCCACCTTAATATATCGTCTATCTGATAAGTTGCAATGAAACTAAAGATATGTATGCTTGCGTATTTTATTTTGTAATTTGAAAAATCAACATTTGAAGTTACATTTTTATTGTAAAAATTCAGCCTGAGAGAAAATAAGTTGATTAAAATTTGATCACATTTAAACATGTAGAGAAGGTGGTTGTCGATGTGCTAACATTGAAAAGTGATTTGGTTTAGATCATTTTATGGTTAAAAAAAAGATCTGTTTATACTCGCTTTTCACAAAGGACCCAAATTTCGGGGACTTCGGGCGTATAAGAAGTATTTTCTTAATCGCTATTAAAACAAAAATGAAGGATAACGATTTTCATAGCAAAAGATAAATCGAATCACTTATAAACATCACGAGACTCAACTAACTAGTTTCTGCCTCTAACAAAATGTCTTTTCTTGATTAGTATTGAATAGAATAAGATTTTTTAAAATAATTTAATAAAAAATGTGATAGAAGTTCCATTTTGTTGAAATAATCGATTTTTTTACCTGACATTTTCTATTGACTGATCGACATTAGAGGTTATATTTTTTGGTTGTAAACTCGTCTAACTTTGGTCCTGAAATTTCTCAAAACTAAGATCCCATTTAGATCACATAAGGATCTGACCGACCTTGATCAAAATCTCATCAAATTTTGATCAACTTATTTTCTCTCGGTAGGGAAAATAATTTCAATATTTTAAGATGTATATTAATGTGATAAACTATATATTCACCGAAAGACTTTAGAGCGAATTACTTTTTTAGATAAGGGCGACAATCTGACAATTTGTGCGTTAAATATTTTCCTCAGAAACGGTCTAACGATATTTTTTTACTATTTCGAATCATTTTCCTTTCCCTGCAGGAAGTTAAAGTTCTGAGAGTGGGAATACATTCTTTATTGAAAGACAAACTAAGACACCACAGTTAATAAGTGTATTCTTACTCCTCAACATTGAAAATTCACTGATAAAGAGTTATAGTTATTAGAGTGACTCAGTTTGTACTCTACACATCAAAAGGATGTAAAAAAAATGCGAATTATTAAATAATTCCCAATAATTAACAAATGCAAAAACTTGCTATAATTCTGTATAAAAATATAACATCACGAACATGGAAATTCATAAATATATATCTAAATCCAAGACAGATTAAAATATGTGATTGCAAATTCGTTCGTACAAATTGTGAATTCCAAATCCAATACGGAAAATCTTCCCATAGTTCTGGTTTCCACATGAATTTAAAATGTATGCGATTTACGGATCTACTTTTGCAAAAAATTGAGCCTCCTTTCAGCGAACCCTAGCACGCAAAAACCATCACCGAAGAAAATTCTTGTATTGGAACGAAAGTCACTTGGGAAAAAAGTTATACGTGATCGTCTATCTTTGGAATTTATACTCATGTGCGAATATTTATGGCTGTTTTACCTATTGTCCGACATCGATATACTTAGCTGTCCCGGTATTTCAAAAAATGTTTTTGTGATATTTTCGAAGGTGTATTTAGACGGAACGCCGGTAAAATGGGTAATAACCGTAAATTAGAAAGAATTCGTGATCTTTTACGAGCAGGAATCGAAGTACGTTTATGCTAATTATCGTGTTTATAACGACGGCGTAAAGTTTATGTTTCTTTTTATTTCACATTCCTTTTAATTTTACGTTTTTCATCTACTACTTTTACGTTTCCACTATTTTCCAGTCTTTGTTTCACACACCTGCAATATAGAAGACTTTTAAAATAAATTTGTTATTTGGCGCAACCGTGCTTTGTTTTGAGCATGTAATTTGATGAAAATTTCAGAAGCCTCAAAAATATAGATTTAGATTCATGCGTTTGCTTTTCAAATATGATCGGAAAACGGCTTTTTTTTTTCATTTTCGTTCTTTTTTAGCATGGTATGAAATTTCATCGTTTCTTTCAACAAATACTGACATTTTGATGGTTTAAACATTCAACGTAGTAACGAGACTGTCGCAACCCATTTACACTACGTCAACCAAAGTGAAGAATAGTCTGACGCAATGTAAAAGTAACGAGGAAAGTCTCTATTTATTGGCTCGTAGCTTGAACGCGAAACGAGGTGCATACACGAATACATTAAAGCTCGGACAAAACGCTCGTGGAACATTCCGTGCGATTACACTCGATAACGATCTACTTTCGAAAGAAATAAGGACTCTTGTAGAAAATAATAATAAAATGAACAAAGAGACGTTTCAAATATAACCATACACCTAATAAAACAAAAGGAGAAAGATGTAGAGATGAAGGATACGATAATATAGTTAAGTGTCACCTAATTGACCAATTTTAGCTCACATGGCATACTGCGAATGACTGTTATCTACGTAAGAACTTCATAAATATATATTGTTGGATTTACAGCAGCGTATTCCTAGCATACATAATTCATTGCAAGCAAATACTGAAATGCATGACACTCATGTTTGACGATTGCTTTAGAATCTCTTAGATCCTTACACTTTCAGTATTTGTTTTTTTCTCTGCATTTACTACGTTATGCTTCCTTATCTAATGTTACATATGAAAATTGTCGTTTTTGTATTTTTTAAGTGGCCTTGAAAACTTTGCGTACTTTGTTTTAAATGTTTAAACAATACTTGATTCATTTTTGGTGCAAGGGACTTCGAGCCACTGCAAATGACGTTCGCAGGATATCGAGGAAAAATTGCAGGTCGTTGATAAAAGACTTCTTTGTTTCATTGAAGTAATACGGAAATAATTATATAAGTAAACCGGATAAGTATATTGACGAAATCTTTAAACATTTCCCTATTTTCTTCACCTTGCCTAAACGTGTTACTAAAACTCGTAAGAGACGATTTGTTTAAAGTTCAAACATGTTACCTAGTGAAATCAATGAATATTATTAAGTTTAACATTAATTCTTGTTTTTTAAAATTGCGATAGACAGAACTTTACGAAAAACTACTATGTCAAAATTTATCGTTAGCTTACTCTAGTAATGCACCTTTTACTATTACTTTTATTATTGCTTATAATTCTGTCTATTGAAAGTGAACAGTTTTACACTCAGAAAACAAAAGTAGTTGAAATGACCATTCTTTTACTATGAACCATAGTGTGAAATGAGGACTAGGCATGGTAATATTTAAAATAACTATTCTGAAATAGTATAGTTTAACTTTTCATGATTCAAAATGCTAATTATCATAATAGATAAATAGACTCAACTATTTTGAAATAGTCATTTCAGAAAATGACTACCTTCACTGAGAGAAATTGTATAAGAAATTGTCATAAAAAATATGGAACGGTGTTAATACTTACGTTTTAAAAATATTTGTAAACTATATATATCATAGCATATGAAAAGTCCACTTTTCTCCCTTTGTTTTTTCTTTAAGATAAACAAGGAAACAAAGAGAAAAACAAAAATTCAATACTGCGTTTTAGAACGAAACGGGTTAATGTCCACCGTTTGGGCAGGTTTTGACCAGAGTTCATATCATTCTTACTGCAATATCTACCCATAGTTAAGACTAGTTTAGTCTAGAAAAAGAATCCAAATGGTTATTTAATCTGAGTCGAATGATTCTGTAAAACAATAAAGTTTTAATTGCATTGCTTTCATCAAAGCAGATAACAATACTTCATCGATAAAACAAATAAAAAGTTGTGAATAATGTCACCGTTTATATTTCGAAAAACGCATAATTATATGTAGATATATAAGAATATTCATTTCATCAGATCTAGTATGTTAGCTTCATTTGTGCGATACACAATATGGGCCGCCGGCGATAACGTAAATTACTTATCGGCATTTTTCGATTCCAATGAAAATAAATTAACCGGTTAGAAAATTATAATATTTACAGATAATATTTTCCTTTCATCGACTGTCCAATATTAATTAGCGTAGTTGTTTACGACGTTTTCGATAAACTTTGTAATTTTTAAACGTATATTAGTTTGCAATTGCTATTTTTGTTAACCAACCGCAATGGCTAATATTTTTTCCAGTGCTATTGCCGAAAAAGAGGTTTGGAATTTCATTACTTGTGAATAACGATATATAAGAGTCGTTGGGGTCCAATACCTGCCAAGTCCCAAAAATAAAAAATTCAGATAAATATAGAATTGCAATATTTTTTTACATTGTTTTGATTTGACTAAAAAGAGACTTTGCCACCGAAAGTAACGAATGCTGTTCGTTATTTTTTAAATCATATTTCTTCGGGGCATATTTTGTTTATGTATAAATTTATTTCCAGAGAAATGTACTTAAAAGTGTCAAATCCATAAGAACACCAAAAAGGAAAACAATGGAATACAAATGGAATGCAAATCTCAAAAGATTTAATTTATATATGGGACGTTCCGCGTCAAGTGGGACAAAGCTCTGCCCAAAATTGGTATGGACGGATTTTCACGTATGAGGGCGGAAAATGTTCGTTTTTAAAATGGCTATCGAAAGTCGTGTGGCATATATGCATATTTCTAAATGGCGTCATAGTTATGGCGGCTTAAAGGTGTAAATATAAAATTTCGGTTCCATCAGAGGTTCACAAAACTGCGAAAAGTTGCTGAATTCATCTAAAACTCGATATTTGGGTTGTTTTGGGGTTGCTGATTATGAATCTCGACTTAAAATTCTGAAATTCAAAATGGCCGATCCAACATGGTGGTTAAAAAAACAAAAAATTAAAAGTTGCTCAATTCATCTAAAACTCGTTTTTCGGGGGTTTTCGTGGCCGTTCGTTATAATTCTGGTGCAGCTGAACCACTTACAGTCCTACAATACTGAAACTACTACTTGCATGTCAAGAAAGATTTCACAGGAATGAAAACCATCTATGAAAATTTCAAAAGGTAAACAAAAAATAAAAATGACGAAAAATAACAAAAAAAAAAAAAAAAAAAAAGAAAAATAAAAAAAAAAAAATACGAAAAATAAAAAAAAAATGGAGACAACAACCGCCACGTCCACGTTCGTGTCTCTGGATTCGACTGAGTGCGGCTTAATTTAAATTCCAGATTCATGATCAGCTTCTACAAGAACCCCCCAAAAACGAGTTTTAGCTGAATCAAGCTACTTTATATTTGTCGGTACGCCATATTGGATCCGCCATTTTGAATTTCATAATTTTAAGTTGAGATTTATAACGAGCGGCCACGAAAACCCCCGAAACACGAGTTTTAGATGAATTGAACAACTTTTAACTTTTGTATCGCCATGTTGGATCGGCCATTTTGAATTTCATAATTTTAAGTCGTGATTCATAATCAGCAACCCCAAAACAACCCAAATAACGAGTTTTAGATGAATTCAGCAACTTTTTGCAGTTTTGTGAACCTCTGATGGAACCGAAATTTTATATTTACACCTTTAAGCCGCCATAACTATGACGCCATTTAGAAATATGCATATATGCCACACGACTTTCGATAGCCCTGTTAAAAACGAACATTTTCCGCCCTCATACGTAAAAATCCGTCCATACCAATTTTGGGCAGAGCTTTGTCCCACTTGACGCGGAACGTCCCATATACTTTACAACGTGATGTAATGCGACTACTAAAGAAGCATGAAAATTTATTCAGATCGAAAAACAGATGCGCATCATTTTTATTTCACGCCGAAGTGTAAAAACCGATTTTGGTCTCTGATTCGATAACCGTCGAAAGTATGAAATGATATTAGAGCAAGAATATTTGTACAAAACAATAATTTCTGCAGCAACTGTTCGGTTGATCAGTATTTTGTATAAACACAATATTAACGGGTTTTATGCCAACACATTTTTTCTTTAAAAATTGTGACGTTGCTATAAATATTTAATATTCATGTCATCGTCTTTTCTGAAAATGAAATAGCAGATCGGTCTATGTTGGCCCCATTTTGCACAAAACACGTACCTCCTGCACAAATTACTGTTCTCGTATAATACTGGTGAGAATCTTTTAAAGGATCTAACATTCTTTAATAATTTAATAAAATATCGAATGGACAAGAGATGGAAAATATTTTTATGAAAACTATTAAATATTTATTTACATGAATTTTAACGGTCTGAACTTTTTACATCTTATAATATTTCTAACTAATTGAAATTATGAATATAATTCTTACTACTCATAGAACAAATTCCCATATAAATTTACTACTACGTTGTTAAACTAAATTATAGTCGTTTTTTATTCTTCTGGTCACTTGATACTATCTCTCTCATATGATATTGTATTTATCGCTGATTTTTCATGCCATCGACGTTGTTCCGGCTCAATGATTGTTATGCAATGCCAGTATTCTAAATTGTCGAAAGTTTATAAATTGCTACGAGTTGAACTTTTATTTTATCTAGAATGAATATTTAGTCACTTTAGGGAAATAGTAACTTTTTATTCTTAACGAGAGAGAAATATCTCCATCTTTATGGTTTGCCATAAACTCGCCAGTACAAAGAGAGAGAGAGGGGGGGGGGGGAATAGTTAACGGAACCTTTTTATAATAGTAAAACGCGAAAATCCAAAAAATTGTTGCATTAACTATTTCCACGGTAAACGATACAATAAAATTGTGTTATTTACTATTTTCCAATTGTTAAATCGTTCGTACATAATCATTTCATACCGTCATCAGTACTGGCCGCCAGTACTATAGGTCAGTACTTTCCCGATGTTAATACCAGTACTGATACATTTTTGTTAATCAGTACCAGGTACCAGTACTGGGTCAATACGTAGCCCGGGTTTTGCTCTGCCCATTTCAACCTGGGTAGAGACGTTATTGTTTTACCACACTGTTAATCGAAAGCTCAACAAAAGGAATCGAAATTTTTATTATCGGGAAGTGCTCAATACCATCGATAGTTTTGTCTGGGTGAGCACACGTTATATATTGTCTTCCACACGTACCGTTTAAAAAGTTCATTGGGTGATTGAATGGGAAACTACGTATATGAGCAAATCCCCAAAACTTTTAGAACTCTAGTTACTTCACAATAATCGGGCTAAGGTAAGTGGAAATGTTTATGTTTAAACTGTTTTCTGTGTGAAAAATGATGACAAATATACTCTATTAGTTCTTTTTAGGCTATTGATTATAGTTATAAAGCTATAACTCAAAAAAGTACGATTTTATTAAGTATTCACGTTGTGACTCGCTATAAAAATTAGGCTCTTAGCGTTATAAAAAAAGAAATTCTCAAGCAAATCACTTCAAAGTTTATTTTTAGGTACTTTTTGATATATATTATTGAATGGAAAAGTTTCAAGAATGTGCTTCCATAAGGAAAAAGGTAAAAAATTCAAGTAGAAGTGAGACTAATTTTTTAAAAAATTGAAAACTTCATCAAGTTTATTTTTTTTCAGAAAAAAAATTTCTGCAACCGTATTTGAAAAAATAGCATATATTCTACTCCAAAATACCAATCTAATCCAATTTTTTTCATGACTGTGCCTCGTAAATAATCTAAGTTATAAGCTTTTGAAATCATAATAGTCGCTGGGCCCCTCGTGTTAAAAATTGTCGTTTTTCGCTGGCACGCTAAAAATACCTTTTCGATTTATCTATAACCCCAAGCCCATTTGTGTATACTCTATTTTTTAATGTTTTAACCGGGGCTTAAAATGCATATTCATTTCGTTGACTAGTTAAACGCAATTTGAAAAATTGTGAAAATTTAATATCAATATAATACAGCGAAAATGACTTGATATACTGCCTTACAATATCTGATGATCTTAACCTATCAGAATAATTTTATTCAATAAATTTTAAATTCAGGTCAAATATGCAGGTTTAAAAAAAAAAGTTTTCCAAAAAATCATGAGCCCGTAATTTTTATTACTATTCAAGACTATAACTATGCCAGAAAAACATGTTTTTGATACTGTACCTTTAAAAAAAATGTCTTTTTCATCACACTGGGACGAAAGCAACAACTTTCCTCCCTGTCATGAAGAAAAATCGTATACTTCCCTCGGGAAGTAAAAAAGAATGTCTCAGACTGCGTGTAATTTTTACCCGAGGTGAAGCCGAGGGTGAAAAACATGTAGTCTGAGGCATTCTTTATTTTACCTCCCTCGTTGAGTAATATACTATTTTTGAATAGCAAATTTTGAAAGTTTTGAGTATTTGTTCATATGTGTCGTCTATAAATGTCATTCCGTGGAACAAACAATATGCCTTCGAATGATCTTTAAAGATTTCGCAATCGTCATTATCACAAACGTTTTGATTGAAACACAACGAGACGTATAAAAGATGAAGCACGTCACTGGGTCTCTTCGCTTGAGAGATAGAGAAAAGACGTCAGAGAGATAAACGAAAGATTTCACAAAGTGTTTTAGAGACAAATATGAGATATTTCTAGGATTTGACAAGGATATTTGGGAGCTGGAGACGAAATATGCAAATAATTTTGAATATGCCAGATGTCTGGCAGACGATTAATAGATATTTTCAATACGCAGGTGAATCATTGAAAGGTGAAAGAGGAATTTTGAAAAGGTACATACAAAATCATTGAATTCGATAGATCTCCGAAGAATGATGATGGAGATATATTTCCACAATGACGCCGGAATATGTATGAGAGAAACATCTTCAAAAGATGAGTGAAAAATCGTTGAATTTGCTACATTTTTGACAAATGTTTGTGAGATGCTTGCCAAGTGATGCTGAAATCATTGATAGAGAAAAGGAAGACATTGGAAAGATGAAGAAAATCAATTTGGTAGATCACGCAGTTTTCTTTTCGAAGATAAAAAAAACTCTAGTAACTAAATTTCCCGTAAAGAAAATTGATCAACCTTCAATAAAAATTGATTTAGTCAATATATGTTTAATTGCGTAGAACATTTTACTTGCTTGGGATATTTTTGTTACGGTTTATAAGTACTTAGAAATTGACAAAAAAATTATACATATCACAATTGGGTGTACTTCCGAACAGGACGCTCCGGATATCCTTAGCGGACATATGTTTTCTGACGTACTTTGATGTGCTGAACTCGAATATCATCATGAAAATTGGCGCAAATGCGATTCTCATGGTGAAAACCACGAAAAACTTGTGAAAATAGCTATTTTTTTTAGTTTCTTGCGTTTATTTCGAAAGCTGCAAATTGTACAGAAAAATGTTTCCAACAAAAAATGTAGAGCATGAAATTCTCTACAAAAAAGGTTATATGCGTTTTTTTCCGTATTATCAACGGAAACCGCGTAAATGACGCCTAAGTACATTCATCAGCCAACATTGACGTAGGTTCGATATGTGCTATTTTAACTATCTTTATCAGGGCTTCCTAAATGGCAGTTTCCAAGACGCAGCTTCCAAGACATTGTTGGGTTCCAGGACTATCCTGGAACACCCACTCCGGTTTAGGCGAGGTTTGGTAGTGGTTATATATGCCCACGAGCAGTATATATATAAGGGTGAACTTTAAGGGTGATAATCGAGCCCATGTGAATATTGAGTCCTCATAATTGCTGTAATGGCTGATGAATGTATTTAGCCCTCATTCATGCGGTTTCCGTTAATAATATGAAGAAAATGTATATCCTCGGAATGTATATTCGGAAGTATATCCTCACAATTTTATATACGCGAAAAGACATTTGCGGCAACGAATGATCCAAACTATTTAGTTAAAATGTATTTGATTAATCGTAAATTACTGTTCATGGAGCTTAGCAGTGATCATAATACATATCATTCGAGTGTTCTATACCAAAATAATGTTCAGGAAGAATTTTCGCTTAGATCAGCCCATGGCAGGATCTGCACATGTTATGTTGTTGCAAAACTTATGTGGTTTTTACTTCAACACTAATTCAAATTTATGTTAAATTATATTTATCTAATCTATTATTAATCATGCACTGATTCTAAGCAAGCACTTTTTGGGGTAAACCGTGCAGATACTTATCTCTTGTTTGTAAACTCTGTATTTCTATTACTAGCATTGAATGCGTATTACTGAAATTGTCAACGTAGCTTGTTTGCGAACGAATTTGCGTTAATACGAAGAATTGGCAGTCTACAAAACAAAGACGGATGCAATGATCAGTTTGCCTCCCGTCGCTTACTTTCCATAACTATAAAATTCTTTTTAACACAGTGTGCGTAAAATTTGCTTTTACGCATTTTTAGCGGTGCGTAAAATGCTTCATTATAGAACACTGTGCGTAAAATTGGATTTTACGAACTTTTTTCGGTGCGTAAAATGCAACATTATGATATTTTTGTTTCTTTCGAATCAGAACGTCGCTAGTATCGTCGCTAAATACAGAAATAGGTTGTTTAATTTTAATTTCTCAAAATTGTTATATTTATTTTATTATTTTGATGGAAATAATTTGTAATTTATCTTTCGAATGGTTCCGTCATTTGTATCTCCACCACTGGCTGTCTACACCTGTGAGTCTGCTACACCAACGTCAGATTTTTTGTTTCTTTAGAAACAGGACTTTCCTATTATCGGGGGGGCCGAAGCCCCCGCCTACCGACCTCCGCTCAATCACACCGCGTATATTATAAAATCCTATTACAGACGTCGGTCGTGAATTTTCCGCACACTGTATAAAAAAATGTCGTATGTAACACGGGCGTACGATTTTCGCACTCGGCGTGATCGCGCGGCTCTCGGGCCCGCCGAAGGCGCTACGATCACGTCTCGGTGCGTAAAATCGCATTTTACTCCCTTGTTGCATAATATACTATTATAATTCCTCTTCAGAGGACATTGTACGAATGACCCACGACAATGTAAGTTTCCATCGTCTTTCAGTCCGTATACAAAATGCGTAGTGTAGTTTCACGTGTGTTGGTGATAATTACGACAAAATATTTTAAGTGTGGAAATAAAAATTGTCCTGGTGCTAAAGCAGATCCTACATGTGACATATTACTGCTCAGGTACCTAAACTATATTCTACCAGCGGAAATATAAAAGCAATCAGAATGTGGAATCTAGTTCAAACTCGATCACTAAATGATCATTCCTTACTTTGCTAGATAAACAGAACTTGTTATAAATTGAAAGTAACAATATTGAGGGACAAAAATAGTGCAAGTAACTAATCACTATTGACAGGTCTCTAAAATTCAAGCACTGCATAACTCAGAAAAACGGCTTATATTTACGTAGTAAAAACAGGAATTAAATATATCAAATAATGAATGACCTACCCTCTCTATCACCATATGGAGCAGAAACAGCAGAGCAGGTACCATGATACCGAATTTCGACATTCAAGCGCGAGTATTATGCATGCACCGCTTAGGTTCAGTACAGAGCATCACGTTGGAATTACGCATACGTTATGCTCGGCATGCATTACGCATACGCGAAGCTGACTCTGTCGATAAAATACCATACGCAGATTTTTGTTTAGGTTGTGTTTATTTTTTTTAGTTTCTCCTGCGAAATTGGTTTGAAATCGGGAAGAGTGAAGCTAAAAAATTACCCCTCTCGACGAATGATTTTCCTGTTAGTTGCGTTCATAATGGTTCAAGTTTCGTTAGAGTACATTGTAAAACCATAAAACTCGCGGCATGCCAGTCCGAAATTCCTAGTAATTAATTTTCCGCGCATCCGCTAACGATTGCGTGCGAGGCATACTGGCTCTCTCGCGCGCCTATCAATTAATTTTTCTAGAGTACTCCATCTCGCTCGATCGATGCATCCATACATAAATGCATGAAGTTCCGCGGGCGACTTTAAAGCCCGATATTCTCCGTTAACGTCGAATGCGAGCGGATGCACAACGAAATTTCCTTTCTCGTCGGTATCAACGTATGTATCATGGTATCGAACGTCGACGGGGAGGATCTGTAGGTGTGCGACGCGTACCCGGGTGCCGTTTACGCGGAAACACCGGTTCGACATTGACTGCCTCCCGCATGCATATACGGAGATACAGATCGTTAAACAACCTACAGCACAAATAAGAATCCGGGTCGAAGTTTACATACTCATATTGTGCGGCTTATGTATATCGTGCAAACATCCGAATGCTGCTTGACTTTTCTTTTCCCCCCGATTGTGATTCTGCCTTTCAATATTAATCGACAAGGATGATTGAAATGATCAACATTGCACATAAACTGCACATGGAAAGTCCCAGAGTGGTTACACCACTTTATATCATTGAAAAGACACCTTCCAAATTCTTTTCGGAAAAACAACGTACAAAATTCTGTATGGGGTCTTTATTATCTACATGTATAATTAGAAATAGAATTTTAAAACAAAGTGTTATTGGTCAGCTTTAAAGTGCGTTTTTAGCCATTTCGATAAGATTTTTTTAACACTCCGAGAGTAGAACTCGATTTTGCGCCCTGCAGTGAAATCTTCGGACGCAAATTATCGATCCCCACGCCTGTCATATTAAACAATATCGAACGCAACACGGGCGAAATATCGATGAGTGCGATTGTCTTGATCGCTTTCCTCGCGTGACTAACTTCTCACTCGTCACTGATCGACAATTACGCCCTTGTTACATTACGCAGGCCGACAAACTTTAGAACCAAGAACCAGAACATACTTTTCCGAAGGTATTTGATGCGCTGCATTCGAATCCGACCTCAGAATAAGCCCTATATGGCAGGTTTTTGAAATATTTTAACCTAAAAGTGCAAAACGTCCGTTTTTTTAGGTAAATTTGAGGTGCTGTAACTTCAAAACAGATTTTTTTTTCAAAATGATCGTCACGGTATCTCAAAGTACTGTTTTTGTCCTCCAAAATCCATTTTCAAACATAGTTATTGGTTACTGAGATATCGTTGAAGTTTCTGAGTTTGGTAAATTCGGCGATTTTCAGAAACTGAGCAGAATCAGATAAAGCTTCAAAAATAGAAAGAAATTAACCACAAAGACCTAAATTTCGAATGGCCTAAAAGTGCAAAAAGTACGTTTTTTGGGTACATTTGAGGTGCTGTAACTTCAAGACAGATTTTTTGTTCAAAACGATCGTCACGGTATCTCAAAGTACTGTTTTTGTAAAACTGATTAACCATATACGACTATCGTGCACAGATTCTGTTGGGCAGTGTTGACTCAAAATGTATTTCCATGTATGTATACCAACTAAATAGGTAGAGCTGTCAAACGATCATTCGAAATGAAGCGAGATCGTTTTCATAAGTATTAAATATGATATAAAAATAAAAACTGAAAACAAAAAAATTATTAAAATAAAATTCTTTTTTTTTTCAATGAAGTGATCAACGACTTTGTTTTGTGACTCTGGATTCGGCTGAGTGCGTTAACATGCAATTTTGCTGTGTGTATGAGTTATTTGCTACCAAAACCTGTAAATAACAAGTTTGAAGCGAACATGATCCATATCTAAAAAATTTGGTCGACAGATTAGATCAGGGTCTTAAAATTATGCATTTTGGTGTTCGTTTCGTATTCAGCAACCTCGAAAACCCCCGAGAATAAGTTTGAAGCGAATTCAGTCGATTTTTACAAAAGCTGTCAGCCATATTGAATCCGACATTTTGTATTTTGTTATTCTGACTTCAAATTCCTACTCAGCAAAACCGAATATCTTAAGAGCCATTCGAAATTTAGGTCTTTGTGGTTAAATTATTTTTATTTTTGAAGCTTTATCTGATTCTGCTTAGTTTCTGAATATCGCCGGATTCGTCAAACTCAGAAACAGACGATATCTCAGTAACCAATAACGATTTTTCTAAGTTTGAAAACGGATTTTGGAGGGAAAAAACAGTACTCTGAAAAAAAATCTGTCTTGAAGTTACAGCACCTCAAATTTACCCCAAAAAGGTACTTTTTGCACTTTTAGGTTAAAATATCTCAAAAGCCTGACGTACAGAGGGGCTACTCTGAGGTCGGATTGAAATTCAGATCATCAAATACCTGTGGAAAATATGTTCTGGTTCTTGGTTCTGCAATTTTCTCAAATTTAGTCGGCCTGTGTTATATACTATTTGTTCATCGAATTATCCAAGCACTGCTCAATGTATAAATTTTATTTATAAGTCGACCTTCTTGCTCAGTATTGTTCCATAATGTCAAGACTGAAGTATCCTAACATAAAAGTGGAAAACATAGTTTTTACTCATTTATAGCAAGTTTTTGTAGCGGAACAAAATTTTTGTTCGCAGTTTATAAAAAACCAGATAAAAGTGCATTCTTTAAAAGCCTGAGTGTACTTTTTCGAAGGTTTTCGATGTGCAGAATCCAAATCTTGCCGCAGAATTGTTCTATCAGGTCAAGAGTTTGAGATATCCAGACCCAAAAATGTAAATAAACGAAAATCCTAATCGTGCCTCAACAAAAACTATTTTGATGAAAACATTAAAGCTTCAAAAACTTTTCCACCTTATAAACAATGTTGTATCTTCTTTTTAATGGCTTTAAAAGCTTTAAAGGGAAAACAAATTGATTTTTTTTAATTCTGAAGGGGTTAAAAAGCATGTTTTCTCAACATAGTGCTACCTCCGGCGTGCGCAAAATACTTCCTCTCAAGAAGAGATTTTCAAATACTTTTACCGAATGTAGTTTCGTACATATGTTGGTATTTGAGAGTTGATGCAGTCGTTGATTCCGAATGGTCAGAATGTTTGAATTAAAAATGACAGATCTAATATGTCAGAGATATTTGAAAAAAGGTTTTGGATTTTTCTGTTAATTGGTATATGCATTGCGAAGTCATTGCAAAGTCATTGCAAAGTTGAAATCTGAATTTTAACATTCAAAAGGGCGAAATTAATATTGCGGACGTATTTTATGTCCGGCGCCGTTTTGGAATGATGGTTGCAAATAAAGTTAACTCGACACAACCAGGAAAAGACTGAATCGGCTGGAAAAGTCGATTCTGAGTTCGAAAATTGGTGGGGGCTGTTGCTAATGCAAAATAATAGGAATAAAGGTTAAAGTTTAAAATAAAATTCAAATGGAAAGAAAATAATTGTATTTATTCAGTATTGTTTCTGAAGGATAAAAATAAAGGAAAAATTGGAAGAAATTGAGGGATACGAGTAGTTGATCTTCGGTTGTCCGGTGTTCAAGTTCAAAGGGTCTTTCTCCTAGAATCAGAAAGATGAATACGCGTGTTATAAATCTGTAATTTAAATAACAATATTTATTAATTTAAACAAAACCAATGTAATAAAACTATAAAACATGTAATTGAAAAGAAAAGTAATATATGGAGAAATGACTATTAGATAAAAAAAATAAAGACCTGTAAATGAAATAAATCGGATAGAAAAAGATAAAATTTTGAAAATAGGGATTGTTCAACATTTTCAGTTTAAATTAAAAATGAGAATTATTAGTTAAAACTTGACATATACTGTTAAAAAAATTCTAAAATTTGATTTTTAATTAGCATTTTTAAGAAATTAAATATTCCCGAGTATTGAACGAGTTACATATTGTTAAAAGTTAGTAATTTGAGGAAAATAATAATTGAGTTTTCTGGGTGTGTATTAAAAAAGAAAGAATAAAATAAAAGAACCTAAAAATATTACTAAATTGAAACATAATAGTCCCTACTGATACTAGTGACTCGATTCGACGTCATTCTTTGAATAGGAAAAATAGGGTTCTTGGCCCTATTTCGGTTTATTTTGTAACAGAATAGAATTTTTTTTGCAGGCGAAGTATCATTTCCGACTTATTTTTTCCTGCCGAAAATGATGGCACTAGGGGAATTTAGTGGTCGCACTTTGGAGGAAAATAAGGTTAAATGTGGTTAAAAAATGTGGTTCAATTTAACTACGTTTTTCACCAAAGTGTGACGTGGTAATAAAATTCTGCTAGCCCCATCGTTTTCAGCGCGAAAAAATACTTCGGAAATGATTCTTCGCTTGTGTAATGTATCACCGAATTTTTTGCGAGATTTAAAAAACTAGAAGGATATCGTTTAAATTCTAGGAGTAAAGCTTTCCATCGGTACATTCAATTTTATGTCTAGCATTATTTTCTCTTAGCTATTGTATTTATAATATGTACATGGTGCCTAGTTTTACAAAATATACTTATACCTAATATCTCGTGTGAGGCACGATTTTACTCCTGTACAAATCTCTGTAACAAACAATAATTAATAGGGTTCGGGATCATTAAACATACTTAAAAAATTTCGTGACATAAGTTTTAAATTTATAATCATACAAATGTATCAAATGCATCTACTTCTAAGACGTTTAAAATAGTACTTTTCACTATTTTAATACTTTTAAAATAAAATTTTACGCCCGTAATACGAACGTTATTTTTCGTCCCAGCAGGTACAAAATTCGATTTTATGTCTCCGATTTGTGGGCTGGTCGGTGCGGAATTCTTATCTTAACCATGTAATTTTCAAATGTAAAATGCCATTTTAAGCCCGCTAGGATGAAAATATATTTTTTAAGTATATTTAGTACGCATTAAAAATGACCATAGCGAATCGACCGGAGAAGTACCGATATCCAGTCTTTCGTAAGGTCCATTAAGTGAAAATAACCCCACAACTTGTAAAATGTGTAATTTACTACAAGGGCCAGATGGTCGACGTAAACACAGAACGTAAAGGAACACGAATAAAAAAAATGTGCTCGCAGGTAGAAAAATATAACGTCTTAAGAACACATCACCAGGCAATATAATGCCAGGAAAGTTTCTGAAAGGATTTCACGGAAAAGTAATTAGGCTTATCAAGGACACCCCCGAGCTCTTCATAACACGAGATAACTTTTGGTAAAAACATTTTCCCAACTAGACCCGTTATTTGTTTTGAATATGGTATGGCCAACCCTTAGTTTGCGACATTACAGCTAGTTTCTGGTTACCAGCCTAAGTCTAGATTGTAGTCTACAATGTTGGAGTTATACGAAGCAGTTTTCACTGATAATCTTCAGGTAGTAAAAGAATTGCTTTTGAACGGAGCGGAGTGGACGTCAATCACCGAAAACAACACCTTTCAACGCCATTACGCGCCGTCGTGTACGATTCAGGAGTACCAATTTTTTAGCTAGAATGATTTGCCGACCTGGATGCAGTTGACGAGAACGGGAATACTCCTCTCCAGCTGGCAGTGATCCTGGATAAGGAAGCTGGGATGCTGCTCCTTGAAAATGGCTGCGACCCTGAACTTAGAAACGCTAAGGGCGAGACTCCAGATGACATCGTTGAGAGGGAATTAAAGGAACTCAGTGAATACAAATATTAATTTTTTAGATTAATATCGCATTTAGAACACGCGCAATAGCAAAAGTCTATGAGAATCAGCATACAGAAGACCCAAAATAATTTCAACATTTTTCAACACGCCTATTATTTCAAATTCGTTAACGAATAGTAGTTAACGAGTATGAAATCTTGACCGTCCTGAGTCTGTGTATAGTGTGTAGGAAAATTGTGATATTAGATGTCTATTAACCAACCCATGTAGTATTAAATAACCGCGGTTTTATTTTTTCTGAGTTTTTAATCTGCTTCCTTGTACTTTAAAATTCCGGCGATAGAAATTATTATTATCTTAGATATAAGGGACTTCAAAATTGTCAAGTAGCCAAAGTTTCTGAATATTTTGTAGCCGGTTGGATATTAAATACTATTATCAAGCAGTTTTGCAAAAAAAATAGGTTTATTAGCTTATTTACTATTAAAGAATTAAGTAATTTTAAAATGACATGTTCCATTTTTATTAAAATATTTAATATTTTGGTAAATTTTTGGAAAGACGTGCTCCGTCGGAAAAATGTCGTAACTAGCTGTTTCCGACGTATTTTTGTCTCCTAAGTTCGAATATGATGGTAAAATTTGGCGATCAGGCATATTAAAGCTGCACTGTTGGAAGAACCGTTACAAAAACGCGTTTTTGGGATTTCTTGTATTTATCTTGAAAACTGCGGGTCTGAAAATAAAATTTGTCAAACAAAAAATGTAGAGCATATAATACTCTATGTAAAATGTTTTTCGCAATAATAAGATTGCGCGTAAATCAGCGAAGAAAATGAATGAGCATGAGAATGACCAGCCTGGCGCCACGTATGGCAACAGCAACAACAATCACCCTTTACATGTACGTACTGGTAATTCGACAAACACATACTTCATGTACCTGAAAAGGGGGTTTAATGGGCCCAACATGGTACAGGAATTTTCCTCAAAAATGAAGGTAATAATCACTTATAAGTTCTGGAGACGATTTGCGTGTCAAATGGGTGCTTGCGTACTGGGGGCCTCCGCTTCACATCCCCTTTTTTATTCTAACCTAACCTCCAACCTTCAGGTATGACTAATATACAAACCCGCATAAAGGAGAATATGATGTCAGCAATAATTGAACCTACATAAAGTACGTGTCCCGGTAAGTATCGAAACATTTGGATAATTGTTTTTTTTGCTTTCTGAGCAATCAATGAAGAAATATCCGTATTGAGAATTGCTTGTCCCATCATCAACATCGGAACGTCGTGCTCAACGTTGATTCCATAATATTATCTCCCGAATCACCTTTTGATGAATTCATCAATAATAATGGGAATTTTTGGAGCTGCATTCTAAAATGCATATAATTTAATATATCATCTTTTCCTAGGTTGCTTATTTCGTATTACAAAACCTAAATTGTTCTGGTTCTGTGGGAATCTTGTATTATTACGAAATATTTTGTGATTATATACACTACTAATAGGGAATTCTCTCGTTTCCTTCAAGCAGCAAATACCCTCCTTCCATGAAAATCGCCCGCTTACCCTCTCTCTTGCAACATAATATACTATTAGTATATCGGTAGGTACGAAATCGAAATTTAGCGCCTGCAAATTGAAGGCTAAAATGTTAATTTTCATGGATTTAAAACGCATGAAAATTAAAGCCGTGCTTTAAACACCGTCTAAGCAAAAGAATAATATAACATTTATATAGGGTAAACTGGACAATAGTCCGCCATTTAAGACAATCTTTTTGATGAAAATGCTTTAAATAAATTAATATGATATTTAATTAATTCTAATCGTACATATTTGTTCCTTAGGGTTATGAGAAACTACATTTATCTACGATCATTTTTCTTTCGATAATTCGCCAACTTTTTTATGTTTCTCGATATTTTTTTATCTTTCGCGATCTTTTTCGATCTCTGTTGATTTTTACTGATCTTTCTCGATCTGTCTCGATCTTTGTTGACTTTTCTGCATCATTTTCGATCATTTTCAAGCTTTATCGACTATTATCGAATTTTTTTTATGTTTCTTGATCATTCTTGATCTTTTTCGACCTTTCCTGATCTCTCTTTATTGTTGATCTCTTTCGATCATTCTCGATTTCTATCTATCCCTATCTCCACCGATCTTTCACGAAGTATCTTGATATTTTCTGATCTTTTTCGAGCTTTATCGATTTTTTTGTTCTTTCTGATCTTTTTCGATGTTTTTTAACCTTTTTCGATCTTTCTCGATCATTCTCATTTTTTCTTGATCTTTCTCGATGTTTCTGATCCTTCCCCAATCTTTTTTGATCTGCCTTGATCTCAATAGATTTCGTGAGATCGAGAGAAAAGAGTGAAAGAGATTGGAAAAGATCGGGAAAGATCGAGAAAGATCGAAAAAGACCGAAAAAGATCGAAAAAGATCGAGAAAGATCGAGAACAGTCGAGAAAGATCAAGAAAGGTCAAAAAAGATCGAGGAAGATCGGGAAAGATCGAGAAAGCAGTCGGCGACCTTTTACAAAATATAAAAATAATTTTTCGGTGCTGCAGCCGTAAAATACAATTTTACGGCCTAATTTTAGTCCGTAAAACTACATTTTACGGATCACGTGTAACATGAATCTGCGTTGACAAAAACATAACCCATGAGGACTAAATTAAATTTTGTCCGCGAAATTGAAGTTTTACAGCTTTCAGTACCGAAAAATAATTTTCGATATACTATGCGTAAAATACGATTTTACGCACTACTGCTGACCGGGGCTCTCTCGTGCTGCCCGGCTGCGCCGGGCACTCGTGCGCCGCGGTCATCACACGTGCGTAACATCATATTTGACCCACAAAAAACGGCGCACAAATTTTACGCATAGTATATCGAAAAATATCTTTCGGCACGCGTGCGTAAGAATTCGATTTTACGCACCGCCCTATCTAATCGCATGTTAAAAACGGTGCGTAAAATCGTATTTTACGCACTAGTATCGAAAAATACTATTTCGACATACGGCCGTAAAATTTTACGGTCTCGTACAATCAAGCGGTACTGGGACCGGCTTCGCTTATCCTCGTACGCTAGTATCGCATTCCAGCCGTAAAATCTGGTTTTACGGCCTTGTATCGAAAATCACTATTTTTTGCCTATTGAAACTTGGATTTGTTTATGAAGATATCAAGATTATTTTACATAAGAAAAAATTTATATCATTTGCTTCTCTTTTAATAATAGTAATTCGTAATAATCTATTCTAATGGAAACATGTAAGAATTTGCCGCATTTTTGCACTGATTTGGAAACACTTTTTTGTTATTGCAATACTTTTGCCTCAATAAGGAAAAAAATATTCTGCATTGTAATTATAACTATGTTATGTGTACTTACCAGATACTATGAAGAAACAAACATTTTATCTATAAATTTTAACATTAAACACTACAATTTGCGAAGTGGCCGACTACTGTCCGGTTTACCCTAGTTTCATATAATACGTTACTAAAAAGCAACTCAATTGCAAATACATCAAATTTTGGAAAAGATTACTCTGCAAATATGATTCTTTCTACCTGAAACACTAATCGGGCACATTCTTGTTTTACGGACTTTTCACTTTCTATGTTCAAGGGCACCTGAACTTGAGCGAATCGGTCGTAGTGTTTTAGATAGCCTGCCTTTTTTGTTGCAGACTATCATAACACTAGCGCTACTTAATGAATTTCTTCGATGGTTATAAACGCATTTGTATTCAAAAAGGTAGAAAAAGCCCGGATCGAAAGAATAATGAAAAGTTCTGCAATGTATATCAAAACTATTTTCTTCATAGCATTTTTTGTGCTTGTATCTAAAATTGGAGCTGCTGTATATATTTAAGATATTCACATGTTCAAAACTAAACTGTTGATGATATAATGTTAGCGAAAATGATTGTATATGTTTTAGTTTGGTTTGAAAACTATTATGCTACTAAACACTTCCAGTATACGCCGAAGGGTATTCAGCCTTTGGCCTTCATTCATTATTCATTCAAGATTCATCATTTATTCATTCAATCAGCGTACACTATTTGGATCTAGAGGAGGTACCAAAATAGGAAAACCCAGCAAAACAAATACATATCAGTGAAATATTAGTTATTTCCACACACGGAAATTAATAATACATTATTTAAAAACTGATGTCCAATTAATAAAGGACAATGACATAAATTGCCAATATTTTTTTAACACGTATAAGACATTCACAATATTGAATGCCATATTTCATCACAATGGGTTCGTTAATTTTCCTGAATGATGAGATCTAATTTAACAAAATACGGTTTTTAGTTATAGGCCATAATATATTTAAACATAAATCGAGAAAACCAATTGGCTTAAGATTATTCAGTTTTCTCTATCCATACAAATGATCTTCCTCTATGTCAAAAACACGAGGAATAAGTAAAGCTGTTATGATTTAAAAACTTGTCATGCGCCGTTAATAGTCATTCTGTGAAAGTCAAGTAGAATATTGTATTCTTTTCAATATGTAGTATTTGTTATGACTTCGACCTTGTAAGTATATATTGACGTTGAATACAGATTTAATGCTTTCGCAATAAAACATTTTCGAAATGATTTTAACTCCTACTAATTAATTATGCAGAAATAAGAATATTATATTAAATATCTTAACCATTTCATCAACTCCGATTCTTCAAACCTCTACACGTAACAAATTTTGTTTGGCATTGTTATCGTTTCAAATAGTAATTTTGGGACAGACTGGAAGAATCGAAAATGTACCTGTTGTCCGATAAAAATAATTTTTGGTTCTTGGAATTTTTATTAATCAGACAGTAAAGATGGCTATTTTCCCCATGTATACAAAGTCTTAAAATTATCACAGGTCTATTTATTCCTCGCGTTTTTCGAGATAGAGGAAGATCATTTGCATGAATGCAGAAATTTAATTAATCTTAAGCCGATAAAAGTAACTATACGTTCTTGAAATTTTTACTATTCAGGCGAAACAAAAATGCAATAAAATTTTTACCACGAAAAATGGCAATTTTCTCCATTCTACAAGTTTGTCCCAAAATTATTATTTGAAATGGTAAAATTCCCAAGAAAATTTTTCTCTGTGCACAAGGTCTTCATCGTCTTGGCATTCTTGAGATCTGTAAAAGTGGTTTAAAAAATCACATAACTTCTTTTAACTTTCAATCTGAAGCCCCAATTATAGAATATTTCGAAAAAAAGAATTTTTTTTATCTATCTGTATCCGTTTTCTAAAGTGAAAAGATTAAGCTACAACAGAAATTCTTTATATCTTAGAACGCAGTTTATTTTTCCATACCAGTCTTAAAAAAGAGTGAGTTTTCATAGTCGTTTTATCGGATGAAAACAAAAATTCTGTAAAAATTCTGAATTCATCATTAAGGAAAAGATCATTTCTGTTTTAGGGTTTCATAAGAACGATCTGATTTACGAAATTGCATAAGAAGAAATTTATTTGAAACATCTAAAAATCCTGATGAAAATCGATTACTAGAAACAGTACGTCAGAAATGATTGTCAAGTTTTTTTAGTACGATTCATGGTAGAACCGATTTTTTATTCAAATGTTTGCTGTTCCTAATAGTATGGTTTTTATAAATTAGCAATCATTTATTGAGAGCTCAGATTTATTATTCCGCTTTAAACCCCCAATCTTCTTTCACCATGTCGGCAAGTTTTTCGGCAATCATTATACATGGAATCATTATATGAGCTCCGGGAATCACTGGTATGATCGATGCATCTGCAACTCTCAGTCCATCAATACCGATCACCTACAGCAGTAGATATATAATGAATTAATAACTGGTACTTTACAAAGCGAAATATAAAACATCATATTAATAGTCATAAATTGTCGAAAATTACATAATTAAGATGCAAATATTACTACCATTTACCTCTACTTATACCCAGACAGTCTTTCTCGATTATGAATATAGTTTTAATATTTTTAAAAATGAATAGGAATGGAGTAAAATGGCTATTTCGTCATTTGTCATTTTTCACATGACGGATCGTCTTCAATGTATCAAGAGAACTCTTTAAATTACAGGCATTAAAACCGAGACTATAAGAAATATTAGAAAAACGCAACTATCGATCTATCTGCAAGCAAATAAGTACTAATAACCGAAGAGTTGTAAAACTCAGAAATTATAATCACAGTTATTAAAATGTAATCGAACATGATAATTTTTGAATAAGTTGAGCATAATTGGCAGTGTCACACTAATATTACTTAAGACGGCAGTGCGTTTTATAACAATATTATTGAACTGCATGATATTGGTACAATTATTATATTTTACTTATACTATATTATATATACGTTATTAAAACCTGGTTCATACTCAAAGTATCTTATTGCAAAATTTAAATGGTGCCATGCATTCGATTTTAATTTTTTTTCGTGCACAATTTTCCTAATCTTTATACTATTACATAAAATTTATACCTGTTACTTTCTGTCTGGATTTTATGACAACAACGACAAATTTTATGACAAACATGTTTGTTTCTTACACAAACTGAAGTTCTACTAATCGCCTATTAAGTAGAAATTTACGGTTATGGCATTTTCGGTATACAATGATTAAAAGTAGTATTTTACGATGTCTTGAGTTAAATATCACACTTTGGTCATAATAAAACAAATTGTTAATACTTGATGACATTGCATCTTTCTTAATCGGGAACTGTAAAATGGAATTTATTTGTATTTCACGCGAAATGCAAAAATATAACATATTATAAACATTTCAATTGAAGTATTTTATTTTATGGACTATAATATTGTTCGATGTAGAAGTTTTAGCGTTATTTTAAAAGGTGGTGTGTATAAAAGTTCAATTGGAGTAGAAAAATTTGACCACCGAGTTCGATAACGAAATTTCACGAATGTTTTTAAATGTTGCGATATTTAAAATATATGTTTAAAAATTACAAAATAATTGTATTTGTGCTTAATCCCGTTATTTTTAAAACAAATTACAGAATGCCTAAGAATATTTTTTCGTTAATAGTTATGGTATATTCATGACATGGTTTTGTGTGTGACTTGTACTACGTATACATCAAATAAAAATTTTTATTAAATAAAATAAAATAAATAATTGATTTGTTTCTACTGAATAGTAATTGCATCCTGAGATACTTGACAGAATAATCATAATCAAAGGAGAAAACCATAATCAACCTCGTATTAATAATACCGGTAAATGAAGGTACTTTAAGTGATTCAAATTAATCGCAATTAACAAATTGTTATCTACCTATAAAAAGGGATTTTAATAAGGTGAATATATTAAAAACAATTTTGTGTGTACGGCAATACATAATTTTAGAATACGAAATATTGCTATATTCCCCATAATTTTTGCTGTGGTACCAAAACGTCTTGGTGTGGTGCCAAAACGTATTGGGGTGGCATCTATAAGGTTTTGGCGTGGCACCTATACGTTTGGGGAATATGGCAATATTCCATTTTCAAAACTTTCTATTGCTGTACGCATAAAATATTGTTTTCGGTGTAGGATAAATCTATAATTACACTATATAAAATAATACCATTACACTACTTTTAATACAAAAAAAAACACTCAGACTCACCTTTAATCTAGGATTAACTACAGATGTCGAGTCAGTTTCCGGTCCCATTCTAGCCGTACCGCTAAAGTGGAATTGAGGCATGGGGAAAGCCTTCATAGCACAGACCCAATATTCATCGGAATTGTCTTCGAATTCTTCACAACCAGTAATTTTTGGGGCAAAAAGAGTGGACTTGAATCTTTGCAACGCTTTTGTTTTGCTGATACGAATTACCTCTCGAACAATTTTAAGAGTGACTTTGACGTCCTCTGGATCATCAAAATAATTTGGGTGAATTGCAAGAGGCGTGTTTGGATCTGTGTTCTTCAACTCTACCCATCCACGACTCTTAGGATAAAGAAAACAAGAAAAAATCATCCAGGCTGGAATACCAAATGAAGTTTCCATCACATCATTCCAGACTTTTTCTGATACTCCAAGAACATCATGGATGGATCGCGTTGCTATTGGAGATCCTGTAGCGATACACAACTCTATATTTGGTTCAGCTGTAGGGTCGTCAGCTTCTTTCTCTGTGTCGATGTAGGAAAGAGCTTCAACGCCTCCAATAGATGCTAATGGACCCTTACGGTGTAGGAGATAATCACTCATGTAAGGAGTAGAAAAATTCAATAAGTCAGGTTCGACAATACTAACTGGTTGATTTACGGTGAAGAATAAAGTAGCGGGCCCAACGTGATCCATTAAGTTTTTCCCTACTGGTGCGTCCTTTAGAAGATTTATATTGTGTTTTTTTAATTCATCGGCAGGCCCAATTCCAGAGAGCATCATAATTTTAGGGGAACCAAATGCGCCGGCAGATAAAATGATTTCCTTAGTAGCATTTATAGTTATCGTTTCACCAAATTTGGTGAATTCTACCCCATATGCACGTTTAGTTTTTGGGTCGATTAATACCCGATTAACATGACTATTTCTACTGACATGTAGATTTGGTCGATTTTTTATCGGATGCAGGTAAGCTCTGTTTGAACTGTATCTCTCCCCGTTCTTTGTGTTCGACTGCATATAAGTAAATCCATATTGATCTTTACCATTCAAATTGAAAGTGGGATATCCCAATTCAATTCCAGCTTTTACGAAAGCAGGTCCTAAAACGGTACGGAAGGGAGGGAATGTGATAGGCACGGGTCCAGTTGTTCCTCGATGTTCTGTGTCCGATTTCAAATTGTCAATTTGCACTGACTCTAATTTTTTAAAATACTTTAGAACATCTTTATAAGCCCATCCTTCATTACCCATTTCCGCCCATGCGTCATAATCTTTTGGAAATCCTCTAGTTACGAGCATGGAATTTAGCACACTAGTACCACCCATCACATTTCCACTTCCAAAGAAACACTTATTATCTTTCATTACTGTACAATACTTAGGGGTAGGTTCACCTCTATAGCTCCAATTAATCGTTTTTACCAACTGCGTATAAATAGATAAAAGTGGAACGTCAAAAGCCAAATGTTCATTCCAGCCCGATTCCAATAAAAGTACTTTCACTGATTTTTCTTCACTTAATCTTGCAGCAACTGGAATTCCGGTTGTTCCACCACCAACAACGATGAAGTCATACGTATCTTTCGGATTAGGTGTAGTATCAGAATATTCTTCGTTAAGATACATAAAATTGTCCCTCAAAAATTTGAGTGCCCCGTAAGCTGTTTTCATGTACTGGATAGCCCGCGGGGTAGTGAATTGTTTGGGTCCATATAAATTAGCGTATCGTGGTTCATCATCTGTACTGTTATCTCCAAAACTAGTACTTATGAGTAAAAAAACAACTCCGATTCGAATCAACATCGATAGAGAATTTTAAGACTTCGTTAGAACGATAGTAACAAGTATTTTTAATATACAGACTGAGAAAGTAAAGGCAAATGTAAAGTATATAATACTTTCTTTTGACGGGACTTGAAGTAACATATACGTAATATTTCAATGCCACCTTATCTTTTGATAACGCATGTGTTCTTATATACTTGTATTTTATAATTACTGGCAATTTGCATTAAACGACAGTGGATGAAAATATATGAAAAATCGGCACTCCTTTAGTCATATCTTTCATAAATACAAAAATTGTCTGGTTTATAAAAACGATTGGGATTACTAGTCCATAAAATTAGCCTTATATCTCAAGGTTTCGACTCTAATTTAATAAGTTTAATAAAATAAATAATAAATTGTTAGTAAGCTTAATGTAATGTAGAAATCTCCAAATCAGGAATATTTCCTTTTGTCTTTTTCTGCTGAAATAAACATCCGTTGCAACATTAAGATATTGTATACAGATTGGAAAGACTACGAGACTTTTAATACTTGACTTGAAAAAAATACGTTGTTAGTTTATATTATGCACATTAATTTTTTTATTCCTTACATTCTTAACATCATTAAATGCGATGCCAATCATTTTTTCTTATATACTTATATCAATAAAAAATATTAATATATCACTTTAAAACTTGAATACCTTTAGAATAAGTAACTTTTGTTTCTAAAGCACATTATAGCACGCCACTTTCCTCCTATTATCCTTATCAATGGTATATTTAAAAGAAGGAAGAACGATGCACTGATCATTACTCAGATAGATGTATGATGCATATAATAAACGAACGACATACATCAATTTTAAAATTAGCATCTTTTATTCAAAATCTGCAAGACAATTTTGTGTTCCACAAATAACAAACATTAAATTATTTACATAAATATTAAGAAGATAACAAAACAATTGGTAAAATATTGACTATGCCGTTTTAATTTTTCTGTTTTTTTTTCGATTAGGAAATTACGATAGCGACAATTTCTTCGAATAGGAAAATAAAACATTGTGCAGATCTAAATTTATCAGATTTAGATTTATTTTTAGTTTCTTTAAATAAATCGGGTCCATAAAATCAAAATTCGATCGAAATCGAAAAGTTTCTTTCTCGAATATGATTCAATTTCGTAAATTTTGTCTGAACTTAAATATTCATAATGTGATGCTTTAATAATATTATTTAAAATTAGAAATTTTCATGCGGAAATACTCTCTTGCCAAGAATTATGGAAAGATTAGAAAAGTTCGGTGACTACCTTTAGTTACTGCCTACTAGTCCTATTCTAAGATGTCCATTGAAAATTCTGAGATAAAAAACACAAAACTCTCCAAAGTTCTCTAGAGAGCCAAATATGTGAACTGATAACTTTGTAAAGGAGTGCAGTAAATTTGTTTCATAAAATCCACTTTCGTTGTTAGAATTGCTGGAATGTCTTCATCTAGAAATGAATGTGAAATAATGAAATGAAAAAAAGCCGCCCTCGTGGCAGTTATTGACACGTTTGAGTAGTATATGGAATTTAAATATTTGTATCTTTTAATTTAATTGTGCGAAAAGTGTATTGTTATATGGTGGATCTCTTTAACCTATTTCGAGCCAAAGTGTCCGTTTTGTCCGTAAACGTTCAACGACTTATTTTTGTATATTTTCAGCCCCTAAAAAAATCGCCAAACCCATAATCTACTATTTTCCAGGTCGCTCTTTCGATTTATGCCATTTATAAAACAACAAAACAATGTCCTACCCCTCATTTTCCTCAATTAAAAAAAATTAAGGGTAGTTTTAAAGCCATTTTTTCCAGAAAGTTACAATTTTCAATACGAAATACACCATAAAATTCAGTGAAATCACCAAAACCAGGGCGGTCTAGGTCCAGTATAAACAGTTATGACATGTGCTTATTTTAAAAATTCTGAAAAAAATCCAGCGCATTCCTTGATTGATTCTAAGAACTTTTTGTTCAACAACAAGTTTGCAAAAAGTCTATCATTTTCCGACAATTCATAATTTTTGTTTCCATTTGATTCTTATGAATTAAGGGTGATTTTGCAACTCTTAGATGTAACAAATGAAATAAGCACTTGTGATACATCGTTATATTGACCAAGGCTTCCCTGTTTTAGGTTATTTCACTAAATTTGATGGTGTATTTCGCGTTGAAAAATTGCTTTAAAACTACCCTTCATTTTTTCTAATTGAAGAAAATGAGGGATAGGCCATTGTTTTTCTGTTTTATAAATGCCATAAATCGATAGAGCGACCTCGAAAATAGTGAATTATGGTTTGGCGATTTTTTTTAGGGGCTGACAATATATAGTAATACGTTGTTCAATGTTGACGGATGAAACGGACATTTCGGTACGATATGGGTTAATTGCGAAGGGATATACTAAAAACTCAAATTTTATCGATTTCCGAGCAAGCCACGAGAACTGGAAAGGAGAAAAAGCTGGATTCATTTAAAGAGCTTTTTAAATTAAATTTGGTAAAAAAAGCTGGTTTTATTAATTGTAATTATTTTAAAGATTCTTAACAATATTCTTTTTTTTTAATTAAAAATTATATATGTATATATAATTTAAATTAATTTAAATATTCGTTTCGTTAAAGCTACAGGTAATAAACAGTGGGTACCGTTGAAGGGAATAAGAATTTGTAGTGCACATTATGCAGAGGGAAAGAAAAGTTACCATCCAGATAGTGAGTCGTTTGTACCTATAATTTTAGCCAAATATAAGGAAAAAATACCATTATCAAAGAAGCGTGACAGGGCTTTTTCGTCATAGCGGGCCAAATGTACGTCTTTACGCGTCTTTTTGTGGGCGTAAAGCTGACTTTCACGCCTACTAAGCGTCAAGTGGACCCTAGGGCATGAAGTCACCGGCCCTCGAGCCGTCAGTCGTTGTCGGTTGTAACTTTCCTCGCTCTATGATTCACTTAACGTCCAATAAATGTGAAAGTCAGTTATACTCCTACAAACCAATGCGTAAAGAGGTATGTCTTTCAGCTTACGACTGACGAAAAATAATGATCGCAAGTAGCAAGTAAGACTTTCCGCCCTTGGACACCGCGATCGCCATCGGGCAAAAAAACGCACTTTACGGTCACTGTACAAAAATAATCGTTCCCTGCATATAACAAAATATGCCTCTAAAGAAACCAGAGAAGGACATATAGTAATTCCGCGATACTTTTAATATTTAGGAAACGGTATATTTACAAGACGAATTTAATACAATTGATAAACCAAACAATTTTTTTTGATATGGATTAAATGTCGGAAAATATCATACAATAGTTTTGGTGGATGGAGAATAATTAGTTTTGCGTGAAAAAAAATGAAATTCGTCATATTTAAAGATTTGTGCAGGAAACTGTCCTATATTTCTTTTCTTTCGACCAAAAAATAAAATGTGCTTGTTTATGAAAAACCGCACAAATTTTTCTGTACTATCATTTGATATTGTACTTTCAACCCATGTCATTTTTAAGAAGGTGCCAGCGTCCTGAAATGAAATATAAAAACAAAAATAAAAGAAACTAAATTTTCATAAAGAAAACATTTTTTTACATTTCATCATTTGGAAAAAGTGCGTTTCGAGATTTCAAAAAAAGTAAAGCATGAGTGTATTCCTTATATAAAAACGGTTCAAACCACTTTTTTTACATTACACGGAACGAATGATCTAGGTTTTATAGCATGAAAACTGTCGCTTTGAAAGCATTGAATGTTATCATGCTAAATTGGTTAGAAGTGAATTCTATTGCAGTATAAGTTCACTCCTATAAAGCATAGACTATTTACATGCTACTAAAGGTAACCTAACATCGTAATATGTCTAGGGCGCCGTACTATTAAAGCAGCCAGTTCATGTAAACACAGCATGATATAGCCTCATCCTACAGTTCCTCGCGCTCATCCTATTTTAGGATAAGCGACTTCTGGAACTGATCGGTTTTGTTCGCTTGTTCCTATCGCGTAGTCCAAATTCGGCCAGTTCTGCCATTCCGGTCACCATGCCAGCAATCGCCAACAGTATAACAGTCAAATCGAGCGCACCGCCAATTGAAGATTTAAATCCAAAACCTTCTTTCGATGAGAATTTCAGTATCAATATAAGATGTTAGATTTAAAACCTTTTTTTTATAAGAGTTGCACTATCATTGGGTAATGTTACTTCTAAAACCTTTCAAAGAGTTAATTAGCGATAGAAGATTTTAAATGAAAAACTTACTATCATCATGTATGGACAATTTTAGTCTAATACACACTGTCAGTTAATAAGTTTTATTCTGTCAATATTTATATAAAATAAATAATTAAAGTTTCTGCGTATGGTTAATTTGTGTCTATTATTGCCAATTTCTGACATCAAACCTTGATTAATAAAGTTTATAATTCATTAAGGATTTTAGTAAATAGTTGATATAATGAAATTTATTTACTGAGATTATAAATGTAAAATTACAATTGTCCATGTATACATATATCATTAATGATTTTATATTTGTACTCGAATTATAACCTATTTTCATCACATATACCAATTCATGTTTGATATGTATTAAACTTTACTTTTTATTATTTCAAAAATTTTGAGATTTTACACGACTGGAATACGGGATACATTCGTGAACTGTCAAAGAGTTCGATTGTCATACTGCACGCAGTTTCGCGCCAAATCTGATCCCCTATTCCGCCATTCCGCGTTTTTTTCAGTTCCAGGACACTCATCTCCTCAAATAGCGTGTGAGCCTGAGGTATTATGCGATGACGTATAGCCACGCTTTAGGAATGTAAACCCTTGCTTTTTAAGCATGCTATCTAGCTGTTATGTCATATGTGGCACGCATAAATTTCATGAAGCCGATTACTAGTAAAAGGTTAGAAATTATGATCGATTAGTAGGAAAATACATCGTACAATGCAATGGAATACATTCACGCTACACAACCTAGATCCTTCGTTCCGTGTACTGTGCCACTCTAGCCGAAAAAAATACGAGGCTTTGAAAAATGATATTACTTGCGCCTCTGGTACCGAAAATAGTTATTTTTTACTGGCACACTCTCTGTACAGTTTGAAAATCCCCAAAATCTATTGCTATTTTTTGTTAGGTATATTTCTAAGCGTGTATCACTAGTCTCAAGTCAATATTATTTGCACCTGTCTGAAAAAAAGACTGAACAAAAAATAATTTTATTTTCGGTAATTCCCGAGTAAAAATTTAATATAAACGATAGATCTATGATGGATTCACGGAGAATCTACTCCGTGAAAAATCCGTCCTTTGAAACAAATATGGATTTAGTTTTATAAAAAATTTAATATGCATGATAGATCAATGATGTATTCACGGTAAATCTACTTTATAATATGTTAGTGTTTGGTTTTATCATGAAATGATATTTTTTGCATTTTATATTTTCATTTTTACATTTTATACTCTCTAAATCTGAAGCAGCGCGTATATTCGCTGATTTGCAGCGGTTTTCGCTGATTCATATTTAGAGAGTAGTAGTACAGAGAATATATACAAGTAATATTTGGACAAAACAAAACCATTTATACAACAGTTTTTCCTCGTATTATATTTCAATACAAAAACGGAAATGTACATACAAACAAAGAAAACAATGGAAAAACTTAAGGATATGGTACTGCTGCTCTGCTCGTACATTTCTGCGACAGTAGAACTTGGCGACTTGTACTCCACCTAAAAAATATATCATCAAATACAAAAACAAAAACTAAAACTTGTATTTGCTTATGAAATATCCAAGGAGCAACGACATGTCACTCTAAAAACTGCAGCTGTCATCACTCATACAAGAAAATCGAATCTCCTGCAGGAACCAACTGAATAATTTCTTTTAGAATAATTTTCAAAACTTCTTGCTATAAACAAAAACGGGAACACGTGAAAGCAGATTACAATTTATCAGTTTAATTTTATTTTAATTAATAACACTGCATACATAATGTATTTCGTATTTAGGTTCGGCACAAACTGCAAAAAAAAAACAAAGCTCTTCTTTTATTATACAATGACAGTCCTTGGTAATGTGGTTGCTATGGAGGTTGTTGATTTTTAACATGTGCTGAACTTTTGACAGTTTGTATCGAGCATTGGTACAGAATACTTCGCGTTGGACATTATAATAAAAATAAGCATACATGTTGTAATTTGTTTTCTCGTGTTTCTGTTTCTGTAGTAAGAATTTTTTAATATTTTCCAAGCAGAAATTATTCAGTTGGTTCATATGATATTTCGTTGCTAGGATATTTCTTACGGAAAATATTTTTCGTATTTTATCAGCATTTATGTATGTATTCTTTAGGATCAAGTCATAATTTTGATGTAGTTTTGGAGCAGTCCAGGAACACCATATCCTTGAGTTTCCTCGTGTTTTTGAGTAGTTTCGTTGCTTCGTCTTTTCCTTTGTATGTGCAATGTATATCTCTGTTTATCAATTTACGTTTTGACATATTAAATTAATTTTTTGTTCGAAAATAAAAGTCTCTACTATTATATTCTATATCAAATATAAAATACATAATTTTAAAGTAAAACTAAGCACTAATTTGTACAGTAGATTCACCATGAATTCACCATGAATCAATCGTGCATATTAAATCTTGATAAAGATTAAATTCATATTTGTTTCACAGGACGGACATTTCACGGAGTAGATTCTGCGTAGATGCATCATGAATCTATCGTCTATATTAAATTTTTACTCGGGTTACTGCATTATATTATTTTGATTATTTTGGCAGTAATAAATAGTTTGTATATTGTTATATTGTTTTTCTGCCTTTATTATTATAGTAATATATCAAAAATATCGAAAAGTGATTTTTGAACGAGCCACCAAATTGTTGTACGGCGTTATATCTCCATGTTTCATATTTTTAGATTTACATATACAAATAATTATTTTTTATCTTCGAGAGGCAAAAGTCTCCGAACTGATCAAATCGATTAAGAATTACAGATTCAACAAAGTTTTAAAAATGGATAATAAAATTATTTTGTTCAAAATTTTAAAGTTGCTCCTACAAAATGTGCGTTTTTAAAAAAATGTTGGCACCATTAAATTTTTGCTCTTCGTATCACCTGAAATGAGAAAAATAACTTTACATGTTGGTGAAAGTAAAAAAAAAAATTTTTTTTTAAATGCCAAATATTAAAAGTATCGCGGAATTACTCATATACATCTTCAAGGTTTCTTTCAATAACAATAATCCAATAAACCAATACTGGCTGCCGAAGTTGGCACAACGCTGTCTGCCGAGTTTAGGCCGTAGTGACGCATCAGGCCTTGGGCCAATATCAGCTGCCGACGCTGGACCAGTGCTGGCTGCCGATGCTGGGCCAGTGCTGGCTGCCGAGTCTAGGCCGCAGTGACGCACCAAGCCTCGGCCCGGTTCACCAGCCGAGCATCGGCCGTACTATTGCCATCGCTGGCTCAGGCCTGGCCCGTTCTTCATTTGGCACATGGGATAGTTCTACAATTTCGTTCGCAAATAAACCTACGAACCTGAAAAATCCTACCCCGACCGAGGAACGAACCCGGGTCTGCTCTTATGACGCTGACGCCTGAACTACTACGCTATGCTCGCATATTTTTTTCAGCACGTGAACAAAAGTAATTTATACAAAACGTAATTTATATATACAGGGTGGGTGCGCACGATCCGAACATAGGACATGCCATGTTAAATGTAGAGCGTTCCTGATTGGCCAGTTCCAGCCCGTACGGTTCTCCCTATTGGCTGCGAGAGAGCATGGAATGGCTGAAACTGGAGATGCGAGTACTACCTTCACTGTTAAGTAGTTCAAATCAGTAATTCAACTTAAGGACTTGAAGTCACGAAACTTCGTTCTTGAAGTAAACATTGATGGATTCTAAGCGAATTTTTGGTTAAAAAACTTCGGCTTTGGTACTTCTTTTTAACCTGGCAGGCTTATATCCATCATTCATCGTTCGTAATTTCCTGGTGTGGTCAATTATTACTGGGTGCCGCTCATTGTAATCTTGTTAGACAAGTATCGAAACTGCGATTTATTCTATCTTGAAAAAATAATATTTAAGAATGCGATACTTTGGGGGTTGTTTTTTCCATTGTATTAGATTTAAAGAGGAACTGTCAACGGATTCGGAAAGTTGCCAAAAGATACCGCGAATTTACCTAAAAGGAGCTTCGTTACGCATCGTTTCAGTCAATGATGTCAATACTAGATGGATGTTTATTGTGAAAAATGTATTCGACAAATTTTCAAGATACATTCACTCAGCGGAATACCTGCATTCTATTTGTCGCCAGTGAACCTGAAGCTAAGCAATGTTACAAGGATTTAAATGATGTTTTAATTACTTTAAATCGTCTCAAGTGCTCTGACCTGTAAGTTTGCGATTCCTAAGTATCCGTTTAGGTATCCTTACCAAGGTACATGTTGATGTAAATGTGAGTGCACTAACATTTTGACACATGCTTCTTTGTGGTCTGGGATCTGCCTTTTATAAGCCTCATTATTGAACTCAAAATGTTAAATAACCTTTTACTACCGTGCTATTTACAGTTCTTTTCAGTTTGTATCTTTAGTAACCTTGGTAGCAAATTTTAATAACGGGTGCAATATTTAACTGTAATGTAGAATATTGTTACTATGTTCAGTCTGTGATAAATGTTACTTGAACTGTTTTATATTCGAATTTGTGTAACGTGTTTTTTCAGATTGTGGATACTCGATTTTCATACTAAATCGCATATTTTAGAACATCGTCCTCTTTAAGTTAAGAGCATGTATTCTGTATTTCTGAATTCTAAATTCTGTTTTGCACTCAACAAAATATTGTAAAAGTGGAATTTGGGTAATAAAATAACTCAAATGTACTATGTATGATGAACTGTCTTTTATTACTATTTAACAAAAATAAAATATTTTAAAAATAACGTAGCATGTTTTCTGTAAGTAGCCGTGTACATTGGAATTACCTCTACGAATTTTGAAAATTTGATCATTCTTAATTCACAAAATGTCATATTTGTCGAGAAAGGATATTGACGAGATGAAACCACAATTCGAGCGGACTGTGCACAAGTTTCTTGGATTTAGTGAATCTTTTATTGTCACAACTGCAATGAATTGTATTGTTTCAGGATATGATAAACGCAAAACTGCAGATAAATTGTCAGCTTTACTCGATGAGAATAAAGCTGCCAAAATAACTGATAAGATATTTGTTATATACGACGATACAAAATCTTCTCACAAATCCAAGAAACGATCCCAAGTTGACAAGGATAAGGAAAACGATCAAGATGCTATGAAACCTAAAATTCGTGATGACGATTCCAAAAATGCAAAAAATTCAGAGCCACAGCTATCTGCAGATACATTTAGTAGTTTTTCTCCATTTTAAGAAATGCTCAAAATGGCCACCAGCAATAGCCGTATAGTATGCAAGGCGATCTTGAAATTCATCTTGAACCCTTAAGAGCATATCGTCTGTAATAGTCTGTACTTTTTCTGTTATTCGTTCCTGCATTTCTTGGACTGTATTGACAGGAGGTCTCTTGTACAGTTCGTCTTTAACAAACCCTCATACAAAAAAATCCAGCGGTGTCAGATCTGGCGCTCTTGCTGACCTTTGCACCGGTCCGTGGCGGCCTATCCAACGTCCTGGAAAATGTTCATTAAGATGCTCCGTCACCGCTCTAATCCCATGAGGAGGGGCACCATCCTGCTGGAACCATATCTGCTGTCCCTCCTGGAGTTTGTTCAATTTATTTAAGTTACTTATTTAAAATAGCTATAAGATCTCTCTACATAAAAATAAATGCAATTAGAAACATATGGTACAATACTGACTTGTTCAATGTGTTTAAGCGTTGGCGTGACAACTTCTACCAATATCTGTAAGTACATTTCGCCATTCAGATTGTTTAAAATGAAGACAGGTCCGATGATTGTCGAACCAACAATTCCCAACAAGAGATTAACTTTAATGGGATATTGGGTCCGAATTTGCAAGAGTTCTCTCGGATTCGCTAGTGCCCAATATATATAATTTACGCACGTACCCTGTATGTGGCTAAACGAGATATAGCGTAAATGTACCAATTACTGCTGCATTAGAGGGTATATCACAATGAAATGGCATTTTCGGTACTTTCGCATTGAAAGAAATGATCTTTTTTTAACTCCGTCCGCGAAATTGAATCTCACGCACTATTTTTAGTGCGCGAAGTAACCCATTTGCGCACTGCATTTCGCGCACGGAAATGAGTAAAATTTAAAAAAAATAATACAATGTGAAAAAGCATTGTTCGATACTGGAGCGTAAAATTTTTCCTTTTACGCACGTGTATCGAAAAGCACTATTATTTACCAATAAATTTACTTAAATAGGTATTATGTAGTATGGAAACCGGTTTTTGACCGTTTCATTAAATTCAACCGGATTAATTTGAAACTACATAAAAGATGGGTTGCGGTACCGCAAGCATATAGAAAATGCATAATTTTGGCAAATTTTTGGTTGTTCAGTTTTCAAGTTCTTATAGAAAAAAAATAAAAAACATTCTCAAAATTACAAATATTTTGGAATTTTAACGTAAATATTAAAAAATGTATGGACATTTTTTTAAAGGGCAATAATAATTCTAAACCCTTTATTTTTGTATTTCAAACGAAAAACGCAGTAATACGGACATCCGTAATAATTGGTACAGTAAAAAATGCTTCTACATTTACCCAATTGTTTAACAAAATATATAGCAACTCTTTGCGGAAGTTAATATTCACCTTAAAGTATTAAACGTTAATATTTTACACATTTATTTTTGTTGGAAAAGATATATAAATATTATTCAATTTGAATTATTTATAATTAATTTTGTCATTTCTTTGTAAGAAATAATGATATTTTGAATGTTATATTCTTATTTATAAGTCGTTTAAAATAGGTTAAATAAACATTTTTAAGATGATAAAATGCTTCTACATTTTTCTAAATTAATTTTAAAATTCACGAATATCAACAAATCAACGAAAATTTGAGTGAACATAAAAATACTTTTCCTAAATAACTACGGATAAATTTTAAAAATTCAATTTAGACAAAAAAATTTCATCATAATTTTTCATATTCAGTCGCGTCTGTGGAGTTTCAAATTGTGAATTACTAGAATTTTAATTTGTAATCTAGATACCAATCATGATTTGTTACGGAAGGGCAGCTGGAAAAATAGAAAGTATGAGTTAGAGATGTTTATTTTTATTATAAGTTAATTATGTAGAAGATATAATATAGATTTATTCTTTTAGATGAATAGTAAATGAATAATGTATTTTGAACCGAAGTGTATTTTGTTCTATTAAATGCTATTACTCGCAGCGACTGTTTACGCAGTAATGAAAGTGTTATGATCAACTTATCCAATGTTTATATAAATTATTAGTATAATTATAATTGCATAATTATTTCTTGGCTCGACAGTCTATTTAGATTTGGGGAGAATAAACAAAATTGAAGATGTAAACAAGCATAACGAAAATGCTCGTTAACGCTACACTCAAAAATATATTTTCATATTTATATCCAAAAAAAAAAGTTACTTTACTATTGAGAAAGTGAAAAGTATCCCTCCGTTATGTGTACAAAAATTATGTTAAACGCGTTTCGCACCATGATGTTGTGTATCGTTCGGCTTGATTACATCTTCAATTTTGTTTATTCTCCTAAAATTTAAATAGACCGTCGAGCCAAGAAATAATTATGCAAATATAATTATCCAATGAAGCTTTAAATATTTAAGAAACTCATCCAGAAATCTTCCCTGTACATAAGAAGAAAGCATTTGATAATCGAATTCTAATATAACTAAATCGAAAACAAAATCGTGAACTAGTAGTTCACAAAAGATAACAGTGTGTTATATAAAAACAGTAGTTTTCGGTTTATTTTTAAATTCCTATATTAATTGAATATTTAAGTATCATTATACGAGGAACTTAAAAAAAATACACCTGTTCAGTCCCTTAAAAGAGGTGTTAGAGTGTACAACAAAAAGTTAGTGTATATATACATTACATATAACATTCACAGAAATTTAATTTCATCAATGACTTTAATTTGAAATTACATTGATTCACAAACGCAGAGTCATGATGTGACAAATATAAGTGTATTTCTTTCCCCTAGTAAATTCTGATCTTTCAAAGATTTATCATATTTTCTTGTTTTAATAAACAATATAAACTTAAAAAATCAACCATTTTTAAGAAATCCGCCTAGACCCCGCATGATGAATTTTATATATTTATTTATTATCTAGCAAATTCACCGTATAATCAGCGTAATTTTCCAAATATTTATATCTATTTTCAAAAAATCGTCGAATACATTATGTATTTTTAATAAAAACATTGCTAATGTATGTAAACATTGTGTAATACAATCGGCTACAATTTTAAATTTTTCATTACTTCCAACTTTTATGTGTTATATTTATTTAAAATATAATTTCAATATTTGAAATAAATACGTATAAGGCAATGAATTTCGCAATGTTGGCTTACTTAAAAGTTTGTGAGGATGTCTGGGACGAAATGTGTTGTTTACAATAGATATTTGTTGATATTATTACTGCGTATATGCATGGTTGCCGTTAGAGGGACATGGAAGCTATGTTTAATGTAGTTCTCTAATAATTTATATACCGTCAATAAAATCAAAACTTTTGTCGCGGTAATACTAGAAAACCCGGCCAGGAATATACTTATTATATTATACATTATATAATTTAAATTTTTGTATTTGTATTATAAATTTCATATATTTATTTACTATTCAGTAAATCGATGCATACAGTGTATTATTTTTTACTCTATTACTTACCACAATTTAAATATCAGGATGAAAAAAGATGTTTCGTAAAAATGTTCTGTTGCACTTTATTCCAATTGTCAAATGATTTGATTTCCTTTTAAATAAATTTAAATGGTAAATTTGAATACTCCTTACTTCGTTGTGACGCTCAATTAATGAATAAAATATTTTAATATTATTTTTCAACGTTTCCGGCTCTTGTGGGCCATCCTCAAGACTAATTAAAATATTTCGTATTTATTTACTGACCGTCACAACAAAGCAAGGAGTATTCAATTTTATTTTATCTACCGTCGAAGAAACTACACATCCTGCTATTTAAATGATAACATTATCGACTTAGAATTCATTCAATTCCATGCGAAAGTAAGTAATTTGTTTGCAACATGATCCGAATTACTTGAATTTTGTTAACATGCACTTTCACTTATGATTACACATACGACGTCGCATTTCTTTACATAATTCTTATGTGATAGTTTAATCAATTAACATTTTCCACGTAAATGGTTGTTGTTCAATTTTGCGTCAATGTACTTATTGTTTTCCTGTTTTCTTCGCAATTTATATAACATATATTGAAAGTTTTAAGCAAGGTGATAAAATAAATTGCACTTTCGCACATTTCTTGTTATGTATTAATAACAATTTTTGTGAGATAAACAGAACGTGGAAGTACATAGCACATAATTCATTTTAACGTCAAACGTTCAAGAACAAAACCTATATGATTATCGATAATATCTTTGTAACGCATTTTCTTCATACGGAAAAATATTACATTCTAATAATTATTGCGTCAAAGTAATAAATTTCTAGAATAAGATATTCTATAAACACAAACAACATATGTCTTATCTCAAGTCCACTAGTTATATAACCTTATAATGTAAAACATTAAAATATGGTTAATTTTATAACTTATCGTACAATTAAAATGTACTAACAATACAATTTATTACTACATTATTTAGAATCTAAAAGATTTTCCTTAAATCTAATTTTGATTTTAATCTCATCAAAGGTCAATTTAACCGCCACAAAACTTATTCTAAGCACATTCGTCATTTAAGGAGTTTCTGCTCACACAACGAATTAAGGAGAATACAATTTTCCTTTACACTTTACACAGAGTGAGGGCTGTCAATGTTTCACATTCCTTAATTAATATTCGTTACAGCAGGGATCTGGTAGTCGTACCCTGGAGGCGTTATTTTGAAATTTTATATTTGTTTACACAATTTCGTGTTTTTGGGGGAAAATTCGAATACTGTACAGTTAGCTTGTCGACTTAAAAAACATTTCAAATCTAAAAAAGATCGTATGGAGAATTAGAATATAAAATTTCTTTTCCCCTTTATGAAATAATTTATTATTTTATTATTTCTCGGTGGGACGACGCATTGAGTAAAAGTATAAAAAAACAACGCAAACATCAGAAAATGTAAACATTATTAGCTATTGCCCAGAATCTGAATACAATACTAACCTAAAATACCCATCAAATTAATCCTCACCTTCACTGTGGTCCTTCAATATCCGCTTGGCGATGTTATCTGGAGTCTTGCCCCTACGTTCCTAAGTTCAGGATCGCAGCCATTTTCAAGGAGCAAGCCCCAGCTTCCTTATTATCCAGGACCACTGCTAGGTGGAGAGGACTATCCCGTCTTCGTCTGCTGCATCAAGGTCGGCACACCATTCTATCAGGAGTTCAAAAATTTTTATTCCCGAATTATAAAGGGCCGCATGCAATGGAGATGAGCCATCCATATTCCTTACGTTGATTGATATCAGCTCCCTTTAACAGCAATTCTTTAACTTTTGAGATATTCTCACTGAAAACTGGGTGGTACATTTCGGTCATTTTAATAAATATGTCTGTCGACTTCGGCTGTTGACTAAGAACTGGTTGAACTCATGGTACAATCAGAAAGGTATAGCAATTAGGAGGATGCGCATTGAACAGCCAATCACAACACAATAAGTTTTATCAATTCCGCGAATTCACAAATAATACAGTAGCCTGAAAAATCTTACAGAATTGTGATTGGTCGCTCTCGATTTTCCTCCCTTCTCTAGCATGCGCCTTCCTATACCTTTCTTATTATACCATGGTTGAACGGGCATAAGCATAACATGAACCATTCAAAAGATATGAATAGAAGGTATGGTGGAGTTAAAAAATTTTAACTCCCGAATTATAAACGGCCACGTGCAATGCTGTAATCCCATCTTCCTTGCGCTGATTGACGTCCGCACCGTTCAACAGCAATTCTTTTACTTTGAATATTTCTCTAAATGATCTTCCTTTCATTAATTATATCAGCTCCGTTTAACAGAAAGTTTTTACTTATTGCAGATTTTCAGTGAAAATTAATTTTTTGCTTATTTATGTCCACACACCATTTGACAAAGTCAAGATGCGCAAGAATTAGGGAATTAACTAAAAATAACTTGACATTAGATGGGAGATTAGTGCCTCTAAAACGCAACCTGTGTAACGTATAGTGTACTTTGGAACGATGACCGGAATGTATTTCCCCGGAAAAAATTTTCCTGAAATAATTTCCCCGGGAAAAATTTCCTCAGAATAAATTTCCCAGGAATAAATCGCGTGTATCCCGTTCTAGCCCGTAGCCCGTCAATTCGGTTATGCTGCTGCCCTGCCCACGAATATTTTTCAACTTTTTTATTTCATAACAATAAGAATTTCTGTTAGATAGGGCCCCTCCCCCCTCACCCATGTAGGAGAAAAAAAGAAGACGAAGGATCTAGACAGGCTCTGTTGTGGTTGGTTTAGGATAGTTCTACAACTGCTTTCATTTTTCACTACAAATTTTTTCCATAAGCAATTTTTTCAGGGAAAATTTTTTCCAGGGGTATTTATTCCGTGGAAATTTTTTCCGGAAAATTTTGTTTCGGGGAAATATAATCCGGGAACCCACCAAGATTACGAACTTCGTTAACATAAGGTACCCTGTGACCATTTACTACTACTGGTGGGAGTGTCATAGAGTCGAATCTATGAGTAGTCAAGTATGGCAAGATTGAATTTCGTCCCAAACATAATTGCCTTAGCATTCTTCTCACTAATTAATAATCTACACTGTCGTATCCATCTAATGAACCATTTGACTGAGTCTGAGTCCACTGATAAGAGGTGACAGGTAGAATTAAGTATCATCCTCAAATACGATTGTAGATTCGCAACAGTGTGATAGTTGTGCAAAAAGGGTATTAATGAAGATAGAAAATAATATTGGTCCAAAGCTAGTTTCTTGCGGGAATCCGGAGGTAGTGGAAAGTTGCTGTGAAAGATGTGTATCTAATCCCCTCTTTCAAAAACTTAAGAAGACATCCACGTTACCGATGCATCATCAAATCCTAGCGATCGCAAGTATTGGAGTATCAAGGGATGGTTTAGTGAGTCGAAAACCTTAGTTATGTTAAAAAGAACAAGAATAGTAACATAGCTATTTTCTATTCCGCACCGTGTATCATCATTGAGCTAATGGGTTAAGCAAGGCTGTTTTTTGCTGTTTAAGCAAGGATGTAAAGGACTATTCTTTTCGAGATGGGGCACTATTATCCACGCTACTAATACATCCAACATTTTTGAAACATGTGGTCTATTTGCTATTGATCGAGTGTATCTTTTCCGGCATATGTGCAGCGGGCAAGCTTAATTGTGACGCGGGAAGGCCGTCTATTTCTCTAGAATTTTCGGACATTGGTGCAAGATTGCGGTCGCCGAGTCGTCGGTATCGATGGCAGCGGCACAACCGATCTGAGACGAGCGGTATATTGACAAGAATATCGTTTGGACAAAGAGACTCGACTTGAAACGGAGTACCGAACAACGCAACATTTGTCCCCTTGAAGTCAGAGATTCATCTATGCAGAGATTTGTGAAATTTTTAGTTGAAAATGTTGGCTGTCAAAGATGGAATTTATTGTTTATCTCCTCTGAATCATTACAGATTTATGAAAAAAAAAATTAAGGCCGAACTCTTTATAGAGTCGCTGCGCCAGGATTTCAACCCGGGAGCTTCGGATAAAAGTAACAAATGGATTAACTACAGCTACTTACCAATAAGCAACAAACAAAAAAATATGTTATTTTTTTCCGTGCATCTCGATACATTTCTAAACAATATTTAGATTTGGGAGAAATTAGTTAAGCTTATAACATTTCAGAAACTTATAATTTTTAACATCTATAAGTAGTTTTTAAGTAAATATTCTGTAAATTCAAAGGGAGAGGCGTCGTATATTAGAATAGTGGATCATATTTGCGTCATGTACGGGGCCAAAACTTCTAAAACATTGCGGTTATCTTTGTCTGGCCATATCTCCGAAAAGAAACAAATTGGCATATTGAAATTTGGGAGCAAGATAGCTCATACAATCCTGAAAAATATATCCAAATTTGGCGGAAATCAAAGACGTCCTTTTTGAGAAATTTCATTTTAAATATCAAAACTTTTTTTAGTTATTCCCATTATCTCGACGATTTTTGAAGTAATTCAAAATGTCGCAGAGCAAAGATAAAGTTGATGAAATACCACACATTTAAAAGGACCATCACGATTGTATAAGGTGGGACGAAATAGCGGCCATTATTTGAAAAAAATGTGAATTTTAAATCTTGACATACTCCATTTTCGAAGTAAAGTTTGACGTACCGCCACCGATCCTCAGAAGCTTTTTTAAGTCAAAATAAAAACCGCACATGAAATATGAAGTAGAACACTATCCCAGAGTTCCAAAAGAATCAAAGATATAGATAAAGGGTGAATCCACGTGGAATGGGCAATATTGAATTGCTGGTGCTAAGTTTTCTATAATTTTCGCTGGCATTGGGAGCGCTTACTTTATCGCAGTTTTTCACATTTTTTAGTCTTGACGTAGACAGTGTATGTTGCTTACGTATATTATTTGATGTATTTTGTTAGCCAATTTGCATCTGCGGATACTTGCATTTAGCATCACAAAAGATCACTTTGATATCAAAGCAGTCGTGAACAATGAATTGGCAGCAGCTTTTTATTCCCAGTTAGATGAAATTATCGTTTCAATCTATTTTTCGCAAGCAAAACACGTCGATAGTACTTGATGCATTAAAGATTATTATACTTCCTACAGCGTTACCGTAATAAGTAGAGATGTGCATAGATGTGTCTCGCGTATTGAATCATATTTTATAATGGTTCGAGGAATAATAAGCCATGGAGAAAATAGACCGAAAAAATAGCAGACGATAAAAAAAGACCATACAATAAATAGTTCACGAAAAAAAGATGCTTAAACTACTTCAAAATGAAAATACACGACTAAAACACCTGACCATATTAATATTCGTTTCCGCCTTTTAGTAATTGACTAAAATGAGTCCAAATTGCAAGGGCCATGCGATTTGCGGTTTAAAACTATTTTTTCGATGATGACTTTAGTTGATATGACGTACTTGTTGAACTCGATCAGGCGTGTTGTTTGTAACTAATTTATTATTCCCTTGGACGAGCCATCCGTAAGCAAACACGTTACATAGTAGAGAATAGTGCTATCATATTATTTGATCATTCATTTCTGCCCTTTGGCATACTAAAACGATATAATTAAACAATAACAATAGACAAACAAACATATAAAATGCAATATGGTATAAAGAGCATCGGAGGTAATCGCGTAAGGATCTAAAAGTGAATATTGAAACCAGCACTATAAGTTCAACAGTTTTCGCAATTTGGTTCCTGATAACTGTATGTATCAGATGAAAACAAGACAAACGAAATCAAAATGAGTTAGTATTAAAGAAGTAGCCAGTGTGTGTTTAATGGACGGGAATAAAGATGTCCCACGAAAATGTAGCCGATGAATAGTGATAGAAATATATCTCTATTCCAGGTCTCATTTGATGACAAATAGACGCCCAAATTATTAGCTTGGCTGGCGTAAGTAATGATTTGGTCATTTATGTGGAGTGTGGTATCGCGATAGCGTTAATAATTGCCAGATTATGACGAGATCCAACGATTGTGTCTTGCGATCTTTCTTCACTAGGAATGAGGTCTGCGTCTTTGGTCCAACGATGAAAAGACAATCATAATAATAGAAGGTATAAGTCAAGTTCTTGAAAAATGCCAGAAGTTATGAATAACTAATAAAATGTTCCATCCAAGACTTTAATGGTCTGTCAACGATCCATAAGATAAGAATATCACCAGTTGATAGCGGTGTCATCGAACCCAATTTGTCGCAATATGTAAAGTATGAGACGATAGTTAACAGTATCAAATGATTTCGAAATATCAAAGAGCACAAGCACGATGTCGAAGCCTTGCCCAATCTCAAATCGAATATCGTTGAAAAGTTTGAGCAGAGCAGTTTGTATGTTGTGAAATCGTCTAAGTAAGTCCATATATCCATGGCGTAAAATATTATTATGTCCTAGATAACAGATGCTTTTTCGTATAATAAGTCAATCAAGGTTTTATTAAAATGTAAGGTGGTTAGGAGATAGGTCATATATTATGCGGAAAATGTTTCTGCAGCTATTTAGCTGTTTTGTGAAAATATCGTGAAAAGATTTGGAAGAAACCCATTCTTATACTGATCATTGTCATGATAGGTATACTGATAAAAATGGACCACCCAACTTGTATGAGTATAATGAGAATATTGACGTAAAATGTGGGTGCTCCTTTTTAAAAATTTGGAAGATAAGCACACCAACGCAGAATGTTACTGGGAAAGTATGAAAATTATACATATATGGACATCACTTATATAAGTACATGCCATTTGTATGCTCGTGCTAATCAAGCACATATTATCTCGTGGCAATGGATTGAAAAAAATTATTCAACTCATAAATTTCTTATAGACAAGAAAATGATTACACACTGACAAAAATAAAATACTTTTCATAGAATCTTATATAAGTCGAAAAGCGATATTCTATGTACATAAAATATATCGCTGCTATATATTCATAGGTAACAAACATGGTATGACGTGCGTTTTTTACTAATTATCAAAAATAAAATATAAGGCATCATAGAAATAGGATATCTTGTAACATCGAATTTTAATCGAACTATAATTAGAGTTACTGCAGATGGTCCATTATTGAATTGAATAATGTTCCCGACAGAAATATCTTACTACTCTTGTTCGCACGAAGCTGGTCGCTATTACACTAAGTAAAAATTTTATAGATATCTTCTTGAAAATGTACAGCATCAGTGTACGAAGATTTTGCCACGTTAAATAATCAGCAAATGAAAGTCTGTTTAAGTTACCATGAATAAATACATTAATCTGGGGTCCTCATTAATTAAATTCAGTGGGCAATAGCCAAGATACGAAGATTACAAAACAGAAAAGCTCGATAATTACGTAGAAATGATCATGCATAATCTGCTTGCATGTCCGTTAATGTTTAATCTCTGATTCATCGACAGTTTCTTTTAGTTTGTTTATCTGTAAAAAATTCTTCAACAATTTTATTGCTTATAAAATTTACCTATAAAATCATTCATATTATGTAATTTATAATTTTGTAAAAAAATGTACACATATCCATCTGGTTTTATTTTTCTCGTCTAGGATAGTGTTGCCTAATTCATTCAGGTTATTGTAAATTTCGGAAATTCTATCTTCAATTCCTACAATAAAGTCTTTAATCGAAAATAATTATGATTATCTAAGAAGAATGAGCGTTTAGGACCTAATCCTATGGTATTAACTATTTTCTCATGTATATCTATACAAGTTACATTTTTAAATCATTTATCCTTTATTATACTTTGGTTATTAGTTTCAATTTTATTGTTGTTTGCATATAATCTTTCGAAAATTTTAAACTTTTTTTATATGTATTTTTTATATAACGTACTTTTCTAGAAAGAAATTTTTTCATAACGGAAAAACTCTTCTAACAATCATATAGTCCATTACTTAAAATTTTATGTTCTCAATTATTTAATTTCTTTAGCAATCTTAATGATTTCAATATTTAAAATAGTTTTTTCTTAATTTAGAAACCAGTAATTTAATTTTGTAATTATTATTACTATTATGATAATGAAAATGATTTGTCTAAATGTCAAAGTCTAAATGAAAAACATGTTTAGGTAGGAAATTTCTTGATCGACATCGTAGTAAAAAAAATTCTTCTAGCGAATGCATTACCCAATTTTTTTTTTTTGACTTCCTATCCTTTCAGAAAAAAACAAATTACTTTTCAAATGTAAGAAAAAGATTCATCTGTGGAAGCTCATCCTCGTTCTGATGTATCGTTTAAATGTATAAAATACATTTCGTAATAAATAAGATTCTGTATGATTGGCATTGACAGATATATTAAGAATGCTATTATTTAAAATATGTGATGAACAAAAGTGCAATTAATTCCACTTTCATGATGAATAAGTTTTTTAATATCAGGATTTATTTATTTTGCAATTAATAAGTAATTCGATAATATTGGAAATTAAGTGATTACTGTCTTTATTAATTATTACAATAACTCCGAATGTAATAGGAATTTGCATACCATTGCGAAAACTACAACTACAATAAAACCAAATTAATGCACGAGGATACATACGTTATCGAAAGATAACATGACATTGTATTACGCACGTAACGACTTTTAGTCACGCGAAAAGAAAGTATTGTAGAGTTCATTACTTTCATAGTTTGTGAGCGTTCGTGAATAGAAACTCTTTCATAGCAAATGTGACGACTGTTCTGTCGGGAAAATAATTAATTATGATATTACAAATTTTCCTCTTTTTTATACTGACTAGTGTCGTTCTTGGCGATAATAGTACAGAAGATGAACCGCGTTATGTAAATATGTACGGATCGAAAGAAGATACAACTCCGCGTATTATTATTTACCTGAAAACGGCATACGGAGCGCTTAAATATTTAAAAGATAATTTTATGTATTTAAATGAAGAATATTCCGATACAACTCCTAGTTCAAAAGATACCTATGATTTCATTGTTGTGGGTGCCGGTTCCGCAGGTGCTCCAGTTGCTGCAAGGTTAAGTGAAGAGAAGTCAGTCAAAGTGCTTCTATTAGAAGCAGGCGGTAACGAGCATTTACTTTACGACATTCCAATATTAGCAATTTACGCACAGTTTATCAAAACAATCACCTGGGGCTACAAATCTGAACCGTCAGATAAGTATTGTCTGGCTATGACAGATCACAGGTGCCCGTACGGAAGAGGAAAAGTTATGGGTGGAACTAGTGTACTAAATTTTATGATAGTAACTAGAGGATTCCCGAGAGATTACGATTCTTGGGAAGCAATGGGTAATGAAGGATGGTCTTATAAAAGCGTGGTTAAATATTTTAAAAAATTAGAGTCAGTACAAATTGACAAGCTGAAATCTGATACGGAAATTCGAGGAACCACCGGACCAGTGCCCATTTCGTATCCGAATTTTCGTGGTCCTTTAGGAAAAGCTTTTGTGAAGGCTGGAGTTGAACTAAACTACCCCAAATTTGAAATGAATAGCAAGAATCAAAATGGATTTGCTTTCATGCACTCAAATACCAAAAACGGTGAGAGATATAGTTCCAATAGAGCCTACTTGCATCCGATAAAAGATCGCAAAAATTTGCATGTTAGTAGAAACAGCCATGTTAATCGTGTTTTGATCGACCCCGAAACTAAGCGTGCTTATGCAGTTGAATTCACGAAATTTGGTAAAACAATTGCCGTGAACGCTACCAAAGAAATAATTTTATGCGGCGGTGCTTTTGGATCCCCTCATATTTTGATGCTCTCTGGAGTTGGACCTGCCGATCAGTTAAAAAAACATAACATTAATATTATAAAAGACGTGCCGAGTATAGGCAAAAATTTAATGGATCATGTCGTGCCTGGTAGTTTATTTTTTACTGTAAACCAACCAGTAACCATTGTTGAGCCTACGTTATTAAATTTTACGAAGCCCTACGTAAATGACTATCTGCTACATCGAACCGGTCCAATGTCATCAAATGGTGGTCAAGAAGCAATAGCCTATATCGATGTAGATAAGAAGCCTGATGATCCCACTGCCGTACCAAACGTAGAGATTTGTTTCGCTATCGGGTCGCCGATCGCAACGAAAACGATTCACGATGTTCTTGGATTGTCTGGAAAAGTTTGGAATGATGTAATGGAAAGCTCCTACGGACATGAAGCTTGGATGGTGTTTGCTTTTCCTCTTTATCCCAAGAGTCGAGGATGGTTGGAACTGAAAAGCAAAGATCCACAAAAGCTTATTGGAATCCACATAAATTATTTTGACCATCCAGATGATATTAAAACTTCAATTAAAGTTATTAGGGAGACAATCCGCATTAGCAAAACAAAATCCATGCAAAGATTCAAGTCCACTTTGTTTGCACCAAAAATGACTGGTTGTGAACATTTCGAAGATAATTCGGACGAATACTGGGAATGTGCTTTGCGAAGCTTTTCCGTTTCTATATTCCACTTTTCTGGAACATGTAAAATGGGCCCAAAAAATGATTCTACAGCTGTTGTGGACCCAAGGCTAAGGGTACATTTTAGTCTATATGTATACAACTAATGACTGGAATGAATGAGAAAAAAATGTAGAAATTTTAGAAACCATATTTCCCATGTTTTATATATTTTTAAAATTACTCCTATGGAAAAATAATATTTAATTCTTAGGTGTATGTACTGAATCATCCTGCTATAGTAATCAAAATATTATGTATGACTAACTTCAACGTTTCTAATAATATATCTCCACAAATTAAGATCAATGAACAATTTTTATTTTTATGTCGAATATTTTCACATCATTAGTTGCTGTAATAGATCTTGTTTAACCTGTGCCCATAATAATGAGGATACTAATTATATTAACTCAAGAATAGACTTTAAAGAATCGATCTTTGAAATATCTTGCAAACTTTTATTTTATATTACTTAAACTAAAAACTGAGTCATCTAACTCCATTTGTATTTCAAGTTTATTTTAACATAGAATACATGAATCATCAGCCGAGTAAAAGTATGTTATCGAGTCACCTGAATGAAAGATAAAGCGCTGAAGTTATGCAAAATACTTATTAAGCACCCGTTTATTCTGGAAATATTATATACTTTTTATAGGAAGAAATTCTATACTGTTTACATGTTCATTATGATTTGCGTATGAATGTTTTTGATACTGATTACGTTGACGTGACTTGATTACGATATTTTATAAAATAGTTATTTAATAACGATTACTGATCAAATTTATTCATAATACTATAGGTGTATGGCATTGAGGGACTGAGAGTAGCAGATGCTTCAATTATTCCTACTATTCCTGGAGCTCATCTGAATATTCCAAGTATGATGATTGGTGAAAAGCTTGCTGACATGGTAAAAGAAGATTGGGGGTTTCATATTGAAAAATAAAATCAAATGTTGAATATGTTACTGCTAATTTATAACTAATATATAATACTATTGGGAACAATAAATAATTATATAAAAATATGTATATACATGTAAGAGGACATGACGAAGACTCTGGGTTTTCATATTATTTTTGCTAATTCTTTTAGAATAAATGAGAAATTGATAAAAAAAATTTCTCTGCAGAATTTTATTTGAAAACGTTAAGGTTTAACAGTTCTGAGAATTTCATTCGTTCATCTGTTTGAATTTTTACATCGCGCACTTGTACTACAATTTAAGTAAAACCATCGTAATTAAGAAAATATACCGTGTAACCTAATGTTCATTATAGCATTCAATATTACTAAACTGTAAACAATATAATATTGGTAGAAGAATAGCAAAGAATATGTAAAATAAAAAAATAAATGATGGGGTTTCTCTCCTCCAAAAATTGGTTACCGACTGTCTTATTACCCATAGTAGGCAGAAACCTACTACCACAAGCAAAATATGTTATTTTTGTCAGTTACTCTCAATAGAATGGTGTTATTTATTATTAATTAACATTTATTAATTAAAATTAGAACATTTAACTCATTAAATCCCCAAAGGACAATTTTTCTTGCTTCTATTTCAAACGAGCATTTCGTATCAAAATCGAAGTTAAAAAAAAATTCAGAGGCATATATCCTACTGTTTTAGAGATTGCTCTTCAAGATTCCGAGTTTAAAATTGAGTTTCAGCCATTAGGAATTCCAATATGGCGCGGAATTTGAAAAAAAATGGGAAATATTTATTCTTACCAATTTTTTTATACCATTAGAATATTGGGATTTCATTAAAAATCTGATCAAAGGTGAATAAAATACTTTAATTTTAAGAAAAAACTTTTCTTTTATACCCTTCATCATTCTGACGACCTCAAAATGGCCGCAACAATGAACATTTCTTTGAAATTTTCTGGACGCTCTAACTCAGAAACTACGATTTATTGCGGATTTCGTTTAGATTTTTTTTTTCAAAATTTGTTCAAAATTGTAATTCATTTTCGAAAAATTCTGAAAAAAATTTAGTGCATTCTCTCATGAATTCTAAGAGTTTCTTCTTCTTTGCATTTTTTCCAAAAGTTGATAGTTTTTGTGAAAATGAATTTCAAATATTATAGCTTAGGATTTTTTACTTCAAATCAATATGTGGAAAAAATTGCAAAGAACAAAAAATTCTTAGTAGTTATTTTATTCCTGTCATTTTTTTAATAGAGCTCGTAATTTTTGGGTTAGAGCGTCCAGAAAATTTCAAAGAAATATTGATTGTTACGGCCATTTTGAGTTCGTTAAAATGATATAAGGTGTAAAAGTAAAGCGTATGAATAAGGACGTAAGTAATTATTAAACGTGATAATAATTTTAAATCATTTACTTTTGAAATCATTTTTGTAGCCATTGAAAATTAGAGCCATTTAAAACTGCATTTTACTTTATTGTCTCAGAAAGCAAGAATATTTAATAAAATTTTAACCACGAATAATTTTACATATAATTATAAGTACCTCTAAACTTTCACCATTTCTAAGTAAGAATAAAAAATATAATGAATCAGTAAGTATCACATATTTAAAGCATTTATTAAAAATTTCGTTAGGTGTAAACATGAGGCACAGGTATAATATTTTAATATTCTTTTGCTGTTTGTTTATGTTTTCTTTAACTAAGAAAATTGTTCTTCTCATTGAAATTTTAATAAGTTTATACAATCCAAAAATACACAATACATCGCGCAACTTGGTACATATAACGGGTTCCTAAATTTAAAAACATTTTTTATTTTGTGATTTTGTCCCCGATTTTATCATAAGAACCCAAAAATTACGTACATATTTATGTACTACACACCGTTTAAACAATCGAGACAATAGATCGATGTATATCCCAGAAAATAAAACAAAGCACTATACACATTTAGCGACATCATTACAGAATTGTGATATATTCCTATAATATGAAAATTGTTGAATCTTCGCGGTATGTATTAGTAACTACTTTATTAGTACTACTCAGCAAAACTTTCAAAAGTTGTCATTACTTAAGGCAGTTTGTTTATAAACTTAGTTTGTTTTGTCATCTAAAATGCTAACTGGTAAGACGTTCCACTTTTTATACACTTACAAACTGTAGTCGTTGTAGACTAAAAATATAAAAGTCAACACTTCAGAAGCGTATTTACTTTGTATACTTTACTATTTTTATTTTCTTATCTTTATGAAAAAAAATTGCCATTTGGCAGATTTTAAGTACCAATCTATTTCGTAACAGTAAACAGACATTAATAATATCATATTTAACATAATATTTAACAAATTTTTCCTAATTAATTTTATTCTTCTGAATTTCAGTATTGTAACCAAATTATATTAAATTGAATAGTTAATTGTGTTCAGTCTGTTTTTTGTGTGTATGTATAATAATTATTTTATATTTTCTTACTGCTAAGTTGTCATTCACAATGTACATTCACTAAAATATTCTAAATTCCAAATAGTTTGAGAATTTCAGCATATAATTTTGATTTTAAAACGAACAAAATAAAAATGTGATTTAATAATAACAGATTGTATTAACCAATCTGTCGTTTTTAATTTAATATGTTAGACTTTAATAAACTCGACAAAAAAACGCAAAAACTATTAAAATCATGATATATTAGAAAATTTTAAGGGCCATCAAAGAGTTCAAACGTCTGACTGTTCGATATTGGAATCTCAATATAACGTCGATTGTTACAGCAAACATTCACTTGTTTAGAATATTTTCTATATTCAAAATTATTAAAGTCTAACGTATTAAATTTAAAATGACAGATTGATTAATACAATCTGTTATTATTAAATCACATTTCTATTTTTTTCGATTTAAAATCAAAATTATATGCTGAGAATTCTCATATTAATTGGATTATGCTCAGTGTTGAGGAATAAAACCTGATAATTATAGTAGAAGGAGCCAGTTGGAGCACATGAATCTCGCTATAACATATACTTATTATAAGGATTTTATCCGGACCAACTAATATATTGTTTATGGATATGAATCCTGCCAGCGCATAGCTAAGATGATATGATCCTCAATAGCATTAAGTGGTTAAGGGATATGATCCATGATGTGAGTAATAAAAAACGATGATGTTATCCTCATCCAGCGGGGTGACACTGCTGCTATATTCCCTACAGTATGTCGGTTCTTTTCGTGACCTCCCAGTCGCTCCCCTTACCTCAAAACTTCATGTACCCAGATGGCGGTTGCAGTCAAGTGCTCGGCGAGCTTTGGCGTGATAATCGTAATGCCCTTTTAACTATTATACGTGCACTATATGCTTACAATCGCCGATACGGGGTCTAGGTATCAAACGCCGTAGTCCTTCATCACTTTAACTAAAATACGTAAATGACTTATTAGGAAGATCTGATCCCCACTTTCAATAAGTCGTTGAGTGATATGATCCGTACTGCGAGTAATTTTTGACGAGGATGTGATGACTCACCACATTGTAGGTAGGTAGGTATCCTTGGGGGATTCTGCACTTCAGCTATGAAGCAGACCCCAGCTGACCTTTTACACCACACCCGGCTCGAAGGACCAAACTGTATAGGAATGAAACTGTATAATAGTGGTGGAAGGATCAAATTGGAGGAGTACCAGAATCGAACTGCAAACAATGTTATGAAATAAAGGATGTATTCGTTCGCATTCTAAATTAGGTACACACTGTATATAAAATTTACATAAATTATCATTTTCTGACTATCCAGACATGAATTGCCATAAATATCTAACAAGCCTCCATTTCAGAAGGTAGGCAATATTATGTCAATAAATAATGGAAGAACTAAACGTTATATCACAATCCAGTGTTGAGATCACGCTGAATTCTGTCCGCGGTGCCCTCGAAGTGAACAACTTGTTGTTTTGATTCTTGAAAGATCCATAGCAACTGAAAGCGATCACACCTTTCAAGTTACAGAGAAAACGTGACAAACAATACACTTCTAAGAAACAAAACAATAACAAAAACAACCACGAACGTAAAACCGAATGAAACTCCCACGCTTCCTCGTGAAACGATCGAAGACTGATGAACAGTATCAAAATTATCTTGTTTCTTTAGAACGTTCTTTTAAATTCGATAACAAACAAAATATAGCTTAAACTAGAAGTAGTCAATAACTTCTGAGTGCCGTTCAAACATCCGGAGCCAGTAGGATACCGTGAAAGCTGAAGCATGAATGAATCTGCTTTTATAATATTGAATATATCGGAGATCAACACAATATTTAGTGACTTTTTTTTATTAGATTGGCTTATTTTTTTTGTCCGGACTTTTACGGTCGTTTCATTACCATAATGTTTCTCTTCTGTATGTTTAAATAAAATTCAGTCAATTTTATATATTTTTAAATCAATAAAATATATTTTTATTTCTCGGTTTTTAAATTTAGTTCCTAATTCTATTATTAGTTGGTAACATTTTTCCTATTATTAAAAAAGAAGACTTTTAATAGTTACTTTTGGGATTGTATTGATTATGAACCGAATTACGATGAGTATATAGCATTTTTTTCGGTACTGATGTACATTGGCTGTGGCATCAAACATACAAAGAACTTTAAAATATATATTTTTCACAATTCATTTAGAAAAGAATTTTATATATTACATCAATAACAACATTCTTCAATAAACCCTTATATGCTGTTAATATTAATATGTTTTGTAACAAACAAAATCGTGTATTTTTATTTTGATCTGATTGGAAAGTAAGAATAGAAGAACACTGTAAAAGACCGGTCGGATTACTGAAGGCTTTTTTTTTAAAAGTACATCGGTGAACAATAAAATGGCTACACCAGCAAGTCCAATTAAGTAAGAGTATTTTGTATATCTGTATAGAATTCCTTTGGAGTCCATTTTCAATCCCATTTTCATGGGATAATTGATCTTTTCAACTAGTCGTAGGAATATATTTTCTGTTCTAAATGGCGGAAAGTTTTCTCGTTTCAAATGCAAATTTTAAAAATCACTGACAGAATTAGCACTAGTTCTTGCACCTGAACTGATTAAGAGAACCAAATGTGTTCGGTTGCCGAACCAAACGAATTTTGATATCTCAACCAATCAGTTGAGTTGTCTTATAATGTACATGTGCACACATCCATGACGAGTTTTGTCAGTAACTCGGTTTATTATTGTTTCATTTCTTAGTTGGCTTAATCTTAGAGTACACAGCAGCCTATCAACCCTGCTCCTTGTTGGCCGATTTATCCATAGAAATTCATAGTGATGGAATCAAGAAAATGAGAAAAGTAAATCGATATTTCTAAAAAATACTGCAGTCACACTTTATGAGGGTACACATGGTGAACAAATGGTGAATAGAACCATAGAAACAGGTAGATATGGTTGAAACTTCTAATAATAGTAGAATTAACAACATGAAATGTTGTCGTTAATAGTAAGTTACTTTCAGAATTCATAATATAAAATATACCATTCAATAACTATTTTTACTATGACAATTTTCTTTAAGAGATTATTTTCGTTTAATCCAACTTTACTACATCTATGATAATTTTAAGGAATATTTCAAGTGACTACTTTGCAAATATAGAAAGTAACAGTTATGTAACATTTACGTAACTCTACATTGATACATAACTGTTACTTTTGTCTTTGTAGGGTATTGAGGTTATTTTGGCGGTCTATTTAAGGTTATGTACTCTATTGTATATATTTAGCAATCGGTAAATAGTAAACGAAACAATATCTGGGTCTCATTTACTACCGAACAAGTTGAATTAACTATTTTTTGTAATGCCGTGTTTTAATACGGTAAAATGTTTCCAATAACTATATTTTCTCTCTCTCTCTCTCTCTCTATACATTGTGACAACGTAAATGTTTCAATCTACACTATTAACAATCTAAAGAATTCAATTATTTGTAAGTATTTTATGAAATAGAATGCGCCATTAACACTTCTGCGAATTGCACAATAAATAAAAATCGATACGTTTTAAAGGTACATTTCGTTAGGCAGTTTGTAATCTTAAAACGTAACTTAAGCGTCGCCATTAAACGATTTACTGATACTGTAAATGCGTCGCCCCGTAATTTGCTAGTGCAATAGCATTCGTTCGCGATTCCATTAATGTATAAATCCAAATTACGCGTTATTTTATTTGTTGCCATTAACCACAGCAATTTGTCACGAAAAGCGGTAAGCACGCCCGTGATAAATAATGAAGGACAGCAATCGGGGTTTAAGCAGACTCGAACATCTATGTCTCGACTTTCCTCTCCAGGACCATAAAAGCACAAGAATCCTTTGCAGCGCGCCTTAAACTGCCTTAATGACCCTGTACATGGTATATATTCAACAAAAAGACTCCAACGTCTTTTCCTTTGGTCTTCTCCTGTACCGAATAGGGAGCGAAATTATGATGATAGGGGTGGGGATAAATTAAGAGGGATGAAAAAAGAGGTAGAGAGAACGCAAAGAAAAATGGCGAAATATTATCGTAAATAACAAAAGTCTCGTAAACATTTATGTAAGCGTTGGCTTCTTTCGTTTATTAGTTAGCATACATTATTTCGCACGCTTTTGCCGATAAGAAACATTACTGGTCGTCCATTACAAGGGAACAGTGTTTAACTTTCACCGATTAAAAGCTTGCCATTAATAATAAATATTTTGCGATCTTCAATATTAAAAATTTCAAAAGTTGTTTAGTGACATTATTCAAAATGAATGTTGGAAAATACACTTTAAACACCACTAAATTTTTCTCGTTGTTTTTAATATTCCTTTGTAAAGCCAGCGACTTAAAAACAGTAGCAAAGCCAGCGAAAATGCCGCGGTTATGCTAACTACTATTTCTTTGTAGGTATTTTCATTTCATATAAAAATACAGAAAGATAAAAAAGATGGTTTCTGTACATAACATTATCAATAATTATAAATAATTTGGCTACTTTTGTTGCAATGGATATATGTATTATCACGAGTGTCGCATTCATTAAATAATTAACTCGCTATGTAATAACATATGAGCAAATTCACGAAACTTTTAACATTTCACTCGATAAAATAGTGAATCTAAATTTTCAATGCGCACTACTCAGACTTATTTTTTACGTTTTTTTATCTTTAAAAAGCTAAGAAAAATACTGTGACACTCATTTTTTCCCGTACTTTTTAAAACCATTAAACAATCTAAAGTACTGGATCAATAATAAACCAGGCATATAACACTTTTCAGTACTGACTTCGGAGGTTGCAGAGTGCGAAATCAGTATTGCCTTCCAGTAGTGATCTGTACCAACTTATAATAAAAACATTCCCAGTACTACATTGTTACGCTAATTGCACTGTCAGAGTCGAGAAGTGACATAAATCAGTATTTCCTTCCAGTACTGACCGCGCAGAAACTAATAATGATAACACTACACGTAATAGTATTGTCTAAAAAATGGTGTACTCGGAGGTCTGAATTTATTTCTTACCAGCAACAATACTGGCAATCCCTGTTGCGCCAGTACCGTTGCTTATCCGACTGTTACTCATTAACACAGAATATCGTGCTTTGCTTGTATTATTAATAATACTGGATACAAGGTCTGCAAACAATACTGGCTCCCATTACTAGATCAGTAGTATTGTCATTTTTTACTCAATTCCAAAAATCAGTACTGATTGTCAGTATTATGACAGTATTTTTACGGTGTTTTACTCCACTCCTTTCTAACTGGGCCATTCGATATTTAACATATTACAATAGTTCAGAAAAATTAGGAAAATGATTGGAAAAATTGTAAACAGGACGGATCCTTCATTAAAGTATGTATTTTGTTTTGTAAATTCTTTAAAAAATTGGAGTGACCAAAAATTTGGCGTTTTACTAAAAAACATTATTTTTCAGGTTTTCTATTCTAGCTGAAAAACGGGAAAAGTGTTAAGACGAAAGTTGTAGCTCTTTAAATTCTCTACAAAATTGGTTTGTATATAATATTTTCAAAAAATTAATATTTCAATGAGATAACAACAAATAAAAAGGTAAAAATTGTGAAATGAAATTTTGTGAAAAGGTAACTTATATGACGTAGAAAATGGTGGTATTTTTTTATTAGGATTACTTTTGTATTTTACGAGAAACTTGCATTTTCTTTCTTTTCATTTTTTTTATTCCAATTATTAAAGCTTCTAAAAGTAATACAGTAATTTATATGAATTATTATCGTTAAAACTTTTACTAAAAAACTTATATTTCGGATTTTTTTATTACCGCTTAGAATGTTGTCAAAAACGCCATTTATAGAAATTGTGCAATTTCATAGTAATTTCGATGTTTATGTCTGTCAAATCGAATGTCACGTAATTTTTGGTATTTTAATGTAGTTCAATTTTTTTCACCACTTTATTTTAGCTTCATCGAAATGGCGTCTACAATACAAATTTATTCGAAAAACTTCCGGATTCTATAACGCAAAAACTATGCTTTTTCTAGCTTTTCAAAAAAATGGTAAGACTGGAAAAGTTGTTAGAATTCATCAAGAAAGGACATAGCATTTTTTATGTAATGTTTCTTAAAAATTAAAAAAATGTTATAAAAAAGAATTTTCAAACAATGCTAGTTTATTTCGTGATAAATTTTTTCTTATCATTTTTATTCCAGACGCTGATAGTTTTCCAGAAAAAATCTCAAATATTATAGTTTAGAACGTTTTTTTCGAAAACTGTCAACTTCTGGAGAATATACTATTTATTAGTATAGAATTTAATATTTTTAAGAAAAATTTAGAGTCTGGATGAATTCTAAGATTTTTCCATTGTTACTATTTTTCTGAAAAGATTATAATTTGCGAGTTACAACGTCCGGCAATGTTTGAAATAAATTTTCATTGTGGACGCCATTTTGAGGGCGTGAGATTAAAGTGGCTCAAAAGCGTAACATTTTTTTCTTAGAATAAAAGTATTTCATACATTTCAAATATTCCTACCATATCGGCGGATCACTTTAGACCCCCTTAAATCGTTTCTAAAGTGTTCCGCTGATAAAATAGGAATTGGTGCTGAAAACCGAAAATTAAAACATCGTCATTGAGTCATTGTCATGAATCAATTTTTGTTTGGAATACATGAATAAAAAACGCTTTAAGGGTAATTCTAATTACTACATATGGGCAATTAGCGAATGCCAAAGAAATTAATTAGAAATTAAACGAGAACTATTGGAAGTAGGTGATTTTTATTTATTTAATATACGTATATAACTCTTGGTCAATTCTTAATTAACTTCTTTGATATTTTATACATATATAGAAAGTTGAATTGCCCTTGCAGATCGTAAATTTTGAAAAATTGATTCACACATTTTTCATTTACGTTTATCAGCGTAAATTCATAACTTATCGGCGGACTACTTTGGAACCCCTTTAACAAGGTGGCTCATTTCTCACTCGTTTGAGATGAAATTCGTTGCATTGAAGTCATTTCCACCTTAAGAGACCTTAGAGTGTAATGATTTGTTTCATTCTATATCGAACTAGAACCTTACGTTATTACCAAGGGAATAAAAAAAGTCTGAAAGCAGTACTTTATATAAAATCAGTTAGTTAATAGTGTTTTGTGATAAAGTAGTATAAAGTAGTTTTTCATGTACAAATACTACATGAATCGAAAGCATAATTAAGCCATTATTTTATATCGAACGATCTATAGTTTACCTTCACAATATTGATCCTTGACCGTATTTTTTATCATAATAAATGACTTTTTGAAAAAAAACATCTATGGCTAATCAGCTCATTTTTAAAAATAACGAATTCAAAATAAACAACAGGCTAGTTGACCTTTAGTAAATAAACTTCGTCACTGCGTTAATATATGCGGTAGTCTTACACTTCCTTACTACAAGGATAAAATTAATTTCCCTACTTCCTGGAAAATTAAAACATAAAATGTAAATCATTATTATGCAGAAGATAATTAGATATATTTTTCATTCACATACTTTCAAAACTTCTAGCGAGATCAGATATTTTAAAAAGGTGAGCATAAATCTGTTCATGACGAGTAGATCCGTGTCTACCGAAATAGCTTGCGTCTATTGAATAAAATTAATTAAGTTTCTGTCCACCAGTTGCGCTGTTAATGTCTTCGAAGGAAATAATAAAATATAGATTTGAATTAAATTATTTAATTAGTCCGTGGATTTCAAACAAAGAAAACTTAATCAATTTGCAGATACTCATTTTTAATCAAAATTTGTGATAATTGATTTTATTAAAAAAGTAGGTTAGAACAGTGCTTGTACTTTTTATTTCTGTTCAATGGGTATTTATTTTCAATATTTCGCAATAATCTCTTTTACGTTAGGCAGTTATATTCTGTGATAAAAGATTCGAATTATAATTTCACGGTTAATAATGAAATACAGTTTTCAAACAGAATATTCTACGCTTTTACTTGTTATATTCTATACTTTCAACACTTAGTTTAATGTTTTAATATTTAGTAAATGTCAGGTAGATATATTTTTAAACGGGTTTATAAAATTGACTGATAGTGGAGAAATAGGCGGCTCAATCCAGTTAAGATTGATTAGCAATGTTTTTCTAAATCTGTGATGTATTTTTGTTTGCAATGAACATTTATCGAACTTTTCGACAAATACATTATAATGATATTAGCGACAAGAATAAACAAATTTGATCCTTGTTGGAATTCAAAGATTTTAACTGCATATTCTACATTCTTTTGCTGCCAACATTTCAAGGTTGCTTCTGGATAAAAAAAATGGACTTTAATGAGGGAAAAATATGATTCTGGAGTTTATTTTCAAGATCTATATGCACTATGATCGTGTTACTACTATCACATTCCACGTTGCTCATTAGTTGTCGTCAATAGGTATTATACATGCATGTTCTTAATGTAAATTTAAGTGGAGTAATCAAAACATCAAGAAAACTATTTACAAATCTGAACTCGGATTTCGAAAATTCAAAATGGCTGATTCAAGATGGCTGACTGTACAATTATTTATTTGGCGAGATAAAACACTGTGAAATGGGTACGAGGTAGTTTTGCGGAGTCACTGATTGACAAATATGGCTTCAGATTTTGAACATTCAAATTCTTGATTTCAGATGTTGGATCAATTGACGAAAATTATATAAACTAGGATTTAGGAACCACGAAAATGTAAACTTTTACATGTCGGTTGGCCATATCGGATCCACCATTTTGAATTTTCAAAATCTGAGGTTAGATTTTAAAACAGCGCCCCCAAAAATTCCAGAATATCTAGTTTGCACCTTGTTAATGTACAATTTTACATTTCGATCAGCCATTTTGTATTTGCCATTTTTTTAAAATCTGTTTTCAGATTTGTAATAATAGGTCTTGAAAATTCCTCTATTGCAATATCCGTCTGAATGTTCCTTAAATAATGATTTTTTTATTGCGAGAAAGGTGTGTTTAGAATTTGTTTGTAGAATAAAATGAATTATTATTAAATAATTTTTAATACTTTGTACGTCAATTTTCATTTGGTAATATTCCGTGAGGATAAAATTACAAAAAGTAGCGGGTAAATAGACTAAAAACTACTTTTAGTTTGAAAAATAATTTTTAGACGCAGATGGCATCGGGTTGTCAGAAAGGGTTAAAGTGAATCTGGTACTGTTTATTTATTTTTGCCTGTTACGTAAATTCGGCTGTTTTTCTTTTTGGAAAATTGTGACCATTTTGGGAGTCAAAACCACAGCTGCCCCAAATAGTTATAATACATCTGTCTGTTGAAAGGACACATTTATCGATTATTTTGTTGTGGTGCTGTAAACTCTGATTGATTTCAAGATTGCATTTAACCGACATCTAACGTTTCTTCTGGAAGCTTACATCGGTCGACTCTTCATAGAATTATTATATGTATAGCTACAAACTCATATAAATACAATTTTTATGAACTTAGAAGAGATACTATGGAAATTCTAAAGCGTTCAATCGATAAAGTGTAATTAAGGGGACATTCTAATGTGAACGTCAACAAAAAATATTTTTTCACCTTCAATATATAATTCAATAGAACAAAACCTTTCTTGTGGTAGTGAACAAAATTTATTCATTTGTTTATAAAATGTTCGACCATGAAAAAAAACTTTGGTCTGTTGGCGCAGGTGATTCCACATATCCTGGTGATCTGAAACAGAAAATAGAAACAGATTATTAATCCACGTTGTCGTCCCTATCTCCCGTCAACATTTTTACTTGATTAAAAATAAACAAAATGGCGGCGTTTCCCGCGAACAAGAACGCAAACTCTATTCTGCACCTTAAATCATGTGAAATTATAGGTTAGAAATAAGTTGTCAATCCTATTGGCAATAGCCATGATAGTGCTGCATATTCTATTAATATTTTAAGTCGGTATGCTTGACCGTTTTTGAGAAGTGCAAAAATGTAGTTTCGAGAAAAAAGTTTTTTAAGGTAAAAAAGCAAAGTTGGTCAACATAGTAGAAATTCCTTAAACTGTGTTCTCTTAACACTCGAATTGTAAATGCAACATATTTAACGTCTTTTTCCATATTTAGGCTCTGTAATAGTTTACAATAATGCTTAATGCCAAATAATTAATCGACATTTAATATGGTGTTTTTTCTGATATTTCGTAAACCATTTCTTTACATTAACTTCTGATCTTGTTATATTTAGAAGCTATAGAGGTGCAAATGAAGAAACATTTAAATAATGATCCAGTGATAGAGCATTAATATCGGAACTCCATGTTAAATAAATTTATCGTATTATTTTTCTAGATAAAATTCTACAAAGTTTCTTCATATTAATATTATTTTACTATTTTAACCTAAAAAAGTATACATTAAAATAAAATTTTTAACGTATTCGGCCAATTAAAGTTTGTTGCAATAAAACTATAGAAGTTATTACGTTTTAAATTCTACTAGTCAGGGAATGCGTAATTGAAATGTTCCAATTATTTAAATATTTTAGTTACCTGAGTAAATAGAAAAATATAAATATTTTTAAAAAATGATGAACCACATTAAAAATTGTGTTTGAATTTAGTGAGTTAATTTAACTTTTAATTTGCAGTTTAAGATTGGTGTATAGGTTACAAAAAATGATATGAATATATATACTTTTTTCTACGCTGTTATATGTAAGAATTTTACTAACACACGTGTATAATTCGTGTACCGATTTATGCCCTTTTATTTGAATGATTATAATTCTAATTTTTTATAGGAATAAAAAGATCTTGATATATAATGAACCAGTTTAATAAATTCGCAATGTAATCTAATAATAAATGATTTACGGTTTAGTTGATTGATTCAATTTTTTCAATTTGAAAAAATAATATTTTATGCATTAATTTTATCATTGAAAATACTTCCGGAATTCAATATTTCCAGTTACGAGGATTTTATTTAATTAGGAATAAACCCTACTTTGATAGTGTGCACCTAGAATAGAAATTTCGCGTAAAAAATGTTTGGATATCGCCATGCATCATTGATATATACGAGTAGTTAAGAAATATTAGAGACCAAATTAATTGAACTTATGCCTAATTTTGGGTCGTACTGGTCACGAATATAAAAACCTATAAAGATAAAAAAGCACACACTTTTATGACTATGCAAAAAATTAGAACCTATATTTGACGCGTTTGGTAATGAGTTATAGTACACCTACACCCTGCAAAAATTCAAAGAATTTTTATTGTATGGAATTAATTATTGGACAAATATCTTAGTTTAAAAATGTTTACAAGAAAAACTTGAATATACTGTTTTTAGTATTGTTGTATGCAAATTAATTCCAGTAATATATATATACCCTCAATAATTGTGCACGTATGTAAAACATTTAATAAATATAAATTAACCAACGGGCAAGAATAGTATATTACTCAACGAGGGAGGTAAAATCGGCGTCACCTCGGGTAAAAATTACACGCAGTCTGAGGCATTCTTTTTTACTTCCCGAGGGAAGTATACGATTTTTCTTCATGACAGGGAGGAAAAGAAGTAACTTTCCTCCCGCTTGCGGCGGGAAAGTTGCTGCTTTCGTCTCAGTGTGATGAAAAATGATTACTCCACTTATATTTTTCTGTTGTGGTAACTTAAAAATACTAAACTGATATAAAATATTTATAGCATTTAACTGAATCTTTTTTCTATTATCGTTTCAAAAAATTACGAAATTGTAACAAAATTTTGTTGAGGCAGTCACAGTAAAAACTTCCGTTACATTTTCAGAAAATTTCGAAAAAAAATTCTAACAATGAATGTTTATTACTCTTGGCTATCATATACGTATAGTCGTAAGAAGTCATGTTTTATCTCAGCCCTTCGTCTTTAGAGATTTTTGCCCTTACAAGTTCAAAATTCCTCAACGCTCCATATTTTTGGGTTGTGATTAGCAAATTATCCATTGCAAAATAATGTCCAACATCCATAAAATAAATTCTTAAAAAAAAATCTGCTCAGATAGGAAATGGAAATTCAGATTGTATGACTGCTGCAAAAGAATGTATTCAATATATGTTGCTATTGCCTTTATATTGCATTTTATATTGTACTTTATATTATATTTTATTGTATTTTTATGATGTATTTTAAACTCTTTTAATTATGTTATACTGTGGATAAATATATAAAAATTAACAGAGCCGAGTGATGTTGGGAGATATAGCTCAGTTGATTACAGCATTCGACCGGAAATCTCAAGGTCCCAGGATCGTACCCTGGCATCTGCCGAATGTTCTTCCAAGTTCCCCGTCATTTTTTCTGAATTTTTCACATATTTTCAGGTTCTTCGTATTTTTTATCTAATTAACATCTCCAATCCGCATTTTTAACATTTTTGCTTGGAAAATATTTCAACCATGTTGAAATGCTTGATTGGTGCAATCACCACCAATTGCGTTGCCGGATAAAACTCATCAAATTTTAATTTATTATGCTGTGGTATATTTTTTCGAAGCAGTCTTGGGGACCGTGGCATACTAAATGTATATATCTAACTATATAGTATTTATAAAATTAAATTTAAAAATTTTAATTGTGTATATATAGGTGAAACTTTTGAAAACTTGTATTTATAAACATCAACATATTATTCAAGAGGACGAGTATAAATATGCTGGTTTAACTATACATAGAATTAATTTTGTTCACAATTTTGATTTTGACAATGTCACTATTTTAGATACTGAAGAAAATAACAATGCAAATGAAAAAAATAATGACAACTTTTTATGAAATGCAATAAACATGCTCTAAAAATATTCGTTTTGAAAAGTCACAATGACCTGACACATTTCACTTTAATACAATTTTTGACAAGTTGATATGTTTTCATATAAATATAAGAGCTGTCGTCCGGCAATCGAAAGGTCCCGGATGCAACTCCCGGCGCATCGAACCTTTCAGTTTGGTCCTCATTTTTTTTAAATCCAACATTTCCATCCTTACGGCAGGTCGGGCACGAGGGGATCGAAAAGTCTTAAATGGCAACATAGGTGGAGTTGGGGGCTAATTTGAAAGATCTTTTTGAGACAAATTCAAGGCACTATAGACACGGATGGCACTGCGATCACTATTCCCGAATTTTTGGAAAAATCGTTTCACGTGTTTCGGCGTTTTTCACAATCATCATTTATTGAATAGTTAATAGTTTAGAACTAATTCTGGCTTACGCTTTTTCATAAATAACAATTGAATTCAAAATTATATTTATTTGGTACTTAAGTCTATTGGTAATATATAAAAAAATACATTTAGATAACACTTAATGGACCATTGTCTTCGATTTTTCGTAGTGTTGAGCGAATGTCTCGATTTAGGTTCTGGACGGTGCTTATATGGATTTCTTTGAACTTTCGCTTGATTCGATTAATCAATTGTTGCTCGTTTTGTGCTTCCCAGCCCTTTTCGTACACCATACGTTTGAGAACTGCCCAGAAATTTTCGATTGGACGTGCCTGCGGCACGTTTGGAGGGTTGTCCTTTTTCGGCACAAATGGTATTTTTTGATTGTTCAGCCAATCCAATGTTTTTTTTTTGCGTAATGACAGCTCGCAAGATCCGGCCAAAACATGATTTCGTCGCCAGTGTGATATTTTCCGATGAATTGCTTCAATTTTGGCAAGCATTGACCGATATAAATGTCAGCATTGATCGCTTTCGCTTTGTTTGTGCGAATCAAAGGCACTGAAATACCCTTCGAAGAAATGGCCGCCCACACTAGCACCTTTGGCTCAAATTTTGATTTGCTGGCATATTTAACTTCGTTTGGTGTTGAATCGATGTTGTCAGTGTAAAAACCGTCGTTGCCACTTAATTCATGATGCGAAAATGTGAAGTAAGATTCATCATCCAAAATTATGCATTTTTCATTCGCAAAGTGTTCACGACGAAGTGCACGGCAGCACTTTGGTATTTTTTCGAGTTGTTTCGTTGTATATTTTGGTGCTCTCTTACGTTTACGATAAATTACATTGTTTTTCTTCAAAATCTTGTGAACAGCAGACTTTGAAATGCCAAATTTTCGTGCTAATTTACGTGTTGATTGACCAACCTTGTTTTTTGCACTTGACAGCAGTTTTTTCTTTGTTTTGGCACTTAATTTTGGTGGTCGACCAGGTATAATCTTATTTTTCTGTTCTTTTCCATTGCGGCAATCCTTCAAAACACGAAAAATAGTCGCACGGGAGATTGGTTTATCTTTAAACACATCAAGAATTTCACTTGTACTGAGTCGTCCAAACAAATTAGCGACAGACTTACGTAAATCCAGCTTGTACGACGTTTTGATTGAAAACTACAGGGAAGATGAGTTTCACATTTCAGTAGAAGCACAGCTGGGAATGAGAAGTGAGTTGAGCGCCATCTGTGTGTTCGTTTATGAAGTCAAATGATCGTCTGAAGTAAGTCTCAATGTTTAGTGGACATATGTTAAACAAATAGTTTGTAATAGTTAAAAATAATTAACACACACTCTAACATTATTGGACTCAATTGCGCAGTCCAAAAGAGTAATTGATAAATTTGACTCCTATGGGCTTCAATTTAACTCCCTTGGAGTCACATTTGCTCCTTTGAGGTATTTCATGTTATAAGTTTGAATCCCTTTACCGGTGTAGTTATATACGGTATCGTAAAAATATTACGACGCGGCCGGTCAGCAAACTCCCTTTGTTTCAACTCCCTATAACATATTCAATTCTGAGGATCTTGAAACGAATAAAAAAAGAAATTGTTCCTTACAGTTTTTTGCACCCAATAAAGAAAGAACAAAATATATATCTCAATAAATAAAGTTATTCAGGGATTCGAAGCATATGACACTTTGGTCATTTTTCTGCCATGAACTTTAAACATTCATTACTTTTTTATTATTAGAGTAATGAAGCTGAAACTTTCCAGAAATTTTGTTCATACCCTCCTCCTCCCTCCATAAACAACTTTCTAGCTGACAGTTTTCGAATACTGGAAATTCGCTCAATAAACGAAGAGCCCTAAGGTATATTTTGCATAATAATTAAAATTACAGGATTACTACAATTTCTGGGTGTCGATATTGCTTTTTTCGATGTCAAAGTAAACGTCGATCTATGAAATCGGCGACTAATTCTGACAGTGGGATTTTGATAGAGTAGCTAAAACTCCCATACTTGGCTGATTTCAATTTTTTAAATCATCAGTTTTGGATAAAAAGTTGTGTTCAAATGATCGCAACTAGATGGATTAAGCCTTCCGGTAGCTCTTATATGAGTAATTCTACAGACTCTTTAATTTTAATAGTACGCCACGATGTATCTTGCAAACAAATGAATAACGAACTAAACGATCAAGATTATTTTTCTACGATATATTAAAATTTTAGCCCTTATATGTTGTTTAAGATAATAACCACTGAAAAGAAGAAACCGAATGTAAAGTAGGATTTTTGATGAATTTCACAACGTACAATCTAACAATTTCATTTTGATATCACTAAAAAAAAAGTAACTCTTATCGAATCACTCTGAACATTTCAGAGAATATTCTTATAATCTTACAGTTTCAATAAACAACATGCCAAGAGTGTGCTTATCTTCTAAAAAATGGTGCAACTTAAAATGTAAGCGTCTACCGATTATTCCTAATTCGGGAATTTATTACTTTTTTCAAAATGGAGAAAATAACTTTTTATTTCTTGAATTCTTAGTTTCATAGAATAATTCTACACTGAAAGTCCAAAAAAATAAGATGCACGACATACGTGTCCCTCATAAACTAACTTTGTAGGTCTCCAAAAATTATCAAATCCATGCGTAACTCGTTCGAAAACACAACATTTTCGAGTGGCACGCTTAAAGGGCGTTTAGGCACGCAAAACTACATTGCAATTTCTTCCTTGAAGTACTTATAAATCTCCTATCACGTGTTTAACTTGCCATCGGTTATCCTACACCGTGAAATCGACATTTCAATACTAAAAAATATTAACATTTTTTTTTTATTTTTATTATTTGACATTGTTAAGTTCCTAATAGGAGACAAACATTCTAAGAAATAAAGGAGCATTTTTCCAGGTTGAAAATATACTTAGATTACTATCTTTTCGGCTGATGTCTTTAGACTCCTGTAATAAAAATTGAAAAAATTTAATTCTAAAATTTTTCTATTAGCGATAATAAATAATGAGTAAAAAAACTGCATTTCTCGTAACAAGTACCTTAAAATATAAAAACTATAAGATATATAATACAAGTACACCTGCATCTACCATTAGGCTATTGTTTAGTTTCAACTTTGACTTTATTCAACTTTATATAACTTTATATAAACGAGTTACGCCAACTGTTTCTTCCTCTTGAAGTGCTGTACCTGAAAAAACACTGTTTTTGCTCATATTCATTAAGTTTTTGTGGTGGAAGAAAATGGTTGTTCACACTTTGTCAAGAACCGGATCAAAGTGCTATTCATCAACTTTAAAATGCCTTTTTAGTCATTTCGTGTGATTTTTTTTTGAGTTATCGAAGTTTTTGTCAAGGCACGATTATGATTTTCGTTTTTTGCATACTTCAATTATACGATCAGATTTTGATTCAGCACATCGAAAACTGCCAGCAAAATATACTTAGGTTTCTGATGAACGAATTTTAATCTGGTATTTGTTAAATGGAGAAAAAAAAGGTATTCCGCCTCAAAAACTTATTTCGAATTGGCAAAAACTGGATTTTTTTACACTTTTAGATTAGGATATTGTGACAACCTGACGTAATAGAAGAATGTTTAGTAAAAAAGTCTCAGTTTGTTGGTTATTTTCATGTGATTTACTTAAATGTGGGAAAATCATAATTGTTCCCTAACAAAAACGTCGATAACTCCATTAAAAAAATCGTATCGGAATTGCTAAAAATGCATTTTAAAGCTGACAAATAGCACCTTAATATTGTTCATACCAAATTGCAAATAATAATTTGGTTCCGCCACCAACACTTACTGAATACGAACAAAAGGAGTGTTTTCTTGCACTTTTAGGTTAGGATATCTAAAAATTTTGACGTGATAGTACAATTCTGCGGTCAAATTTTGATCCGGTACAACAAAAGCCTTCGGAAAAGTATAGTCCGATTCCTGGATATAAATTTTGTTGGCCTGTGTAATTTTTGATGATTTTGAACATTGAAAAGTTAAAAGTTCAGTAAAATTACTCATATATGGGCAAATCCACAAAACTTTTGACTTTGTAAAAATAAAATTTAAAAAAATGAGAGCACACTTGCCAGCTTTGGTGAACACATTTAGTTACCATATGAGATGATCATCTAATGTTCGTTAATCGTTTTAAGGTTGGAGTGCAGAATTTATGACGTCATCAACGTAAAAAAAAATTGTCCCTGATCTTGTACGTACCTCCGTCCGCCTGTTCGTTTGTCCATATGAGTGCAGTTTTTTATGTACACTTGTATCTCACGAATATAAAGGCATATAAACAAATGTCTTTTTCTTAACTTCGATCTGATTAGATTTGGAGTCAGATTCACAAAAAAACGAACTCAACCAAAGGCCGCAGGATTGAAGCGACTGCTTTCACCTTAAAATACCCTTAATTTAGGCCTGATGAGGTTATATGAACCACAGATTTAAATTCGACGGTCGCCAAAGCATATAAGTATAGTGCTTTACCCCCTGCAAACAGGTTTTATTTCTTTTTTAGAACTAACAAAAATTGAAAATAATCTTAAGCTATTTCCTTCTGATGCATGCACGGAATTTTAACGCGCCTTTTTTTCTTTAGTTAGGCACAACGAACACTTGAATTTACACTTGGTATGAACTGAAAATATTTAGTAGGTTTAGTGTACAATTAAAAAAATCGAATTATTGCAATTGTTTACGATTTAGACTATGACTTTATAATGGCTGCTGTACGCACATTATTGACAACACACTTATCTGATTATGCGCAAAACATTCCATTTTCTATGGAAATGAAATGACTTTAGGCAATTTGTTGATATCTAAAAGGGCGCACAAGTAAATATCATAACACTGCTGAGAAATGAAAAAAATAAATAAATTGGTACGCATGCTTGAGGTCTAGTAACTTTTCAATAAACATAGGCACATATATGAGCTACTACGAATAAAGTTATATTATACGTATGACTATCTGAAAAACTGAAGAGTATAACAAAATTCGAAGGGGCGTCCAAAAATATAATTAAGAGTTGAGAATTTTTTAAAAACACGCAGCCATTTTCACAATTTTTCATTCTTTCTTTATTTGTTATAACTTTATTAAAGCCACTTTGAAAAATGTAATTAATCAGTTTCGTCCTGAAATGCCCTAAATTTTGACTTCTTTTCATCGGGTGCTTTCTCATGGAGAAAGTCACTCAATCGTTTTGATATAACCATACCTATTGTATTTTACCTCGAACTTTCTAAATCCGGTTTCAGATTGACCGTATCTACCGCCATTTTTTTCTATGGCGGTTTAAACATAAAAAAATTGGGAATTTTGAAAAAAATTGTTCAAATAATCGTATTTTTTAACAGGAAACTCTGTTCGGATCAAGCTAAATCTCTGTATCTGGTGGAGTAAATAGTTATACTAAAAGATACGATGGTTATTAATTCATCATTCATAATGTCGGCTTCAAAATGGCGGACCTCAGTGAACATTTTGCTGAAAAATTGCTGGACGCTCTGACTGAAAAATTATGAGCTTGTTTTAAAAAATGCTAAGAATGAAAAATTCTTAGAATTCACCGAGAAATATAGTGGAATTTTTTCAGATTTTTTTAAATGAAGTTTTGAACAAGTTTTTTCAAAATTGTAATTATTTTTCGAAAAATTCGGAAAAAAATTTAGTGCATTCTCTGATGAATTCTAAGAGTTTTTTATTCTATGCATTTTTTCCAGAAAGTTGATAGTTTTCGAGAAAGAAAAATCTTAAACTATAATATTTGAAATTGATTTCCTCGAAAACTATCAGCTTTTGGAAAGAATTGCAAAGAACAAAAAAACTCTTAGAATTCATCAGAGAATGGACTAAATTTTGTTCAGAAATTTTCGTAAATAAATTACAATTTTGAAAAAAAATTTCTCAAAACTTCATTTAAAAGATCTGAAAAAAATCCACTATATTTCTCAATGAATTCTAAGAAATTTTCATTCTTAACATTTTTTTTAAGAGGCTCGTAGCTTTTGAGTTGGAGCGTTCTGAAATTTTTCAACAAAATTTTGACTGAGAACCGCCATTTTGAAGCCGCCATTTTGAATGGTGAATTAATAACCATCCTATCTTTTATAACTAATCACTCCATCAGATACAGAGATTTAGCTTGATCCGAACACGGTTTCCTGTTAAAAAATACGAGTATTTGAACAAATTTTTTCCAAATTCCCAATTTTTTTATGTTTAAACCGCCATAGTAAAAAAATGGCGGCATTTTAGGACGAAACGGGTTAAACGAGAAGTTTGTTATATACTCCTAGAAAGTGGGGAAAAAATGCGGGTGTATGGCGATATTAGATGTAGTATTATTTGATAATTTGTAACGCCACGCTGAAAGTTAAAAGTTCTGTGGATGTGTCTATATAAAACACATCAGATGATTAGTGGTATAGGCAAACCGCATCTATGCGCTCGGGTTTACGATCGTAAGTAGTAGTGTCGGATGCATGTACAATCGTAAATTAATACGTACATAGCCACCGAGGACCGAATAAGCACATACACGATCATGAATGTACCGATCTACGATTATACGCGATCGCCGGTCATGACCCTATTACGAGGGCTGCAAGAACACGAACGCCACGGCGTAAGATTACGCGCGATCCTGGCCAGCGATATTTCCCTGGAAGCCTTATACTGGAGAGCATACACGAGAGGAGTGACATTGCTGTTGCTCCTTGTCGCATCTAAATCCGATTCTCGCAGGTCGTCGTGCACGCGTTCTGAGGAGAATAATAGCGGCTCCGTGCAACGGGTCCTATTTTCATTTCTCACTCTTTTTCCCTTCACTTTCTCTCTCTCGTATTCTTATTTCCCTCTTTTCCCGCTCATTCTCCGCCTTTTCCACCCCCATCTCGTGACGTCTCTGTCCCCGCACCCATTCTCTCTCGTACCGCTTCCTCGTTTTTCGCGAGAATTTCCACCACGTCCCGTTCATGGGCAGTGTATTACTATACGCTGAGGCCGGTTCAATACGCATGCGGTGTGAAGCGTGTGCGCGCGCGCACACGTACTATCCGGCGCTTTTCGATCGACGTGACGACACGGCAGAGAGAGCGAAATCTCGCCGATGGCGGCTGCACCACGTTGTTAGGCGCTCCGTCCGTCCCGTTTCGCGTCGCGTGAAAAAAAAACGGAAATTTTTAATAAATCCGTCACGCCGAAATTTAAATTTCGGTACCAACTGAAAAATCCGGAAAAAAAATTCAGAAAAAAAAATTAAAAAAAAAAGTAATTAAGTTTTTTTCGTGTGTTAGTGAGTTGTGTGTTGGTGAATTGTCGAGTAGGTGATAACTCCGGTTGGTAACCGCGTAATCCGAAAGGCTAAACCGGCCAGTTACGTCAAATGGAGCATCTCGTGGTTTGAAAGCCCGGAAACCCTGGCGAAGGGATTTCCCCCGGATACACGGGATTCGGTTTGTTTTGTTTTCGTTCCGCAACAGTCGATATGCGATTTTGATCATTGTGAGATTCAGTGCCGATCGTTGGAAATAAAAGAATGTGCGGGAACAGGATGGCGAACTAACGGTCAAATCTGGAGGAACGCACGTTGCGTGCGAACCGTCTAAAAGGTGGTTGTACGCTTAATATGAGATTCGCCAGACGAGCCTCATGATGTTTTTCTGGTGTCCAGCGAGAAATCATCGATCATGGTCGTACACGTCCATCTTACTCTTTCTGTTCTGGATTATCGGTGCTCTTTGCGTCAAAGATGGTAAGTCATCCACAAAAAGTATGTTACCAAAAACCGTCATCAGCTAGGATCTTCTCTACTTTCACTCCTATAAAGATTGTTAGGTTGTTTCTGAAAGGAACAAATACATCCTTTTATTTCAAAAATCGAAATTTGGATGATGAATGACCAAACTTGTATCGGCTTAAATTACATTAAACGTTTTTGTTTCATTCCTGAAGTCATCAAAACGATAAGTACTCAATATTGCTATAACAAATTAAATACTGTTGAATCATTTCTCCACATGTCAACTCCTTCATAATTTTATCAGGAATTCGTTCATCATTGAAGGTCATAAATCCTTCAGCATCGTAAGAAGTTACTTTTAGCACCTGATATACAACGATCTCGATCGTAAATGCAAGGCAGCACTCCACAAAACTAATTTTCGCAAGTGCTACATCCTTGATTGAATTGCGGCTTCTGCCGTGCAATTTTGAAACTATCACTAGTTAAAACTCTTCCTGAATAAATTCCCGACCAACAGGGTTGCGCTAAAATATGAAAAGTAGGTTAAACCGCCGAGGAAATCGTTTCATCAACCTTTTACATTAGGAGTTCCTAGCGCGGGAATTTGATCCCTTCTATAAACGCCATCGCTCCGATGACAAGTTCCAGGACGTAATCCTGTCTGTGGGTAAATCACGGATCGTAGAACCAGTCTAAAGTATTTAGAAGGCCGTCAGAATTTGAGATATATGTAAATAGGAAGAGAGAGCGGAAAAGTGACTTTTGCAGGGTAAAACGATTCTATTCGGTTGAATCTGACCCGCGATTCGGCGGTTTCAATCTGCATGCCGTTTGCATAACATCCAGCGCGACATCTCCGAGGCTCATGGCGTAAATAAATGGCAGACGCGTAAAACGTCTCGCAAACATCGGTGGAAACGTTCGCACGAGAGTATGGGAGTAGTGGGAGCGATCCATAATTCAGGAGGTATATCCGGTGGAGGAAGAAGTGTTTCATCGCTGTACCGTTCGTGGATCTAATCGGTCGTACTTCATCCTTAAAAATGCTCCAACAATCCCGCATCGCGGATGGGAATTGGAACACCTGGAGCATCGAATTTTCAAACTATTCTTCGACTTACGACCCTTCGGCGGGAATGAGGAGGCGCTATCTCGATATTCCCGTTCCTCGGGGACGCACTCGTCATCCCCCGGGAGGCCTGGGTGTGCACCGAGAGTGCTTTTTCATCCTTCGGCCTCCAATGGTACGTTACTTATTCGCAAACTAGATGTTCACTGCAGCGAAAAAAAGACGCTCTTCTTCCCCATCCGGTTACACCACTAACGAATTGTTCGCGTGCGAGAGAAGTGAGAAAGGAAATGAAAACGATAGGGTAAACGAGGAGTGTGAACACTATGGGGGAAAATAGGTAAGAGAGAATGAAACTGCGATTTCATCACGGATGCTGCTACCGGTTTCGCTTACAGAATTTTTACGGCGCCGAGGAAAAACGGTGGTGAACGACAGGAAAAAAAGAAATCACAAAATTCGTCTCCGGAGACGAAGCAATGTCTCGGCTTCGAGGTACATCACGTACTGCCAACGTCGTTAACGTCATCCGTATACATTTCGCGTGGCATTCTTTTTGCTCGTTCTTTTATTATAATGGGCCCGTTTTCATCAATCTTTGTGCTTTTGCACATGCATTAGAATGAGATACCTAATGAACGTGCCTAGTATGCTAAATTTTTGAAAAGAGGTAATGGACCTGATGAATTTCGTAATAATTCTTAACACGCGATTATCGCCAAGTGAAACCAGTCACGTAATTTTTTTTTTCGAGTCTAAGATTTTCTGGGGTCTCTTTTAGGAATTTCAATTCCTTTATACACCATTTCATTTAATAAACGAGAATAGAGTGTGTTTTACGTATATTAATGGCAATTGCTGGAGTCCTGAATCAAATCTTACAAGTGATTTATGTGTAGTGGGAATTGCATACGGCTTGCGTGACTAACCAAATCAATCAATTCGTACTTATTACTGGATATGCAATTGAAACGGTAATATGATTTTTATTGGTTTCTATTATCATGTCGAAGAATTTTCAGTTAATTTTTATTAATTACATCAGAATGCATTAAATCATATTTCTGGTTGAAGAAACCGGTCGCAAACTTTCTTTTTAAGCCGTGCCCATCAGACATGACGCGATTTACTAAATGATACTTTAAGTACGAACGACCATTTCTGTCATCGATGTACATCATTCGGATATGTACATACTTGGCTTCGACGATTAGATTTCTGAAACACGGCGGAAACGTGGGGAGTGCGAAGTACGTACCGCGGAAGCTATCCGACTAGGCAAAGTTGCGAACACGAACATCTAAACTTTTCTCCAATTAGCTAGTTGAATTTCTGCACCTGTATTTGACTCTAAATAGTGAAGTGTTATATATGGGATTCAAGGAAAAAAATGTTAATAATAATTAAACTTGCTGAGAATCGCAACATTGGATAAATTATAAGACAAATGATGGTTCGGGGTGGTTACATTCTTATTATTAGGTTGACATATGTGAACTCCGTATTGAATAACAAAATATAGTAAATTTACTGATTAAATATTTATTGCATTTTTAATCGTAATCCTTCATTTCGACTCATGAGACTTCAAAAAGTTTTTAAAAAATTGTCTGCTATTTTGCACGTATAAAAAAATTAATTTGTCAGGAATACAAAGCAGAGGCGTTTATCAAACTTGACATTTGTCCGATTTGACACATCTGCGTTCTATGAAAGGTTATGCCGAGGCGTTCAAACCATGGCCGCAAACGAAACTCTTACCCTACATATAGAAAAACCATCGTACTTTTAAGAAATATTGCTGAATAATTGTATTTAGTCAATAAAGTGTAAATAACTTCACTTTTAGAATATATATCATAACCCTAGAAATCTCATTCTACTTTTCTCAGGGATTATAACACAATAATTCACATAAGTACTATTAAACATTGAGTACGTAATCAGTGTTGTTTTGTGCATTAGTAATGACTAATTTAAATATACTTTCAAATAATCAAGAGATTTAATCAATCTCCTTAGGGCAATATCATTTAATTAATCAAAATGCCGGAATATTGAAATTACATTGTTTTAATCTCCAACATTTACGAATAATTTTAGGTATTTTAGGATTATTAATAACGTATTTTATTATTTTGTAATATAATAATTATTGCTGATGATCAACGGAGTAACATACACAGAGAGAAAAAAATTGTTAATGGAACCACGAAAAAATAGTAAAATTAAATTTAACCTCTTAAGTAGTAGAATTAACTATATGTAAGGTTAGAGTCGATATTTGAGGTTATGTACGAACCATTTAACCATCAGAAAATAGTAAATGGAACAATTTTATTGTACCGTTTACCATGGAAATAGTTAATGCAACAACTTTTCTTATTTACGCGTTTTACTATTACAAAAAGGTTCCGTTAACTATTTCTTTTCTCTCTGTGTAATCTTTTGACATATGTTACACTAAGATATTAATGATTTTGTAATACTTTGTGTAAAATATAATAGTTAGTATATGATTTAACTATTGAATATGAGAAAAACGTTGCCATTATTGGAATAATAATGAATCTTTCATACGAGGTTAGGTTGTCATCATGCTTTAGATTTGGGTACCTCAGCGTAATCTTTGACAGAAGGCTAACAAAAAATTTCAGGGTAAGACATTATTTTCTGTCAACTTTCAACTCTGTCTATTTTAATGTAACTGGACTAGAAAAAATTCTTCGTACTCCATTTTGGAAGGAGAGAAACATCCTGTTACAGAAGCCATTATTAAAACTGACCTTTGAAGTGACATAAGCAAGAAACACTCCATTTATACAAAAATCGCCAGATTTTTCATGATTTCTTTTTTTCATTTACCATTTCAAAATTGATAATTTCATCCTAGAATATCGTAGCTACGATAAAAGATGGCCTGGATGTCTGCTCTAGCAAATTCCGGTGAACGTTTACGTACTTTCAATATGATGGCCTCAATATGGCGGTTTAAATAACCAACAAACGTGTGCAAATGATAACAATAGACTTATCCATATAAAAATAGTCTGATTCTTTAAGTGAAATTTGCCTGTTTTTCATGGATAAAAATCTGAATTCAATTTGATAAGAATAGAATGAGAAAAATACAACAAATATCGGATTTATTAATTTAGGGTTGATGATCGTGAAAACGCCATATTGAACTTTCATAAACACACATAAGGTGATTTGCAGATATCCAGGTCACCTTTTATCATATTTGCGATATTCGAGGAAAGCGTTTTCGGTTTGAAAATATGAGTTCATAAAAAAGAAGTCGCAAAGTTTCTGGCCATATTTTGGAAGAATATATCTACTACAACTTTTTTATATCGATTCGTAGGTCTATTTTAACATCGCCATCTGAAAGAAGAGTATGAAACTTTGGAAAACTGTATATGAAAAATGTCTTCTAGGCCGTTGAAAGTTGAGACAAAAGAATGGCTTTCTCGCCCTTGAAGGATTAATATACGAATATTCAGTTAATACTTATAAATTACCGTTAACATACTTATAACTAGAATCAATAGACCGCAACTTGATAGTAACAAAAGCGCACCACGTAATCTGATTTCTATTGTTTCAGCATGTAAACATCCGAATTTCTCTATATAATGATGTGGTCTTTTTCATAATTCAACAAAAAGAAATAAAAATAAACAACGGTTATAATATACGACGATATTTATTCGAATAAATGTTAACGACAGATCTAGGAAATATTTTTCTTAAGTTTAATAACGGTGGCAGCTGTTCAATAAATGCTGCATAATTAGTAAAATATTTTGTTCGAAATGTTTGCTTAAATCTATACAAAATTGTTCAGTCATTTTCAGACCACAAAGATCCGTGAACGTCTCTTAAATTTGAAGGTCAAAAAATTTAATCATGTAAAGTATGATTTTCCTCTTGGCCTGTTTAGTAATTATTCGAGTCCAGTTTCAAGTACAATTCAGAAACTTTAACTGTATAAGAGATGAGCGAATCGGATTCTGAGCGTTCTCTGGGCTAACTGCCTTTAACATTCCCTCACCTAACCCAACTCAAACTGACAGTAACTGCAGACCACGAGTATCAGAAACTAGCCCCGAGCATATTAGTCTATATTTAACCAAATCCATAATAATAATAATGGACGTTATTTAGATTTAGATGAAAATCATGAAATTTTCGCACTATATAATGCAAAAATAGGTACGCAGTATTAAATCTATTTATCGTCTATTAAATGCTCATGAAAATATTAGTAATGAATGCATCCTTATTCACTTTTACACATCAGAATTACTAGGGAATATTAGATAATGCTTATTGATGTTTCAAGAGTGTAAAATTGATTTTGACATTTTGAAATTATTTATCATTTATTTGAATTTTTGTCAATTGTTCTTCATAAATTTAAATGACCATTATTTTATCCGGATATGTTCTTTTTATATGGTGCCGTTTTAATCTCTGGGCCTGGAATTCGGAATGAAAATTATATTTTTGATGAAGAACATTATGATTACATATAATCAAGAAAAAATATATGTACCTTAAAAACAATGGGTGGCCATAATGAAACATATTTGATTAAGATAAAGAAATAGTCAGAAAATTCTTTTGTTAGAATCACTAGATTTGTTTTTTTGAGAGTTTTAGATTTCCTTTGTCATTATTATTTGATTTTTGTTTAAAAACGTTTTAAATCCTATTTAAAGCTGGTGCAGAAAGTCACAAATACCTGAATCTTGGGATACTTTAGCGAAAAGATTTTTACTAGAAATAATTCTTGTATTGTATGAAAATCGGATTCTCTAAACTGGTCCAGTATTCGCAGTTTTCTATTATGATAGATATTTTTCTCCAACAACCGAATGTTCGTTGAAGTTGCGCACTATTTCTATCCGCGTATCGAGATGCTGAAAGCGAACCATTTCGGTTTATTATATTCCCTTTTGGGAATCGCATGACACATCATTTTGAATTGTGCTCCTGATAATTCAAAATTTTCATATGAACATTTTGGTATTGATATAATCATTGATGGGCTCATAAAGAATTTTTTATTTATAATCTTTGAACACCATTTCAAACGCTTCAAAAGGGACCTCAAATTTGCTGTCAACGGCTTTAATAATTTACCCAAGTTATCTTTAAAATTGAAATCCTAAAAACTAGTATGAATATAATGCATCTACACCGAGAGACTTTTATTTATTAAAATTGCGAAAACATTTTCTATTTAGGGGTAATCGTTGTTTTTAGCTTTGGAACTTTTTGCTATTGAGGTTCGTAAAATTTTGCTATGATCGGTTGTTAATTTTCCAAACCGCAATAGCAAACAGTAAAAAATTCTGACTATAAAATCCTGGTTATCGCAAAGTTGAAAATAGTTTTGCAATTATCGTAAATAAAAGTCTCTCGATGTCACTAAATGTAAACCATGCTTAAAACCTACGTACTAAGTTTATTAATTTCTACACAGGGAGAAAAAAGATTTAGTGGGACCTTCAAGAAAGGATAGAAAAGTAACATGTCATAATAATAGAATTCACCCCGTGAAAAGTTGTCGTTGACTGCACGTTAATTTTACAATTCATAATGTAACATATAGCATACAATAACACTTATTACTATGACAAAAGGTAGTTTACTATTCATAGTTAGTATGAAATTTTAACTGCAGAACTACTTTGAGGTTATGTTCTCTACTGCATCTCTAACGATCGTGAGTACTAACGGAACAATATTATTGTCACGTTAACTACATAAATAATTAACAATTTCTTGAAATCCCGTGTTTTACTTTCGTCAAATCATATATGTTAACTATATTTTTTAATTAGTTATACGTTCATTTTTAGCAACGTCATTAAAATTATGAAATGTTACGAAATGAATATTAAAGAAGAAATGGTCACAAATGTAGATTTTATTTTGTGACATTTTTAGCAGTATATGAAATTGTGCTATTCATTGCCAGTAACAATATCAGAATTACTATCTGAGCCAACATAAATGACTATTTTTACTATTGAATACCATTGTGTTACGTCGTGAATTCGAACATCATTACGTAGTACTTTTGCGCACTCGAATGTGGGATTCAAGTAATTTAAGGTTATTTTTGGATGATAAAGTATTTCAGAGTTTGTATTTATGAAGTAGTATTCAAATGTTCCTAATATTTCATTTGATTCTAAAAATTACATTCAAACCTGTAAATTTTGAATATTCAAGTTTTTAATACTGTAAAGTTTTATTTTTATTTTGAAACGTGTGTTTCACCCATCTTCCATTTTATAGTTTCATTTTCTCGTTTTAAAAATATTCCAATTTTATCACATCATTCACCGTTAAATTGCATGATAAAAGCTTTGGTTGTTTCAGGTTATTGAATTACCGACGATATTATTTATCCGTTTTAATTTATATCTTCAGGTTACAAAAAAGAATTGCTAATGGAAAATAACGTTCAATATCCGAATTAATATCCGTACAAAAATCTGTGAACAAAATATCAGTACAGTTCAAAATGATTATAATTAAAAACAGCAAGGTAGAAAGTGAATATACGTATTTATTTTAAAATAAATATCTTAATGGATATGAATCAAAATAACACAATGTTGCAACAACTATTACACCGAATTTGTACTTGTAATTTATGATTGTAATCAATCCTAGTTTAGGAGTGTTTGTTACTTTAATTACCCGTCTCGTATTTTCTGACTTTAAGTAATGAAAAATGTCACGGAAGTGTTCTGAAGTTAAAAACTAACGAAAAGACTTATACCTTTTCTTAGAATAGGCTATTTTCTACAACTGCTTGTTCGTGATGATAAAGAGATACTGAATGTAGAAAAGCAATGATGTACGTAATAAAAAAATGATGACAAAAACCGGAAAGTCTTCTACGAGACGTGCATTAAACCCATTTTATGAATAATGGTTTTTTCCAAACGTAAAAGTTATATTTTTGAACGTAAAAGCTCAACGTAAAAGGCGTTGCATATTTAAATGAGTATATGTACAGTATTTTCAATTTTAATGCATGGAAGGTGAGTCGAGAGAGAATTTAGTACTAAATGAAAATTTATAATGTGTTATCGTCATAAATAAAAGAAATGAAAGAAACTTCAATAACGAGTTTTTATCAAATTGCACTCATATGATGGACTAATTTAGGTAATACATTCGTGCTTAAATACATTTGTAAATTGAAAATGTATGATTAATAGTACAAAATGCAACGGAATAAATTTAAATATAACTTCGATTCTATAACATTTTGAAGCGAATGTTTATTTCATTGGAGTAAATATTCCAGGATAATATTATTCTGAATAGCTGATAAATATGTATTTCAGTTTATTTATAACCTTCAAAAATGTGTTTAATAAACGGTTTTGTTCACAGACGTGAGACTATCATAGATGGACCTAAGCATCTCAATTGTCTGATAATAAAATATTATTAGCACTTATCACGTAACCGATTTTATTGTCACATCATTATTTTAGCAGTATGTACCTGTCTCGACTCTACGTACTTTAAATTTCAAGACATTGTTAACAAACAAATTGTGGAAATCTTCTATTTCGCATTACCACCTGCGTAGGATAATGACAAAACTCTTCCATTGTGGTCGTGAAAAATGCAAAAAGATTTTCAAGACTGAAAATGAATTATGTTTGCCGGAAAATCTGAGCATATTATTTCGACCTTTTACGATTTTCGTTTCAAGTAATAAATTCAATGATTTTACTCTGAATCTACATTAAAAATATTGAAAATTACAACATGTTACTGCAAGGTACTTTCAAGTTCTTTTTTACTGTATTTGCACAATTTTTTTTGCAAGTTTACAGTACTTTTATGATATAAAATAACTTCATCCATTTGTTTGAAGTTTACGATAGATATTTCTTACAGTGTATGTATTATTAGATCCTAATGTATAATTTGCTAAATGTATATTTTAAAAGTGACAGATCGAGATCATATCGGAAAAAATCCTATTATTAGTGAAGTATGTCACGATTTTTGCTTTGGTTAATTTAAAAAAAATATTGCATTAAAAATAAGTTCTTTTTGTATAAAAACCAATTAAGTCCCTGATGAGTGACATTTTTATGCTCTACAAATATCTTTATTTTCGTCGTGAAATGCTATTTCAATGCTAATATTCCGTTGCTTCTGTACGTCCCACGGGTTGAAGTACATTTTATAAGTGAAAAAATGCTAGCCAGTGCAAAATTAAATGACGTGTCGTGTGTGGTAGCAACGGGGACAGCTAAACAGCGAGGAAAGCTTTCAGAGAAAAATGAATAAGGAAAACAATAACAACGAAGATAAATCTGTTTCTGTCGCCGCGTACTTTGCCGCGACATTAACAGGCACAAAATTTCATTCCCAAGGCTCTTTATAAAGAGGAAAATCGTAAAAGACGACTTTTTACAAATTGGATGAAACAATGCATAAAATAGAACAATCCGAAATAACTCGCTTATCATAAATATTTTGTTTTGCCACAGAGTGCGTATATGAAATAACGCAATACTGTTACAGTGGTGTTTAAGTCGCTAACACCCCTCAGTGCGTGCTACGGCGACGGCGGCGTCTCCCTTTACCTCCTGCACAATTGATTTTTCGTAATGATAGTTGAGGAAAGTGACAAAAGGCGTTATACAGCATAAGATAATTTTGCGGGAGGGAACCGTGTTAAAGTGAAAGTAAACGATGGGGAGAGTTATTGCCGCGTGTAGGGTATATTACAAAATTACTATGTATTTCTGGAATTGAGTGTCTGTTTTCACGCAATGTAAGAATCGTTTTTTTTTATAACAGTGTATTATTCGAAGTATTATTTTTTTTTATTTATTGTTTCAGCCTATTTTCATTATTAACAAATATTATGGTTATGATTATTTTAAAATGACAACGATTTATTGCGCACTTCAAATTAAACATGGCATATGGTAAAAATACATCGTATTTAAAATTATGCTAAATCCATATAGGTAAACAGGATAGTAATCCGCCACCGTATAGTAGTCAGCCACTTTACCATCTTTTAAAAATGTTTAGAAATGTATGGTTGTTTTATATTTTGTTTTAGTGATCCTTAGTAATTAAGAGTAGATAATTATGTAATGAAGAAATATTAATTTTTAAAGGTATTATAATACTTTGAAAAGTTGCCGATTACTGTCGTTTTGTATTCTTCAGAAAAACACAATTTTTTAATACGTTAACAATACTTTTTAGCGATTGTTACTAACGTAATATCTTGTTACCACTTCCATCATCTGTGTTCTTTTATTACGATGAAAAAACATTGTTTGTTGAACATTTGCTGTTAATTTTACGAAATCCATTATTGTAACTGGCTGACTACTGTCTGTTTTTAAAGTTTTTTAAACTTCAAATTTATTTTTTGTTACAATAACACATAAATACTAAAACTAGATAATCCCTGAGAAAAATGTTCGAATTTTAATTTTTGTTTATATTCTTAAACGGTATTTTCTGGGACTATTTGACTATTTGACTTTAAAGTCAAATTCATTGAATCAAGAGCCTTGAGTGGCTGATAACTGCCATGTTTACCCTGATACAAAGAGCTTATGATTATATCATTACTAAGAATTTGTGTGATTTAACGTATTCATTCATTATACTTTTAACTAAGGTACTTTTTGATTGACGAAGGTGAATAACCTTATAGGTGATTTGCAAACAACTGCCAATTTTGCATGTCTCCAATGCTAAATGTTTTCTAGAAATATCATTTAAATAATTATCCTACAAATAACTTAATGGTAATCTGTTATTGAAGATATATAAACATGAGCTAATAAAGTGATTATTATCATGTAGTGAAATTAATAAAAATAGATTAAAACTGTCAGGTCCGTGGCATGCTGCTTTTTAAAATTTTCAGTTTAATCCACAGCCGAAATTAAATATTCGAAGTACCTTTTCCCTAGCTTAAAGGGAAAATATAACTAAATATTTAACAAGTAAAAATATGTTGAATATAATAATATTCTACACATGCAAATACAGTACTTCATGTCCAAATTTTGAAAAATTTTGTACCTGCAATCGCTGACGACAACATGCCATTATTATTTTTCTTTTTTTTATTCCTTGCTATAAGTATTATTTTGAAGCACGAATATTAAAAATGACCTTTTTTAGTTTATTTACTTGTTTATTCATTCAGGAACGTATCAGAACTTGCCAGTATGTGGCAATTTTTGTGGTGAATGTCATTTGTGCTTTTCTTATTGTACAATTAAAAATATGTAAGCTATTTGTTTCCTCATATACATACAATTGAATAATAAAAATTAACAGAAATGTGAGTATGACGATCATATTTGATTCAATTTTGAACGAGCAAACTTCTCATATTAAAAAAATTACAGTTATTTGTAAATCACCCACATGAGAAGTGTTCTGATCTCTTCACAAGATATTAAACTATGAGATTTTATTTTGAACAACATGACACTTCGAAATTATTTTGACTGAAACCACCTGAAATTTTTATTTTTACTGGAAAAATGTCGAATTTCTTGTGCTACTAAATGAATTTACCGATTCCATACTGGAATTACTTTTCATTCTCCCTACTTTTGATAGAGACATGGCATCTTTTATCATGGATCCATTTTCGGGATCTAGATGGACAACTGACATTTTTCCATTTAGTAATCAATGTCAAAATCTTGGAGGGAGGTATTCGTATGCTTTAAGAAATAGTTATTGTGATATTTTACAATATTCTTAATTGTATAAGTAACATTTTCTCAACGACATCGTTTTTCGTTATTAATTCTGTTATTACCATATGTTACAGCCATTTTTACCTATTTATTTGTGGTTCAATACTTCTTTCTTTCTGTACAAATCGAAGAAAATGTTATGATCCACAGTGGTTTTATGTCATTAGATAGAAAAAATGTAATTACTACTGACAGATTTTGTCCTCAAAAAACTCTTTTCTCTACAATTAAGACAAGTTATTTGCAAATTTTAAAGAAAGGACAGCAGCTGATTTGTATACGACATAACAGTATTATTAGGTCCAATTTTTTGTTGTTATAAATAAATCTTCTGTTCTTAGCTAATACCTGCAGCCAATAATTCAACACATTTTTCAGAATGATTTATAAGTTATGTTTCTCCGTATTCTATCGAATTTCGATGCACCAATGTTTAAATGGTTCAGCAGAAAACTGCTTCTGATACAGATTGAACAGCACCAGTAAAGTAACAAGTTTTAAAAAATCAAATTACTGGATAGAATATGAAATTTTGTTATCTATTGGAGTTTTACAGAAATTTTATTTGCATATGGATGTATATTGAGTAATATATTTGGGAATTGAAAATATTTTCCTTGAATGTCTGATACTATTCTTTAATAAATGGAAATATTGCATTCTACTAATTATTCTTTCACTATTAATTGCTAATATATTCCTCAGGATTTGATTAAGTACTTCGTTTAGGTGTGTAGTGATCGGTTCGTGTTTTATCATCGGATTTAATAATGAAAATCAATTGAAAGTAAAAATTCGACATCTACAAAATGGTTGAAAATCCCAACATTGGACTTGCATCAAACGTTCAGAAGAACTTTTTCAATTTTTTATGGGGTAACAAATAAACATTATCACACATTTCATGAAAATATTCTTTTTTTTTTCAAACAAACATAATTATGAGAATTATCAGAAAAAGTCTAATACTGTCACTGGAGCCGAAGGAATATTTCCCGAATTTTACTACAATATATTTCTATCATTCTAAAAAAGTCTTATTTAGGAATTACGACGATCTTTGTAACCGTTTTACGAACAATTGATATATTATTTAGAAGAAATCAACTTGTTGACTTTCCTGTTCATAATAATTATTCACATCGAGGCTTGAACAAAATTGTAGGCGACTTTACTTCATTTTTTATCGCAATCAACCGTGACACAGAACTAATTTGAATTTATTTAGTGGAGTTCTTTCGTCTTATTACTTCGTGGAATTTGTTCGATTACTAGGCAATAGTTAATTGCTTCCATTAAAAGTGGGGATTTTCTTACAGTGTGCTTGAATCTAAACTAATAACATTTTTACAAGCTCACTTATTTACACGTTTGGTACTTTTTTATCGTTAGTCTGCTACTGTTTTCTGCTTCAGGTTTCAGATAGTGACTCGGAAATGCTTAAATTTTACTATTTTAGATGCAGAAAAGACTTCTATTTTCAGTGGAATACAACACACAGAGATAAAATAAGTAGTAACGGTCGAAAATCAGTCCTTAAAAACATGAAATAGTTGTAAATGACAAATGTTAGATCTGCTAACCAAAATTATAAATCATACCATCAGTCGTTTTTTTTGTCACAAAACGAGATTGTAAAATGTATCACATCTATTGTTCAATTCATAAATATTTAGCGTAATAATTTTATTATAAAACGGCGGTACTTGAGATTTTAGGTTATATATCATGAAGTTTCGAAAAATGTCAAGGTCTGTTGCGTCTACAAAATATCCACGGTGAGCGTAAATAAGTTATTATCATAACTCAAAACAATCAAGATTTTATTTCAGGAATGTTTTCTAGCATAAAAAAGTAGTGCGAGAATCAAAATCATCTATCGGGCCCTTGTTGAGTAATTTGATTTTTTTGTTAAATTCCAGAAAAATCTGGCTTTAACAAAATTTCATGCATATCATTATCTTAAATACCCTTTTTTACCGCTCAATTTTTTATATAATAACGTTGTAATTTACAATCGAGGATATTTATTACAAATTTTTATATAAAGACTATTCAGAATGAGCTTAAATAAGTTATTAGCAAAACTCAAAACAACCAAGATTTTCTTTAGGGATAAATCGGGAAATATTCTGAGCCAGAGTTAAAATCATCCATTGTGCCATTTTTTATGAATTTATATTTTTTTGTTAAAATCGTTATTCAAGGCTTTTCATATAAGGCTTTAACAAATTTCCATGTAAATTCATTTAGAGGAAGGTATGTGCTCATGTATACATGATTATATTATTTAATATTATAAATAATTAAGATGATTTTATAGGCGCTTAAAATACGTTTAAACATTCAAATGAGTTCTTCGAATGGTTGCAGATTGTATCCCTAGTCATTTGAAAAATGCTTACATCGATTCCATCAAAAAGTTCTGAATACGTTACGAAGATTTTTTCATAGTTTTAACTTACTATAACTTTTTCCATATCGATTTTTCTTCTTGACATGAAGAAGGCAAGAGTTAGATTTACGTGAACTTCTCTAAGTAACCCATGAAAGAAGTTCATTATGATTTTAAAAATTCTTGCGACCATAAATATCTTCAATTGTAAATTACAATGTAAGAATATGAAAAACTGTAAACTATAAGTAAGAATTTTGAGATATTTATTTGCATGGAAATTTATTAAAGCCATAAATTTCGCGATTTTTACAACAAAATTATTTTTTTTTTTAATGAAGCCCGATGTATGATTTTGATTCTGGCATAGAATGTCTTATTTTTTGACCTAGAAAATATCCCTGAAAGAAAAGTGTTGTTTCGAACTTTCGTATTAGCTTCTTTAAGCTCACCTTGCATCGTGATGAATACGGAGTATCTCTTAAAACGACCGTTTTCCCAGACAGCCCATGTTTGTCCCGGGATATCCTGAGGAGCTCCTGAGGACGTCTAAATATGCCTTGTTTGTTCGCGCGAGCCCCTCGGGAGCATCCAGACATACTCCTCAGGACATCTGCTTATGGCTTCTGCTTTTTAGTTCATATGTCGGATACCTAGAAACTTTTCAAAATATGAACAATCTCCATAATTCCAACTTCTTCATACTGGCAATGTTGTATACTAACAAATTAAACAGATTCTCTTAATACGAAAGAGGAGTTTTCGCACTTCTTTGGGCATTTCGGTTACCATTGACTAAAAAACGGCAAATCACGTGGAGTTGGGTTAGATATCACCATAGTGTTTCGACGTCAATAATCTTTTACCACATAACCTTGGTATATGTTTCATAATTTTTAAGACTACGTATTTAATTATTAGGGAAAAGGTGATGGAACAACATTATTGTCTGGTTTTCTATAAAAAATTGCGAAATTGTATAGCTTCTCTAGTAACTAGTTTTACCTTTATGAAATGAGCGCAATAGTTATGAATAATGAAATTAGTGGTACAACGATAAGATATTGCAGGGCTAATTTTCCAGGACTTAAGTATAAATTATGAAAAAATCTTCTTTCAAGTTTTCCAGACATTTTACTTCTGAAGTCCGAAAATTGTCTTCACAATTCAAATGTGCCAAAGAAATGATTGGATATGATTATGAGTAATTTTTCCAATTTTTTAAATTATTAATTTTTCTAAAAATTGAGGGAGAAGCTCGAGAAATTCGATGCGCCGAGACTCGATCCCAAGACGTCTCGATTGCTGGTAGAAACTTAATTCTATTAAACATCACATCACCTTCCATGTGTTCATTATTAATTTCAACATTGCGAAAGAATAAAAATATAATCTTTAACGGTAATTTGTTAATTATGTTGAAATAAAGTATAAATGATATAGGGAAGTCTGTGAATTTCCATATCAAGACCAAACCATGAATTGATAAGGTTGCCTTATTTTCAATTTCCGGGAATCGCTAACTGCTTTAGAAATTTCTAATCAGGGCGGATCAGGGGGCCTGCTTCGAGCCTGCTAAGGACGCCTGAATTTTGTAACTTCTAAATTTTATGTAATTCGTTCAGTCGCCACTAGGCGTGATCGGGCATCTACTTAATTCTTATTAAGGAAATGTATTTCTATTTTGTATATTAGCCTACTAGCAGGAACATTTTGGCACAGCATATTTTACACATTGTATGTGATGGATATGTATACGATTCGTAATATGTGTTAATAATATTTTTTTTATTTTGCAGCCTTTTCACCGTGAAATTTTGAAAGCATGCGAAATATTGGGCATTGTAAAGTCCTGGCCAGGTCCTGTACATTTTCCTGATCAGGGCCTTAACAGAAAAAGCGTTACACGATATGCCATATCCTGATAAGTGGACATGTCAAGACCTGATTTTATTCACAAGCTTCATGATCAGGACCTGATTCCAGCCTGAATAATTTTTCGCTCGGGATGTTAGTGATATACTTTTTGAATAGTAGAATTGAAGTGTCAAACGCCTGTTTATAATAAAATTGCTATCCAATGATTATCCTTATATGCATAAATATCAAAAGAAATATTATTATGTAAAGTCAGTGACAGTATCTTAAGTCTTTTCGAGCTGCATTTACTACTAAAGGACGTTAGAAAGCTCTTGAAAAACGCTGTTAATAGCATAGGATTAATTAATTCCGGTCAAACTGGGATTAGAACTAAGAAAACCGCTACTCGAGGAAAACAACCTCTTGCGCAGCGAGTGCGCAGGCTAACGATGATTATAATCATTACGAAAATTACGATATTATCGCACCTATGAAAATTAATAGGATCGCCAGTAATTGCCGAGGCTTTCCGTATTCGAGCAATATTAAGCACATCTCGGCAGTTTCATCGTTCGGTGCTTTTTATCTCGCAAATTGTTCCGTAACTCGGCCCTAAGATCGCGTGGCCCTTGCCTCCACCGACTTGAGTACAGTTTGCTTTTCGCTGCTGTTGCGGGGGTGGCAGGGGACTTTTGCCGCTCGAGCACGCGGCGCACGGCGTTATCGCGTTATCACCGACGCTTGTCCCGCGAAATCTTGATGTTCTCGAAGGCGTTGTCGAGTGCTCTTTCGCACGAAGGCCGGGCCCTGCTAAAGCCCTATATATAGACGCCACATTAATATTGGACCACTCGAGTCGAAAACCTTAAATTGCCCGCTTTTCTCGGCTTCAAATCGCTATCGATCACATTACCATATCGCTTTAAGGGAACAAGCCAGCCGAGTCGCTTCGAAGGAGGCATCTTCTCCAGAATAAATGCCGGTGCACATTTCCTCAGAATAAAGCTTTTTTATAGATCCTGAATTTTCAGACCTAATTATGGAAAATTATTAAGGAATATATTTGTATTGATGTTAAAAAGCTTTTCTGGAAATTCAATAGAAATTTCCTCACAATTATTGTCGATAACATTATAGTTTAGACGAATTTTCATATCATTTAGAATCGTCGTCATTTGAAGAAGTAGGTGATTTTGTTAAATTCATTCAAGGCCGGATTACCCATTAGGCAGACAAGGCACATGCCTACACTCTAAAATTATTAAGAAGTTAATCGTACGTATATCCAAACATCATAATATTAATAAGAGAAGAACATTTTTTCATGCGAATACTGTCCTCGAGAAAGTTCTTTATAAAGGTGTGAACAAATTATCTGGGAAGTTTTACCTTTATTGGACTAATAGTCAAAAAGTAATGACTGTCAGCCGATGATCAACGCGTCATGTGCTTCGAGACTCTGAATAACTTCATTGTTTATTGAGATATATAATTTGTTATTTCTTCATTAGATACAACTCTCTAACGAACAACGTCTTGTTTTATTAATTTCAAAGTCCTCAGAATTGAATAAGTTATAGCGAGTTGAAATAAAACATGTAATAGCCAGTTTTCTTTGTAGTATATAACTACACCGGTAAAGGGTTTCAAACCTAGCACGAAATATCCCAAAGGAACAAAAGTAACTCCCAGAGAGTAAACTTGAAGCCTGTAGGAGTGGAAATTAACAATTACTCTCTCATGGACTCCGCAATTGAGTCCAATAATTTTAGAGTGTAGGGCCCCACCTAAACGGGGGCACCAAAATGTTTGACAATTAAACAAAAATTACGCAAAAAGATTAAGTGTTGAGGTTTAATATAAGAGAAACTGAGCATCTCAACCAAAAAAAAATTTACAGAGAGAAATTTATCATATCTAAAAGATTTTGGTATGCATCGACATTAACATTTTGATACCAACAGATCTTCTGGTGATAAAGTAGTCGTCGTCTGTATTATTACTCAATACAGTAGTCTCGGTATAATTGCGTCTCGTTATACTTAACAGTTGCCGCTCTCTTTTTCTCCCACCTTGCGGGCTGGGGCCTCACGAAGGGCCTGTCGTGACGTCACGGACATAACGCGACTGAAAGAAGTGGGAGAATCGATACTCCCCTTCTTTTGGTAAATGTAACGAGATGGGAGGGGAAGGCAAGTACATATTTCAGAGTCCGCATAATGAATATAATTTCCATATTTATTCCAATGTTCAAGGACATGTCTCACCGGTACTGAGTTAATTGAAATGATAACACTAAAGTTTTAATAATGACTTGAGCTTTTTGAAAGTATGCTGTGTTTATCATACCAGTTTTTTTATTAAATGCATCATGTTCGAATCGTAAACTAATTTTCTAGTTTTTACATGATAGACAAGAGTGAAATATTGTTCAGCAGTCTCATAAAAATGGTAAAAACTAATGTATTCCATCAATTAAATTTTATACTAGTTAAGCAGGGAAATTATCCTCCTTCAAAATGGTTCCATTTTTGTATTTTATGTATTAAAAAAGTAGCTAAACGTGGCCGTAATTTTGTCTCGTAAATGTATGAAGCATTCTGTCTAGTTTATTCAGAAAAATAACTGATTTGACAACATATTCAACCAAGATGCGGGTTGATGTTGATAGTGGCAACATATTTAACCAGATCTATTTCAGCGAACAAAGATAAAAAATGACTTCGGATTATTAAAATTTGTCTGTTATCGTAGTTTAAACTCTTTTTACTCCCTAAATTTCTTGAAGTGGAAATTCACGATTTTAAAGAGAGATGATAATACTTCTTCCAGCGTATAATTTCTCTTATCATGACTAAAAAGGTACTCATTCAAATAAGAAGATTACTTTGCACTATACAAAGAGTTATTGTTAACTCCGAAAAGGAGAAGTTATTATACTTCATCGACACTTGGAATGGAAATATTTATAGGTGATGAGTTCTTAAGTGTTTTTAGTCAGTGATAGTCAACAATATTTTACAAATTGTAATGTAACACTTTGCTGATCAATTTTTTGAAACACGTAAGGGAAACCAATGAGAAATAAAGAAAAAATCAACAAAAATATAAGAATGAGTTCTAAAGTTGTGGGAACATATAACAAATTTAGTTGTTGCAACGTATACTATTTTGTCTAACGAGAGTAACCAGCGGTCTCAGTAGTTTGAAAAATGATAATTTTGGTATACTATTTAGCTCTTTGATTTATCTTAAAAATATATTCCATAAGTAATATATATGATTAGAAAAACAATCGGAAACCAAATAGGTTCGTTAGTATTAATTTTATTTGAAGATTGTCTGGTGATTCACCTTATAACAAGAGTTATCAGACAATTTGATTTGTCAATTTAGTTTAAAAAATAATTTATACACTTCCTTCCTTACTTATACAAAATGATTATAGAAATGAGTATTTTATTGACAATACCAATGCACTAGATATCTTACGTCTGAAGTGGAAGGTTTACGAAAGTGGCACAAAGTATACTTATCTGAAGTACCCGCCAGAAAATAAGATTATACCACGGACTTTCGTTCCTATTATACAGTAATACTTAGTTAAATATTGTTCAATGAAATTTAATTTATACAGATATAAAAAAATGAACAAAAATTTGAAATGTAAAAAGAAAACCAACCATATATAATTCATATTATTTTTGACAGTTTATGACCCTTACTTTTACGAAAGGATTTTCGAATATTCTTTTTCGACAAAATGTTCAAGCAATATGTCTAATCGTCACTGTGTAGCTAATATGAAGGGCTTTCTAAGCGTTTAGCATAACTATCTAATAGTTATATCTTAAAATTATACTCTAAAATATAACTAATTAGTGTTGGCCTTACAGAGATAGGCTTAAAATGTTTTACAAAAATTTCTATATTAATCAATTATTTACTTTTTAAATTAACGAAAAACTTAAAATCCCTCCAGTATTTTCTTGTTAAATTGTTTAAATTATAGCCTAGTTATAGTACTAGTTTTACTTAATCTCACAACTCACTACTTTAACTTAAGCCAAATATACAGCACATAATCTTCTTCTATTTTTGAGACGTTTTCTAAAACTTTAGTAAATATAATTATCTAAATGAATATCGACCACCTCAATTGATTTGTGGGGATATAATGAAAAATGTTACTTTATAAATATAATAAATTTATTACTTGTAAATATTTACTCCATGTTAATTCTTTTTTTAAAGGTTTATAATGCTACAATTTCGTAGCTTGGAGGCGATAACGGATGAGTTGAGATTGCACAGGCGCTAATATGAACTATCCAAATGTAATTACAATTACAATCGTAATTTCCCCTTGTAAACAGACACTGTTGTTTCCTCCCATCAATATATACTCGCTTTGATTTTGAATATCACGTTTTGATTCATTTTATACCATGGACCTAATCCCGGATATTGTTGGATATGTGAAAAATAGTCTACTCTCGGTATTTTGTGGCTTAACATTGACCTACGGTGTATATTAATGATAAAATTATATGACAAGTTTTCAATATCGATCCGTCTCTATGGCGTGAAACTGACATATTCGTCAGCCTTCAGAGTTTCAACTCCCCTTTATAGTGACAGTATAATTTGCACCGTCACTGGCGGACAATATCGCTTTTCTATTACTATACAATGCTTCCATAATTATATATAATTCTAATTCCATTGAATTAACAAAAATATACAATTCTAAATAAAATTCTCTACAATGTTTATAAAGACAAAATTTACATACAGGAAAATAGGATCTCGTATTTTAAAATTGGCGACGAAATTCTTTCACAGAATAACCGCTCGTGTTCAGCAGTTCATTACTTCCATTGAAGTTCCCATAATAGCCAGCGTCACATTGAATTAAACACGTGAGATTAATTTGTAATGTCATTTCTACCCATTTGAACTGCTATTATTATAAGTTGGATCAGCTTATAACAGTTTGTGTTTTAGTATTGTGGTAGTTATTAACAGCACTTAGTAATTCAATCAATTGTGTAGGTTGGTAATCGAGTCTATATTGCTTCCATCATTAGAACAATTTTCACACTGGCATTAATATTTCTAGGTTATTAACATCAATTTCAATGGATGATTTTTTGCACTGTATTTTGCATTGTGCTGTAACAATGCAATTTTCATATTATCGGAATTGTTCAAATTTCATCTTTGTGATGTTAACTTCCTTTGACTTTTGTTGAAGATTACATACAAAATAACTGTAGACATATAAAATTAACGAGACTGCCCGAGAAATCTTGAGCTTACTTCTCGAAATGCCCTCGGCTCTTTTTGAGGTTCATTTGTTTCTATACACAAAACCATTTCGATCACTAAGCGCCTCAGGAAGGTAATTTACTCTCCGACAAGAATTAATATATATTCTGAGCATAGTAGACTTAATTAATTGATATTCACGAGAACCAACTCAAACGGCATCATAAGCTTCGATCGATTAAACGCTCTACGTCTTACGTAACGTAATAATTTGAATTTGCAACCTTAATCTTCAAGCGTTGATGTAATAACTACATCAAACCTTTATTTTAATTATTCCTTTTCCAAATGTTTGATGCAATATTAAAGCTAAAGATTCTTTGTTAAATGAGACATAGGCATGTCACTGAATAAAAGAAAAAGTGTATTTATTTCACCAATATGTATTTACCATTTTTTTTCTGCAGCAAACCATTCGCTTAATGTGCTAAACTCGGAAATCAATTTATGATCGGAAACTCGATCTTTTCCTGGAAATGAAATTTAAAATTTGCAATCGTTACTTGAACTACTTGTTGAGACTGCTGCTCCACTAAGCTCCCCTGGAAACTTTAAATGCCTCTGCAAAGAAGTGTTTTTCAATTTTTCAAATGCGATATCTCGCATACTAAAATGTAGGTACTTGAAACTTAGT